>JAMPIV010018461.1:0-737500 GCA_024509875.1 Oreohelix idahoensis
AACACCGGGCGTTCCTCCAGGGCTCTTATTCTTGGGCCTCTACTTTTTTGCCAAATACTTAATGGACCTTCACTACACGTCGAGCACGCATCCTGTGACCTATTTGCTTGATGACCTGTGTACTATCTACACAAGTGATAACCAAGTTGCAACCACACTCAAAACTATCGTTACAAAAAGATAACAGACAATCTGATTAAGTGGAGCATCGGAAAATCGCATGCTAATTATATAATTAAAACCAAAGTGCATGTAATATCAACTAGACAAAAATTACAAAAATTCTGAGAAAACAAACACTTAAGATCTATATTGGTACCTCACCAATTGAATAACGTTAATGAACAAAAAACTCTAGGAATAGTTCGTTGACACAGCATCTAAATTGGAACTCACATGTTATGCACTGGACCAAGCAAAACGTGCACAGAAAGTTTACAGTTAGCTAAAATCAAACATTTCCTAGATGATGAATCTGGGATGGTTGTTCTATGTCCAACACAAAAAGACTCCATTCACTACAAAAGCGTGCAGTTCGTCTAGTTTCTGACAACTGCCAAACACAGTGTGTAGATCTATATAAAGATCTCAAAATACTGCCTCTAAGAAAGCGCTTTCTGTTCAACAAAGCTAAATTTGTTCACAAAATCCTGTCACAGAATGTTCCAACATATCTGTGGCCTATGTTCAAATACAATGAAAGACGCAGTCAACGCCTTAACAAAATACAAGTGCCCAAGCCTAGGCTTGACTTATTCAAGAAAAGCTTAGCTTACTCTGCTACTCATCTTTGGAACTATCTTCCACATTATCTAAAACATAACCTCAGTCCCTATTCATACAATCGTAACTTTTCGAATACTTTATGAGTTCTGATTATCTGCCCCCCTAATGTGATTATTTTTCCGAACAAATGGTATAATATCGAGTGTAGGTTTAATGATGATGTTAGTGCTTTTCAACATATTTTGTTCCATGGTAATACTTAGTTTGTACTTTTCAACATATTCTATTTCATGTTTATAATTAGATACTGTGAATGTGAGTATGCTATTATTTTACCTTTACAACGTTGAATTCCTTGAATTGATGGGTAAAATATATGTGAGAATAAATGAAATCAGTATAAAAGACGAGAGAAAGGAAGGGCAGAATGTCAGACGGGCCTGTGAGCCCAATTCTCAACCCTTTGAAAATAAAGTTTGTTCTATCTATCTATCTCTCTCTCTCTATCTCTCTCTCTCTCTCTCTCTCTCTCTCTCTATCTATCTATCTATCTATCTATCTATCTATCTATCTATCTATCTATCTATCTATCTATCTATCTATCTATCTATCTATCTATCTATCTATTCATCTATCTATCTATCTATCTATCTATCTATCTATCTATCTATCTATCTATCTATCTATCTATCTATCTATCTATCTATCTATCTATCATCTCCCTCTCTGATAATGTTTGTACTTTTCAACATATTTTATGTCATGCTTATAAGTAGTTAATGTTAATATGAGTGTGCTATTTTATTTTACTTTACAACGTTGAATTCCTTGAATTTGATATTGTAATAATGCATATGAGAATTAAAATTGAATATCAGTATGAAAGTGTGAGAGAAAGGAAAGGGCAGATATGTTCAGTCGGGGCCTGCTGCTGCCCAAATTCTCAACACCCGTTGAAAAATAAAGTTCGTTCGATTCGTTCGTTCGTTTCTCTCTACTCTGTCACTCTCTCTCTCTCTCCCCCCTCTCTCTCTCTCTCCCCCCTCTCTCTCTCTTTACAACCCACCCTCGAATATTCGCGGCCGACAACTTGCACTCCTTTTCAAACTAATCTCTGCTGCCCATTCGTTCCTTGCGTACCAACATTAACCAAAACACGTGAATACTCCTTCACACACCGCTTTCACTGAACATGATTTACTACCACAATACTTTTACTGCTTGGCTGAATTCCAGGCTCACCAACCTCACTTGTCGTAAAATCACAACAGCAATAGTACCCATTGACTCGCGAAAGCTCGCATCGTTACCAAATATAGTCTTCCACGCGGAGCAGGAGGTACCGTTCATTCAAGAACTATGCTCGAAACACTGATAAAAAATACTCCCTGACCTTGACGCCCATCATTTGCTAACGTCACAGCTAAGCAGAGAAGCTGTATGATTTCGTTAAGCTTAGGATTGCGGCGTGCTGGATTTTAGGGCTGGGTGATTTACATTTTCTCACTCAGCATGTTGTCCAGGCGAAATTACCAACAACCTGGACTGCACAGTGCCTGCACAAGGTGAACACGTGGCCATTTAAAAAAAAAAGGTTGGATAGGTTTGGATACTAGTATTACTATAATTACAATACCAAAGTACTGGAACATACAGATCGAAGTTGGTCATATATTTAATTCACTCAATAATTTATCCCCATCAAGAATTAATTTAAAATTCTTTTTCCCCCCTTGACGGCACTGGTGCCTTTAGCGCATTCGTGTGTCTGTGATAGTCGTGAATGGTTAATCCTCGGCAATGTACGTACATTTCTTCCCACTATCGTGTCCATATCGGACACATAAATGAGGTCTACGACACAATGAATAATAACACAAACTAACCACTACCACTGTTAAACAAAACTGACTTATATGATACCAACTAATATTAAAATTTATTCACCGACTGTTTTTTTAGACAAAGACCATGGGGTTCGATCCCCACGTTGGGCGAACATTTTTACCACTATTAAACTACTGACTTAATTAATATACCAATTAATATTAAACTTTATGGAGCGACCGTTAAACAATGACCAACTTTTTTTTTTTAAGTTAACGGTTTTCTCGACAGAATGAACCGATTCACTGTCACATAAAAAGTAATTGGAACTAATATTTAAAGATTGGCTCTCACATACATATTGTGTGATAATGAGGACACTCCATACAAGGTTAGTGGTAGAAACCACTGTTTGAAAATGATCTGCTTATATAAACATGTTAGATCAGTGCCCGGCTAGCTCAGTCGGTAGGGCATGAGACTCTTAATCTCAGGGTCGTGGGTTCGAGCCCCAAGTTAGGCGCTCATTCTTTTAAATACTTCGCTTAACCCCCCCCCCCCCCCCATGCCTAGCTTTCTTTGCTAGTGGCAAGTTTTATTTCCTTTACAGGCATGCTCAATTTGACTGCCCACAAGTTCTCTCTGTCGGGGCCGAGTTTTGTTTTTTAAATAAATGTACAATTTTTTGTTTTTATTTTTAAAAGTATAGTCCCTTATAGTTCCCTAATTAAATGATCAAATTCTTAGGAAATTTTATTGACTTTCCACACATTGGTGATTTTGTCAGGTGACTTATAGTGTCTGCGTTGTATCTGTTGGAAGGTGACTTATAGTGTCTGGGTTGTATCTGTTGCAAGGTGACTTTTAGTGTCTGGGTTGTATCTGTTGCAAGGTGACTTATAGTGTCTGGGTTGTATCTGTTGCAAGGTGACTTATAGTGTCTGGGTTGTATCTGTTGCAATGTGACTTATAGTGTCTGTATTGTATCTGTTGCAAGGTGACTTATAGTGTCTGGGTTGTATCTGTTGCCAGGTGACTTATAGTGTCTGGGTTGTATCTGTTGCAAGGTGACTTATAGTGTCTGGGTTGTATCTGTTGCCAGGTGACTTATAGTGTCTGGGTTGTATCTGTTGCCAGGTGACTTATAGTGTCTGGGTTGTATCTGTTGCCAGGTGACTTATAGTGTCTGGGTTGTATCTGTTGCCAGGTGACTTATAGTGTCTGGGTTGTATCTGTTGCCAGGTGACTTATAGTGTCTGGGTTGTATCTGTTGCAAGGTGCAAACTTATAGTGTCTGGGGTTGTATCTGTTGCCAGGTGACTTATAGTGTCTGGGTTGTATCTGTTGCATGGTGACTTTTAGTTTTGTCTGGGTTGTATCTGTTGCAAGGTGACTTAATAGTGTTCCTGGGTTGTATCTTGATTTGCCAGGTGACTTATAGTTGTCTGGGTACCGCTGTATCATGTTGCAAGGTGACTTATAGTGTCTCGGGTTGTATCTGTTGCCCAGCTTGACTTATAGTGTCTGGGTTTTGTATCTGTTGCCAAGGTGACTTATAGTGTCTGGGTTGTATTCTGTTGCCAGGTGACTTATAGTGTCTGGGTTGTATCTGTTGCAAGGTGACTTTATAGTGTCTGGGGTTGTATCTGTTGCAAGGTGACTTATAGTGTCCTGGGTTGTACCCCCCCACCCTGTTGCCCCCAGGTGACTTATAGTGTCTGGGTTGTATCTGTTGCAAGGTGACTTTTAGTGTCTGGGTTGTAATCTGTTGCAAGGTGAACTTATAGTGTCTGGGTTGTATCTGTTGCCAGGTGACTTATAGTGTCTGGGTTGTATCTGTTGCAAGGTGACTTATAGTGTCTGGGTTGTATCTTTTGCCAGGTGACTTATAGTGTCTGGGTTGTATCTGTTGCCAGGTGACTTATAGTGTCTGGGTTGTATCTGTTGCAAGGTGACTTATAGTGTCTGGGTTTCTCTGGTGCAAGGTGACTTATAGTGTCTGGGTTGTATCTGGGAACTACAGTTTGACAGAAAACTCTTCTTATTTTTAAATTGTTGTATCATCCCTTGACAGGAAACTCTTAACAGAGCGATAGAACAGGAGGCAATCTGATCCTCAGAAGTAGTCCCCCCGTCGAACAAGTGTTTCGGCCCTGTATACTCCTTTACACTCTAAGGGGCGGGCCCACTTGGGTCATAACTCCCAAGTGTCTCAGCCTCCTGTTGTCTTGTATCGAAAATGAACCCATTTCACTTTGGTAGCAACTTTAAAAAATAAAAAAATAGATACAGAAACAAATGGGGCACAAAGCACCCAGGCCACCAAAAAAGAAAATGAATCATTTACCAGAAGGGAACAAGTGGTAATCTCTAGACTCCGCACGGATCACAACAGAGTGGAATATCATCTATTCAAGAAGCTAAAGATAGGTACTACCAATGACTGTACCTGTACAGACAAAATGACTGCTGAACATCTGCATCAAAGATGCTCAACATATGAGGTATCGAGAAAGCGCATATGGCCGTCACCAGTGCCATTCCTGGGAAAAAAAACTATGGGAGATACATATAGCCTGATGCTGACTGCTGTTTTATTTGAAAATATTCAAGCAGAGACGTCTGAGAGTGGTTAGAAGAAGAAGAAGAAATGTCTATTGGATATTTCTGAAACTGTTGATAGGATCGGTTTGTAAATATGTCTCCATGGTTACTTTGTTTCCTTCTAGAGTTACTTGTCCTTACGCTAACTTCCTCTTCCTATTTCTCGGCTTCTAATAACATGATTGATTAAAAGTGTCGAGTTATATCCAGTGTGGTCATGGGCTTCGTGATTATGCTTTATTATGTGAGAATGTTTGACAGCCAGTCACGTTCATTAATTTACCAACGTTTCACTATACACAACAGTAAATATCAACAGAAAGAAAATGTACAAACAATGCGCAACAAACTGCTGTGTGACAAATCAGGCTTTCAATGATTTTGAATCTGAAATTGATTTTCAAGAAGTCAATGGTTATGACATGGGGCGAATTCTACATTCCACAAATGCTTGCATTATTATAGGGAAACCATTATTGGAACTGAAATGTAAACAAACCCTTATTCAGAAAATAATTGAATCAAATTGTAAAATGTCCCTGTTGATGATGAAAGCACCACTATTATCCAGTTTTCTTCTTTAATAATTTATGTACGGACAATGCTTCCTGATATGGAGCAACCCACAAATATTTTTATGGACATTGTAGAATTAGAAAATGTGTCCGCACAAGGTGTTTTCCAGTGCTCTTATTACCATTGTATGATGGGGCAGCTGTGATGTTGGGTAAGTAGAAAGGAGTAGTAGCCTTGATTAAGGAACAATACCCACACGTTTTGGTTTGGCATTGTGCTAACCATAGGCTTGAGCCTTCTGTTGGAGATGTTGTGAAAAAAGACTTCCAATCACAAATCAACCATTTTAAGTCACTTCTTGACAAACTGTACTGCTTATATCATCAGTCGCACAAAACGCCTGAGAACTTGGAGAAGTAGCTGAAGATCTAGGCAAGCAAATCTTCAAAATTGGAAGAATTTTAAGTACCCGTTGGGTAGCTTCTAGTTTCAGAAGTGTTCCTGCAGTTTGGAAAGACTATGAAGCACTCACGGCAGCAAAACAGGATGAAAACAGGGATAAGAGAGAAAGAATAATGTACGAAGGTCTACTGAAGAAAATTACTTGTTTTGATTTTGTTTTGGATCTTGGACTAATGTGTGATGCTCTCCTAGAATTGTCAGAGCTCAGTGTCGAACTACAAGCACGTGATATTACACTCTACACAGCTCATAATATTATATCAAGGCAGATTCGGGTGTTTGAAGACAGAAAATTTAACAGTGGACCTTATTATCGTGAAGCTCTACGAGCAGCAGAAAATTTGAACTTTCAAGGAGTCACTCTAGAGAAGAGGGTAACAAATCGACCAACCAATGTAAATCGCTCTCTTGATCCTAAAATGTTTTACGACAGTTTGAAACAACGAATGGGAAATCGCCTGCTATCTGAAGAAGACACACAAATTCCAGAATGGAAAAGTGCTGTATCCAGAATGTTGGCCAGACAATGTCGAGAAGAATGTCACTTTTGGTGAGATTGAAGTGGAAAGTTTGTGTATGAGGCTTAGGATTCCAGAAAGACAGGTTCTAAGAGGTTATCGTGAATTCCTGACAGAGAAGAACATGCCAGCTGGACTATTGCCACTAATATACACTATCAATTGCATCCCCATTTCTACCTGTGAATGTGAACGTGGCTTCTCCCAAATGAACCTAGTTTTCACACCAACAAGAGCTTCTCTACACCTGAAGACTGTGAGTACACTGATGTTCATCAAGCTGGTTGGTTCTCCTCTACGTATTTGTCGGCCTTTACCGTACGTCAATTCCTGGTTCCTGAAAGGCAGACATCTAGCAACTGTCTCGAAGAGCTAGGAAAGGGTACGCGAAGATGGCAGCACCAATGTATTGAGCCCAATTTGGAAACTATTGTAAATATAACGTACTAATTTGATGGGTTGTTTTTTTTTTTTTTTTACCTTGGCTTTACTGTCATAATGGGATGAGGTGATAGAGTACCGGTAAACTTTATTTTAGAAAAAAGCACTGATTACAAGTATATATCGCTAACATTCATTTGCAGGAATTATGCTCAAACCAAATGATAGGCGAGGTTGCAGTATGGGTACTATGAGTTTAGTTAGTCACTGTGCATATATTAAACATATGATCAAATAAAAGGTAAATGAAAAGGATCCCGTTAAACGCCCATGATGCGATTAATAACACTGACAAACAACATTTTTCTTTCTTATATAAGAATAAGTGTTCTTAGGTCAATTTCTTGCGCTGATTTCAAATCTGAAATCCGTTTATCTCTATCACGTCGGGTTCTTAAGATACTTGTGAATAAATATATTTTTGGGAAACCGTTATTTGCTCCGTTTCATTTTTACTATATAACTTATTAAAAATTAATAAAAAGCAACATAATTCTACTTTTTATACTGCTAAAAGATGCATGACATATGTTACGCGATTTTTCAAATAGTTACTGTATTTTGAAATAATTCTGAGCAAAATATGGCTTCTAGAAGTTGTAGAAATTCGGCTGATCTGTTCTGTTACGTGTGCGGATATTTTACCGATCGTGTTGACCAGAAAAACTTTACACCATTACTAAAGATAGCATATAAACTTTATTTCGATTCGAAAGTTGATGATGCAAATAAATCTTGGAAGCCAAATGCGGTTTGTTCGATACATTGGCAGGTTGGTTACGAAAATCGCCGAAGCATAAGTCGATGCCTTTTGGCGTGCCAGTAATAAGGCGTGAACATACAAATCACACTACTGATTGTTACTTCTGCTTGACAAATATCCATGGTTTCACTTTTAAAACTAGAAAGTCTGTGGTTTATCCAAATATTGAATCGGTTTCGAAACCAGTGCCTCATGATCCAATCACGTGTCCGATCCAAGTACCACCAGAACAATATCCGTTGGACGTAAATGAACCATCAGAAAGTGATAGTTTACCTGCTTTAGAAACTAATTCTGACTCAGATTACATACCGGTGAATGATGGTGTTTACTTAATTAACCATTCAGAACTTTCAGATGGATGATGACATTTGCTATTGCAAAGATGTAAACGGTCATGAGCACATAGTCAACGAATGGCGATTTTTCATCGATTCTTCCAAGACTAGTCTAAAAGCCGTGTTATTGCATAACAGAAATTTTTTTTTCATCAATTCCAGTCGCCTACTCTGTTCATATGAAAGAAACTTATGACAATATGGCTATACGTTTGGAAAAAATAAAGTACAATGACTACCAATGGCGGATTTGTGGAGACCTAAAGGTCATTGCAATTCTCACGGGCATGCAGACTGGGTATACTAAATTTTGTTGCTTCCGATGTGAATGGGACAGCCGCAACAGACAGGAACATTATGCAAGAAAGGTGTGGCCTATCCGGGATCGTATGCAACTCGGGCATAAAAATGTAATACGCGAGCCATTAGTTAACAAAGACACCTTCATTTTACCACTGTTACATATAAAGTTGGGGCTCATGAAGAATTTTGTAAAAGCGTTAGATAAAACGCATGGATGGCATTCAAATTGATCGTCGATAACTTTCTGGGAAATCACAAATCTGTCGACTATGTTGCAAATTGTTAAGCAGTGCATAGATGCATACATAATTATGGGCTGTAACATGTCCCTCAAAATCCATTTGCTCGATTCGCATCTTAACTTTTTCCCTGACAATCGTGGCGAAGTCAGCGATGAACATGGAGAATGATTCCATCAAGATATCGCCGTAATGGAGTCACGTTATCAAGGACGGTGGAGTGTGACCATGCTTGTCGATTATTGTTGGATGCTTCATCGCGATGTACCACATGCCATTCACCGACGAAAGTCGACTGCAAAGAAATTCAAGCCTACATAACTGTTATACTTCTTGTACGAATGATGTTGTAATACTGTATGCGTTGTTAAAAAACTTCAATTGCGTATTTCTAGAGATCCCGACCTGATAGAGAAAAACGGTTTGCAGATTTAAAAACAGCGCATTAAAATTGACCAGAAAAACATAGAAATGTTAGAGAAAGAAAAAAAAAGTTTTTTTTTGTTAGTCAGTGTAATCAATGAGTCAGACTCCAGTTATTAGTCGGAAAAATCTTGTCCGACTCCACAGCCGTGGTTTTAATCATTCATTTTTTAATGAACCCCCAGAATTGCGCACTAGTGTGATGACAAATCAAGTTTAGCTTATACTAAAAATAACAACACATTTATATATTTAAATGTTGGCAGCACAGGTATTCTGTTTATTAGAAAAGCCATTTTGTTAACTGTCAAATTTATTTAAAAACAAACCAGTATCTTTCCACGAAGTTTCAAATTTATATACAGTATATTAAAGCCATTCCCCCGCTTAGCGCTGTTAATTCGTTCTTCAAAACTCGAGCGCTAACCGAAAAGGCGCTAAACCAAAATTGATTTCCCATCAGAATTAATAGAAATGAAATAAATTCGTTCTCAAAGCCCAGAAAGCTGTATCAAAATTAAGTACAAAGTGACGTTAAAAACTAGTTAACAACGTTTATTAAATACATATAATTATCAGACATATTGAACACAAACGGAATGTTATGTATGTACTGTACTTAAAATTAAAAAAAAAAAAACTTTTGTCGGCCGTAACAAAGAAACATTTGGTTGCGGTAACGGTGCAAGCAAATTTAGCTATTACATTAACAACAAGTTCAAATCTACCCACACAACTTGTAGCCGATTTACAGAAATAGATCTGAATGATGTCTTTGTGTTTGAATTTGAAGGATCCAAATTTAGGCTTTTGGGAAAAGCAAAGAAGAAATCGGCAACGTGCAAGGTGGAAAAGGACGTGAATGGTGAATGGTGAACTCAAACAGTGAATGGTGAACTCAGACAGTGAATGGTGAACTCAAACAGTGTAGCTTCAAGACTAGTCAAGCAAGTGCCGTAAAAAGTTACGACATCATGCTCTATAAGAAGCAAAAATGGAATGATGGAGATGAATTCTTTAGAAGATTGTGAATTCGAAAAGTACTTAGATAAACAAGAAAGACATTGGCGGGTTTCTGCGATTCACAATTGTAATGAATCGTTACACAAGATAAAGCTTTGAGAAGATGTGAAGCGATGGAATCTACTGGTAGGCTAAGTGCTGCCCACGCCACATTCAGGCTGCTTATGGCGTCACCAACAATTTAAGCTTGTGTAGATAGCGACTTATTTCAGCTTTAAAGTTAATTTTAAATGATCTACGGTTGGTTATCAAATACGAGTTGATTGCAGCAATGATATTTTACACCATGTATTATTAATATAACAATGACTGAATGATTCTAGTTTCATTTACATAACATCATTTCCGTTTCGTTCCCCATGGAGCATGTAGCCAACATTACAGCTAGTCCCCTTATAGGAAGTTCGCATCACAACATTGATATGTTCTGGTAGTTATGGTGTCCGTAGCAGTTTGTTTTATATAGTGATGTAGCCACACCCAACCATGTACATCGTCATTACAGTCAGCTTTTAACGACAGTTCCAGAAGGAGCATTAGGCCTATCCTTTCTGTCTCCTGAGGGAGCTACACAAGAGATTCCAGTTTAACGAACATTTAAATTGTTTGAAAATTTTTGAATAAATAGTTTCACTTTCAGTGCTACAATATGCATTTTTTTAACTTAATAGTACATTTTAAAAAATTGTGTCGGAGCTCGGAGCGGAGCCAGGGCGGAGCTGTAGCAGTCACTAAAGATGCCGGAGCGGAGCTGAGGCGGAGTTATTCAAAAATGTCATTGCTCCAAATCCCTGATGTCAATATCATTTCATGAAAAAAAATGGCAGCTAATTATCTTCATTTTGACATTCTTTTATATAAATTTTACAGATAAGAATGAAGAAATAAACATTCCGAAAATAGGGAGTAACTTTAAAATCACCAAGTATATTCCATAGTTGCGTCTAGAATCGTAAGAATGACCATCTCGGATGAGGCCCTTTTTATTGGGGTATTTAGTTTGTTGTGTGTCCTTTCATGTTTCACTTTCGATATTTACTTTTCTGTTGTCTAGGGTCGTTTCTATTTGATGGTAACTTTTCTGCTATCTAGTATCCTCATTCTTTCTGGTCTTACGAGTGCCAGATACTTACCTATTTTCGTTTATGATTTTTACTTACTTACTTAGTCGTTTCTCTTCTATCATGAGGTGTTGAGGTTTGGTTGGAAGAGAGAGCGCCATACTATTCTATCGTCTTCCTCCTGGCCTGGTTGCAATCTAGTCCTCAGTCCTTCAGAGATTATCTAACGCTGCCCTCCCATCAGACGCTGGGTCGTCCTGGAAGTCTGGATCTCTGGCTCTTAGTTTCCAATACTTTTCTTAGTAGCCGATCTTCTCCCATCCTGCGAATATGGCCAAACCATCGTTGTTGGAATTGTTGTACTTGGGTCTGCAGTGGCTGGTTTGATTTTTTTCTTATTATTATAATCCTATTTTGCGCAAATGTTTTTTTTTTCTAATCCCTTCGGCCTGACAAAAATGATGTGTCAAGAGTCCCTGGTAACAGAACAATATTTGTCACTGCATCATCAATGAGATCAGTATTCCGCGTGCAGTCACGCGCCACGACACAACCATCAACACTGTCAATGGGAGCAGTGACAGGGAATCTCAGTGCTTGTAGGGCAGCACGAATAGCCAGCTCGATAAATTCCAAGATCAGGGAGTCTCATTTCCCAACCTTGGGTTCCATTAGTGGGGAAGTTATCTCAATCAAATCTTCATCAAGGGGACAACTCCCCAAAATAGAAAACTTAAATCTCATTTTTCTGAAAACAACAATTAACGGGGTCACAGTTTTGTACCGCTCAAAATCCTTCATAATCTTTCTGGTTTTCCGCGGTGCCTGTTCTGGGTAAAGTACTATTGTTTTCCTAGTTCATAGTGCTTTCTCAGAAGCGTTAGGTGAAGTCCCACCAGGTTTGATTACATGCCCTCATTGATTTAAAATTCTGTCCACAGCAGTCTGTCTGTTATTTGTATTACCCGGGCATCCAAGACGATACTGATACTTCCCTTTGAAGTTTTCGTTGTTTTTGATGGCTGGGTCAAAACCTCTTCATACAATCTGTTCATTAACGTTACTTGTCCTTCAGTTTTACATATCTCGATTCCGTCCACGTCAGATTCGATTACCACTTTGGTGATCCATGGAATTAGTCCAGCTTTCACCTACAGATATTGAACGTTCGATCATTTTAACTTTTTTTTTTTTTAAGCTTCTTTAGATCACGTTTAGTTTCGTTTTAGCTAATGGTTTTGATATTTATTAGTTTTTTAGCTTCTTTTCAATTTTACCTTTTTCTTCTAATTGTAAAGCTAAACGTCGTGGTGAGGTGTGTGTGTGTGTGTGTGTGTGTGTGTGCGTGTGTGCATGCGTGCGTGCGTGCGTGCGTGCGTGCGTGCGTGCGTGCTTGCGTGCGTGCGTGCGTGCGTGCGTGCGTGCGTGCGTGCGTGCGTGCGTGCGTGCGTGCGTGCGTGCGTGCGTGTGTGTGTGTGTGTGTGTGTGTGTGTGTGTGTGTGTGTGTGTGTGTGTGTGTGTGTGTGTGTGTGTGTGTGTGTGTGTGTGTGTGTGTGTGTGTGTGTGTAAAATACGTGGTGCCTGAGAAATATTCTCAAAGGGTGTTACAAAAGGTGCCCACGAGGAGACATATTGAAAACTATATCCTGAGCTTTTTGTTTTGAATGTAAATTTCAATGCATTTGACCAATAAAATTACTTGGCTTAAGGCTGCAAATGCAGTATCTTTTATCCGAAACACGCGTATCTGCTCGGTGTTACTGAACTTCATAACCCAGTGAATGATTCTCGGACACCATGAATGTTTTGCTTTAACCAGCTAAGGAAGGAGATCGAGAGGAGATCGGAGCACTGATGAAGTTGTCCGTGTGCAATGAAGATAGTCCTTCACACCAAACCAAACCACAAACTTATTCCTGACCGCAAGGTCTTTAATTTTTGAGCATGCGTCCTAATATAGCCGACAGACACTGTTTCTAGGTTGAACAAAGCGCACCTCACCAAAATGGGGCAACATTTTATTGAAAAAAATGTTTACTGATGACAAAAGCCATCCATCCTCACATCATCTTCTAAGATGTCCTCTAGACATGAAGCCAGATATCCAGCTGTACAGGGTTTGAGATGGTAGCTGATTGCTTGTCACGGATTGCCTCCCCTGCTTTGCAGTAGTGGTCCAACAGTGACCACAACTCAAGAGTATCTGATATTGGCGTCCAAGGTATCTACCTGCGCGAAAGATTACTCTTGGCAGAGATGTAGATAGAAGGTTAATAATACTTCTACCTGAAGGGAGCTTTCACAAGATATTCCCAGAAGTCACGAACAATGTTGCATTGTGCTGAACAATTGTTAACGCATTATATCTGTTCCGTCGCCTTTTGTGAAGTATTTAAGCAATGGTTGAGCCCGTTCAACCCCCCAGTTGGTGTAATCAAACGAAATCCCTCTTATAAGGTATAGCTTTGTTTGGTGTAAATATATGTCAAGGTATTTATATATAGATTAACTATTCTGGCTCATACGTTTGCTTTCATACTGTCAGGCACTGTATAGATGATGACCCCATATGTCAGCCACTATAATGTACCCTGCTTGTAAGGGACCATTACGATGATGTTCCCAGATGTAAAGAACTATATTATGGTGGGGTGTGGAGTGTGTAGATGATGAACAACGCGAGGGGTATGAAGTAACACGAACGCCATTGCTTACAGTTCCTTTACATTTATTGACTGTTACACAAGTCCTGGAATACCATTTACATTGGCAAGCGCACCGACATAATACCAAGGCTAACATTGCCTGTAGGACATAAACTACAGTATTCATACACTATCTCTCCGAATACACCTTAACAATATACAGAATATCTTTGATGCGGCATACACTCTTCGCACACAATAATCCCTAAACAACTCTAAGTGCAGAAAATACCATCGCACTAATAAATCACCATCCAGGTATATATCCCTTATTATTAGTGATAGCTTGGCGGCATGGACATCGCCATATAGATTCACAGAAAATCTCCTCCAGGCATGATTACAAATATGGGACAAATACACTTACAGCTCGCCTGTACCCCAGACTTTATTCTTTTATAGCTACAATGCTGACATAAAGTCAGACCTTAACTCAATACCTGAGTTACACTTAAACAAGTGTTTACAGCATCAGTTCAGTGACACTTTAGGTGGAAATTTAACTTTAAAGTTTAACTGGAATTGTCCCTTTCTTGCTGGTGCCTTTTAGTTAGCACTTAGCTTGTATGAGTGAGTCCTGCAGCTGTAGTTCATCAATTCTGTGATGACGAAAGCCTTCTCTACACTCTCTTCCACTGTAAGCGGTTATGATGGATGCTTTTCTCTCACACTAGCTGCGTTAGTACTACAAATCGTCTACTTAATCACGGGACCTCCTATTTTTTCGCCCTTATCTGAAAAGGCTAATCATCCGATCTCACTACCCAGGAGACCGGGGGGAGGGGGTGGGAGGAGCAGGGACATCGTTAGGACCACTGGTTCTGAAAAAAATGTCCATAAATTATATTCCCTCTTAGCCACTCCAACCCCAAAGATATGTGTATGATTCTCCACGTTACAGAGGTGTATCCTAATGTCTAATGTTGGCTGACTCGTTGATCCAGATGTGAGTCATTTTATGACTTACTGAATTCGATAGCACTGTTCACACTTCACGCCAATCTGTATTTTTACCTAGAATATAAATATTCTTGACATACACTCATGGTTCGTGCAAATCTACTTAAACAGACAAACGTCTGGGTCATAAACACCACAATGACAGACTAAACAGAAGCAACATTCAAAGTGTACCCTGTCAGATTAATGGTTGTGATAATAACTGCCCGGTATTGGTCAAATCCTGGCGCATCTTGTACGCTGAAGTAGTTAATAAAACAATCTTTGATTTATCGACGAGCACGGACGTGTTGGAGTAGTTCTTCATAGATAGTCTGCTACACGTTACCTGTTCTCATCATTAACTTTTTTGTGTGTTTTGTTTTTTGTGTCCTTGCGTTTTGTTTTATTACTCTGAACTTTTTCTATATAGTTTCTCAGCTCCCGCTCTAGCACGCAGCGCTTCTGACCAACACAAAAGAAGCCTCTTGTTTTTACTCTTGACAACCGTGTTTCGCATTTTTCTTTTGTGCCCACTGGAAAATGCTACGTTCATTGTGAGCATCACAGTGTGTGACAATAACCAAGTAGTCATTTTTTTTTTTTAAAATGTTTTCCCCCTTCTTTATGCCCCGCGTCCGTGTTTCTGTTGATCTTTACCATGGTTAATAGAACTATGGCCACACGACCACTTTCAGTGCGCAAATTTGAGCTCAGCGGGATACCTTATATTATTTGTCTTTTTAGATCTTTTGTACAGATAACGTTAAAAAACTAAGTAATGTCTAAGTTATATGTTTTGATTTTGTGGGAATTAGAGATGTTAATTCTATTTGGGTGATTCTTCTATGACTGGTATTTTTATGCTATAATTTTGAACATGGTTCAAGATCAACAGAGGTCAGTTTTCGAAGTCTTGTCACAGCGGTTGTCTGAACTTTGAAAGCTGGGATATTTTCTGATGTTCTTTCATTGCTCGAGCTGTCCAATGCGAGCCGTTTATCCCACGCTGGACTGACCTCTTTGGGTCTGGTTTCCTCTCGATTGATGCGACGATAACGTCTTGAAACTTCATCTTTCTAAAACCTTACTCTTAGAAAATTTGAATTTTTTTTCTTTTCTCATATTGTGTAGCAGACAAGGACTGTCGGCCTTATTCTGTCTCGCTGCCTATAGCTCTCACATCAAAATAAAGACGGTTTAGATTAGGACATAGATTAAATGGAAGGTGTCCTCCAGAAAGTAATATTAATTGTTCACTAAAAACTGTAATTTAACACAAACCTAAACAAATTCGAGTCAGAAATAAATAACTAATCATTCATGTATTTTGTACTCATGAAGTGATCATTCATACTTACTTAGCCATCCCTCTTCTACCTTGAGATGTAGATGTTTGGAGGAGGGAACGCCATATCGGCTGTTCTCCTTCTGGCCTGGGTCCAATCCAGTCCTCGGTCCTTCAGAGATTTCCTCGGTCCTTCAGAGATTTCCTCGGTCCTTCAGAGATTGTGATTCATTCATACCGGGATTGAGAATATGAGTACTTTGGTACTAGCTTCCTGTAAGCCGAACATTTGAAGACGCCCAAAACAATCATGATTGTTCTGTAGACATCGCTTTCTGTAACATAGTAAAATAGTTAATCAAATAAAAATAAGTAAATACATTAATAAAACTGCATTAACAGTGGTGCTTATAAATTGTCTTTGTATTTGGAGCAGTAATTACAGTTTTCTTTAGCGGCGAAAAAAGTACATTTAACATTTTAAAAAATATTAATCCCTGCTCCAATGGGTAAGCCACAGTGATTGTCCTGATTATCAATTACACATGGAGATGTTTGAGGAGCGTTAACCCATCTACTGCTGTGTTTGCTCTGGCAGTGCCAGAAATGTCCACCGATCAGTCCGCCCCTGCGTTGGAGTAAGTGCACCAATTTCTGAGAAGTTTATTCCGTAATCAGAAATATTTACAGTTTCATTGTCGCCGGTCTCAATCCGACTCTGGAGGAAATAATTATGGAAGTCGTGAAACTATTATTTTCTAGTCTTCGAACAAGATTAGGCACTTAGACATTTCCACAAACTTTTATGTTCTTGCAAACCGACCTATCAGCGTCCCATCGGATAAGTGGTTAGAACACTTTCCTCTTGCAAACCGACCTATCAGCGTCCCATCGGATAAGTGGTTAGAACACTTTCCTCTTGCAAACCGACCTATCAGCGTCCCATCGGATAAGTGGTTAGAACACTTTTCTCTCCCAGCACGATTATCGGGTTCCGGGATCAAAATCTGCTAGCTCCGCGCTCCAGTCAACCCAGATGCAAAGGGGTACCTCCTTATGCTCTTGAGTTAAGGAATGCGAAAGCAGTGAGGAAGGGACCTGGTCACCCTACTTCATTTAAAAAAAACTGGACCTAATATGGTGAAATCTCAAACACTTCACTCCTCTACAGCGTCCCCCATCGGATAAGTGGTTAGAACACTTTCCTTGTAAGACGTATTACTATTTGTGTGGGTGTGTGTTTTTTTTTTCAACTGCCACTCCTCTACAGCAGTATCTGCTGTGGGACTACATTTTTTATCTTATGAATGACCGACTTATGCCAGCTGTCATGGCGGCTGATTAACGAAAAGAAGAGAATAGACATAAGAACCTGTTTTGGGGGAGGGGAGTGGGTGTGTTCTTGTCATTAAACTACCATTTTGGTGGGTTTATTTCACATTATAAATTCAACTTAAATTAGAAGTCAGCTGGTTTATTAATGACTGCAATTATTTGCTTGATACAAATGTGTGGTGTCCTCACAGTTGCTTAAGTATATTACGGCTAAAATAAAGTTCATTTAAGTTTTTCTTAACACTAGACTTTGTCAAATGTTAGCAGAAAGAATGGGTGTCAGATCTATCTAAGCAAAAGGTATCAGCGAGACGGCTGCGAATGACAGGACAGTGAAGGTGTTTTAACTGTGAAAACTAATAAAAAACCAACAGGACTATCACTCCCGCCACAAAACTACCGCCAAACTTCACAGAGATTACGTAAATTGACAACTCTTCATCGTACGACGATGTTATTGATAGCCACGTGACCCTGATTCATGCTTGCTTGACAATGACGTGGCTTTTCTCTTTTTAAATTTTAGCTCAGCTTAAAGGAAAAGCTGGATCAACTGATTTGATTTCCAACTAACGTGCGTATGTCAACAAATTAAAACGTCACCGCAACGCCGATTTCGCGACATGGTCGACATAAAGGTCACGTGGCTTGTGACATATGGATACGAAGATGTCTGCAATGAATACTCCTGTTTCTCAGCAATGCACAGATCTGGACACTTCAGTTAGCCAATCAGCGGAACTTGCACAAACAGGAAGTAATTTCGCGGTTCGTGGCAAGGCGTAACCAGCAGATCATGTATCAAAAAATTTTCAGGCAACCTTTCCACCCTCAAGTATAGTGGGTCAACCGTAACACACTATCACAGGTTAGTCCAAATTTTCATCCAACACGCCAGGGGTTCCCGAGCCTGAGATAGCGTACCCCGAGAAAGTACGCGAAGTTTGTGAATGTTATACGGGAAATATTTGACAAAAAATTATATCATCCCAGCAGACGCGCAACTTACTCACTCCCGGCACGGGGAGGTAGTGACAAAAAATAACAATACCGGACTCTTTCGGGGCTCTGTAACTGGCATACATATGAACATGAGGTAAAGTATATATATATATATATATATATATATATATATATATATATATATATATATATATATATATATATATATATATATATATATATATATATATATATATATATATATATATATATATATATATATATATATATGTGTGTGTGTGTGTGTGTGCGTATGCGTGTGTGTGTGTGCGCGCGCGCTAGTGCCAGACTGTATCTGCTACGCCGTTCCTCTGCCCTCACTAGCTTCGTGGGTCATACTGCATGGGCAACAGCTTGACCTCTTTACCCAAGCGCCCAACCCTGTGTCGGCTGAAACATTGTCTTGGGGGCTCGTTCCTATAGTCAGTAATGACTGAAAGAGTTACTTCTATTGAAATGTTTCCCAAAAAATTTCATTCAAAACAACTTATTTCTGGAAATCATGATTGTCAATCCAGTTCTCAATCAAATCTAAAGCAAGAAGCAAACTGAATGTTGAACAAGATATGGGGGCACGTTTTACAAAAACTGAATCAAGAATATAAAAAAACAGTTGGGCGACCGTAGCTGAGGTTTGTAGTAAAATCTGCGAGAATAATCGCTCATTTCAGTAAGATTTTAGTCATAAAATGATAATAAATAACCTAGCACGCATGTGTCTGACGGTTGGCATCTTCGACGCCAGCAACGCTGCCTTTTGTGCAGTGCTAACGCCTATAGAACGATTCCACGGTAAAAATCTAACGCGCGTTTTAGTTTCGGTTTCGAAAACGTACTACCAACATTTAACATTTTGCCAGATCTGCTGCATACATTTGGCAGCCAAGACTTATAATTAACGATTTTGCGGAAGTGTGCCGCAAAATAACTATCTGAATTAACGTATTCTGTCAACTTTAACGCTGGTAATAAGTAGTAATCCTTACATTTTTTGGTAGTGTTACACGATACAATACAAATTATTAACGCCAATTCTTAACCCGCCACGCCAACACCCCGCTTCGCTTGATAGTCCGCCATGCATATATACACGTTGCGACAAAGCCAACAGAAGCAAAACACGCAGACAATTTTATTGCCTCCTCGCGGTAATGTTTCTGATGTCACAAAAACAAGTTAGTTATTTGAAAAATACATGCTAGCGAGATGGCGAGAGGGGAAGATGGCCGTCTTCTGTAAAATATTTATTTGACGATGACCGGTGACAAAATTGAAAATCTAAAACCATAATGAAACTGAACATAAAAAATATATGGTAGTATAGCTTAGAATTCACTGAGCAAGAATGTGTTTTAAATTATATGACAGTCCCAGTATTACCCAAAATATTGAGAAAATACTAAATGTCTACGAACGCACGACCAGACAGACTGTTGTTCCTGCTTGTTTTTTTCTTAACGTTAGTGGGGACACCGGCTTAGAAGGGAGGCATTGAGGTAAATTCAAATTAGCTTGGGTAACAAGAGTATAGGAGGAGAGGGGAGCGGTAGGAAAATTGTTACCAAAAACTAACATCGTTTTGCATTGGCATAACTAAAGCGGACTGGCCAATCGACTACCAGACGCAGAGTATGTTTGGAATTATTTTTGTTTTTCAAAATCTGCATTTGAATTCTGGTAGTCGCAAGCTTTCGATTGGCCAGTGCTACTAAATATTAGCAAAAAGCTTTCACTATTCATTGCCAGTTGAACTGTATTTTTTATTCAGATACGCTGAGAACAGCTGTGTCGTAGATTTCCGATAGGAGAATTAAGACTAGGTTTGGTCCCTTCTGAATAGGTTTGAATAGGTGATAGACTCAGTGAGAGTTAGTGAAAGGTAATAGAATTTCCACACACGTGAGATGATAGATTTGATATAGTGGCTGTCTCTGAAAGCGAAAAGAATTCTTCTCTCTCTCACCTATCTTCTACAACAGTTGTTACAGCGTCAGACAGACTACACCAATATACATATTACGTATATTTCTATCACTCACAGGCACGCACATACACGTGACGACAGAAAAACACACAGACGTGGGAAAACTATAACAATGATATATATATTATCTAGAACGAGCTGACCAAACACGATTATTAAGTTCAAGAGCGATTTTATTATCAGGAAAAATCGGCTCACAACATCAAAGAAAGTACATCAAGGAAAATACATATACACATAGTCATAAAAAATCAAGGAAATGTTGCAAGGATGATAGCCCCGTTATAGTGTTAACTCTAGGTTTAGCCCGGCCCCGTTAAGAGAACAGATGATGGCGCCCGAGTCACAGATACATAGAGTTTGAGTCTAAGAGTTTTCTTTGTTTTATCTCGTAATTATATGCACAGAGTTTGAAAAAAATCTGATTTAACCTAAGACAAAACACAAGAACTCTAGCCTTAGCAACAAATTATGCAGATTGAAAAAAAAATTAGGACAGCAACAGGGTGTCAAAGATAAAATAGTGAAAAATATCACTCAAACCAGCGTACACTCATTCATTCCGCCATGGCTTCTCATACTTGTACTCACGACTTTGCTTGCTGCCTCTTGGAACACATTGATTTTAGATTTTCACACAGACTCAAAAAATGCAGTCTTCTGCCAAGAAGTCCCCAGTTCCAAAAGACGTATTTAACTTGGAGTCTCCGGGAACGACTACTTGGGTATGCAAATTTGTTCAAATGTCTGATTAAGTCACCTAACAATTATTCCAGGCGCGGGAGTTAGCAGAGCACAGTGTCAATAGCGTAGGTTTCTAAAAAATGATGAATGTCAGGTCGGTGCCTTCCCTCAGTATAGGATTCACTTTAGTCACACCACAGATTTGTCCACAAGATATAATCTAGTCGGGAAATGATTGTTAATATTCACGCCACCAGGCAGCAAATTATATAGAGTTTCTAGAAGAAATTAAGTGCTGGCTCCAAGGTCCAGTATTTATCATTACAGTCTTTGAAAACCCGTTATAGGGATATTAGTATTTCTGTCTAAATTGCACCGTCAGATCAGTGTTACTTGAGAAAACCCACGTGGTTCAAAATAAGGACTGTCTATTTCTTCACAAGTATGGAAACTACTACTAGGTGCTGGTAAAGTTAGGGTCACCCCAAAACTTTCACTGTGTGGAGGAAAAATAACACATATAATATAATAAACAGAATCTGTACTGGTTAAAACTTACATTTAAACTTGCAAGCAGAGAGCTTTGCTTATCATTTAAACTTCCCGTGACGTAAGTTATATTTAAAAATCAGCAATCCTCATAAATTAAGAACACGTGCGTATTCCGTCACCATTCATGAGGCTGGATTCTAGAGTTTATACGTTAGTTTAGAAAAAATACACTCGACTGAGTATTAGCAGTTAAATTAAATTTATAAATAGCTACAATTGCCGTTATAAGCTAGAAATTTTAATTTTATTCCGCTTTCCACTGAATGCTTCCCTAGAAAATATAATAGCCTACCACTTTATTTCTCTTCTGCGCTAAAGAAATAGATTAAAATGAATTAAACGATTTAACACTTTAACACTCACAAAATCTATATATCTATCATATTAATTACCTCAACCACAGAATTACAGGTAGTCGCACAACTTAAGAATAAAAAATGCTGAAAATATTTCTGGAAGTCTAGAAGTTCGACAAATTGCCGAAACAAACTGAGATCTTCGCTAACAGCTATTCTGTTTTCGAGCGACCTATCTACTGTGGAGTCTATGAGCGAGAATGAAATTAAAGTTTCAAACTTGGCCAATATCTTAAAATCAGACAAAGGGCCCAAACTTACTTCGCCAAGCGAAATTATCTCCCCTACTCCCACCATTTACGTCCGCTTAACGCGTGTCGTAACTGTCACCTACTGACCACGATGTACGCGTGTCAGTTTCAAATCCCAGACAGCCTGACTCCATTGCAGGGCAGTTTTCACACTACAGCTGACCATGGCCCAAGTGAGCGCCGTGTCAGTTTGGGATTTTCCAGACAAATGTCTGGATACTGACCGGTGCAGATGTAAAGTATCACACCTCACCGGGACTAATGCCGAGAAGAAACTCGCGCGCTCGGTGAGAATGTAGACGATTTGCTACGTCCTATGTTCAGCGAACCGACTTATCACGCCTTATGACGCCCTGCAGCCCTGACATCTACGTAATATCGTCCTAGCGCGATTCTCAGTTTAAGAGAAAGGAAAACAGGTAAAGTTTGCGAATTATATGAAAATAATATTCGCAAAACGCATGGATGAAAAAATATACAGGAAAAAAAAAAAAAGAAATACAGAGATAATAAAAGAGAGAGTTCGAGAGAAAGAATAGGAAAAAGATGTAGGAAATTAAATGAATATAAAACCTACGTGACAGAGCCTCCCCCCTTTAAGATATGGAAGCACTCCATGTCTACGTTATGGAGTTTAATTTCCTATAACCGTAGCTTCGGGGTGTCTGTCTTCTTCCCTCTCCTCTTCCCCCCTCCATCTCTGTCCAATTCCTACTCAAGTCCACTCCTCAAAGTTTCCTTCCCCCGGAATGTCTCCCATGCGCGCTTGAAAGAGCGTCGCCGCTTCTGACATTTTTGAAAGATTTCCTGTGATAGCGGTGGAATATCCCTGCCACTATCATCATCTTCGTCAGTTTTGGCGATCGTCAGGAGATGGTCGGAGGTTGGCACTGGTTTTTCCAAGTATCTCTTTAAGAGATTTAAATGGAAAACCTTCTCCTTTCCTTCAATAGAGATCTGGTAGTTAGCCTTAGAAATCTTTTTCAGGACGGTAAACGGTCCTTGCCATCCGATCTTCAGTTGGTTGTTCTCAGTAGGGAGTAACACCAAAACTTTCTCTCCTGCTTCCAGTTCTCTCTCTTCCGCGACTTTCCTGTATCGGTTAGCGTGCTTTGTGTGAGCTCGCTTAAAGTTAGTCGTTGCTAGGTCCCACCCTAGTTTCAACCTTTCCTTTAAAACCGACACATATTTACTTGCTGAGACGACTGTCTCATCCGCCTTCTCGTCTGTCAGAGACTGAAGTAAGGCTTCAAGCGGGCCCTTAATGGGTCTGCCAAATAAGAGTGTAGCTGGCGGAAATCCTGTGGAAGTATGAGGAGATTCTCTGTAGCCAAATAATGCTGCAGGAATACAGAGATCCCAATCTTCAGGTTTCACTTGTGCCAGCTTACTTAGCATCATGGTGAGGTTTCCATTAGCACGTTCCACGAGCCCATTTCCGGCCGGAGTATATGGCTTAGTGTGGATGTGCTGGGTCCTCAAGATCTTAACGATCTCATCCATCAACAGGTTTCGGTATGGAGATCCATTATCCGTCAACACTTGCTGAGGGAATCCCAACCGAGTGAAAATCTGCACGAGGGCTTCTGCGACATGCTTGGCATCTGCGCATGTTAGCGGGATAGCTTCTGCCCATAAAGTGCATGTATCGACTAAGGTCAGGATGAACCTGTTCCTTCTTTTAGTCCTTTCGAAAGGCCCTAAAATGTCGATCACAACCCGTTCGAATGGTGTACCCACTATTGGCATTTCACCCAAAGAAACTGGGGGTGCCCGTTGCTTGGGTGGCACACGTTGGCACTGGGCACAGGATTTGACATATCTGATAATATCAGTATTTACTCCTGGCCACCAATAATGAGTGGTTATACGTTGGTTTGTGGCGTCGTTCTCCGATAAAGTACGCCATCCTCAGAAAAAATGTCCCCGTGCTGTTTGGGTTCCTTCGCCATGGGCAGTTTCCTAAAGCAGGGTGCCAAAGTAGGATCCTTTTGTTGCGCTTCTTTAAGTTCCATAGGTAACAAATTAGGCGCAGGCTCCCGTTCCTTCTTGGTTTGCCCTCTTGTAGTTACTGCTGCCACAATCGGCTCTTCCGGTTTCCCAATACACACGTATCTCCCGCCAAGTATGACTGGGTAGATGGGATCATCCATAACAGCCGCTTTGATCACACCTCTGACAAAGTCAGAGTGTATCTCCACCAATGCGATGGGAAGCGCTGTAGGTGCATCACTCTTACGAACTCCACAAAGTTTGACGGTCTCTCCTGTCTCTTGACCGGGTTTAACCAGGTTTCTGGCAACAATGCAATCGTAAGAAAGCCCCGTGTCAAATAAGCAAGAAGTTTGAGAACCGTTCAAAATAACAATACCTCGCGTTGAGGGTCTATCCCCAAGAGGTTGGGAATCACTGTCAATAATTCCGCCTTGCGAGACTGTTAATAAGCATCCGATGCGTTTAGGCTCGGTGTGCTCGGTCTGATCATATGTCCCGTGCTCGGGGGTTCTCCCTTTGCCACCTTGTCCTTTCTGGCTGCGCTGCCATGTAGGGCGGTCGGGTTGATCAGACTGTTTGGGGTGGTTGGGGTACTTGTTCTTGTAGAACTTGGATTTTTCAGGAGGGGGGTTTTGAGGTCCAGTTTCTCTGTGGTTGTTTTGGTTAGAAGCCTGAGAAGATTGCTCTAGGTTATGTTTTCGAAAATGCTCCTCTGTCGGTTTCCGCTTTGTGGCCGGTAGTTCAGCCAGCACATTGTGATAACGCTCAGACTTTTCCAAAATGTCTTCAAGTTTTTCTGCCCCCTGCTCAGCGAGAAATCTCCGGGTATCAGCAGACAAAGTGTTCTTTATTTGTTCAGTTAGAACAAGTTCCTCAAGACCTTCATAGGTAGAGGGGAGCTGCGAAAGCTCAAGGCACTTTGTTAGATATCCCTTAAGACGAGATGAGAACTGGTGAAAAGTTTCAGAATTCTCTTTCCGGCTGTTGCGAAACAGTTGCAAAAACTTGCGAGCGTTCATTTCAAAGCGCTCCAGTAACGCTTTCTTCAACACATCGTAGTCGTCTTGTTGGCTACTTTCCAGCTTAGAATAAACATCATAAGCAGAACCTTTTAGGGCCTGGGAAAGTTTCATATTCCAACGCGACCTCTCTAACCCGTACAGAGTTGCAATTTTCTCAAATTTTTCTAACCATGTGTCAATCTTCTCATTTGGACAAGGAAAAGATTCAAGAGTGAAAGACATAGCATTTAGTTGAAGAGATTGAGTGTTAGCAGGGTCAGTTAAGGAAGAATGAGGAGAAGACTCTCCATTGCTGGAGGTAGAGGCAGCACCACGACTTTGGAACTCAAGAGTTTTAAGCGCCAACTCGTGCTGTCTCTGTTCCCTCTCCTTCTCGTGCTGTCTCTCCTTCTCTCTTTCCTCCTGTTGTCTTTCCTTCTCTCGTTCGTTCGCCCTGCGAATTTCCATTTCTTCATCCATCTTCTTCTGCTGTAAAGCTTCAGCTGCTTTCCTCTCCGCATCATATTTCTCCAGTTCGTCTCTGACAAAAGCTTTCGCTTCCTCTCCTTCCAGTCCCTCCTCTTTCGCTTCGTCCCTGAGGAGTTGTCTAAGCTTTGCCCTCTCGGCCATATTATGTCAGTGACTGAGACACGTGGAGATAGAAAATAGGAAAAAGAATAACCTGGTTCCTACCACTTACGAGAAAAAAAACCAAAAATTCAAAAGATGATATCCTTAACCCTGGGATACCTCCTCCAAAGTAAAATCTAACTATCGCTGCTATTATCGGCAATAAACCACTTAATGCAAAACACGACTACGCCAACTAAATGGTAGTTAAGATAACTTCTGAAAAATAAGTTGCTACAGTGGAAAAGCAAAAGAATATTGCAAAAATTAAAGAGAAAAATAATCCCTTAATTTTTAAAAATCCACTATAAGTTCGCCCCTGAAGTCAGATCGGGTAAGGGAGGGAATTAATCTGGACAAAAAGTCCGAAACACACTCCTTAACTTAGGTCAAACGCCGTTCTGCCTCAGTACCCAGTGAATGTTATACACTCACCACTTTACCAGCATTTAGTATTACAATCAGCAGTTAACATATATCCCGACAAAATCAACCTGTAACCAAAATGTATATTATTCAAAGATGCTGTGGAAAAAAAAAACTTATTAGTTTGTGTGGTCAGCACGCCCGTAAACAGATCGCTAGTCTAGGGGGTAATTTTTTTAAAAAGATACACCACTCACAAGACATCACACTCTTACTCTATTACAGAATAAGAATCTTAAATACAAAATCCAGATAGACGAGTCCACGTTTGTCGTACTCGTCTTCCTATTCTAAGTTCAAAGACCGGAAACGAGTCCCCATTTGTCGTAGATTTCCGATAGGAGAATTAAGACTAGGTTTGGTCCCTTCTGAATAGGTTTGAATAGGTGATAGACTCAGTGAGAGTTAGTGAAAGGTAATAGAATTTCCACACACGTGAGATGATAGATTTGATATAGTGGCTGTCTCTGAAAGCGAAAAGAATTCTTCTCTCTCTCTCACCTATCTTCTACAACAGTTGTTACAGCGTCAGACAGACTACACCAATATACATATTACGTATATTTCTATCACTCACAGGCACGCACATACACGTGACGACAGGTAAACACACAGACGTGGGAAAACTATAACAATGATATATATATATTATCTAGAACGAGCTGACCAAACACGATTATTAAGTTCAAGAGCGATTTTATTATCAGGAAAAATCGGCTCACAACATCAAAGAAAGTACATCAAGGAAAATACATATACACATAGTCATAAAAAATCAAGGAAATGTTGCAAGGATGATAGCCCCGTTATAGTGTTAACTCTAGGTTTAGCCCGGCCCCGTTAAGAGAACAGATGATGGCGCCCGAGTCACAGATACATAGAGTTTGAGTCTAAGAGTTGTCTTTGTTTTATCTCGTAATTATATGCACAGAGTTTGAAAAAAAATCTGATTTAACCTAAGACAAAACACAAGAACTCTAGCCTTAGCAACAAATTATGCAGATTGAAAAAAAAAAAAAAATTAGGACAGCAACAGGGTGTCAAAGATAAAATAGTGAAAAATATCACTCAAACCAGCGTACACTCATTCATTCCGCCATGGCTTCTCATACTTGTACTCACGACTTTGCTTGCTGCCTCTTGGAACACATTGATTTTAGATTTTCACACAGACTCAAAAAATGCAGTCTTCTGCCAAGAAGTCCCCAGTTCCAAAAGACGTATTTAACTTGGAGTCTCCGGGAACGACTACTTGGGTATGCAAATTTGTTCAAATGTCTGATTAAGTCACCTAACAATTATTCCAGGCGCGGGAGTTAGCAGAGCACAGTGTCAATAGCGTAGGTTTCTAAAAAATGATGAATGTCAGGTCGGTGCCTTCCCTCAGTATAGGATTCACTTTAGTCACACCACAGATTTGTCCACAAGATATAATCTAGTCGGGAAATGATTGTTAATATTCACGCCACCAGGCAGCAAATTATATAGAGTTTCTAGAAGAAATTAAGTGCTGGCTCCAAGGTCCAGTATTTATCATTACAGTCTTTGAAAACCCGTTATAGGGATATTAGTATTTCTGTCTAACTTGCACCGTCAGATCAGTGTTACTTGAGAAAACCCACGTGGTTCAAAATAAGGACTGTCTATTTCTTCACAAGTATGGAAACTACTACTAGGTGCTGGTAAAGTTAGGGTCACCCCAAAACTTTCACTGTGTGGAGGAAAAATAACACATATAATATAATAAACAGAATCTGTACTGGTTAAAACTTACATTTAAACTTGCAAGCAGAGAGCTTTGCTTATCATTTAAACTTCCCGTGACGTAAGTTATATTTAAAAATCAGCAATCCTCATAAATTAAGAACACGTGCGTATTCCGTCACCATTCATGAGGCTGGATTCTAGAGTTTATACGTTAGTTTAGAAAAATACACTCGACTGAGTATTAGCAGTTAAATTAAATTTATAAATAGCTACAATTGCCGTTATAAGCTAGAAATTTTAATTTTATTCCGCTTTCCACTGAATGCTTCCCTAGAAAATATAATAGCCTACCACTTTATTTCTCTTCTGCGCTAACGAAATAGATTAAAATGAATTAAGCGATTTAACACTTTAACACTCACAAAATCTATATATCTATCATATTAATTACCTCAACCACAGAATTACAGGTAGTCGCACAACTTAAGAATAAAAATGCTGAAAATATTTCTGGAAGTCTAGAAGTTCGACAAATTGCCGAAACAAACTGAGATCTTCGCTAACAGCTATTCTGTTTTCGAGCGACCTATCTACTGTGGAGTCTATGAGCGAGAATGAAATTAAAGTTTCAAACTTGGCCAATATCTTAAAATCAGACAAAAGGCCCAAACTTACTTCGCCAAGCGAAATTATCTCCCCTACTCCCAACATTTACGTCCGCTTAACGCGTGTCGTAACTGTCACCTACTGACCACGATGTACGCGTGTCAGTTTCAAATCCCAGACAGCCTGACTCCATTGCAGGGCAGTTTTCACACTACAGCTGACCATGGCCCAAGTGAGCGCCGTGTCAGTTTGGGATTTTCCAGACAAATGTCTGGATACTGACCGGTGCAGATGTAAAGTATCACACCTCACCGGGACTAATGCCGAGAAGAAACTCGCGCGCTCGGTGAGAATGTAGACGATTTGCTACGTCCTATGTTCAGCGAACCGACTTATCACGCCTTATGACGCCCTGCAGCCCTGACATCTACGTAATATCGTCCTAGCGCGATTCTCAGTTTAAGAGAAAGGAAAACAGGTAAAGTTTGCGAATTATATGAAAATAATATTCGCAAAACGAATGGATGAAAAAATATACAGGGGAAAAAAAAAGAAATACAGAGATAATAAAAGAGAGAGTTCGAGAGAAAGAATAGGAAAAAGATGTAGGAAATTAAATGAATATAAAACCTACGTGACAAGCTGTGATAAATTTAAAAAGTAAATTAAATAACTATATGAGTATTTCACAGTCTGGACGGAGCAGAAGAAACTGAGGCCATTTCTTTGCAAAGTCAGCGTCATTTGTTTATATTTCTTGATTTGTGGTAAGAATGCTTTATGAATTTAATATGTTTAATCCCATTACCAAAGTTAGATACTGCTATTGGGAAAAAGTGAAGGACGTGCCGGGAGCAGACATTGTTGAGTCCTCACGTTGAAATGTATCTAACTAATGTATGTTGTCATGATTATGTTTGAATATTATTGTATTAGAGTGTGGTGGGTCGATATTACTTATATATATATATATTTGTGTAGCAGATGTGAAGTCAGCTATGCAAGCTCCTGAGGAAGTTTACCTTTAAACTATATGTCAGGAAACCTGTCTTGCTTCCACCAATGACTACCACCCGCTATGTATGTTATCCCCAATTTATATGTTATAATGTATGGATGTTGTGTACCAGGGTTGAACAACAACGTGACTGGCTCACTTCAGTTTCACACCCAGAAACTCGAAATATCGAATTTTTTCACTATGTAAGTTAATTACAGGCCATAAATGGTCACACAAGATCTCCTGCTGAATAACAGAACAGCGAAGGCATCTGATCACACTTGTCTGTAAACGTTATTAACTTTACATGTGAAAGTTTAAATTGAAAGTGGCAAGGAACGCTCGTCTTTCTGAGTATTTATTTCACTTTCTTAGTTATGCTCAGCAACCAATCAGGGGACTTCCGTTCCTACGCGTCTATTTTCAAAAAAGTTAACCTACAATTTTCAAATCAGGAGACACCCCTTTCTATTGCCTCAATATGGCTAGCTTCAGTAAAGAAATCCCAGGCACGTCTATATATGTCTTCATTTCATACCATATCGCTAGTATTATCTAAGTCATGTTAATCCAGAATGAAAATATTTACTTAGTCTACCGTTCGTCATCTAATGTATAAGGTTTCACACTTCTGGCTATTATTTTTACCATTTTCGTCTTTCCTTTATATTTATTCAAATAACATATCTTTCTTTCTACATTAAGATAATATATTTAGACTAAAGAATATTATATATTTAACAACTAATTAGTAGAATTTTAATCTTCATTTTTAGTCTTTATTTTTCCTATCGTTCGTTTTGGCAAGTAGTTTCAGTTTCAGAATTCAAACGGGGTCTATGCATTTCCCCCTCTCTCTCCCTCGCCTTTTCCAAGAAATACACGATTTCTAACTACACTAACTTTCACGCGTGCATGTTGGTTAAAGGCTTGCAAGTCTGTGACGTCACATTGGCATTTTTTTTTCTACTATCGTTTTTTTCTGTGTTAACCCTGTAGGAACCGAGAAAACTCTAGTATTTTGGTGGTGTGGTAATACCTATGTTATTTTATACCTACAAACTACTAGATGCTATATTTTGATCGGTGAAATATCGGATATCATCACACATCTCCCCACTTAAGAACATGCTTGTAAAGCGAGTTCAAAATCCGAGATTCACATAGATCAAATTGACTTATATGGCCTTATGACTCCCCTGAGTTTCTTCCAAAGGATGTCTACTCAGAAAATCCGCTCCCACATTCAGCGAACCGGGTATGTACTCAATGGAAAAACGAATAAGGTTGGATTAGTAACGACCACCTTAATAATCGGGCGTTTTCATGCTTAGCCTGTGATAAAAATACGAGGGGCTGATGATCCGTTTGGACCACAAATGTTCTACCATAAAGATAGATCTGGAACTTTTTTATAGCCCAGATTAAAGCTAGACATTCTTTCTCGCTTGTTGAGTAGTTTTGCTCAGCTTTATTCAGCTTGCGGCTAGCATAAGCGACTGGGTTCAGCTCCCCCTTTTTTGAATTGGACCGTTGCAACAATGTAGCCCCTAATCCTACGTTGCTAGCGTCCGTTCTTACCACAAATTCTTGAGTCAAATCAGGCAATTTCAAAATAGGCTTGCTAGTGAGTTTCTCTCCTTTAACTCTTGATACGCCGATTCACATTGAGCAGACCACACAATTTTATCCGGATTTCCTTTGCGAGTTAAATCCGTTAGAGGAGCACATATAGAGTTAAAATTTTTTATGTACTTCTGATAAAATCCACATAGCGACACAAACGATCTCACGTCCTTCTTGGTCTGTGGTCTAGGTGCCCTCTGTAATTTCTCCAGGTTCTTGGGGTCAGGGGTCATGTTACCCTGATGTATCGTATGTCCCAAGAATTCCAACTCTTTACAACCAATATAGCATTTGGTTGGTCTCGCAGTCAAATTTGCCTCTCTGAGCCTATCAAATAGCATCGTCAAAGAGTTAATGTGTTCCTCAAATGTTTCTGTGGCAATGAGGATGTCATCCATGAAATTCGTTATACATGGATTTTTTAGTGGATCCAACAATTTTCTCATCATTCTTGAGAACACACTCGGAGCATTTTTCAACCCAAACGGCAACATGTTGAATTCATAATGTCCATCCGAGGTGCTAAATGCTAAATAAGGTCTGACCTCAGGCTTTACTGGAATTTGATAATAGCCCTTGCTAAGATCCACCTTAGAAAAATATTTTGCCTTGTTCAGCCTGGCAAACAGCTGATTTGGGTCAGGTAATGGATCCACCTGATTCTCTGTGACAGCATTCAGTTTTCTGTAATCTATACACAGACGATGTTCCCCAAAGGGTTTCCTCAGCAAAACCACACTGGAGCTGTAAGGAGATTCACTGTGAGAGATAATCCCTTCTTTTAACAAATAATCTATCTCCTTCTTCAATGCTTGTTCCTTAGCGAACGGAATCGTATAGGCCCTCATACAGATAGGTGTTGGGTCTATTAATTGCATATCATACGCCAACAAATGGGTGTGCCCCGGTTTATCCGTTAACACATCTGTATGTTCTGTTAGAACCTTTTGAACCTGTTCCCTCTGTTTCTTAGTCAGGTGCTTACTGACTTTCACCTGTACAGGTGTTTCACATGGTTTTAAGGGGTATTTCTGCGAGGTGAGTGGTTCATTTTTCATTTGGGTTGCAATGGACAAGGCCAGTAAAGGTGTCCCTTCCTGGTTTTCTCTCTCGAGATACTTCTTTAGGAGGTTTACATGATATATTTTCTCCTTTCCTTTCTTGTCTATTTTATAATTGGTTCTAGATATCTTTTCTAGAACGGTGTATGGACCTTGCCATCCAATTTGCAACTTGTTACTACTGGCGGGAAGTAAAAGAAGCACCTTCTCTCCCACATTTAATTCTCTATCTTTCGCTTTCTTATTAAAGTATGCAGCATGTTTCTTCCTGGCTTGTCTGAGGTTATCATTTGCAAGTTTCCAGCCAGTTTTTAGACGAGTGGTCAGTTCGTTCACATACGCATATGATGAGGTAACAGTCTCTTCTGCCTTCTCATCGGTCCACGTCCTCAATAGGGCTTCCAATGGACCTTTTATTGGCCTCCCAAATAATAGGGTTGCGGGTGCCATCCCGGTTGAACTGTGTGGAACTTCCCGGTACGCAAACAACGCAGCGGGCAAAAATTGGTCCCACGTATCAGGTTTTTCATGGGCCAGCTTCCTCAGGATGGAAATGAGAGTCCCATTGAACCTCTCCACCTGGCCGTTCCCTTGGGGGTGATACGGACTACAATGAAAATGCTTGGCCTGGAAGATCCTAAATACTTCTTCTGTTAGTCTCCCCTTGAACTGTGAGCCGTTATCAGTCAAGATTTGGTGAGGGAAACCTAACCTCGTGAATATTGTGAGTAATGCCTCTGCCACATGCTTCGAATCAATTGATGACAGGGCTACCGCCTCTCCCCACATGGAACATGTGTCCACCAGAGTCAGAATGTAACTGTTCCTCCTCTTTGTCCAAGTGAGAGGTCCCACAATGTCCACCGCAACTCTCTCAAAAGGTGTTCCCACTATGGGCATTTCCCCTAGAGTTGCTGGGGCAGTCCAATGCTTTGGAGCTACCCGTTGGCATTCTGGACAGGATTTTACATATCTTTTTATATCCTCAGTTATTCCTGGCCAGAAATAATGACAAGCGATGCGCTGACCTGTAGCGCTGATCCCCATATGACCACTGAAGGGAATAGCATGTCCTAATTCCATCACCTTCTCCCTATATGCCTTGGGAAGGACCAGCTGTCCGTGACCATTGGATCCAGTTCCAGCCTTCCTATATAACAATTTATTTTTCATATAATATTCTCCTTTGTTTGGAGGTGTATGGCATTTAGGTAATTTTTTATAACACAGCTTGAGTGACCTATCTTCAGCTTGTGCCTTCCTCATCTCCTCTCGGTGAGTATTTATAGGTTCATCTTCCTCCTTCCTTGACTGTGACCTGGTCTGCACTGTTGCCATAATCACAGGTCTCTTGGGATTCCCCAAGAAGACATAACGACATCCCAATATTAGAGGGTATATGGGTTCGTTTATAACTGCTGCTTTGATGATCCCTTCCACATAACGAGTTTTCACCTCTATCCTAGCTACGGGAAGTGTCATGGTTGCTATATCCTTAGTCGCCCCTTGTATCTCCACTGTCTCTGTGGTATACTGATCTGGGTTCACTAGGTGCGAACTGACGACTGAATCATAATCTAGACCTGTATCATAAAGGCACCTTATGGTGACCCCATTACATACAACGTCCTCACATACTGGGGGGTGATAGGGCTCATGTGGCTTAGTAGGTTTTGCCTTTACTCCCTTATTCCCAGTTTTCATTGCAGCAAAGGTGGAAGGTTTTCTTTTACAGTCATGGGTGTCATGGCCATCCCTCTTACACCATTTACAATATTTCTTTCCCTGGTTAACAGGTTTTCTTTCATTATATTGAGGGTTTCTGTCACGTTGTTCGTACCTGGACCTATCATAATATGGTTTATTCTTGTTAAACTTATCTCTATTGTCATATTTGTTCTGAGGTTGAATTTGGGGACCCTTATTATGATCTATATGTTTCTTCTTTGCTCCTGCCAACTCTGACTGGGCTGCTAGATATCTCTCAGCTACATTTAAAATAGCCACCAGTCTCTCTGCACCCTGTTCTGTGAGAAACTTTCTCAAGTCTGGAGCCATGGACTCTCTAACCTGCTCCATCATAACCATTTCCTTTAAATCTTGGGTTTTCCCCAGAGCAGTCCATTTCTCCAAATAGGTCTCTAGTCGGGCCGAGAACTGGTGGTAGGTCTCCCCCGTGAGTAATTTAGCCTGTCTAAATTTCTTCCTATAAAATTCAGTTTTTCTCGTATCTGACCAATAGTGCATGTTTAAGAATGTCATAATCGTCTTGGTCATCTTTACTGAGCTTGGAAAATACTTCATAAGAATGTTCCCTAAGTCCCTGGGATACTTTAAGGCTCCACTTATCCTTCTCCAACCCATATGTTGTAGCTAAACTTTCAAAACGGCTAAGGAAGGACTCAATATCATCGTCTTTCTCAATAAAAGGATCCAAATGAAACCCCATGGCTGATGAGGAGGCCCCCTGGCTTGCAGCTGAGTCGGAAGTGGATGGGCTAGTTCCATTTTCAGGAGCATGGCCTTGTAACTCTAACTCTCTTAGTCGTAACTCATGCTCCCGCTGTAACCTTTTATCTTCTGCTTCCCTCTGTAGACGTTTTTCCTCCTTCTCAGCCTCAAGTTTCTTTTCCTCCAACTGCAGCCTCTTAATCTCAGCCTCCCGATCAGCCTCTAATTTCTTAAGTTCTCTAGCATCTTCTAACATAATTCGTTTCTCCTCCGCCAATCTATCAGCCTCTAATTTCTTAGCCTCCCTAGCATCTTCCCTTTCTCTGGCTATATATTTATCAACCTCTGCTGTAACATAATCAATTAAAATCTGTCCCTCCATACCCATTTCCTTCGCAGTCTGCACAGCAGAAGATCTGTACTTGGCCAATTCTGCCATCTTAATATTCTAACCAATGTGATTTAAATAAACCAAATTATCTAATTAATCTCTAATTAACAGAACAACACAGAGCAATGTCAATTCACCAAAACCTCCACTTATTTACTTATTATATAACTTTGGAAATCCCGGACTGGCCCCCAATATATGTGGTGGGTCGATATTACTTATATATATATTTGTGTAGCAGATGTGAAGTCAGCTATGCAAGCTCCTGAGGAAGTTTACCTTTTAACTATATGTCAGGAAACCTGTCTTGCTTCCACCAATGACTACCACCCGCTATGTATGTTATCCCCAATTTATATGTTATAATGTATGGATGTTGTGTAGCTACGTATCTAGGGTATATGCAATGTATGTGCAGAAAATAACAACAACCACACTTTAAGGTTAATAAACAATTAAGTAAACAACTCCCTATTGAATTTTGGTCTGAACAATTTTTTACAAATGTATTAAGTATAATTGAGTTGATTCATAAAAGATTAAACGTCAAGATATATTTACACACAAATTAGTTTAACTATTAGAGTCTATTATTTCCTGAACTAGGAAGTGTTCTTCGTGTAATACTTTTTGTCCAAAATTAAGCACATATTTGGGAAATCAATATTGTTATCATTTTATTTAATCTGGTTGATATAGTAACTGGTGGAGAATATTTCAGTGAATTCACAAGGCCCCAAAACACAGGGCTTATCTTAAGATAGGTGTCGAAAATTCTGCGATGTCCTGGTTATACGTCTTCCTGCTCACAGCACTGCTCAGCTTTCAGGATTCAAGATAAGGTAGGGCCCTCAAATCATATGGCCTCGAACAGGTACCAGGGTTGAACAACAACGTGACTGGCTCACTTCAGTTTCACACCCAGAAACTCGAAATATCGAATTTTTTCACTATGTAAGTTAATTACAGGCCATAAATGGTCACACAAGATCTCCTGCTGAATAACAGAACAGCGAAGGCATCTGATCACACTTGTCTGTAAACGTTATTAACTTTACATGTGAAAGTTTAAATTGAAAGTTGCAAGGAACGCTCGTCTTTCTGAGTATTTATTTCACTTTCTTAGTTATGCTCAGCAACCAATCAGGGGACTTCCGTTCCTACGCGTCTATTTTCAAAAAAGTTAACCTACAATTTTCAAATCAGGAGACACCCCTTTCTATTGCCTCAATATGGCTAGCTTCAGTAAAGAAATCCCAGGCACGTCTATATATGTCTTCATTCTACCATATCGCTAGTATTATCTAAGTCATGTTAATCCAGAATGAAAATATTTACTTAGTCTACCGTTCGTCATCTAATGTATAAGGTTTCACACTTCTGGCTATTATTTTTACCATTTTCGTCTTTCCTTTATATTTATTCAAATAACATATCTTTCTTTCTACATTAAGATAATATATTTAGACTAAAGAATATTATATATTTAACAACTAATTAGTAGAATTTTAATCTTCATTTTTAGTCTTTATTTTTCCTATCGTTCGTTTTGGCAAGTAGTTTCAGTTTCAGAATTCAAACGGGGTCTATGCATTTCCCCCTCTCTCTCCCTCGCCTTTTCCAAGAAATACACGATTTCTAACTACACTAACTTTCACGCGTGCATGTTGGTTAAAGGCTTGCAAGTCTGTGACGTCACATTGGCATTTTTTTTTCTACTATCGTTTTTTTCTGTGTTAACCCTGTAGGAACCGAGAAAACTCTAGTATTTTGGTGGTGTGGTAATACCTATGTTATTTTATACCTACAAACTACTAGATGCTATATTTTGATCGGTGAAATATCGGATATCATCACATAGAGTATATTAGTAAGCCTCCGTGTTCCATGAACACTGTTCAACATGCCTGAAGCATTTATATTTAAAAAGAAAAAGATGAGAAAAATATATAAAAGGAAATGTGGTTACCCCACATTATATTATTGAGGGAAACTATGTAAACATACAGTGGCGTATCTGCCATAGGGACCTGAGGGGTTGTCACAGCAAGGTGGGAGTCATGAAAAATTAGGGGGTGAGTGCACCTGAAATGCACGCGAGGCTGACCCCATACCCACGTATGAAATTAAATAAAAGAATAAGTGATCAGATGTAAAAGACCAGGGTGTCCTTTTGTTGCAGAGGTTTCGTTTCCTGTTGCCAGCTGGTGACAGGAAACCTGAGGAGTGACGATAACGCCAAGAAGTCTCCTACACTTTACGTATGCTGTCAAGAGATAACAGCAGGAGCTTGGGCGTGTGACGTGATATCGATATTTCTGCAACTACACAATATCTTATCTTTCAACAAGAAACCCCAGGTGATATGTTAAGGACCTGGTTACATCTGACAGTTTCGGTTTAAATAAACCTTGGTTTTTCAAGTCATACTCAGGTCTTTTGTGGGGTATGATGACATTAAAGCCCCTCATACACAGTGACTCTCCCTCTTAGAAGAATATAGTGTAAACTGTGAACATTCCAACAGGAAAGACATATATTAACATTGTAGTTACTTGGGCAGATTGTCCACACAATTTTAATTAATCTTTTATGTAAACTATCTTGTCCTCATTTTCAAAGACTTGTCCAAACGATTTGACTGGACAGGCAAAATAAATTGTACAAAAAAAATTAATTTAAAGAAAAACTTAACTACAGGTTTTATTCACTTCCTCATAGAAACTTATTAAAGCGTTTTTGTGTTGTGTACCATCATTTCATTTCTCCCCTAGACACTAGGTACATCATACACCAGACACTAGAGCCAAAATAGTGACCGTGTGAGATCTAGGGAGGTAGCGTTAGGTTCCCTGCACATAATTCATCATCATCATTTATAGAGTCAGGGGCCTACATGTGCTTGACCTCACACGGTTAATACATACACGGATTTCATTCTTTTAGGATACCATCATAACCTCCCCAGCAAAATCTAACTTTGCTACAAGGTTCAAAGATGTGTGCAAGAGAGACATGGGGGCACTGGACATAAATCCAGCAACCTGGGAAGATGACGCTGCCGATCGCACCAAGAGGCAATGCTCTCTTCGGCGCCACCTCAGATTTGGCGAAAAGAAGCTCTCACGGCAAGCAGAAGAGAGGAGAACACGTCGAAAGGAACACCAGGAAAATAAACAGCTGAGGGCTTTCACCTCAGGGGCACATTCCCATAGTTAGTTATTACTGAAGGGGCTGTTAGTATTATTATCAAGAATGCAACTATTGGCAGCGAAGAGAATCTAGCGTCTCAGTAAATTATGACTGAGTTCCGATCGTATTTAACAACTTTACGATACTAAAAACTATCGTTATGTATCAACAACAGTTTTCTTTATGAAATATTAATTAATCTGCCTATTCATTTTAATTATTTTATTATGTGTATACGCATGGGAAATTATAGAATATGTTTCCTTTCATACTGAAAAGGGTGTACGGCAGCAGTAGGCAACCCAGGAGTTGTTGGCATCTACTTTAGAAATGCTGAGCTTTCTAAAGATCTACGTGATGTAATCATCTCTGTTTTCAGGTTTCACAATATTTGAGATTTGTAATAGGTACAGCGTACATGTAACCTTTATTTCTGCCGTACATTCTGCTTCATGCTATTCCATCGATAAAGCGGGAAATTCAAATTGAATGATATGTTACTGAATTTTAACTTCATATTTAAAAAAAAGATCGCGTTCCTATCTTGTGCAGTTCACGGGCAAAGTGAATATTTAGTAAACTAGGTCATTTGGAACGAGAAAAAGTACCTGGACGCCTGGGAATACCGCTCTTCTAAATGCCGATCGGAGCTATTCCGAAATTTCCCAAGCTTAAAAAGTCTTTCTTTTCCCCATACTGTCACCTACAGATCTACCAAAGCATCCCCTGCGATCTACTAGTAGATCGAGATTGACTGGTTGTGGACCCCTGATGTACATCAGGGAAGGTTGATTAAAAGCCAAGGGGGTACAGGGATCAAAAAAGGTTGGGAGCCCATGCAACAGACAACCTCTATAGAGAGCATTTGAAGATGAACGGTCAAATAGTGCTCAGGGATGTTTTCTGGATCAACTTGATGGAGTAATTATGAAGTGCTCGCCACCGGGGTTTGGTTTCATCTAAACATAAGCGTTTCTCGTCGTCTACATAACAGCTCTTGACCCATTGACATCTTCATTTACGCGGTTAACACTGTTTTCGCCACGTGCCATCGCCAGGTCGATCGGAAATGCCTCGTGCCGCTATTGTAATGCTTTGTGAGAAACAGCGTCGGGTGTGGAAACTGGTGACACAACGCCAACATCACCTCTGTTGTCAGTCGTAATTAGTGACCGAATAAATAATTGAGTTATTACGAACTCAATTTGACGCACAACGAGGAAACTGACTCTATCTAGTGTAATTCATCAAGCACTAACGTAGAACAGTCTGGACAGTAGTACACATGTGACGCCACGCAACATGTTGGGAACAGACAATAAGTGAATTAATTAAAACGAGAGAGAGAAAGACAGTTGAAATTGTTTTGAACCGGTGTTACCAACTAGTAAGGAAATGACGACACATAATTATGATGTGCTATTTCTGTCTCATGTCCTGAAGATCAGTGGCGTCACTAGGGTTGGTGTCACCCAGTGCGGTAACTCATGGTGTCACCCCCCATGGACCTCCTCCCGTACCAGACCATACAGAATCCTTAGTAATGTTTTTTGTACTAATGTTACTCGTAAATCGTAATTGAATGCAATGGCAATAGTAGTGACATAAACAACTAGCAATATTAAAATTACACCTTTAAATTACAATATCATGCGCACAGCCTAATTGTATTTACATTTACATAGTTTCATGTGGTTAAAGTGAAAATTCGGTAAGAAAACAATAGAATTCGAAGTACAAACGTAGGTATATTGTTACAGTACATGTAAGCTGGGCTTACGAAAAATGTTTTTGGTGTTATAACTAACTACAGGGATATTTTTATAAAAAATAATAAATTTCTGCTGAAACACTGCACACAAACATATTATAGACAGTCATTTTGGTGTCACCCCCTCTGATGGTGTCACCCGGTGCTGTCCGCACCCCCCGCTGACGCCACTGCTGAAGATAACACTATTTTCTCCTTTATTCAGTTTCTTTCCGTTTACTTCCATCGAGTAACACACACAGACACTGGAAGCTATGACCGCAAAAATCACATATACAAACTAATAACAGATGACTGAATTCATTGTTTGCTGTTGTTCCTGTCACAGATGAAAATAGTGCAGCAGTAATCATCCACTTTTGCACCTCCCCATCTAGAGTATATTTTCTACTACATGATCGAAGGATTCACCAGTGCAATTAACACGTGGGTCATCTGGCAATTAAGCCCTATGTGAAACAGAGAGCGAAGCGCGGAGCATGGCGTAATAGATTCTTTGATCAGGGGAACACACGATATTCAGTGAGACGGACCTTGGATTGTAAAACTTTCAGGTGGAAATTGCGTAGCTGATTTTCGGCAAGGCGGAGATGATGAAAGTCAAGAGGGGGTAAAATTACCTTTGATTCAAGAAATCGAAAGGCAAATTGGCTCGGGTCTGGCAGTAGGTGTGACTTTCACATTAAAGAACGATAGTACGGAGCATATCAATATATACCATGTCTCTCCGATAGCCATGATCAGTTGCCAGAAATCTATCTGAATTCCCTAGCTCGTTATCTTAAAATTTCTCGTACAGAGCGAAAATTAATAGATTTTCGTGGAGTGTTTCAGTTTTCTGATTGCGGTAATTTATATACTAGCCTTGAAGTGATTTAGTGTGTTTAAAGTTTTCAATATATATTTCACTGAGATTTTCTGTGTTAATCAAATAACTTATAGCTAACTTTCCAGCCGTAAAGTAAATTTAATTACTCGCTATTTTTCCAGTAAGAGATGTTTCAAATTGAATAGTACACACATTAAATAACTGTCTACTGACGGCATATATTATTTACTTCTATCCATTTTATGTAATTTTTTTAATTGACTAGTGTTCATATCACGCGTTAACAGAATGATAGGATAAGCTAGACACGTGTGTTTTTGAATCTTATTTATAACAGTGGTGAAGAGGTCCTATTTTAACACGTGTTAGATATGATATTGATAATTTGGTTAAATGTTTATATTCTCTTTTATATAGGCTGGTCAAAACCTGAGTACTAGCGGCTTTTCTTATGGCCATAAGAACTTATGATCATGCGAACTTATAATATTATAAGCATCCAGGAATATTTAATATTGATGAGCTTCTTGCTGTGACCTGTGCGGTCCAATTTTCCTGAGAGAAACCAGAATAGAACCATTGAATTATAATATTAACTGGGCCAGAACTATTACCAGATTTACTTATATATATCTCATCAGCCAACTGTGGCAATATATTGTCTGCAACATTTGTGTAACTTAAACCTAGCGTTTCAGCCACCTGAGGCTAAACAACCTAGGAACTGTATATGTTCTATTTATTCTACATCGGCGATCACCACGCATGAACCTTACTCCAACCAACTGAAGGCATAGATAACTTATTGTATCCAGTACAAATTTAACACCGACTCTAGCGACTCCTGTGAAATTTGCAGTCAGCAACTACGGAGAGTCTGGGGCTGGATTTGGCAAACTTAAATTTGACACTAAACATATATATTACTTATTAGTGGATTTCCTTCAAATGTCTGCGACAACTACTGGGGTAAGTGTATCTGAAAGTGGCCACTGCGTTTATGTGAATTGAATGAACAGAGAAAGAAACTTATGTCTTTTGTTAACATCATATACTTATATGGTTTCTTCTTTCTTTTTTTTTTATCTCAATAATCTGATTAGTCACGGAATAGTTTACATTACCCAACGGGCTGATCACCCGTTTGCCAGTCACTTTGATTACGGAAACAACAGCAAACGGATTGATTTGTCGTTGCCCTAAAGACGCCATTAGGCGTGATGGGAACAATGGCAAAGAAAATCTATTCGCTGTTGCCCTTAAGACGCCACTAGGCGTAATGGCCACTGACTGCTTTGCCGGTCGTTGGCTAAGGACGGAAGAAGAAGAAGTTTACATTAGGAACCTATTCTTTTCCCATACTGACTATTTCATAACTTATTGTTAACCTTTGATCTTTTGGGTTAATTAACCTCTGTTGGGATCGTCCTTTCTTTTCCTTTATCAGAGGGGAGAACCTATTTGATTAATTTTCATTTTGTCTGTAAACCATGATCTCTTGATGCGTATGATTTATGTTGTGATTTTCTATTTATAATAAACTTTATTAAACCTTTAGTTATTGTGTCGGTCAACCCCTATCTATTATATGTTATCCATAGTTTGTTTTCACGTTCGTACGTATTTGTCACAGAATTGTGTGCATGTGAGTGCAGTGTAACTTGTATTTTCGTACAAGGAGAGAAAGTGCGTCTGATTTCAATATCGTCGTCCAGATAGGCTGGATTAGATAAATTATTCTATCCAGGGACTGTCCTTTTTATTACACGATCACCCTCGTGAAAAAAAACGATATCTTACCCCTTACTTTCACATTGTCATCACTATCACCTCTGCTCAGACAGGGCTATAAACATCTATTACCTATCTGATAAATCATACACGACATTCCCTAGTGACGCCACTGCTGAAGATAACACTATTTTCTCCTTTATTCAGTTTCTTTCCGTTTACTTCCATCGAGTAACACACACAGACACTGGAAGCTATGACCGTCAAAAACACATATACAAACTAATAACAGATGACTGAATTCATTTTTTGCTGTTGTTCCCCTGACAAGAATTGAATGCAGAACGTTTGTTTGGAAGGCAACCATTCTAATCATTAAACCATTGACGATCCTTTGTATAATGTGGTTTTTTTTTTTTATTTGTTTTATTCTTAACTATGATTGTCTCCCTCAGTCAGCGCATTGTTAGCTAGCTAGCGGACATACCAAGACCATTCATTCATTTTCTTTCGTGCTCCACACAGAGCATGGAAACACCACTGCAGCTGGTATCCTGTCAGGAAACCTGTACTAAACAGTCACATGCTCTTGAAACCATGGTTTCTGTGGCAATTTGTTTTACATGATGTGGTTGCCAGCCCCAAGCTCAACCTCATATTTATCGCCTTGTACGACATACCAGAGGGTACAGTAGGCATATTTTTTTTTGGTCTCGTCAAAGATCTCTGGGAACCACCTTGGGGAACCAAGACAGACCATTTACTTATATCTTCTTCTTCTTTGATTCTTAGCCGCCGACCGTCAAAGCAGTCAGTGGCCATCACGCCTGGTGGCGTCTTGTAGGGCAACAACAAATTGATTCCACTTTGCTCGGTCGCTGGCCATCCTTAGTACAGTGCCCCAACTCTGGTTCATTCTTTGCATCGCAGCCTCCACAGTCCTCGGCCAAGTTGTTTTTGGTCGGCCTCTCTTTCGTTTTCCTTCAGGGGTCCATAGCATAGCTGTTCATGTGATGGCATCGGGGTCTCTACTGAGGACATGGCCAACCAAGCTCCAGCTATGATGTTGTGCATGTCCTCTTGCTTGCTCTGAGTAAGCAGATCTTGGTTGGTGATGGTATTCGGCCAAAAGATTCGGAGAATTTTTCTTAGGCATGTTGTGTGAAAAGAGGACGATTTCGACATTTCCTTCTCTGTAACTCTCCAGCATTCCGCACCATAGAGAAGCACAGAAAGCACACAGCGCTGATATAATCTCAATTTTGTGCTTGTGCTGTACTGAGAGGACTTCTAGCTGTTGTTTAGACTAAAAAAGGCTGTTCTTGCTTTGTTCATTCTGTTGTTGATGTCTTTGCTTGCTTCGCCGTCTGGTGTTACTATGCATCCTAGGTATGTGAAGGTCCTGTCTGTTCCAGTTGCTGATTCCTTACTGATATGGGCTCAGGGTTGCTCACATTGAGCGTCATGACCTCTGTCTTCTTTAGATTGATGTTCAAGCCCACCTGCTGGCTATACTTATAAGTCTATCCGTTTTTTCCTGGATGTGTTGATGTGAATGTGCTAGTAGTGCCGTACTCCTGTCTTCACCTCAAAGATTAGGTTGCTCTGCCCAACGCTACACGTAAAGTTGGCATAGAGGCTTTTTATGATTGACACTATGCAGCTTGGAATTCCATAAGCCCTCAGAATTTTCCATAAACTGTCCCTATGTATACTGTCAAAAGCCTTATGTAAATTTAACCACATTCCTAGTTAATGCTGTGAATAGTCGGTGTTTCCTCTTTTCTTGCCTCGGTTGTCGTCGGATGTATGATGTCCGAAACATAAGAAAAACTTCACAAATAGCGTTGCACCACATTCAGCATTAAGTTTCTCAAGCTGCTTTGACGTTTCATAAGCTGACAACAAGGATATAACCCAGAAAATGACACGATTGCCAACTCGACGCTGTGGCTAGCTACTACTGCCGCCATTAGTAATGCTCAATTACCAGTTCAATATTCTCTAAGCATTGATTATTTTTCAAGCGATTTTAGTTTTAAGAAACCAACAAGAACCGCGAATTTATGACTATGTTCACGACCAGGAGAGCCTTGCGCTTCAGAAAAATTGGAATGACATCGACGTTGTCTGTAGTGGCACACAATTCAGTGTTTCCATAGTAATATTAAACATACTGGGACTCTCTAGAAAGGGTGAGGTCCCAGTGTTGGAGATGAACACTGGTATCACAGGATAGTCACGACTGTGAAGGTCTCTGCTACAGATAGAATTCAAAGTAAGTCAGAGCCTACAATGCCACTTCCGCTAAGTAACTATCTGTGATAAATTTAATCAGGTCAATAAAACCCAACTTCAACAATATAAAATTAATAAGTCTGCTGAGTACAATTGAATTTTTTATTTACAACTATCCTTCTTGTGCTGATGGATGAATGTTGGTCGATGGAAATGAAGGAATTCTTTTTATATACACAACCAGATGATGATAAAGTTAAATTAAATTAATTAACTAACTTAAGAAATGTTCTGGTAGACTTTTCCAAATAGTTGAATAACTGAATTTCTCACTGTCTTATTTTAACTTTACTGTCTCGGCTAGGCTATCATACTATATTTCATCATGAAACAATTTCTTGACAATTTTTCACTCAGGGTGCACGATTGTCAATGACTTCTATGTCAGATGAAATTTGGCTTTGAAATGCACAGTTTGGCAGATGGGTCTTGCTTATGCCAATCCAGACACTGCTGGGGTGTAAAGTATCGATCTCGAAACCACCACTGAGACTTCTGGTTATTACTCGTTCGCTCAACTGGTTCTCGATCATTGACCTCTGACTTATGGTGACAAGTACGAACCTGAGGACAAGGTTGCCACATGTGACTAGGTTTTGTGTTACTGCCTACAAGTCTAATGTATGTGAGATGATATTGTTTTCAGATGTCTGTGGGTATATGCATGATACATGGATCAGTCATGATAAGCGATAGCGAGACAAAACAGGTGTCTAGCTCCAGAACATTTTCTAATGTAAAATAATACAGAATATACTACAGTTCATACATCAATTCTGTACACACATATATGGTATGGTGTCTTAATCACCCTTACTCCCTCTGCCTGACAAGTCAGCTCTGAAAAGCGCTGTAACTTTATGTCAGGGTACATAAGCCCTGATAAGGACTGTATTTAGTCCTGAAAAAGACTGTGCTAGTCCTGAAAAGGTCTCAGTCACGGTGTGGTTATATTATCAGGTTCCAACCTTCAACGAGCATACAAATTTAACCAAATAGAATGTATGATACTTTCATAACATATCGACTAACCAAATCCTGAAATAAATAGTTGTAATTAATGTATTAAATAAACACAGTAATTCTACATACCCTCTCAGGATCTATATAAAGTCAGAAAAGACTGGCTTTGGTGGAGAATAGTGCTGCTTGGTCACAGATAGTAAAGTTCTAGCCTCAACAAGCTTTTCTTTCTGGTCGCCTTCCTTCTGTCTTTATTCTGTGCAAGTGATTTTTAATTTTTTTTTTTGCCTTCTTGTGGCGAGGCGCGTTCCTTTCAACCTATGTGGTTATATCAGAGCGCATTTGCCAACTAAATATTAATGTTGACTGCTAGCCCGATCAGCATTGAGACACTAGTCCTGAAAAGGACAAACATTATCTGTCTGCTAGCCTAAACCAACTACGCCAACGCCTGAGCTTGGCTGTGTAGTAGAGATGGCTACTGTGTGTGTGTGTGTGTTGAAACAATGCTTCGAAACAGCATTGAGTCCGAAAGATTCGACATACAGCCTGCTTGTTGTTTCGAAACAGTTTCAGTTCCTGTCTGCCTCGCTGTTTTGCAGAGACACACTGTCTCACTGTCTCACCTTCCGTGGGCCTTGGTAAAATTTGAGTCAACCGTTCGGAACATTAGTATGGAATATCAAACATGTCATATTTTTCAGGGATGTGTTATGATGACTTGATTTTACAAGTGATATTATTTTTGCTGAGAAGTTATAGACACTGGAAATTGTGTCAGTGCTGCAGTTGTCAATGTTTTAGGCACTATGTTAAAGTTGAAAGTGTCCGTGTGTTCGTATAAATGTAATGGACACTTTATTAGCTCTGCTGATATCTGTGCACTCGGTGTGGATTTGAATCATTGTCTACCAAAACTAGCTTACTCTAGTTTGATATCATGTGTTATTATTACTGTTATTATTTGTTGTTTTTTTTATTATTTTCATATATACTGCAGCTATCATCATATCTCCGTTTTATTTCATCATAATGAAGACTTGTGTAAAAATATTGAATTGTGGTCACACGAAATGCCATAGATTTTCATACACGCCAGTAGCGCGCAAGAAAAAACAGAGGAGATTGTCTCACACAGTTCATGTATACTGTCTATTAGAGACTTCTTTCTCCCCGATACGGGCAATAGTGCCGTTGTGTCAAAACAGTGTGTCGACACAGTTTAAATCACTGAGCCGACTGTCTCAAAACAGCGGAGTGTGTCGATTTGCCCACCTCTACTGTGTAGAGTTGGTTGATTTTGAATTATCCGGGGTCTCCTTTTATAGGTTGCGAGCGTGCGTCTGAGAAGACAAGGTCGGTAACTGATTCAATCCTGCAAAATTTTCATCTTCGAGAGATTTTGTTAGAGGTGTTCCAAACCTCGGCTTCGTGTATCACACCTTATACTAGTCACAAAGTCAATGAGAAAGATGAGCTTGCTTCTTCATCATCAGTTCTTCAAATCTGGGCACAAATTTGGAAATTGCGAGTCGAATCTCCTTCTCGACGTTCAATCGCGATCTGTATTTTGTTTTGATGGCGGCCAATGCAGAAAACCCTGTCTCACACAAGTAGGATGTTGCAAATGGAATCAAAACTCGTAGGGCCTTGCTGCCTACTTCTGTATATTCCTGGTTCACCAAGCTCCAAAACTCTGGTAGTGATGAAGAGTCGAACTTCGATTTCAGTGTGGAGTCCGATGAAATATCAATAAGCAGCTCTTGCTCTCTAGTAGTGAGTGTAGATGGGAGTTCTGTACTGAAAGGATTTTTGATCCAGGTGTGTTGGTCAGTCTCTTCTGAAAAGTACTTGCCAAAGTGAATACTGAGCTGTGTTAAGTGGTCAACAAACACAGCCTTCAGTTCTTCACTCAGCTCCAAGTCATTGTCTTCTAAACAGGTGTGCAGAGAAGGAAAGCAGTAATTTACATCTTTCTTGTCTAACTTTTCCTTCCACAATAGCAATTTTTTTCCTGAAGGCCGAAATTCTATCTGACAGCTGCAGAATATGGGTCTCAGTACCTTGAAGGGACACATTTAAAGTATTCAGTTTTTCGAAGACATCACAAAGATATGCTAGCTTCAAAACAAAGTCGTTGTCCACGAACTTTTCAGAACTAGAAAGTTTTTCTTCGACAAGATAACAATAAAGCTCATTCCTGAGTTCATACACCCTTTTGATGACATTTCCGCGTGAAAGCCAGCGAGAGTTGCAATAATAAAATAGCGAAGTGTGTTCAGCTCCCATGTAGATGCACATTTGCTCGAAACACCTGCACTTTAGTGGCCGCGTTTTAATGAAATTTACTACTTTGATTACCGATTGAAGGACTTCATTAAGGGCAGGGCTGATGTTTTTGGATGCCAGTGCTTCCCTGTGAATGATGCAATGAGTCCAGACACAGAAAGGAGCTTTCTTCCGAATCAAGGCTTGCAGTCCGCCATAGCAGCCAGCCATTGAACGACCTCCATCAGTGCACACACCTACACATTTCTCCCAGTTAATGTTGTTTTCTTCCATAAAAGAATCCAGTATTTCAAAGAGGTCTGCTGCTTTTGTTCCAGATTTGATGCTTTTGCAGAAAAGAAGATCCTCAAAGAACTTATTGTCATCTATAAATCGCACATAACAGATTAAATACGCATCATTGTGCATATCTGTAGCTTCATCTAGCTGAATAGCGAAATCACATTTGAGTTTTTCAATCAACTGGTCATTAACATCGTTAGCCATCTCAATTATTTGACGACTAATAGTGCTATCTGACAAAGGCACACTCAGCAGTTGCTTGGCGGCAGACTCACCTATCATAGTAGACACCATGTCCACAGCAGCAGGTAAGATAAGGTCTTCCGCAATGGTGTGGGGTTTCTTGCTCTTTGCTACATGGTAAGCAACTTTGTAAGATGAAAGAAGAGCCTTTGAAGGAATCGTAGTTTGTTTAGTGAACGTTGCTTTTTGTACTGTCATTTCTTTTAACTTGCGAGAAAAGTACTCAAGTGGTCGGTTCACCAAACTGCCATGAACTGATTCCAAATGTCGTCTCATTTTATTGGGAAGCATACTTTCACTGGCCAGAACTTTAAAACAAATGACACACTGTGGGCGTTCTTCATTTCCCACCGTAGTGCACGTAAACCCGTAGTGCAGGTAACTGTCGTCATACTTCCGACGTTTTCGTCTCCGTTCGTCTTTAGAACTGCACGACGCCTCAGAAATATCTCGTTTTGCACACTTAATTAAAAATGTATCCATACTGTCTGAAAAACAGAGACAATTACACAACACAATTTAAAACAAACTGCATTGGACAAAACTACGTCCAAACTACAAAACAGCAAGACCAGACTGATTTTAATTATTGTGACACGTGGTACGACTCGACTGCCATCTTCCAAAATAGTAGTAATAACAAGCCAGCCTGCTAGAGGTCACTAGCGCACAGCTCATAAACAGAGTCGGCTTGGACTATCGCTGTTGGGTCATCTCATCTCTTAACACCAGCATCCGCCATGATGACATCAGAGTTAGTGATCAGCTGTTCGTAACATAGACCTGCTCTGAAGTTTTATGGTGCATTTGTCAATAACTTCTAGTACCTAATGGCACGTATTGGTACATGTAATAATACCTCGGCGCAAACATGATGGACCTTGGCTCATAATATCGAGCCCAACACTTTTCCCAAGCAACCGCGACGCCCTTAGCCGAGGGCCGCGACGCACAGTTTGAAAACCTCTGGTCTAACCTATATTTCGTACGCTTTTTATTCTCAATATAAACTACATTAGCTTTTTCGATCGGTTTTGTGTAGGCTGCTCTACCGTGATTGGCTGAACCTGACACACCCCCGAAAAAAATATTACTGCATTGGCCTGTATACCTGTGTCCTACTTTTCCTGCCGTTCATGCATTTACTCGAATACTAAGCATACGTTTTCAACACATGACAATAATTCTATACATCTTTACTTTGTTGGGTTCCAACTATTCCCTGTATCCCAGAGACCATTTTTGCTTTATTAAGCCTTTGTTTGTCTTGTGATATGCTTTAATATACGTTACGGTAGTTTGGCAGACCAATGTATCATCTTTTTTCTTTGCTGCTTTATTTCATTCATTGATTACTCGTCAGCTCCCTGTAGAGCATAGACCCTGAATACATTTCATGTCTTCTGTTTCCCTGTTATTCATGTCTCCAGTTCCATTCTCCCTGCATTTGATTGTACACAGTTAAAATGCTAACAACAAATGTAAAACATCTACTCATGTCTTCCTTCCCCTATTCCCAAGCGAAAGAAAAAAACGAAACAAACACAAAATAAAATAAACAAAATTAGTAAATTTAAGCTACAATGTAATTTCTATTTTTTTCTGGCGCGTTAATGCGCTTTGAGGGAAAAGAACAGATGCAGTGACTGAATGCAAGGCAACGTAGACACAAAGTCGGTATAAGCTCAATGCCCAAAAAATAAGCAAACATGACGTATTTTATCCTGTATTTATATATTTTTATTCAACCTCCTCAGATGCTGCTTAGTACACAAATAATTAGAAAGAAAAAATAACAAGCCGAAAAATTATTTCTGTAGTGTGAATAACTGCCCAGACATCGTCCATTTTAAAGAAGCTTCTAGCGTTGGCAGATCAATTTGTTCTACAATATCTATTCAAATCCTTAATCAGGAGATAATGCGACACAAATCCATGGAAAACCCGTGGCGAGGAATATACAATTTAGAAATATTATCAGATGTTAAATTTATAAACGCAACGGCTGTTACACGGCCTTCACTTTTAAATCCCCCTCCCCTCCCCCAACCCCACACACACACACTCTTTCTATCAAGATTTCCCCACGTTTTCCATCACGATTCATTCCCTTTTCTCTCAAACACTTCGTAAATAAGTGAGAGAAATAAAGAAACAGTATTTTATTTTTAAATACAAAAATTAAGACGTTCCATTCAAATGTATCTTGTGGCTGTTGCGTGTGACGGGAGTTTACGAAAGTATATACAGTATATATTAACATTAACTGTGCTTCATTTAAATAATCCTTTCTAACCTGCTGAGTAAATAAAAATTAACATTACATTTTACAACGAGGAGAATAAAGAGATATTATAAGTTTTATTTGTTTTATTTTTTAGGACTCAGAATTAATGAAATTAAATTGTTGTTATACGATACCATCTTTCCAACACATGTTATCTTTTTTCCTCTTATTTTCTAAAGCTATTATTTATAGTAGTCAGCTTCATTGTTGTGGCGAAATTTGATGTTGGATAGAAAATTAGAAAGTATAGTTCCAATAACTTGTGAAGAGAATGGCGAACTAGTGATAGGGATGGCACTGGACAAATCAGGTAGCTTAACTGCACAGTTCTAGATGGTAGATGTAGAATCAAGCTGTGTAGTAAGCCACCTTTTCGCTAGACCTGTCGTATGCTCTCAGGGTGTTAAATAAATATGTCAATGCAGCTCGTATTTATTCCCTACCAATTTAAAATTATTAACATTTCTTTGGCCACAGAATAAAATTATAACTGGAAATTTAAATAATTCAATAAGTGCAGTTATAAACAAATCAATGAACTTTATTGATTAATGGCATATAGTAAAAAATATAGCACCTTAGTATATCAGTATCTTACAAAATTTCACACACAAAAAAGAAGTATAAAGTCATAGTTTGGTCGTTTTCATCGAGTTATTGACTTGGGTGTATTGGTTTATGTTTTCACGATAAGCCGTACTGATCTTGTTTGACACGCTGTAATAGCTGACTTCCCTCCGTCGTTAAATCATCTGAACATTGAAGACGCTATGCTTATGCCAGGAACAGTGTTGGTCCACTGTTAACCAGTTCACAATTTCCTAAATTGTGTCACATTTTTCACCACTAGTTGAATCTGCAAAATATGACCAGGTTATGTTATCTGTGGTTTTTAACCAAGACGCCCCTCTGATGCTGACTGACCATTGTTGATCAGATGTTTTGTAAGTTTATAGACATTACCCTCAAACACAGTGGTACTTCAAAGTCTGCGGCTGTTAGAGGCTTCAATCTACAAATCGCTCACAACAGCGGTCAGTTGTGGCTTCTTGTTGTGTTGTGGGTTAAGACTTCTACCTATAAGAGTCAGCCCTCTGGATATCTTCTCAGCTCTTTCAGATCTTGAAGTGATTTCAGGAAGTCAGGAACTGTGTCTGAGACGGGTTTTTTTTTACCTAATCTCAAATCTAACCTTTGTTTCTCAGAGATCCGCGCCTGAGTTCACTTTTTTCTTGTAAACTTTCGTGGGATTTAAATGCTGTTGTGCGAATTTACTAAAACAATCATAATTTCCTCGCCAAATACCAATGATAACGATTTTCCACTGCTATAATTACATGTATGTGTAGTTGCTGTTTAATTCCTAACAGAAATATTCTGTTCGGGCCATTAACCATAAAGTTATAGCAGAATTTATGTTGTGCAATTCATAATTTATCATAAAGACACTAGTTTACGTGGCGATTCCAGAGTGTCTTGCCCTGTTATGAAAATAGTGAGCGTTCCACTGACCTAAACCGTTACAGCCGAGATCGAAACCTGATAGGTTATGTTGAAGTCTACCCAGCTGTAAATGGGTACTTGATTCTGCTCTTGAGTTAGGGAAGGCAAAGGTAGGAAGGAAAAGAACTAGTGACCTCATAAAGCAGTATCTGATATGGTACTGCTTTATCGTCGCTGTTTTCACAGATATTTACAGCGTGGAAAATGAAGAGATACCAAGCGTTTTACCGGCTTTGTAGTTTGCATCCACCTTCATGATTTCTGAAGGATAACTTTTGCACTGGATCGGCTTTCAAAGACGAGTTACCATTGTTCCTATGATATTCTAAAGTTACTGCATATAACTAAAATGTAGAATTCTCATCAATAGAATAATCAGTGTCGGCTAGCTAGGCCAGTCGCGGACTGTCATTGCTGGCAATTTCATAATGTAAAACAACTTGCTATAAAAACCACCGCTGTAAGAGAACATGCATGTTTTTTGTTTTTTTGCAGGCTTCCTGCAAGGGGTCAGATGTAGTTGTGGTTCCATGGGCAGCAGAAAGGGAAATGCTGATTAAAGATGAAAGAAGTCTTATAGCCACATAGCATCACCAAAGTAATGTTACGGACTTACACACACACACAAAACGAAACGAAAAGCACAAACAGATGGAATCTACTATGTATAAGATAACTCTGTCTAAGACATATTTTGTTAGATGCCAGGGGAACTCTCTTTTGCGAACGGCAGAAATCATTGGGTACATAGAGGATGGTTGAACTTTTTTTTTTTTTTTTTAAATACAATTTTAACCTCGTTTTGGCGAGGCGCGCTCGTTCAGTGTAGCCACAGGATTCGTCAGTTATATTAGGGCACATATCCAAAATATAAAAGACTGTGTGGTCTGATTTATGATTGAACCAAAGGGACAACCATAATGTTTTTAAAAGGTTCAAGAAACGAGGTCTGTCACGGGAGCACCTGGACGGAGAATAGAAGGTTGACGTCACGGAAGACCCTTGGGGAATTCCCGCGTGCCATAGAAAATCAGTGTGGTGCGTTTATGAATGAAAATGCCAAAAGAACTATTTATTCCCATACGCTGTTTCACGGCAGTGGTTGATGTGAAGAAGGAGAAATAATCATTTGCGTTGCTTTATTCTGGGTCGGACAAAAATTAAACTCAGCACATTTGTCTGTGAACATATGCGCTAGTTCGGCAGACAAAACTATGACTGTTGCTGTCGTTTACAGCCGCGACAGGTAACCCTAGTGCTTTTGGGGTATCAACTTCAGATACCCTAAGCTCTCTAAAGATTTACCTTGATAAAATCCTATCTGTTTTCGGTTTCAGCGTATTTTGGAATTTAGAAAAAAATCCACTGATGTGTGCCGTCTTTAAAATATATTGTTCGGAGAAGTATCCGAGGCCAAAGTGAAACTTAGGGGTACTTGACAGATACGTATCAATATAAAGTCAATTACTTGCCAACACCTCTTGAACATTTGACGATATACAATTTAATGACATTGGTTATACAGCTCCATGAAATCTGTTCTAGCCCAAAGGCAAATGAAGTAATATGCAGTCTTCCAAAAGTCATCAGGCAGTCCGTCCACTATGGCAACGCTGTCCTGGCATTCTCACAATTTTTAATATCTTCACACAATAGACATCGTCGTCATAATATATTTCCTGACTTAGAGTAAACTAGGAACACCTAAACATAGTATCTTGATGCTCTAGTGATGGTACAATGCAGGAAAAACACAGTAGACTGCAGGAGCTCACACACATGCGTCCGCTCACATTAAAACACACGCTGCATCTCTTTTAGCAGACGATCACCCAACTTCTGCTTCAAAATTCGCGTCCGCTTCCACACCATATCGGTATGACGTCACTTCCTTTATTATTGAGTAATTCCGTATAAAATTATCAGAAATGGAGCCCTGTCGAACTTACTATAATACATACATAATCGTTATGAATTTTAATCATAACAAGCAGCTTATAGGTTAAAGAAAACGTAAAGGTCGTCCTTTTCCCTCCATAACTCACGAGCAGTCAGGTACCCATTTACAGTTGGGTAGACAATGCAGCCTATAGGTAATTTTAATTGGTGGGAGATTCAAGCTAAATAATATTTTACCGAATGTTCACTTCGCGCCAAAGAAAAGATCACGTTTCTGTCTCTTGTAGTTCACAATTAAAGTGACATATCGTAAGCTAGCTCACGAGTTTTCACTGGGAATGAGAGAAAATATACATATAACCTAGGGATACCGTGCTTTTAAATGCCGGAGGTAAAAGGCTACTCCTAAATTTCATTAGCCTTAAAATTCTTTCTTTTATCTCTTCATCACTGTCAAGTGCTTAGCTGTGTGTGCACATTGACAAATATGTATTACATTGCACATGGAGCGACAAACATGGCTTGTTATACACAGCTAATGTTAACTCACTGAACTCCAACAAGTAGGCACGATATCCGACAACTTTATGTCACAAACTTGAGCATAAACACAATAACGCAGGCAGACTGCCGCTTTGGCCGTAAATCACAAGAAAACAATGTATGATGTGCATAATTGGAACATCATCTAATGGAACGAATTTCACTATATCTCAATATATTTTCTACTTTCCTTCATCCAATTCGCCTTCCCTCTCCACATAATCTCTCCTCGCTCCAATCTCTCTCTCGAATGCCTTGCCACGCATGACCCTTTTCACATCTGACCAGTCTTCACCACCACTTCGTTCACAACAACTCAGTCATGCCCGTGAACTCGACATTAGCGGTTACTGCTACTAATGCATTCATGCCCGGAGTCAAACTTAACATTCATTCACTTCAACTCACAACTTACATAAACACATCTAGCTCCCGTCGGAGCATGAGTACTGACATTCATTCTATAAACCGTTCGTGACAATCACCTAAAAGTATAAAGGTAAAAGTAGTCCCATTGCAGAAGCTGCAGTATTGGATTGAAGTATTAGACAACACTAGGTCCAGCTTTTTATGAGACGGGGAGGCCATTTCACTTCCTCGTTGCCTTTGCCTTCCCTAACTCAAGAGCAGAGTCAGTTACTAATTTACAGCTGGATAGACTGGAGCGTAATGCTACCAGGTTTCGTCTCCGTCACCTAGGTCTATCTGTGTTCTCTCTTATGCCGACCCCTGGTTTATAGGAATCAACACGAAATACACTCTTACGGGACGAGAGTACAGTATTCGAGGCCGATTTCCCTAGGTGCATGAGAAGGGAGGTCAATTTTCGGGGCCGGTATAAATGAACTAAGTTGTTGTTTCGTTTTGTTCCAGATTTAATAATCCTCAGTCAGATTCCTTTACAACTATGTATAACATTACCATTCTTTTAAAACACTTGGAAAGAACATACTCTTCAACTTTAGTACTATATGAACATTCAAACTTCCGTGCCTCAGACATGGAACAACCGCCACATCCTACTGAGTTAATAGTTTACTTTGATCGTGTGCGACACCTTTAAAAAAACAAGCAGTAGAGAAACATGACTTGGGCTGGTTCGACTGTTGAAAATATTATTCTTACAGTAACCATTATGTATGAAAAACTACAAGTAAGAGATAAAATGTCATGTTCTCTGATCGTTAGAAGCTTTCAAGAAATCCGGAGTAAACATTATGTGATATTGATCTAGGCTTATAAACCTTAAATGAGAACGAATACAGCTTCTTCCGGCGTCGCTTGAAGGCACATGTGGTCAGGACAAGTAAGTAAATGGTCTGTCAGGAAACATTCCCGGTTAGTAAACTGTTTTGGGCCCCGTGTAATCCTCGGGAGTCTTTGAGAAGATAAATAAATAATAAGATCACTGCTCCCTCAGGCAAAGCATAAAGGCGACTTTTATATGGTTGTGAATGGGGCTGGTACCAGCATCATATAATACAAATAGGTACAGAAGAGCCACTGCCAGATTTTTGGGCGTTTGCGTAGGCTTCCTCTTGGAGGTCATCGGCAGTGGTGGTGTGACAGGTAGGTCTATTCCTACTACCTAAGAGCGAATAGCGCTACTATTATTAACTAGAATATTGTATTACAGACTAGCTAGTTACTTTTACACTAGTCGTAAAGAAATGACGTCATCAAATCTAGTATGGAAAAACAACATAGCTAAGACCGGAAAGAAAAGGAATGAAATAGTTTTTGAGACGGGATCAGCGAAGTCGGTTGGGTTGTCAACATCTTGCAGGTCCTCTTTGTAGTGGGCTATTTCATGGGATGTATGGTTTATACACCACTCAAGAATCTGTACTAATGAACTATAATGAAAGTATGTATCAGAATGTGTAGTCAATTAATAAAGTTTCTGAGTCTAGGATGCTCCCTGGGGTTGCAAAAAAGCCCACTTTTGACAGCCATATGGTTGTGGTGGCTTCGCCACCGCGCCACTATGCTGTCTGGCTGCTCGTGCTATGACCGGTGACTGATTGCTTGTGTCAGTCTTATTTCGGAGATATAACCCCCCTGCACCGGGTAGAGAGTGTCAAACCTCTTGGTATCGCACGCACGCCAAAGTGGGCCTGGTGTACCATACCGCTGAGTCTAGGATGCTCCCTTGGGGTTGAAACAAATCCCACACCTCACCTCCCATAACTGGCTCAAGGCTATGAATGAGTGAATAACTCGTCCCCTAAAGGGCAAAAGAGTGGATAACTCGCGCCCAGGGAATCAAATCAAATCAAATCAAATCAAATCAATAAAGGTATCCATTTTTTATACCAGCCTGAACTTATTCACTGATCGTTAGTTGAAAGTGACCTTGTTTACATCAGGACTGCAAGCACATTACAGAAACCAGTATTGTTTGCCTGATATATGATAAACAGTACTGCCCGCTCATTACATAAAACAGTAATGCCTTGTATGCTATAAACAGTACTGCCGAAACATTATACGAAAACAGAATTTGCATGCTCTGCATATGAAAACGGTATTGCCAGTACATTGTAGAAGGAAAACAGTATTGCCTGCCCTACATATGACAAACAGTGTTGCTGGTATTGAGTAATAAAAGTAGATAGTGTTGTAGCAAATAAGATGATTTGCTGGGGAGGTTATGATGGTATCCTAACAAAGAATGAAATAAGTGTATGCAGTAACCGTGCGAGGTCAAGCAAATGTAGGTCCCTGATTCTATAAATGATAATGATGAATTGTGTACAGGGAACCTAACGCTACCTCCCTAGATCTCACACGGTCTCTCTGTTGGCTCTAGTGTAGGGTGTATGATGTACCTATTGTCTAGGGGAGAAATGAGATGATAGTACACAACACACAAACACTTTACTTTTTTTATGAGAAAGTTAATAAAACAGGTGTTAAGTTTTCTTTTGAACTGAATGTTTACAATTTAATCTGCCTGTCCAATCATATCTTTTGGACAGGTCTTGAAAATAAGGACAAGATAGTTTACAGAAAAAAAGGGTAATAAAACAACTGGACTTTCTGTCCACACAAATAAAGTCAAGATATATTTTTCACTGAAAGAACAGTTCACAGCTACAACTGTAATCCTATAAAGGGAGAGTCACTGTGTATGAGGGGCTGTTGTGTCATCATACCCCTTGAAATTCCTGAATATCATTGGGAAACTCAGTGAATGTTACTTTTTTACAAAAGTGTCAGATGTACCCAGATGTATGGCACATCACCTGGGGTTATTTATAAGGAAATTCTCTCCTGAAGATGCAGACTCTTTCACTCGTTCAAGCTCCTCCGTGTTCTTATAATAGTAGAAATGACTGGATGGAGGCTTGAGGGCTGTATTCACTTTCAGCTGGCTTCCTGCCACCAGTCGGTAACAGGGAATAAAACGCTGGAACAAAAGGATACCCTGGCTTTACATCTACTCACTGAGATTATTTAATATTTTCCTACCAGGATATGGGGTCAGCCTCGCGTGCCGTACAGGTGCACAAACACCTAACTTTGTTTGACTCCCTCCTTGCTGTGACCACACCTCAGGTCCCTATGGCAGATACGCCACTGTACCTTTACATCTTTTTCCTCAATACAATAATGTGGGGTAACCACATTTCCGTTGGTATGATTTTCTCTTTTCTTTTTTTATATTATAAATGCTTCAGGCATGTAAATAGTGTTCATAGAACACAGAGGCTTACTACTATAATACTTTAATAATATAACAGCATAATCATGACAACATACATCAATTAGATACATTTTAAGATGAGGACGCAACAATGTCTACTACCGACATGTTCTTCATTTTCCCTCAATATCAATACCCAATTTTGTTTGCTGTGGAATTAAACATAACAATTCATACATCGTCCTTACCACAATTTCAAGAAATATAAACAAATGATGCTGACTTGCAAAGCAATGGCCGCAGTTTCACTCTGCACTGGTCTCAGGCTGGGAAATATTTATTTTACTTTAAATTTACCACAGCTGAATCTCAGCAAAATGTTTAATGTAATTTATTTTAGACAACTGGCAATTGAATAAGGAAAACCCCTTGCTAATATTGGGTACCACTAGCCAATCAGAAGCTGGCGACTACCAGATTTCAAAATGCAGTTTTTGAAAAACAAAAAACAATTCCAAACTACACCGCGTCTGCTATTTAATTGGCTAGCCTATGTTAGTTGCCATACAACAAAAACGTTTCGTTGATAACCAATTTCCTATCGCCCCCCCCTTCTCACCCTATACCCTCTGTACTCAAGCGAATTTGAATATTCACCTCAATGCCTCTTTCTACGCGATCGTCCCTTAACGTTATGAAAAATTCAAGTAGGGTTGACTATCTGTCTGGTCTACCGTCTTGGACATTTTATTTTTCCTTCATAACTTCACTAATACTGGGGCTATCATAATATTTAAAACATATTCTTGCTTAGGGGAGTCTCAGCTATCTTATCATATAAGTTTTATGTTCAGTTTCCTATTAATAAAGATTTTCATTTTTGTCACTGTTCGTTCGTCAAATAATATTTTACACAAGACCACCATTTCCTCCTTTCTCCTCTCCCGCTTAGCCTATGGGATTCAAATACTACTTGTTTTAGTGACGCCAGTAATTCTACAACGAGTGGGGACAAACTGTCTGTGTGTTTGCCTCCGATGGCGTTTGCCGCCGCGTGTAGATACGCATGGCAGAGTGTGGCAGGCAAATCGGGTGTTAGACGTGGCGGGTTAACAAGTTGGGTTTTTATGATTTGTATTTTATCGTGTTTCACTACCAAATTTTAAGACTTACTACTGATTAACCTGTTAAAAACAAAATATTACGTTAATTCAGATAGTATTGTGCGGCGCTCTTCCGCCAATTAATTAATTTTATCGGTTAGGCGGCCGTGTATGCAGCAGATCTTACAAGTTTAAACATCGGTAGTACGTTGGCGAAACCGAAAATGCAACGCGTTGTATATTATATATGCTATAGGCTTTTCGCACTGCACAAAAGGCAGTGGCGGGCGTGTGAGAGCAATCCCGTCAGACACAATCGGGCTGGTCTTATTTATTTTTGTTTTTATGACTAAAATCTATAGAAATGAGTAATTATCCTCGCAGATTTTACCACACACCTCCCCTCTTAAACATGCATTACTATGCAGGTTATTATCTGCGAGATAACTTAGCTCAATGAAGTCTTATGCGTTTCTCTGATTTTCATCACATGGATGTCTGCTTAAAAAGTCGGCACCCACATTCGTCGGACCCGGGATATAATCTATCCGGAATGAGTATGGCTGCAGTAATAAAGACCATCTCAATAATCTGGAATTTTCATGCTTCGCTTGTGACAGGAACACAAGAGGTGAATGATCCGTTTGGACCACAAATGTCCTGCCATATAAATAAATCTGAAATTTCTTTATAGACCATATCAAAGCGAGACATTCCTTTTCACTTGTTGAATAATTTTTTTCCGCCTTGTTCAACTTGCGGCTAGCATAAGCGACTGGTTTCAATTCCCCATCTGGTGAGGAAGACCTTTGCAACAATGTAGCACCTAGGCCCACATTGCTTGCGTCACTTCTCACAATAAATTCTTGAGTTAAGTCAGGCAATTGCAATACTGGCCTGCTTGTAAGTTTTTCCTTCAACTCTTGGTAAACTAATTCGCACTGAGCAGACCAAATTATTTTATCAGGTTGACCTTTACGAGTTAAATCTGTCAGCGGAGCACATATTGAGTTAAAATTTTTAATGTACTTTTGGTAAAAACCACACAACGACACGAAAGATCGCACGTCTTTCTTTGTTTGGGGTCGAGGAGCTTTTTTTCAATTTTTCCAGATTCTTGGGATCAGGGGTCATGCTACCCTGATGCACAGTATGTCCCAAGAATTCCAACTCTTTACAACCTATACAACATTTTGTTGGCCTGGCGGTTAAGTTAGCCTCTCTGAGTCTATCTAACAGCATATTCAAAGAGGTAACGTGTTCCTCAAATGTTTCCGTAGCAATGAGGATATCGTCCATAAAATTCGAAATACATGGATTTTTCAGGGGATCCAGCAGTTTTCGCATCATCCTTGAAAACACACTCGGAGCATTTTTCAACCCAAACGGCAACATGTTGAACTCATAATGACCTTCCGAGGTGCTAAATGCTAAATAAGGTCGAACCTCAGGCTTTACTGGAATTTGGTAATAGCCCTTGCTAAGATCCACCTTAGAAAAATATTTTGCCTTGTTCAGCCTGGCAAATAGTTGAGTAGTATCAGGTAATGGATCCACCTGACCTTCTGTGACAGCATTCAGTTTCCTGTAATCTATACACAGTCTATGTTCTCCCGATGGTTTCCGCAACAGAACCACGCAGGAACTATAAGGAGACTCACTATGAGAAATAATCCCTTCTTGTAACAAATAATCTATCTCCTCTTTTAAAGCTTTCTCCTTAGCGAATGGAATAGAATAGGGCCTCATACAGATAGGTGTTGGGTCTAGTAGTTTCATATCATATTCCAACAAATGGGTTTTTTCCCGGTTTATCTGTCAACACATCTGTATGTTTCTCAAGGATCTGTCGAACCTTCTCCTTCTGCCCTTTTGTCAAGTGATTGCTGATTTTCACCTGCTCAAACGTTTCACTGGTTTTCAGTGGATATTCAAATGAGGAGAGAGGGTCATTTTTCATTTCGGTTGCAATAGACAAGGCCAATAAGTGTGTCCCTTCCTGGATTTGTCTGTCCAGATATTTCTTCAACAGGTTCACATGATAGACTTTTTCCTTTCCCTTTTTGTCTATCTTATAATTGGTTCTGGATACCTTTTCCAAAACTGTGTATGGTCCTTGCCATCCGATCTGAAGTTTATTATTGCTGCTGGGCAATAGAAGAAGTACCTTCTCCCCCACAGCAAGTTCCCTATCCTTCGCTTTTCGATTATAATAAGCAGCATGCTTTTTCCTGGCTTGTCTCAAATTTTCATTTGCCAGTTTCCAACCGGTTTGTAAACGATTGGTCAGTTCGTTCACGTATTGATAAGATGAGGTAACAGTCTCCTCTGCCTTCTCATCAGTCCAGGTCCTTAACAAAGCTTCTAACGGACCTTTTATTGGCCTACCAAATAACAGTGTTGCGGGGGCCATTCCGGTGGAATTATGTGGTACTTCCCGGTACGCAAACAGGGCGGCGGGCAAGTAGTGGTCCCACGTGTCAGGTTTCTCATGTGCCAGCTTTCTCAGGATAGAAATGAGAGTCCCATTGAACCTCTCTACCTGGCCGTTCCCTTGGGGATGGTACGGGCTACAATGAAAGTGCTTGGCTTGAAACAACCTGAACACCTCTTCAGTTAGTTTCCCCTTGAACTGAGAGCCATTATCTGTCAAGATTTGATGCGGGAAACCTAACCTTGTGAATATCGTAAGTAATGCCTCTGCCACATGTTTCGAATCGATTGATGACAGGGCTACCGCCTCTCCCCACATAGAACAAGTGTCTACCAGAGTAAGGATGTAACTGTTCCTCCTCTTGGTCCGAGTGAGAGGTCCCACAATATCCACAGCAACTCTCTCAAAAGGGGTTCCCACTATGGGCATTTCCCCAAGAGTTGCGGGAGCAGTCCAATGCTTTGGAGCTACTCTCTGGCATTCGGGGCAGGAGTGTACGTATCTCTTTATGTCTTCCGTTATCCCTGGCCAGAAATAATGACAAGCTATACGCTGTCCTGTTGCACTAATCCCCATGTGACCACTGAAGGGGATAGCATGACCTAACTCCATCACTTTTTCTCTATATGATTTAGGAAGGACCAGCTGACCATGACCAGCTGCACCAGTGCCGGCCTTCCTGTATAGCAATTTATTCTTCATATAGAATTCTCCTTTATTTGGAGGAGTATGGCTCTTTGGGAGTTTCTTATAGCACAGCTTCAGTGACTTATCTTCAGCCTGTGCCTTTCTCATCTCTTCGGGATGAGTATTTATAGGTTCATCTTCTTCCTTTCTGGATTGTGATCGGGTCTGGACTGCTGCCAAGACCACAGGTCTCGTTGGATTTCCCAAGTAGACATAACGACACCCCAATATCAGAGGGTAGATGGGTGCGTCTATCACTGCTGCTCTGATTATCCCTTCCACATAGCGAGTCTTCACTGGTATCCTGGCAATGGGAAGTTTCATGAGGGGTAGGTCCTTGGTCGCCCCTTGTATCTCCACTGTTTCTGTGGTATACTGATCTGGGTTCACCAAGTGCGAGCTCACCACAGCCTCAAAATCCAAACCTGTATCATAGAGGCACCTTATGGTGACATCATTGCATACAACATCCTCGCAAACTGAGGGGTGATAAGGTTCCTGCTGTTCAGCAGGTTTGTCCTTTCCCTCCTGTCATCTTTTCCCCACTTTTCATAGCAGCAAATCCAGCAGGTTTACTTTTACAATACTTAATGTCATGTCCCTCCTTCTTACAATAAGTACAATACCATCTACTTTGATGATGAGGTTTTCTTTCCTCATTCCTTCTGTCCTTGAACTGTGCGGTTTTATTTTTATAATCATTTCGAGGCCTATCGAAGTTCTGCTTACCTCTGTTATCAAATTTATTATGGGTTTGAGGAGCCTTAAACTGATCTACTGGTTTCTTTTTAATACCAGCTACCTCTGCCTGGGCTGCATGATACCTTTCAGCGATATTTTATTATTTCCTCCAGTCTCTCCGCACCCTGTTCCATGAGAAACTTTCTCATGTCTGGAGCCATGGACTCTCTCATCTGCTCAATGAGTATCATCTCTTTGAGATCTTGGGTTTTCCCCAAAGAAGCCCATTTCTCCATATACGTTTCCAACCGGGCGGAGAACTGGTGATAGGTCTCACCCGACAGTAGCCTGGCATTCCTAAATTTCTTTCTATAAAATTCTCCGTTCTTTTCGTACCTTAACAGAAGAGCTTGCTTCAACATGTCATAGTTGTCCTGGTCACCCCTACTCATTTTAGAAAAAACTTCGTAAGCTGTACCGCGAAGTCCTTGAGACAACTTTACTCCCCATTTTTCTCTTTCCAACCCATAAGTAGTGGCTAATATTTCGTATCTGCTTAGATAAGACTCAATATCATCATCTTTTTCTATAAAATAATCCAAGTGGAACCCCATGGCTGATGAGGAGGCAGCCTGGCTTGCAGCGGAGTCGGAAGTGGAAGGGCTAGTTTCATTTTCTGGAGCATGGCCTTGTAGCTCTAACTCCCTTAGGCGTAACTCATGTTCCCTCTGTAACTGATGCGTGATGCCATATGATGATGGATGGTATCCGCATGTCTGGTTTTCTGTGGTGTGCAGATGTGTTCAGTCAAAACAATGTTCATACAAAAATAACAGGGCAATCCACATAGGCCGTCAGTAAACTCACGACGTATAAAGTCAATGAGTCTTGAAACAGCCGTTGACGTTTTTCTTCATTATTTATTGTGGACGCCACAGTGACAAAATGGTTACGCAAATGTGTAGGCACATCAAACAGTCATTATCACAGCAACATTCAATACAGCAATAGACGGTAGACAGCATTACAATGATGAGTCAGATGCATGTTATATTTCATAGTGCTGTAAATGTAGTCAGGTGGAAAACTCCATCCTTTTCTATAACAGCCAGGAGATAACCAGATGTATGAGATCAGTTCACTCTCCTTAGTCTGACTTCAGCAAGACCGACACGTCTGCCGAAGTATAAATAATGTCCTCAAAAATATCCTCTAGATAATAAAGATTTTCCAAACCTAGTTCATTTAACAAAGTAGCAAGTAATGGTCCTTGGTACATGCATCAACCGATGCAGTACAATGCAGCGACATGTGAGCTGGGAAAAAACATCTCGTGACGACGACTTTCGAAGACAGGCTATGAATCGAAATCGCTCACGACCCAAAATCGATAGAGTTAATGAAAAAAGTCAATTTCCCTTGCTTTCAAGAAATACAGAAATATCACGCCTCCCGGCATGTGCAAATACACTAGAGGTATTATCCCGAATAAACGAAATATCCATAAGAGGACTACACATCCCTGACAGAACAAAAAATAGCGGAGATCCCCTTTCAACGAGGCATCTCTTTCGCCATTCCAAATCGCTCACTCCACTAGTGGTGGGCGGAAACCGATCGCTTAAAAACGACAAGTCAATATCATCATCCTTTTTCTATAAAATAATCAAAGCTGGAACTGCATTCGATACCAACGCGAGAAGACAAATGCTTACCGAGAAAAGTGACTATAAATTTCAAGCAGTTGTTGCCCTTGCGTTATAAAATAGATATTGTAAAAAACGATGTTGCGAGAATTTATCACGCAACAGTAACCGTTTATCTTCCCTTTCCGCCTCCAATCTTCTTTCTTCTTTCTCTCGTTCCGCCTCCCTGTGTAGACGTTTTTCCTCCTTGTCAGCCTCGAGTTCAAGTTTCTTGGCCTCCTTCTCAGCCTCAAGTTTCTTCTCCTCCAACTGCAGCCTCTTTATCTCAGCCTCTCGATCAGCCTCTAATTTCTTAGTCTCCCTAGCATCTTCTAACTGCACTCTCCTTTCCTCAGCTAACCTATGTTCTTCCCTAGTAATAAATTTGTCACATTCTGAGGTGACATAATCAACCAAAATTTGTCCCTCCATATTCATATCTCTCGCCGCTTGCACAGCTGCAGAGCGAAACTTGGCCAGATCTGCCATCCTGAAAAATGTACTAACAAAGTTTCTAAATATAACTAATTATAAATTTATTTAATTAAATCTGGGTTTCTGACACTTTCTTCACTTCCCAAAATCTTGGGCAAATATATTATATGGGGATTTCCTGGGAAAATTAGACTGTCCCCAATTTATGTAGAAAGTTCAATCCCGGACGAGCCCCCAAATATGTAGCAAATAAGATGATTTGCTGGGGAGGTTATGATGGTATCCTAACAAAGAATGAAATAAGTGTATGCAGTAACCGTGCGAGGTCAAGCAAATGTAGGTCCCTGATTCTATAAATGATAATGATGAATTGTGTACAGGGAACCTAACGCTACCTCCCTAGATCTCACACGGTCTCTCTGTTGGCTCTAGTGTAGGGTGTATGATGTACCTATTGTCTAGGGGAGAAATGAGATGATAGTACACAACACACAAACACTTTACTTTTTTATGAGAAAGTTAATAAAACATGTGTTAAGTTTTCTTTTGAACTGAATGTTTACAATTTAATCTGCCTGTCCAATCATATCTTTTGGACAGGTCTTGAAAATAAGGACAAGATAGTTTACAGAAAAGTGGGTAATAAAACAACTGGACTTTCTGTCCACACAAATAAAGTCAAGATATATTTTTCACTGAAAGAACAGTTCACAGCTACAACTGTAATCCTATAAAGGGAGAGTCACTGTGTATGAGGGGCTGTTGTGTCATCATACCCCTTGAAATTCCTGAATATCATTGGGAAACTCAGTGAATGTTACTTTTTTACAAAAGTGTCAGATGTACCCAGATGTATGGCACATCACCTGGGGTTATTTATAAGGAAATTCTCTCCTGAAGATGCAGACTCTTTCACTCGTTCAAGCTCCTCCGTGTTCTTATAATAGTAGAAATGACTGGATGGAGGCTTGAGGGCTGTATTCACTTTCAGCTGGCTTCCTGCCACCAGTCGGTAACAGGGAATAAAACGCTGGAACAAAAGGATACCCTGGCTTTACATCTACTCACTGAGATTATTTAATATTTTCCTACCAGGATATGGGGTCAGCCTCGCGTGCCGTACAGGTGCACAAACCCTAACTTTGTTTGACTCCCTCCTTGCTGTGACCACACCTCAGGTCCCTATGGCAGATACGCCACTGTACCTTTACATCTTTTTTCCTCAATACAATAATGTGGGGTAACCACATTTCCGTTGGTATGATTTTCTCTTTTCTTTTTATATTATAAATGCTTCAGGCATGTAAATAGTGTTCATAGAACACAGAGGCTTACTACTATAATACTTTAATAATATAACAGCATAATCATGACAACATACATCAATTAGATACATTTTAAGATGAGGACGCAACAATGTCTACTACCGACATGTTCTTCATTTTCCCTCAATATCAATACCCAATTTTGTTTGCTGTGGAATTAAACATAATAATTCATAAATCGTCCTTACCACAATTTCAAGAAATATAAACAAATGATGCTGACTTGCAAAGCAATGGCCGCAGTTTCACTCTGCACTGGTCTCAGGCTGGGAAATATTTATTTTACTTTAAATTTACCACAGCTGAATCTCAGCAAAATGTTTAATGTAATTTATTTTAGACAACTGGCAATTGAATAAGGAAAACCCCTTGCTAATATTGGGTACCACTAGCCAATCAGAAGCTGGCGACTACCAGATTTCAAAATGCAGTTTTTGAAAAACAAAAAACAATTCCAAACTACACCGCGTCTGCTATTTAATTGGCTAGCCTATGTTAGTTGCCATTACAACAAAAACGTTTCGTTGATAACCAAATTACTATCGCCCCCCCCCCCTTCTCACCCTATACTCTCTGTACTCAAGCGAATTTGAATTTTCACCTCAATGCCTCTTTCTACGCGATCGTCCCTTTAACGTTATGAAAAATTCAAGTAGGGTTGACTGTCTGTCTGGTCTACCGTCTTGGACATTTTATTTTTCCTTCATAACTTCACTAATACTGGGGCTATCATATTATTTAAAACATATTCTTGCTTAGGGGAGTCTCAGCTATCTTATCATATAAGTTTTATGTTCAGTTTCCTATTAATAAAGATTTTCATTTTTGTCACTGTTCGTTCGTCAAATAATATTTTACACAAGACCACCATTTCCTCCTTTCTCCTCTCCCGCTTAGCCTATGGGATTCAAATACTACTTGTTTTAGTGACGCCAGTAATTCTACAACGAGTGGGGACAAACTGTCTGTGTGTTTGCCTCCGATGGCGTTTGCCGCCGCGTGTAGATACGCATGGCAGAGTGTGGCAGGCAAATCGGGTGTTAGACGTGGCGGGTTAACAAGTTGGGTTTTTATGATTTGTATTTTATCGTGTTTCACTACCAAATTTTAAGACTTACTACTGATTAACCTGTTAAAAACAAAATATTACGTTAATTCAGATAGTATTGTGCGGCGCTCTTCCGCCAATTAATTAATTTTATCGGTTAGGCGGCCGTGTATGCAGCAGATCTTACAAGTTTAAACATCGGTAGTACGTTGGCGAAACCGAAAATGCAACGCGTTGTATATTATATATGCTATAGGCTTTTCGCACTGCACAAAAGGCAGTGGCGGGCGTGTGAGAGCAATCCCGTCAGACACAATCGGGCTGGTCTTATTTATTTTTGTTTTTATGACTAAAATCTATAGAAATGAGTAATTATCCTCGCAGATTTTACCACAAGTGTCACTAAAGTTGAAAGTCTTCACCACACATGAGAATTAAGAAACCTGGGTTAAAGATAAATCATCTAGAAATAAAACATCTCTTGCGACAGCGAGTCTAGGAACTAGATGACTTGGCCATCAAGCACTGTCACAGTGGTTCGATGCTAAATAAAGAGCGAAAAATGAAACAATAACATTGATGTTGATGAAACAGTTTCGGTCTTTCAGCTTGTTCACTCATTATCTGTGTGTGGTGGCGAACAGAACTGAATGAGGTCAGCAGACGTCACAACTTGTTAGGTTACACAAGAATATTGGTTTATCATTTATTTATTTTTTAATGCAGAATACAGGAGAAATGACGCATTATTACTCTTTTCATATAATGATAAAGCTTCTATTATTATCACTGATATATGGAATTTGTTATTTTTCCGTTATTATCACTGATATTACCACGATTGTATAAGATACTTGCAATTAGCCCCTCGGAAAATGATGGCAAAGAACTATGCTGTGCGATTTCTGTCTCGTGTTCTGAGAATAGCACGATTTCTCTTGTATTGAGTTTCTTCCTTTACATTTTTCCATCGAGCAAGTAGGCCCGCCAACACACGCAGACACTTCAAAACTACAATTAACAAAAATACACTTATACAAATTAAATGATCGATGGCTGAATTACATTATTTTTTTAAAAATAATTATTTAAAAAACTTCAATCGGGAATCGAACGCAGAATATTTGCTTGGAGGGCAATCATTCTAAGCACTTAGCATCTGACGACTCACGGTATACTTGTTTATTAACATCTTAACTGTTTTGATGATTGCCTCCCTCAGTCGGCGTTGCGCTTAGTGCTTCCGGACATACCAACACGTTATTAAGGAAGATAGTACTACTATAAACATAACAGTAAACCAAAATTAATAAATTACCATAAACATAATAACATACTTTTTCTTCTTCTTCTTCGTTCGCCCTGAAAAGGACGGTGGTTGCGTTGTGTCTGTTTACGCCTAAGCTGTGATATCTGCACCTTTCGGTCGACACATCCAACTTCTGCACGGCATTTTTTAGGACCGGGTTTGCCTTCCCATTGCGATCCACACTCGCTCAGCCAGACTGCACTGCTGCAGACTGTTTCCAGGACCACCACGTGGAGGTGGAGTGCGGTCTTGACCAGCTCTGATTCGCTGGTCCTGACGCAGGCAGTCAAGCTATGAGTCGCTGACTGCGTTCTCTATTGCTGCGTCTTTGGGTCCCATAATAACATACAACAATTAACATTTAACTCACATCACTCTTTTTTACTCCATAAAGAGCACACGGCCATCACTAAATTGGCTCCCTTGCAGGAAGCTTGCTATCATTAACGGCTTGTTCCTCTGGTGTTCTTCTGCTTGAGGTGTTTGCTTTCTTGTGGCAAGGCATGCACTTTCAACCAGATACACAAGTCCTTCGGTTATATTACAGTGCAAACGTAAAAGAAAAAAAAAACAAGAAGAACTATGTCTGTATTCTTGTGCAATGTTGATAAACGCCAAGATATGAAAATGACTACCAGAGTCTATCAACTAGATTGATGAAGCCTTGAAAAAGGCTAGTTCTGGAAAAAGACAACGAGCACGCTCTTGGAACCGGACAGATCCTGTAATGGTGATTTATGTAGCAATCTGTTTCTTATGGTGCCTATACCAGCCCCATGCATAACAACACACTAGTTGCCACTTACGACATGCATGAGGTAGCAGTGGTTCTATTTTTTTAATATCCTAAAAGCTCCCCCCCCCCACCCCCCGAAAACCACGTAAAGGTAAAGGTAGTCCCATAATAGATACTGACGTAGGGGAGTGAAGTGTTAGAGACTTTACCATACAAGGTCCAGCTTCATGAGGTGAGGTGACCAGTTCTCTTCCTCGCTGCTTTTGCTTTCTTTAACTCACGAGCAGAGCCAGGCACCTATTTACAGCTGGGTAGACTGTAGCGGGACGTTGCCAAGTTTCGATCCCAGAACCCCGTAACTTCGCCGCGAAATTAAAGCGTTCTAAGAAGTTAACCAATCGGACACATAGGGATGTAAAAACAAGAAACACGTGGGTCCTAGTTATTGTTAATAGTACCTGTGATGCTACTGTTCCTGTTGACAGAGGTGTATTAATTTACCTGACTGCTTCCACTTCCGGTTCGCAAAGTGGTTTTTCTGTATTTCTTCATTACTTGTTATCTTCATGTCAAAGACGTCCACGCGGACGGCTGTGAAAACTTCAAACAATGTAGCAGGTTTTTTTTTTTTCCTTGTTTCCTCTCCTTGAGGCTGAAACTGCATTGTCTACCGTTGAGGTCTCGCTTGGGTGCTGCCACATAAGCGCTCTAATGGTGCGATTAGAAGCAGTCTCCTTGGTACGAACAATTGAGCGGGGCAGATGAAAAAAAAAGGTTCAGTATAACAATCATTTATGTAATATTAAAGGTTACACATAAAGGAAGGCACCATATGTTGCCACGTTTTGGTTTTCATGCATTTCCGATTCCCCAAAGCAGATTAAAGCGCGAATCACGTTGTTTCAAATTGGTCTTTGACTCCGCCGAGATGTTTTTAATTATTGCAAGAAATTTTTGCTAACAGCATGCTTACGTTTTCATAACAATGTTGCACTTCAAGATCAAAACTTTGATATATTTAATACGAAGCTGGTGTCGAAGTAGAATTATATATTCTTGTGTCACACGCCTACCAATAGATTTTTTTCTCTCTGTAATGTGTCTTTAGAACAAGATGATTGAAGATGTTATCGTCATCGCAGTGACAATTTTAATACAAAGCTAAATACATTATTAAATCGTGTAGATGCAGCAGAATTCGACCCCCTGTAAATTTACGCGGATTAATTTTGGCGTCGTGATCCGGTTGAGATAAAGCTGAGTCAATAAGCAATGAAAGGGGAATTCTTAAGGGACACTGGCAAAGCTGTGACATCGCCAGGAAGGAAGTTGACACTCAATTTTATAATACTGTACTAAAAAAAACCACTAACAAAGAATGTTAAGTAGCGTAGGTTACCGGGATCCAAAAGCAGAGCAAAGAATAGTCACACTGTACCCTACCAGTTATGTCGTTAAAGGCAACTATGAAGGCCTGGGCGTGAGCTGTATGTAGAAGGCAATCGAAATACAAATCAGTGGAGAGTACCAACTGGCAGTCACTTGCTCCACATGGAGCGAATATAGACAGACAGACAGACAGACCGACCGACCGACAGACAGACAGACAGAGAGACAGACAGAGAGACAGACAGAGAGACAGACAGACAGACAGATTGATAGATAGATAGATAGATAGATAGATAGATAGATAGATAGATAGATAGATAGATAGATAGATAGATAGATAGATAGATAGATAGATAGATAGATAGATAGATAGATAGATAGATAGATAGATAGAAGCAACAGCGTTGCTGAATTTTTAAACCAATATAACAGAGGCAATCTGAATTAGCTTGTTTCCAGCAACTACGGCTTTGTCTAATGAACTTTGATTTAATGTATGCAAGGAGCGATCACATTTCGCTGACGTCGATAGGTCAAAGTGGCAGTTAAGAGGGTCATGTGTGGGGTCTACCGTTATAAATAACAAGAACTGCCGCGGCAAATAAATAAGGACTTCTGAGAAAAGTGATAGGCGAGGAACACCCTCTTAAGTTGCGGAGAACATTTAACTTCAGACTCTTGCCTCAGTTCTCGGCAGGAAAAGTACTAGCTCGTTGAAAAGAAACTATTTGTTTGGACACCTGACGCTACCTCTGTGAGCTGAATTTTAATAAAGAGATTAGGGCTCGCCCGTAAAGGTGTGGTTTGTTGACAGATAAAGTTGCAAAGTGGGCGTGTGTTCGAATCCGAAGGGCCCGTGTAACGTTTCTTCTTCTCCTCCTGTCCTCCTAATGAAAATCCACATTTGTTCCCCCTGTTTAAGCTTGATAAGCACTATTGGTCCCCTGTTCATAAGTTTGAGCGAAGCCAATTATTTTATTTCCAGTTAGCTCGCCCATATCACTTTCAAACCAGTAATATATCGGTCATGTCCTACGAATGCAAAACAACAGAATACCACTACAGGCGCTCACTTGGGTTCCTGAGGGTAAGAGGAAAAAAGGAAGACCAAAAGAAACACTCAGAAGAACAATAATAAGAGAAGGAAGAACGTTGGGTCTAAATAATGTGCAAGAGCTAAGAGGAGTGGCGTCACAACGAACAACCTGGAGAGCACTGGTTTCTGCCTTATGCGCCGTGTTTGGTGCTTAAAGAATTTATTATTATTATAATATTCACCGAGGTTTTATAACATAACTAAAAGTACACATTATGCCAGTTTCCATGTGAGAAAAGGATCCTATTTGCAATGTACAACGACAAAAGAAAGATGAAGTCAATGGTTAAACTCTGATACAGCGCAGACAACGGAAGTCTGGAATGGCTCGTCTGCACAGTGAAGACATATATCAATTATCAACGTCTTTAAAGGTCAAGGTAGTCACATAGCACATACTGCCGCAGAGTGGTGTTAGAGATTTTTCTATAGGTCTGTTTTAGGAGGTAGCAGTCACCATTTCCCTTCCTAGCTGCCTTTGTCTTCCCCAACGTAAGAGCAGAGTCAGGTATCCATTTATAGCTGAGAAAACTGGAGCAGGTTTCGAACCCGGTAACATGACCGCGAGAGGCAGGCGCTCTAACTATTCTGCCAATCGGACGCTAACATCAATATCTTACGCGTTTGAAAATGATCGTATAGCCTGCATTAAAAAAGAAAAAAAAGTTAAGGGGAAGCATATCTTGTATACTGGCAGAGAAGCGGATAAAACAGTAAAGGTGAAGGTCGTTCCATGGCATATACTGCCGTAGAAGAGAGAAGTGTTAGAGACTTCACTTATAATAGGCCACGGCTTCATGAATTGGGATGACCAGTTTATTTCCTCGTTACTTTTGCATTCCCTAACTTAGAACAGAGTCAAGCACTCATTTTTCTACAGTTGTGAAGGCTGGAGCGTGACGAGATCTGGTTGTGAACAAGGTCCATGTGCGTCAATTCTGTAAAAATGGATCTACTTTAACATGAATGTGGTTTTAAGAGTTCTGCTACTTTAAAATGTTATTTCAAATTTTTAAGCTGTTTAAACTTTATTTAAAATAGGTGTTTTGCCTCCTTATATCAGCATAGATACAAGGTCTGTCGGTTATATTAGGGCTCATGTCCAAATATAAAAAACTTTGTGGTCGGTCTAGTAATGTTCTACTTTCCACACAAGTGTCATTTCGAGAGAAGCAGTCTTCGTTTTTGTGCTGGACGCAATGGCCAGACGGCCAGCAACATATCAATTTCCTGCAGCAAGCCTTCACCAAAGCACTCATCCACTTTTACAGCACTGATTTATGTAGCCATGTGTTTTGTATGATGAGGTGACTGGCCCATGTAAAACCTTGCGACATACCTGAGTGTACAGCTGTCATATGCTCTCCGTGTCGCCTCACAGACAGCAATGTATTACACGGGGCGCCTAAGAAAAGTAATTTATTTACATTTGTGCTCAATACCACAGCATGTATTTTCTAGAAATGTTTATCCGAGTGGCAGAATGGTTGCTTGTTTCTCGACGCACATGGACGCTTAAAAAATTTGAAATAACATTTAAAGTAGCAGAACTCCTAAAACCACATTCATATTAAAGTATATAAATAAAAAATAATATGGTATGAAATCAGTTTTACAAGTAAACGGTACACATGAAACAAGGGACGTTTCGGGTTTTACCCTTCGTCAGCCACAGTTACGAACAGGAAACAAGGACAAGAACTACATATAGGTGCTACAAATGTTTCTGGTAGGGCATATTGAAGAAACGCACAAATGAGAAAGAAGACACGTGGACAATATAAAATGATCACAAAACGAAAACAGGGTAGCAGCAGTGAATGGGGTATAGTGTATAACAGAGAATAGTAGGCTGCAGTAAAACTGGTAAAAACAAATATATAAATAAAAAATAATATGGTCTGAAATCAGTTTTACAAGTAAACGGTACACATGAAACAAGAGACGTTTCGGGTTTTACCCTTCGTCAGCAACAGTTACGAACAGGTGACAAGGACAAGAACTACATATAGGCTGTCAAACGTCCAGAAAATATGTTCTTTCATATGCCCAGAGGGCTGGAAAAAATTGAATAAATAATTCTGGGTAAAGTACACTCCAGTTAAGATTTAATATTAATGTTTATTTGTCTCTTGGGCCTAACCGGTTCACGAAGGAACTTGGGACTTGTAAGCCACGAAGAAGATACCATTAATCCTTCACTGAATGAAGAAAGAGGACCAAACTAGCTCAAAAATCGAAGACCCAAAATCAGAATAAGACCGCTGGCCGCTGGATTTGATCAGGTACAATATTAGGAAAAAAAGAACATTTATGAAAAAAATATGCTACTATCCTACCCACACGTAAGCTTTCCGCTATGGCATGTCGGGAAAAAAGGTATGCGCCCTCCCTCATTATTGCCCGCGAGAAAATGAACAGCGCACAAAGTCAATTATTATTTAATTTATCCATACGCGCACTTTAACGAATATCGCCTGTCATTACTAGCTATAGATTGTCGGCATCTATTGTTTTGTCACATGATATTAACACTAGTCACTTATATAATTTCACACAATGAAATATAATGTGAATTCTATTCTGTCACTCATCCGTCACGCGTAATAATCTCAGTCAGCTACCGTATCTTCTTGTGTAAGAAAGTGCGGTGTTTGGAAGTTACATTACACTGAACAACTGGCAAGAAAATTTCTACGCGTTATGTTATTTCACTAGTTTTAAACGCTAGGGAATTACAGTGAATTAAAATGGTAAACTTAACACATTTTAACGCTTAAGCACAATTTCTATTACCACAAATCAGAAAATGAAATCCCCACGAGACTATTTAACACATTTAGCGAAGAAATGGTTCTGATCTGGCGTGTTTAGATTATCCAAAAATTTCTTAGCGACTCTGATAACTGAATTGGAGAGAACGCAGTATATATAAAGATCATGGTGTTATTATCTCTAGAGGATGTTATAATTCACACATTATGCATAGCAGAGAAATCAGGAAACTGCGTTTCCCAGATGAAAGTGTTACAGACTGTGGTCATGTAAAGGCGTAACGTATATTAAGGCCCTGGTTAGCTGGCCCAATCATTGAATTAATAACTCACGATCCAGTGTCTCTGATTCGTTCCTTGAACTTCATGCTTGTGCCTTAATGTTATAATGTCTGCCTTTTTAAGCATCTGTGCTGATATATTACGCGAATGATGAGTGTAGAATAATATCAACCTTAATTCACAAAGGTGACAACTCGTTCCGTGTGAGAGTCCATCACTCATTCAATATTTAATGACAATATACAAACAGTTCATAGACAAGTCATCTCATGATTAAAATACATACGAAAGTGCAGTCTTCCTACTGTCTCCTTATACGTTCATCAATCATTAAGAGTCAACGTTTTTACACGCAATGTCGACTGGCGAACATTCGGTAGTGATCATTGACGTTTGAAGATATAATATTAATAATTTCAGGAATTCATCACAAAATACTTATCCAGCTCCGGATGACTTGTTCTTTCATCACTACATAATGAAGGCTGACCCATGCCTTATAATCCCAGAGGAAACACTGCGTAGAATGCATAAACTTCGACCGCGAAGTGAAACACATCTGACTTCTTCAAAGTCAGTCTAATCAAGGGTAAAGGAATCGCGTTGCCATGCCCCAGCCTATCAACTAACTACGTCATGACTATCCCTAGTCAACCCTATAACATCGCGGTCAATATAATTGCTTTAAGTGCTAGGCACCTTACATTGGTGTCATCTCAATATGTTCACGCGTAATAAATTCAAGGTGGGTTACCATCACCCAATCTTCAAACAGTCCGTTGTTTCCACGCGCATCTGTCTAATGACCGATAATTGGCAAATCAGCTCGCGTGAGAAACTCAGGTAAACAAACGTGATTCGCTTCCCTGTTAAGACTGGCAGGTTGCGAAAAGTTGGTAAACAACTCTGTTGTTATGTTCCCAGAAAAAGGGCGTGGATTCAAAGTTGAGTCATACAGACATAAAATTTGCGTGGTTTGGCTTGGCACATGGTAGACAGTAAATGAGAAAGCAAAGGCTGTCAGATTACTGTAGCTATATTTCCATTATACGTCAAACTCCCTAATTTCACACCTTATCTGTGTTTTCTCTATAAATCTTGCAGTTCACTCAAGTTGTCTTACTCGACATATACGCTAAAAAAATTACACACTCACGACAACACAAATACCATACTTATATACATATTTAACACCATATAAGTGAATAACGTTTTTATGCCATATTACTAGTTAAAAAAAACTCAGAACGTCTAAAATTTCCTGAGTCGAAGTGGGAAAATTTTTTGCCCGACTCCACAACCCTGCCTTCGCCAAACCCCTTGATGAAGAAACTATTTGGCGATAAGAGAAACCTGAGACGGGCTGCCCCCTTTATGAATGAAATGAGAAATGGTTAAAGAGAGCGAGCGACAAGGAAGAATATTTGTAACTATTTAAAAAAAAAAAAAAACTGTAAGAAATTCTAAAGACTATTAATAAGAGTAGTGAAGAATTATTATGATTATTATTATTTTTAACCCCCGCATCTTTCGCATTCTGAACCAAACTATGTGTATTTTTCGTTTCCATTTTTTAAATTTACATCTTTTGTTGTTTTATATTCCGGATGTATTTAAACTTTTACGGCACTCATTCTTCAAATACTCTGTATTCAATTATTCCCTTCAAGTTTTCTTTTTCTAACATAAATGGTATTTGAAGTTGTTGTACCATCTACTGGGCCTCTCCATACACTTCGGTGAAATAACATTAACACTGTGAAAGTGCGTTTCATCTCTCCATCTGAAAGTTATGCTCAGCCGGTAATCTGACCTTGACAAATGAACTTTGCCAGAAATGATCAGGCCGCGGTCCCATAAAGATTTCACCTGATTTTAGAAATAAGATTGTCATCGTCCTATTATCCGAATGAAATATAGTCATAAATATTTTCCTTCACCCCCGCTCTGAATTTGAAATGTGATCTGAGCCATAGAGTGCGCATGCGTTATGAACTATGATACACGGTGCCGGCCACTAATTAGATTCGTTAGAACACGAGATTTGAGTGTTTTCATACTTACAGTGCTTTTCTGAGCTTAAAATGTTACAAGAACTATTTCTTGTTAGAGAGAGAAGATGAGCCCTAATATCCGTGGAGAGAAAAGGTCAAGGGTTCTTAACCTTACTTTAATAGCGGAGACCCGTTAAGAAACTTGCTGGATTTCCCGGCATAGAATTTAGAATTAAATATTGTTGGTACCATATTTCACTCGCCCCGTGCAGCTTCCGGGTGTCTCTTTTGAAACAGATAAAGAATATTAGTGATGTTCCTTAGACATGTTGTACAAGGCGACAGACATGAGGTCGCTGCTTGAGGGTGGCAACCTCATCATATAAAACAAATTGCAACAGAAACACCCGCTGCAAGAACATGTGAATGCTTTGTGCAGGCTTCCTGTAATGGCGCCTTCGTGCTCCATAGGGATCGAAAAGGAAATGATGATGGTGATACTTTACTGAGATCGTCCCAATGGTAAGAGTACTTGACTCTCGTGGCAACGTTGGTTTCGGGTTTAAAATTTGATAGCGTCGCGACTCTGTCTACCCAGCTGTAAGTGGGTACCTGGCTCTACTCTTGAGTTAAGGAAGGCAAAGGCAGCCTCTAAGGTAACTGGGTAGCCCACCTCACGAAGCTGGAGCTAGTATAATGAAGTCTCTAGCATTTCATGTCATATTACGGCAACAAATGCGACAGGACTACATTTTATACTTTACTAGTAGTGAGAAGTCTCTCCTAGAATCGTGGAATCGTGGACACACCTGTAACAGGAGATGAAGAGCTCTGTTGCGAGGCTACCATCCACTGTGTACCTGTCTGCGACGTAAACATGTAGCCCACAATTCCTGGAAACTTGTCAAGCGTTATGAACTCCTTCTAGCACGTTTTCTCATGTGTCTGTGATGACACCTTGTGAGGCAGAACCTGAGATTAACAGCCGTTGCTGATACGAAATACAGCTTCAAGAGCTGGACAGACAAAGCAAAAGTGAAAAGCAATAGCGTAAGCATTATGATCATCACGCGCAGCAACAAAACCTTGTCAGCTGTGACCTATAGACCTGTATCTAAGATCGCATATTTTAATGCCACCGTAATTAGCTCTTTTCAAATTCATTTAGTGAGAGGCATCCGGCTGGGAAAACAAAACAAAAAAAAATTCTGCTCAATATTACTTTGGTATTGAAGCGTTCTATAAAATTAAAAATAATTCTATGGGAAAAAAAAAAATCATTCTCAACGAGTAAGTAACTCGCCAAAAAGACGCAGGGGAAAGAGGGGACAGTCTTTCTAAGACACAAGAACAGCGCAGCTAACGTTCCAACTACGAGGTCTTCGACAAGTACAGGATCAGCTGGGGAAAAAAAGTAGAGAAACAAAACATTACACTGATTTGAATGCATGCACTAAGAAGAGTTTGTTTTAAACAAGAACGGAAGGAACGAAATAGGTACAGAAACTAAAGAATACGCTAATTCATGTATATAAACTAAGAAGATTTTGTTTTGAAGCTATGTAATAAGTGCTGTTACTATTCCTCAATTCACCCCTTACCCCAACCCCCACCCCCTAAAAAATGAGAATTAACGTAGCCGTTAGACTGTGACTTGTGACATATTCGCAATGCATCTAATTCTCAGCACTCTACTAAGATGGGACATTTATTTCATGTTCCAGAGATTCTGTTATTTAAATTTTCTATAATTTTTATGCACTCACGCATTCCTACGAGGACACGCATTTATTATTCATCTTCCATCTGTCATATACAACTTATGCCACGAGTCATCGCCGTATGAAGAGGGCTTTATCTGTTTCATATCTAGTGCTGAATTGTTCGAGAACATTCCTGGAATTGAGATAAAGAAGAGCCAGGCACAGAGAAAAGCCACAACGACAAAATACATAGAGAGACATTGCCCAAGCAACACCTGGACCCATGCATACACAGATGAATCAGCAACAAATGCAACAGAAGATGGAGGTGGAGGTGTTCTTTTCAACTTAAGCACTGGTACACAAAAAAGGCTGTCAGTGGCAACAGGAAAATTCTCAAGTAACTTCAGAACAGAGGCAGAGGCCTTGAAAACCGTAGCAGAAGTCCTAATGACAGAGGAAAGCCCCAAGAGACAAGTTGCTTTCTTCACAGATGCTCTGTCAGTAAATGCTACGCTGGGGAGCCTAATCAATGCAGGCCTAAATGACCTAAGAGTGTGTCGTATTGTGTATATTGGGGCAACTACAACAGTAGCTTCGCCGGAAATAGCCTATGAAATATTATGAAGAAGGTCTCCAGAAATTGGCTCGTTAAGAAAGAATAGAGACCTATTCGAGATAAGGACAAGAAAAAGAGAATGTGAATGCTTTTCACTGGACAGTGTTTTCTAATGAATTATAGAAAGAGTTCTGTTTCCCCCACGACCTTAGCTTCTGCCCTTAGATCCCATAAAATAAAGAGCCCCCAACCTCATCTGAATGTAGAAATTTACCTACATGTAAATATTTAACACCGACAGCACGAGTGATACATTAATGAACTAGATAATGATCAAATGATTATTGGGTTTATCAATCAAATATCTACACATATAGAGTTAGTAGTAATTAGAACGTGATGATGGTGAACGATGATTCACCCAAAAAACACACAGATGCGATATTAATATTGTTGTTAGTTAAATAGAAGAATGAACCTATGTGAAGCGAAATGATGATGTGATATGATACTTGTTACCAACATGATGAGTTTTTTCTTCTGGTCAGGACTTTCAACTCAATATGAATTAATTTCAATAGAATTACATATAATCAAGTAAACACATGAAAGACCTGTACATATACATAATTTAAATTTGCTAATATTGGTACTAAAACTAAAGTCTTTATTAACTAGTGCTTGATGTCGGGTCGGGGTATTTTCATCATACCCAGTCCTTTATTTAACAGTGTTCATTTGCTCTTTAAACAGGATTGATGGTGGAAAAGTTTATTAGTTACACAATGGAGTTTATATTATTTAGTACTCGTTGATGAATCTCAGCAGGCCAGTTCTTTAACACTTATCTGGCCTGTGACGATTGAAGATAGTTGTTCCTTAGGCCCACTCCTCACATGCGCTGAGGTAGTATGGTAGGCATCTCGTTTCATACAGTGTTGTACTCTTCAGAATATCTGGCACTAGCACAGTGCCAGACAAAGAAACTCTGAAACCACAAAATTAGGCTAGGTCTTAACATAATACCTAATCCACCATGTTTACAAGCATTAATACATTGAAATAAAAGACAGGGTCAGATCTCTCTGACCGACCCAGCACATCTACATCAATGCTGTTATCAAGTAGCACTAGTTTCACATTCCTCTCCTCTAAGGCCTGCACTGCATCTGAAATATTATCATTAATCTCTTCTTTCCATATAATAAGGTGGGTGATATGTTCCACCTGACCACCTGAAAAGAAACATCTGTATTCTACATTTTTGATAGTTTATCATATTATAATTCAACCTCTAGGCCCTGTAACAGTTGGCTGGGGACCTAGAATAAGTACTCACTTGTCGTAATCATTTTTCATTATATGGCAGTATCACTCACTCAGAATTGTTAAATAAAAAGGTTAATAATTTCTGTCTTACCACAATTCAAAAGAAAACACACAGGTACGTTGAAATAGCACAAACTCAGCTGAGCTGCTGGCTGGACTATGGCGTCCGTATTCCTTATATTATTTATATATATATTTAGTGGACGTCACACTTCACAGCATCAACGATCTGCTTCTATGGACAGTCTTAAACAAAATGGCAACGAGCCGTCCAATTTTCTAATAATCTTAACTGTGTTGACCAATCAGATAGGAAAGCCAAGCTTTTTAAATTCAAAATTTTACACTAAGGTCCAAATTTGGTCCAATGTGTAGTGTATTTCTGTCGGTCGGTCTGTCCGAACTTGGCATTCCCCAAAAATGGACTTGGTTTTGGCCCAACACAAAAAAAAACAATATTCAGTTTGAGCTATCCCATAATTTCTACCCCGTGTCTACCCCTTTTCCTACAGAACACATGACCCTTTTCCTGCTTTTACTCAAGGACGCGTCAAAATGTAACCGCTAGTGACTGCAAAACGAACATCTGTCTGCTAGTCTGCACCGAACAAATCAGTCTTTTGTCAATAACTTCCGAGTTATCTGTCCGTCCTTTTATTTTAAAGCATATTATTTATCAGGAAAAGATAAGCTCTTAACTGTTTTCGTGACCCAATTGACGAACATTTTCTAACTTTCGTCGTATTTCAAACAACTAACTACAAGTTCGCGCGTATGCTAGGCTTAGATTCAAACCCCGTTTGCAGACGGCATCATTTTTCTCTTCCCTCCTTTTCTTACCCCGTCTGAACGAATAGGCCTTTCGTGTCCCCATGTTATAAATAGTTTTTTTCAATGACACTAGAAAACGACGTTACGGTCTACCAAAATCAGCGCGCTTGTGGCGTGGGCGAAGAAGCCGCATCGTATCATAACTATATTTTATCCCTACATTTTATTTTAACTTTTATATTTATAATGGATGATTTTATCGCTGTATCAATGTATTCCATCACAAGAATCAACTTGTGGATATCGAATCTTGATTCTCAAAATGCGCTCTTGTGAGTGAGTTGAACTTGATATTTGAACATGTAATCAACTTGTGAATATGGAATCTTGATTCTCAAAATGCGCTCATGATAAAAGGTGGATAAAAATGCTGCGACCACCTTGTAAACGTGTGCGAGAATTCTTCCTTCTTAACTGAGGAAGTTAAGGATGTCCTGAAGGTGATCTCTGCTATCCAGACGTACACTGTGCTAGTTTCTTTCTGGTTAGACGTTCAACATATAATATGTCGACTCAGACTTTTGTTGGACTGAAGACACACACAAGTCTTCGTACGTTTTCAACCTTAATATCAATGGTTGACTTTCTTTAATACTACTCCTTGCTAATGATGAGTTCAATTCTCTAGTAATTATGTATGGCATGAGATGCATCTGACAAGTTTTAAATATATTGCGCATGAGAGTATGGGCACATGTAAGTCTGTATGATGACCTAACAATCTAGATGAAGATGCAGTATGAACTATCAATTACCTCCTATCATCTTAGATGAAAATCGTTTGATTCAATTAATCGGCACTCCTCCGAATAGCGGTCCCAAATGAATCGATACATTTTGTGTTAGAAAATTTCCCTTACAGGGCCTCATTTTGACATATAATTAAAAAAAATATACGAGTAGAAATGAATGGGAAACTACTCTTGAAACACAGAAATTGCCAATCTGATCAATGTATTGATAGAGTTATAGTTGAGCAGACAGATTGAATTTATTTTCTGCCAGCTGGAGGCAATTGTGAAAGTAACCCTTGTGTTGAAAACATTTTACCGTCTAGAGTTCCATAGCCAGTTACGTGTATTTAGTACCTGACTGTACGGGTTAGATGGTAATGTCTGAATCGATAAATAGTCATTTGCTTCAGTGGGAGAGTAAAAAGGTAGTCTCATAGCAGATACTACCGTAGGGGAGTGAAGTGTTAGAGACCTCACTATACTAGGTCATGCATACAGAGGTGGGGTGACCAGTACCTTTCCTCGCTGCCTTTTCCTTCCCTAACTCAAGTGAGAAGTCAGGTACCCATTTACAGCTGGGTAGACTAAATCGGAGTTTCTTATTAATCGATGTGTAGCAAGCCACTGTAACCATTGGAGTTTGTTGTTCATTAACGTATACAAGTAACTAGGTCTGACATCTACAGCTGTTAGTTGTTGAACTGGTAGAACATTGTTGCTGATCTGTGTCGGAGCGGATGGTCTACCTGGCATTATTAATATTTTTATCTCAAATGCACAAATTCGAAAGTAAAAATTGTGAGTGTCTCAGTGTGTGCGACGGAACGAACGGAATAATTTGTCTTCTCTTTGTTACTTTCACAATTGCCTCCACGGCTGGCGGAGTTGTGGATTAAAGTTGCTACCATAAGTGAAATGGGTTCATTTTCGATACAAGACAACAGGAGGTTGAGACGCTTGGGAGTCATGACCCAAGTGGGCCCGCCTTCCTTAGAGTGTAAAGGAGTATACTGGATCGAAACACTTGTCGGATGGGGGGACTACTTCTGATGATCAGATTGCCTCCTGTTGTATCGCTCTGTAAAGAGTTTCCTATCATCATATCAATTTATTCACAACTTTGGAAGAAAAGAAATGGTCGACTTCACTTACTGTATCGGAATATCGAAATGATAATGTTACAGCGGGAAAAACTTGTAATTTTAGATTATTTTTTTTTCTCCCCTTTTTAGGTCTACTACATTCACGTGGCTACACAATGACAGGTGTTTATAACTGGGCTGAACTTTCAATGTTCATTATTTATGAAAATATTCACAGCAGCATAAATATGAATTTTTAGTAAACGGCTGCTGGGTCGACCCAGCCCCAATTGGGTACCAGAGCAACTCTGGGAAGGTTAAGGCGGCCGGCGTGATGCTGACCACATCACCCCTAGTGTGCCGATGGTCAAGAAAATATGATCTAACACCATATTCCCAATAGGCCTATGCCTCAATGGGCGTGTAACGGGATCCTTTACCTTTTTTTTTTTTCCATTTCATGTCGCCCCTGAACCGGCATTACCAAATGAGGCCCTGTAAGGGAAATTTTCTAACACAAAATGTATCGATTCATTTGGGACCGCTATTCGGAGGAGTGCCAATTAATCATTTACGAGAAGAATTAATTGAAAACTGTCTTCCGCACATTTAGCTATGCTGCTAAGTGCAAAAGTAAATCTTAATTTAAAGCCTAAGGAAAATTATTAATAGTTTTTTTTTAAATATTCACTAAGCTCCTTTTCCCCTTCTGCGAATTCCTTTTAAGAACACTACAAATTCTAGATATATGAATTCCAATATCCACACCGGAATTAACACGTCTAATAAGGCTAGGCGTCTGGGATATGTTCTACACCACGCTGTACTGAAACTTTACTGATCTCTGATGAACTCCGCAGTGCATTGTACTCCCAAATCGCCCATATGTTCCCAAATCCTGCCTGTGACGTGAAACTCGCCTCTAAACCAATAGCGAGGCATCCATCTTGTGGCTCAGACGTTGGATCTCTCTTGTCCCCTGTCAGTCTAAAAGTGGGTGGGCTATTCGCCACAAACTTTGAATGCCTTGCGGCATGGCAAACCAGAGAGTAGGGATCAAAGAGGGAAGGCTAACCCGGTCCCAAAAAATGCCGTGCGGAAGTCGGATGTGTCGGCCGAAAGGCGCAAATATCGCAGCTCCGCTGTAAACGGGCACAACGCAACCAACGTCCTTTTCAGGACGAACGAGGAAGAAGAAGAAGAAGTTCCTCAAAAATGGCATATGAAAATTCAGCATGAAGTGAATATATTTATAGTTGCAATGTCAAACTTGACTGACCTCACTGGCCGCCGAAATCCCATGTACGGCGGGAGTATTGCAGTGCATATTACTTGTATTAATAGATCCCATTTTATAATAATATATATATATATATTTAAAAGCCGGATATCATCGCTTGAGATTCCATAGTATAATGATTCAAATCTTGACCAGCAGAGGATCTCTAGTCACACTAGCGACAGGTCATGAATAGGCGTGCCGAAGCCCTGCTAGAATCTTACTGAGTATTCATAACGAGTATCAAATCGGGATATTGGTAAAAGATGAGCCAGAATTGGCAAAGGCTAATACTTCACCCTGGAAGATAGCATATCACTCAATAATCAAATCTTCCCACAATATGGGGTTATTAGACCAGAACAACGACTGTCTTCATTCACCGGCATTTTGGATCTCTCTGCGTCAGCGCTGTTTGGCAACCATCAAACCGATCGCACCAAGTTGTGCTCTTTAAGTGCAAAAATGTGTACGTAATTAATCAAACCTATATTACTTACTCAGATGCGTACATTTAGCGTACCTAACAAAGTTAGACTTTGGCATCTAGAACTGTTAAGTCTCGCACCCTTAAATCCTATGCGAAAAAAAGGACTTAACAGTACCTCAGCCTGGTACAAGCATAATTTTCGAAGAGGGAAGAGTTTTATCAGAATCAGACACAGGTACAACTCGGATCCAGGCCACACACAAAATGATGAATTTTACCAAGTCAGCAGAAGAGAAAAAGTGGTACCACAATCTTCATACTCCGCGTTGACCACAACAGATTGTAATACCATCTACTCAACAAGCTAAAGATAGGAACTACCAATGAGTGTAACTGTGGCACAGATAGAATGACTGCTGAACATCTGCTTCAAAGATGGACCTAACACAGAAAACACATTACTGTCACCGGTGCCATTCCTGGAAAAATAAAATTCTATGGAGACAGATGGCCTCTAGCTAACCACTGCCTTCTTTGAAAATATTCAAGTGGACGTCTGAGAGTGTACGAAGAAGAAGAATATGTAATGCGGGTATCTGAAATGGGAGGAGTCAAGAACAGCATCATCTTCATCATCATCTTCATCATCATCTTCATCATCATCTTCATCATCATTTTCCTTTTTGTTCCCTATGAAGCATAGAAACACCACTGTAGCTGGCCCCCTTTCAAGAAGCCTGCACGAAGAAACCACATGCTCTTACAGCAACGGTTTCTGTAGCCATGTTTGACATGATGAGGTTGTCAGCCTCATGCACAACTTCATATTAGTTGCCTTGTACGACATGCCTCAGGGCCATTAGTCAAATCCTTTTATTTTGTCTCTTAAGAGATCCCCGGGAACAACACGTAGGAGCGGAATAGCGTTAGATGAGTTTTTGTTGTTGTCTCATAAGAGATCCCCGGGAACAACACGTAAGAGCGGAATAGCGTTAGATGAGCTTTTTTTTTTTTTTTTGGTCTCATTAGAGATCCACAGGAACAACACATAAGAGCGAAATAGCGTTAGATTAGTTTTTTTTTTAAAATTACAATTTGTCCTCGTTTTGGCGAGGCGCGTACCGTTCAAACTAGACATATTGGCTGGCGGTTCTATTAGGGCGCATGTCCAAAAATAAAAGACTTGAGATCTATAGATTTTGAACTTTATTTACCTTCGCTCATCCACCGTCTCGTTACCCAGCTTATTTTAAGTTATGGTATTTAATGGAACATTATTTTCTGTCTTACGCTTTATTAACATCATACTGTTATTTACAATTGGCTGTAATCGGTGACGGCTATTTACAGCGGGATGTGTTGTTTGTTTATTTCTTCACTTTCATGAGAAAAAAAAAGGATCCCGTTACACGCTCATTGAGGCATATTGGGAATATGGTGTTAGGCCTATATTTTCTTGACCACCGGCACACTAGGGGTGATGTGGTCAACATCAAGCCGTCCGCCTTAACCTTCCCAGAGTTGCTCTGGTACCCAATTGGGGCTGGGTCGACCCAGGAGTCGTTTGCGGCCTAAAAAAAATCCCACCTCATCTGGGGATCGAACCATAGACCACTGAGCTAGGAAGCCAGTGCACTAACCACTATGCTACCGCGGCTCCCTTCACTATCATGAGTATACATTTTTTGGAACTTTTACTTTGTGTGTGTGTGTGTGTGAGTGCTTTAGTTTAGGGTGACCATCTGCCCTCTGTCCCTTGAATTTGTCCTCTTTTTCACCGTAAGATTGAGAGTCCAAGTGTGTTTTTTTTTCTTCCAAAAGTGCATTTTGTCCGGCTTTTTTCGGAGATTGAATATGACTTAGATTAGGTCCATCTTATGCATGCAAATGCTTTAAGGAGCATTTTTACAAGTAAATATTGAATGAACTGAAAGAAATATAGTCCAGTTGTTCTAAATTGAGTTAAAATCTGAGCAGAATCTCATTGTGTCCATCCGTTGTTTAGCTAACTTGAAGATATGGAAGAAACCGTTAGAAGATTTCACATGTCACGAATGACCTTACACGGAGTACCACCATCAGAAGATGGTCTTCTAGTCAACACTTAAGTGATAAAGATGTTGCATTTGAAAATGCAAGTGCTGTCAGACTTAACAGCTTGACTACATTTTGTTGAAAATAACACAAATGATGAAGGATTTATGTAGCTGCCGACACATGAGAAATGAATCAAATTGTTTTAACAATCAGTAAAAATGTAATCTCATTCTGAACTACAAAGATAGCACAATATTTCTTTGAGGCACCTGATCACAACTCACGGGCGTGGACAGTCTTATTTCATTGATGGAAAGTCACTGGACAAAATACAGAAACAGTGTCTGTGTGGATTCCATCAACGGAATTTTGCTTCCGCATTTTAATTTTTAAAAAGTATTATGCTATCAATTCCACCATTATTTGAAATGAAATATTGAATTGTTGAAGAAGACAATGTCCGCAACACAATCAAAAAGTATAATAATAATTTTAACATAATAATTATAACAATAATAATTGTATCAATACTGATTAACATGTGGACAGTTCATTTCTGAGGTTAAAATGATTTAATAACATACACTTTAAAGGATATTTTATTTCTATTTTTTGTCCTAAGCTTTATAAAACTAGCTCTAATCATCACAATCATGCATTAATAGATTGAAATTAATAAGTCCTCTTTTTTGTCCTACTACTTGGCATGTAGTGTCCTCTTTTTTACGCCAAAAACTCAGATAATGTCCTCTTTTTGCTAAAAACGATATCGTGGTCTTAGTTTTTGTTGTTCATATTAATATTCTATAACAGTCTTTTTTTTTCATAAGAATGGTTAACCTTACGTGTTTCTTTGTGTAGTTTTGTTTCTTCCATATGAATTGTTAGCTATTGTGGTGTTCTCTTGTCGTAAAGCATCTGCACTGCTCTAATTCTGCTTCTCCTAACGTAGTAATACTTTATCATTTTCTTGATATACCCGTGCTGTTGATTGGTCGAGATTTTTCTCACAAAATGTCAACATCACAGCATCCGTTTTCTTTCGATATGTTCTTCTTTGGTACTGTTCCAACGTTGTAACCTGACCCTCTCTATTTTATTTTTTCATAGGTCTTTTGAGCGCTATTAACTAGTTTTCTCTAATATGCGGTGTCGGGCGTCCGATTCGCAAAGGAGTTAGAGCGTTTGTCTCTGACGGCCAAGTAGCCAGGTTCTGGAATCAAAACCTCGTTGAGTCATGCTCCATAAACATGTGCCTGACTCAAACGCTTTTGAGTTAATGAAGACAGAGAGGAAAGGAATTGGTCACCCCCACCCCATAAAGCTGGACCTAGTATAGTGACGTGTCTAATGCTTCACTCAACTACCCCCGTATCTCTTAGTAGTCTACATTTACCGTTATATGTAACGTCAAAAAGGGGGTATCGTTGAACCTTTTGATCAATTTCCAGGTGTGACATTATTACTGCAATCACCGATCGTTTCTTTGAAGTCATTGGTATCTCTGGACATTTTAAATTGGATTGTGCTTACAAGTCACTTAGTATTTTTTAATTTAAAGTTCAGCGAATTACTATTTGACATTAAAGGAACAATATAACAGACAAAAGCTATGTGAATGGCATAATACGACGTCTAAAACATGTTTCTAAGACTGATTAACTTTTCAATTACGAACGTTGAGCAGCACCACACTGAAAAGGCAACAGCTGCTGCATTTTGATGACTGTTTCTCCCTGGAGTGAGAAACAGATTATGATCATACCTGTCTTCGTGCAGTATTGTTTCCCTTAATTCCTCTTTGTTGGTGATGCAGAATTTCTTCGGCTACTATTTTTGAGCCAGTCTAATGTCTTCCCCTATTTAGTTCATCACCAGCTAAATAGTTAAATGTGTTCGATTAGATCTGGTCTCATCTTTTACCGTAGCGACACCTGCTATGACCCCAATCTTTAACCTAGATCTGTCAATCGATATTTGGTGCGGAAGCTGTTTCCACCATTTTTGCTAAACTGTCTCGTTGATAAAAAGGATCCCGTTACACGCCCATTGAGGCATATTGGGAATATGGTGTTAGGCCCATATTTTCTTGACCATCGGCACACTAGGGGTGATGTGGTCAGCATCACGCCGGCCGCCTTAACCTTCCCAGAGTTGCTCTGGTACCTAGTTGGGGCTGGGTCGACCCAGGAGCCGTTTGCGGCCTAAAAATATCCCACCTCATCTGGGGATCGAACCATAGACCACTGAGCTAGGAAGCCAGTGCGCTAACCACTATGCTACCGCGTCTCGTTGATGCCAGTACCTAAATCTGGCTATTAAAGAAAAAGTTAGGGATGTAACAGATTCTGCCGTCGGGGAGTGAAATGTTAAAGACTTTATTATACTCGATCTCGGATTTATGAGGTGGATTGTCTGGCTCCCTTCATTGCTGTTAAGTACCATTTACAGCTGGGTAAACTGGAGCGCTGTACTACTAGGTTTCCAACCCGGCAACTTTACCTCGAAAAGCAAGCGCTCTATCCACTCAACCATCTGCCTAACTAAAGAAGACCATATCAAATTTGTTTGAATGTGTTGATCCCATGTCACTGTTCTCAGTCTGATTCTTTTTTTTTTAATTTAACTACTGACTACTACCACTACTACTACTACTACTACTACTAGTACTAGTACTAGTACTACTACCACTACTGCTACTACTATTATCACCACCACTATTACCACCACTACTACTACTATTATTATTATTTGGTTACTCAAACCACTTCACCTATCACGGAATAGCCTCCCCTGCCTTGCAGTAGTGGTCCAACAGTGGCCAAACTCAAGAGTATTTAATAGGGCTCTTCAAAGGTGTCTACCTTCGCACAAGATTAGATTCCCTACGGATTCTAATTCTAATCACTCAGAGAGGAGAAAAGACGCCAAAGAGAGATAGTATAATATTTCATTATAGGACGTGCTATATCAAATAAGTTTGTAACATTAATAGTATAAAACTTCTTGTAAATTATTATAGTCCCATCAGGCGATAAAGCTCTGGGTTGTAAATTAGCAATTGTTATAAGCTCACGTGAGAAGACTGCACCTTTAAGGCTGCAGCGAAATACTATAGACCAACCAGTGCACAGCGTCTGAATAACTACCTTTCACGAAGGGATAAGTCTTAACAAGTACATTTTCTTATTTTATATGTGCATTTAACATGTAAAATTGCTTATTCATTTAAAGTTGTGTCTGAGGTGGGCGACCTCATCATGTAAAATAAATTGCCACATAAATCACCACTGCAAGAGCTGGTGACTGCTTCGTGTGGGTTTCCTCGCAAGGAACTAAAAGCAGAGGTAGTCTCATGCTCCGTAGGGAGCAGAAAGAGAATGACGCTGACATCAAGGGATATATATAAATATTTATATGTCAAAATGTCTTTAGACTGGCGTATTTTGTACTATAATTCATTTGCACTCTTCTGCTCCCTAACGTACTCTCATCTACTTTGATGGTCTGAGATTTCATGCTCATGGACATCGGGAAAATTTAGAGGAATATGAAACGGTGGAGGAAAGCATACGTTAGCGCTCGCAGTGGTGGGCAGTGACTGAGTAGCCATATATGCCAGTGCACAATAGGACCGTGTTCACTGTTGCACATATAGTCCGTTCGGAAATTCGTGCCCACAGAAAGCGTCAATTTTCTCCAAAACTGTTTGTTGTATGGACATGAATTTTTGCATGCAGTCTTAGATTTTCCATGCAGTTATTAATATATTTTTTGCCCTTACAAAACTCATGTCATGTTCCAATTTTCTTCTTTACGTTATATAAAAAACTCTTACTGTTGTCTGGGTTAATTTTTAGTAGTTTTACAGGAAAGTTACAAGATCCGTTCAAAAATATTTCTTTTTGTTTGAATTAGTTACTCGCGACTGTGTACAATAGGTGCGCACTAGTGCGGACATGTAGTCACTACACTAATTCAAACACAAAAAATTTAAGAAAAAGAAAAACTGAAGTTTCTTCAAACTACATTATTGACGCATATTGTTGATATCCGTCGTAGATTTTTGATAGGAGAATTAAGACTTGGGTTGGTCCCTTCTGAATAGGTTGGAATGAGTGATAGTCACAGTGTGAGATAGAAATACAAAATAGATTTCCACGAGTGAGGTGGTAGAATAGTGATAGAGGCTGTCTCTGAGAGCGAGAAATCCTCTCTCTCTCTCTCACCTATCTTCTACGACAGACCTAGAGTAGTCAGACAGTCTAACACATATACATTAAATATATATATATATATATATATATATATATATATATATATATATATATATATATATATATATATATATATTCACTCACGTGCACGCACATTCAAGTGACGACAGGTAGACAAACAGACGTGGGAAACTATAACAAATGAATATATAAATATTCTAGAACGAGCTGACCAACGCGCTTATTAATTTCAAGAGAAATTTTAATTATCATCTAAAATTTCATCACAACACATAGAAATTACATCAAAGCATATACACATAGTCATAAAAATCAAGGAATTGCTACAAGAAATGATAGACCCACTGTTAGATCTTATCCCTCGAGGTATGCCCACAGTCCTGTTGGAAGAAAGTGATAGCCCCAAGGAAACAAGGATACATAGGATTAGGTCTAATATTTCCCCTTCTTAAGGTATGGACAGACTGTATATCTCTGCTCTCTTTTTTTAAGGGAAATATGATTAGCAATACTTGCCTACAGAAAGTTAAGATAGCAAAATTGGTGCCCAATTACAACAGTAAAGAAATCGCTCCGACCTGCTTGCACTCTATTCATTCAGACGAGCACACGTGCACATTTCATACTCACAGCTTGATAGCCACTTCTGGAACAAAAAAACAATATTTTTAGGACTTGCCCATACAGAATCTTCAATGGTAATCTTGGCCAAGAAAACCCCAGGTCCAAAAAGACGGGTTGAATTCACTGCTTCCGGGACCGTTCTCTTGGGAATACTATTGTTTTGGATGTCTGTTTAAGTCACATAAAAAGTGTCCAAGCACGAGCGTTTATAGCGGGCACAGTGTCAATATCTTAGATTTCAAACGAATAAGGAATGTCAGGTCGGCATCTTCTTTCAGTATAGGGATTTAGTTGGTCACACCACCACTTGTCGAAACTCCGTAGGAATATTACTGACGTTAATATGGTACTTGCCACAATGGCTAAATTTGTACATAGAGTTTGTGCAGAAAATCTGATCTGGCTCAAAGGCCCAGTATAAAACAGTTAGTCTTTAATAAAACCCGTTAGTGAGAGTTTTACTCTGTCTATTTATGAAGACACACGCACTGTCAACCAGGTGTTAACTTGTAAACCCACGTGGTTAAAAGATAAAACTACTTATGTTTCTCACAGGTATGTCTCTTGTACTAAAAGCTGGCAAAGTTTGGGTACCACAGTTTCACTATATATAAATGGAAAAGAGCACATATCAAATAATTATACATACTATGTACTCTGATATAACTGATAATTAAAACTACAAGCGTAGCTTGTCTTATAGTTTAACCCTTCCCGTGGAATAAGTTATATTTTAAAAAAATCATCAATCCGCATGAATTAGGAACACGTGCGTATTCCGTCAACACTCATGAGGCTTCTAGCATTTATAAGTTAGTTTAGAAAAATATGTTCTCGTCTGATTATTTAGCAGTTAAAGTTAATTCCTTATGGCTACCTGGCTTTAAGCTAGAGATTATACTATATTCTGTTTTCCACTGTAACTCATCAGCTAGAGAAATCTAACCAACTTATAACTTATTCACTCTGCACACAAGAACTCGGGAAATAAAATAAGCGATTTAACACTTAATCACTTCACAAAATATTAGATATAATATATTTTTACCTCAAACAGAACTACAGGTAGTCGCACAACTTAGAATCATACGCTGAATATTTATGGAAGTCTAGAAGTTCGACAAATTGTCGAAACAGAGAAACTACGCTATACAGCTTATTCTATTCCGAGCAACCTGTCTACTGCGAATTTAGAGGACTGAATGAAAATAAAATTTAACTCCCTCCAGTATATATGAAATACCAGACAAAGATCACTATTTTTTTATTTCGCCAAACCGAAATAATCCCCCTTTCCGTCTATAACACTTTACGTTTAACACCAAGAGGCTGTCGAAAACTGACACTCTGCGTCTCTGACGCCTCCGTCTAAGAAACGGCAGTAGCGCTAAGTGTCAGATGCAAATGTAGACAACTTGTCTGCAATGCAGGGGCAGTTTTCGCACCTCACGCTGACCATGGCCCACAATGAGTGTCGTGTCAGGTGAAATTTCCAGACAAATGTCTCGAACTGCACCGTAGAGGTGTCAGTTATCGCGCTTTTCCTGAGCGCTCAGCCGAAGAAGCCGCGCCTGTCAGCTGAAAGTGCAGACATAGTCTGCTCGATGTCTGAGATAAGCGAAAGTCACAGTTTCGTGTCCTGACATCTAATGCAAATAGAAATGCATTTAACACTCTCCCGTCTCTGTAGAGACTGACACGTTACGTCATAACTGCGTTCTCAGTTTTGAGAAAAGAAATAGGTAAACGTTAGAATGGGAAAATAGTAATGTATATAGTCGCAAACGAACGAATGCGAAAAACGCAGGAACAAAAGGTAAAGAGTGATAATAAAAATAGAGGATACGGGTGACAGAAAAAGAAGAAGATATAGGCAATTTAATGATCATAAAACCTATGTGACAATATCCAATGTGTGAAGGGGGAAACCACGCAAAAATGAGTAGGCTAATAAGTTGGCCAAAATAAACAGATCCACATATTTAAAAAAAAAAATTCCCTCTCAAAAGAGCATTGATAATTTTATTAGATTATTCATATTTACAACTTAGTGATCGCGTTAACGTACCATGAGCGGTAGATATAATCATTTTTATGCAGGGATTCCCTGAGACCTGAAAATTAATTCAAGGGTTGCTCCAGTATAAAAAGGTTGAGAAAGGCTGGCCTAGACCAAAGCACACAATGTAAATCTTTCGTCAGAACACACTAAAAACAAAGAGTGGCGTATTTTTAACATTCTGTTTTTAGTTTTTATCGTGGTTTCTTTTTATCATTTGTGTGTGTGTGTGTATGTGTGTTATTTTGTAAGTAACAGCTGTCTGAAACAATGTGCAATTTAATTCACGAATCTTACTTGATTTTTCCGTAGACATTAATTAACTTTCGCACCTAGGAGTGTGGGGAGGGGGCGCATATCAAACCATTCGCCCCGGCGCCGAATGTTCTATAAAGGCAAAGTCTGCTTGTTACTATATTAAGTAAACGTGCCTTTCATGTCGAATATGGAGTTATTTGTCAATCCGTCCACGAGTTTTGTAGTATTGTAGCGCGCTTAGAAAGGCAATGGTTAACCAATCACTTTGCACAATAGACACGACAGAAGGCATCAAATACGGTACACGCTCACGATGACTGAAATAAATAGAACCCTTACTTGAAAGAATGCTAGAGGGTTCTGGCTACAGAGTGAACATATGTTTCTCCCCCGGCTCTCGGGACAGTACCTGGAGACGGCAAAGTTTCTTGTATTCAACGTAAAGTTAGTTAATAAGTCCTGCTGTTTATCTCTTGTAGTTGTAAAATTTGTCGTGTTTAAATCTCCATAATGAATAATTTGAAAATCACTTTGCTTTGCTTACTTACTTTTATTCTCTTTATTTTCACCCGTGTTATTAAGTGTCAAGGGGAGAACCTCTTCCACCTCTCTAACCCCTCCATAGAACATTTATATTCCCAGTTCAGTTTGTTCTGCGACTGTGTCTTTAAATGGCGTGGAGTTGTGCCAACTTTTGTTCATATAACTTATATGTCTTGGCAGCAGTGTGTCACAGATTGGCTCCTCTGTTTTGCAGTAGTGGCCCAACAATGGCCAAAACTCAAGAGTATCTAAAATGGGTCGTCAAAGGTGTCTACCTTCGCACAAGATTACTCTTGGCAGAGATGTGGATAGAAGGGTAAAGATGCTTCAATCCCTTGGGAGAATTCACATGATATTTTCAAATGTCAAGAACAATGCTGCTTAGCGCTGAACATTTGTTAACTTATATCTGTCCGTCGTCGTTTGTGAAGGATTTAAGCAATGGTTTTTAGCCCGTTCAAGCCCCCAGTTGGTGTTATCCAACGAAATTCCCTCTTATGAGTAATGGCTCTATAGATGTAAATATATCTATGTATACTGCTCAAAAAAAGTTAAAGGCCACTTTCAATTTTTAGGTCATTTCAACTAAGCTGTTTTTTTTAAAACCTGAACACTCAGTCAAAAAAGTTTTGCTGCATTTTGTTACATGCTTAAACAATGTTTGTTAATATGACAATAAATCAAATCTGTGTTACGTGTGTGTACCTCCAAGGTCAATCAAATGTACGTGGTAGAAAGGGAAATAATGCATGTTTGAAAATGCTTCCTATGGCAAAGCCTGTTGATAACATTGCTGAAATTTGCTTTTCACGTGCAAGTCGTGACTATAGTGAACACATGTCACCCACTTTTCGGAAGGAACGGGCAATGGGTATGTTGTGATTGTTCTTTGTCTGAGAGCCAATACAACAACAACTGTGTCTTGCCGTCTTGTGGTAGACCTTGGACGTCCTGACTTGCGTTGTTCTGCGACACTGCAGGTTGCATTATAACGATCACGCAGAGTTTGTATGACAGAGTGGGCAACTCCTAATCTCCTAGCAACTTCTCGCGCCCTACATCATCCTGCAGCTATGCCATCGCTCTCCATATGTCAACATTGGTCAAGCGTCTTCGCTGAGCCATGGCTAAAATGGTAAATGTTACAAACATACCCATTGCCCGTTCCTTCCGAAAAGTGGGTGACATGTGTTCACTATAGTCACGACGTGCACGTGAAAAGCAAATTTCAGCAATGTTATCAACAGGCTTTGCCATAGGAAGCATTTTCAAACATGCATTATTTCCCCTTCCACCACGTACATTTGATTGACCTTGGAGGTACACACACGTAACACAGATTCGATTTATTGTCATATTAACAAACATTGTTTAAGCATGTAACAAAATGCAGCAAAACTTTTTTGACTGAGTGTTCAGGTTTAAAAAAAAACAGCTTAGTTGAAATGACCTAAAAATTGAAAGTGGCCTTTAACTTTTTTTGAGCAGTATATATATAGATGAAAGTTTTAAAGAATCTTGCTCAAACTTTCGCTTTCATACATATTAAAACTGTATCGACAATGATTGTTTAGTTTTAAAACAACATGTAACAAATTTAAAAATGAATTTAGCCTTTAACAGTTAAAATAAGGAGGGAATAATGAATTTTGCTGTAAATACAAGTTTTCGTCACGGAGACGTAGGTGAGGATTTATCAAAGTCCGTTGCTTTCGCCTTTTTTACAAGAAAACTTAACTCTAGGTGAGTCCTGCTGCCGTGGTTTTCGTCACTTCTTGATGATGAGTGTACTTCTCTTACACGAGTGGCGTAGTAACTTCAGTACTTCGAACCGTCTGATAGCTTGTAACCACAAGTAATTTTGTAGCACGAACTTTTTCTTAGACAAAATAGAAAACAAATGCCTCTGCTAAGTACTTTTGTGGGCTGCCAATTAACAGGCGCATTCTCGCTGTGCAGCCACCAATGTTAATCTCTCAGAAGAATTAAATTCCCGAGTACACAGTGTAGCTCAGGGAATATGAATAAAATTCACCATATTCCCCTGGCTATTAACTGGAAAAATGTGTCTGGACAGCGCGAATAATGAGTTGCCTGGGTTATAATTAATAAAGTGCATTTATCTCACAAAATATTTTAAACTTTAGGCACATGTGATGTAATCATCACATCACGGGAGTGCACGATAGACTTAAAGAAAGCCACATTGTCTGTCGGGGAATGGAGCAGTGATGACATGTGCAGTCATTCGGAGTCTGGGGTCGCCTCTGCTGTTGGTTTTTCGCTCGACTAGCTAGAAGAAATCACCAGCGCTTGCTGTAGTGGTTTATGAATATATTTTTTCTTTACCCAGCGGCACTCGAGCTTTCCAGCCCTTTTGGCCCAATGACATGTCATTGCGAGGCTGGGGAGCCAGTGGACTATCCCTCCAAACCGGTCAGGAGCTTCCCTCCTTCCCATCCACAAAGAGTTTATCTGCAGGAGCCGTTCAGGTTATTCAGTCAAAATCCCGGTCGATGACACTCCTTCAAACGACAGCGCCCGGACTTGAACCTTGAAAACCTGGTCGCTAGCGCAACGTTGTAACCATTACACCAGCGCGGCTCCATATGAATATACTAGTTTCATATGTTGAGGTTGCCAGCTTCATATATAACAACTTAGCAAGAAAACATGTCAAATTTACATCTGTAAAATAATTGTTACACTTACCTCAAAGTTTTGGGAATACACAATCTCCTCGCGCAGGTTAGTATGGACACGAGCAACTTAGGTTATATGCTCTCGAACCACCTGGTCTGGAAATTTTGAATCCCTTTTATGACGGGTGAATCTGCGAAACACTTGGTCTGGGAAAGTTTCTCTTATGACGGGTGATTCAATTCCTAGATTTCCAGTATTCGTATTTTAAGTCCTGTTCCCTTACGTTTTTCAGTCTATGTATTTATAAAGGCGGGCTTACTTTTAAGGTTTTAAATTTCCCAAATACTTCGATCTGTCACTTATAATATATGAATTCTAAGTCCTATGTCTTACTGGCTTCTGGGAGTAGCCTCATATGATGTGCGTTGCAGTCTCTCTGTTCTGTGTCTCTGATTTCACTACATTATATGTGCAGTTCTCAGTTCACATCACAGATGGTGCTTGAGTCGGATGTTCCAATAGGATCCATAGTTTATTCCGGCTTCTTACTTTAATCCAATCGTAAGCTCTTTAGCACTGGGTTGGGGTGTCTAATTTCAAAATATGCCCCACGTGTTTAAAATATTAAATTTAATATTCCAGTGTGTGACTTCTTTCAAATCATGCGGTAATATTTCCGGTGGCATCTTGTGAAACCTCACAAAGCAAATCTGTGCACTGATGACCTGTCCAGATCCTTTCCTGCCAATATTGCCTCGCCAGACAGGTTTATTTTTTCCACTGATGATTTTAGTTAACTGGAACAGACAGACACCTTCATATACCTACGATGCATAGTAACACCAGACGGCGGAGCAAGCAAAGACATCAACAACAGAATGAACAAAGCAAGAACAGCCTTTTTTAGTCTAAACAACATCTGAAAGTCCTCTCAGTACAGCACAAGCACAAAATTAAGATTATATCAGAGCTGTGTGCTTCTCTATGGTGCGGAATGCTGGAGAGTTACAGAGAAGGAAATGTCGAAATTGTCCTCTTTTCACACAACATGCCTAAGAAAAATTCACCGAATCTTTTGGCCGAATACCATCATCAACCAAGATCTGCTTACTCGGAGCAAGCAAGAGGACATGCACACCATCATAGCTGGCAGACGCTGGAGCTGGGTTGGCCATGTCCTCAGAAGAGACTCCGATGCCATCACAAGAACAGCTATGCTATGGACCCCTGAAGGAAAACGAAAGAGAGGCCGACCAAAAACAACTTGGCGGAGGACTGTGGATGCTGAGATGCAAAGAATGAACCAGAATTGGGGCACTGTACGAAGGATGGCCACCGACCGAGCAAAGTGGAATCAATTTGTTGTTGCACTACAAGACGCCACCAGGCGTGATGGCCACTGGCTGCTTTGACGGTCGGCGGCTAAGGATCAAAGAAGAAGAAGACAGATTTATCTGTAATAAAGATACGGACAGGGGCCAGCGGCCGCGATAATCTAATTATCACCAGGGATTGTCCCACAAAAAGCGATAAACGCATCTACCCTCTGTGTAATCTGCCATACAAACATACACCGACGTCGGCAGTCCAGACAGACAATCTTGGGTTATTTCATGTCGATCGGCGAGACCGTATTGTCACCAGCTTTTCACCTGGGGTCAAATGTTGGACCGACGCGTTTCAAAAGATGGTCAGACTGAGAGAATAGATAAGCGTATGACCGGTATAATTACCTGGTATTATCGCATTTACCTTGCGGAACGTAAAGAATTCTGCGTGTAAAGCAGATACATCCGTAGGGGAGTAGAGTGTTAGAGACTTCACCCTTCTAGATCCAGCATAGAGCAAAATAATGGAAAGGCATGATTTATGCCAAATAAAAGCGATTGGTGAGAAAAATGAAGGAAAAGAAATGATACTGCGGTAGGGCTGAAGGTGTGAAAGATCACACAAAAGTGCGTGTTCAAACGTTCTGTGACACAGTGCAAACGAAGTTGGAGCAACAGTGGTTTCAAAATAAGAATCCAAAAGCTTTCGTTTTATATGGAAATATTTGGAAAACAGAGGAAACCTGGTCCGACACAAAATTAAGAATGTTCAGTTTAAATGTCGTCAAGTCAGTCCTATTGTATGGCTCTGAACATGGAGAACAACAACAACCAAGAAGTTGCAGACTTTCATAAATGGGCGATTGCTCAAAATTGAAGGATTGAAATGGTATGACAAGAACAAGAACTTGGAATTAAGGACAAGAACCCGACAGCTTCACTGGTGCCATAAATGAAAAGATGCGCGTGACTGAAGACACACGTCCAGCTATCTGTTGATAACATTACAGACGCACGTACAGCTATCTGTTGATAACATTACAGACACACGTCCAGCTATCTGTTGATAACATTACAGACACACGTCCAGCTATCTGTTGATAACATTACAGACACACGTCCAGCTATCGGTTGATAGCATTGCAGACACACGTCCAGCTATCTGTTGATAACATTACAGACACACGTCCAGCTATCTGTTGATAACATTGCAGACACACGTCCAGCTATCTGTTGATAACATTACAGACGCACGTCCAGCTATCTGTTGATAACATTACAGACGCACGTCCAGCTATCTGTTGATAACATTACAAGACAGTAATTGTTCTTGAACCACAAAGTAAGATTGTTCGTGGGAGATCTAAAAAAAAACGCTCATTGAGAAGAGAACTGATGACAGAAATGAAAGAGATAAAGAGGACATGCGAAGGACGCAAGAACTGACATGAGTTTGTAGAAGGCCTATGTTTATTATGGAGCTACTGGTAATGATGACGAGGTTATTCCTCTCAGGCGTTTGCTTTAATGTATCTAAGTCTTCAGCTTCAAGCCAGATTCATGTGACTCAAGCTGGTTTCATCTGCTTAAAGCAGATTCATAAGCAAATTTCCTGTTGAGTTTTTAATTTTTTTTAAATTTTAAACTCGTGAAAGTTAAGACGCCTAACACAACTATAAGATATAGAATCCTACATATACCTTGGCAGCAATATGGAAAATAAATGAAGATCAAAAGAAGTGAAGTCCAACACAAAAATCAGAATATTCAATTCAAAAGTCAAGCAACTATTAATCTAATAGCTCTATATGTTTATGTATTTAAAACAATATGAGTCATACGGGTGCAGACATACAATTGACTCAATAGCGATTAATCCAACTATAGATGTAAAGTTACAGATAAACAGGTTTAATAATCAATTATAGTTTAATAAGATTAAAATAAAAAGATTTGTTTATAAACAAAAAAGAAGCACTGATGTGTCCCTCCTTGGACGATTTAAATTATAAGTGAATATATTTTTTAAAACAAATTGTAAGTGTCCTTTGGCTACACTGTTATGGTACTTAGCTGCCGGTGTGGGGTCTGTTGGTGTCTGATTCAGTCGCAGTTGGTTCCCACAGGTGCCTTGGACTGGTCCTTCTCTTCAATAATCAAATCTTGTGGCTGTAGCACTGTTGATGACTGCTTCATGGTGGGTAATCATCTTGGCTGGTTTATTTTCGGCCGAGATGATTGCACCATTTAGCATCCCAACTAGAGACACACTAAGACGTATCACGTATAGGACGATGACGCGAAATACATAGTTACAAGTAGTCTGCGTTATGCCCTTCGGGCCGATAGGAAGTGTATTTAATTAATGTGGTTTTAACCACCTCACATTGTATAACAAAGCGTGGCCATTGCCACTTACATTTATTGATAAGAATTGTATTTCAGGGCCTGAGTGTCCAGAGATTAAATGTGCCTTATAAAAAGGATAAATAATTCGATAGTCGTCGAATGCCATTGAGATGGCCAACTTACCAGAATAATCAATAATTGATGCGTGTGACGTATAATGGAAATATAGCTACAGTAATCTGACAGCCTTTGCTTTCCCATTTAGTGTCTACTATTTGCTAAGCCAAACCAAACAAATTTTCTGTCTGTATGACTCACCTTTGAATCCACGCCTTTTTTCTGGGAACATAACAACAGAGTTGTTTACCAACTTTTCGCAACCTGCCAGTCTTAACAGGGGAGCGAATCACGTTTGTTTACCTGAGTTCTCACGCGAGCTGATTTGCCAATTATCGGTCATTAGACAGATGCGCGTGGAAACAACGGACTGTTTGAAGAGATACACGGGCGATAATATTTTCCCGACCACCTTTGATGTTAAGTACGTTCAGAGGGAGGTAAATGTTTGATCTGCGAAAGGGGACGTAATCTAATAGAGGCCCGTTGCACGGCCAAGTCTTCTGATGTCGGTCAGCATCGCTGAGTAGAAGAAACGAACAAACTTTTCATCTGGGAAACGCAGTTTCCTGATTTCTCTGCTATGCAGAATGTGTGAATTATAACATCCTCTAGAGATAATAACCCCATGATCTGTATATATACTGCGTTCTCTCCAATTCAGTTATTAGAGTCGCTAAGAAATTTTTGGATAATCTAAACACGCCAGACAAGAACTATTTCTTCGCTAACTGTGTTAAATAGTCTCGTGGGGATTTCATTTTCTGATTTGTGGTAATAGAAATTGTGCTTACGTGTTAAAATGTGTTAAGTTTACCATTTTAATTCACTGTAATTCCCTAGCTTTTAAAACTAGTGAAATAACATAACGCGTAGATATTTTCTTGCCAGTTGTTCAGTCAATGTAATTTCCAACACACCACTTTTTTACACAAGAAGATACGGTTTAGCTGACTGAGATTACGCGTGACGGATGAGTGACAGAATAGAATTCGCATTCTATTTCATTGTGTGAAATTATATAAGTGACTAGTGCTAATATCATGTGACAAAACAATAGACGCCGACAATCTATAGCTAGTAATGACAGACGAAATTTGTTAAAGTGCGCGGACGTATAAATTAAATAATAATTGACTTTGTGAGCTGTTCAATTTCTCGCGGGCAATAACGGGGGAGGGCGCATACCCTCTTTTCCCGACATGCCATAGCGGAAAACGTACGTGTGGATACGATAGTATCATATTTTTGTTTTTTCATAAATGTTCTTTTCTTCCTAATATGGTACCTGATTAAAAAAAAAAACCAGCGGCCAGCGGTCTTCTGATTTTGGGTCTTCGATTTTCGGGCTAGTTCGGTCCTCTTTCTTCATTCATTGAAGGATTAATGGTGTCTTCTTCGTGGCTTACAAGTCCCAAGTTCTTTCGTGAACCGATTGGGCCCAAGAGACAAATAAACAACATTAGTATTAAATCTTAACTGGACTGTACCTTACCCAGAATTATTTATTCAATTGTTCCAGCCCACTGGGCATACGAAAGAACATATATTCCTGACGTTTAACAGCCGTAGCAATGGAGTGATCCAGAAAACTACGCTGTTTCAAAATCGGCACTCACCCTAGAGCCAGCCGATAGGATTTACCATCATCATCATTTTTTTTACATTTTGTAACATTTATCTTAGCAACCAGATGCCTCGCAATACTGGAACTAGTTTTCTCCTTTTGCAACTGTGAACGTCCAGATCACGTCTTGCTTTAGTAACTATTCGCGGTGACACTTGTTTCATCCAGGGAAAATTAAACCACCGAATTTGGCGTCCACTTTGTAATTATTATTATTCGATATATAGGCTGGACTGGGGCCATATTTGGGCAACCCACCTGACAGTATAGGTTCAGGAACTATTGTAATTTTTTCAAGGGATATCAACACCACGAGTGGGTAAGCGAGATTTTTGATGGCCATGTTTGACACACACACACAGAGAGAGAGAGAGAGAGAGAGAGAGAGAGAGAGAGAGAGAAAGAGAGAGAGAAAGAGAGAGAGAATATTTTCTTTTGTTACAATCATTGTACTAACTCCTTTTTTTATTTTGCTAAACTTGGGTACTTTACTGAGTAGTAATTTAGTGGGAACTTGTTCTTCACAGTCTATTCTGTAACCTAGTGTTAATCTTTGACCTTTGGGTCATTAACCTCTTTTAGGATCCTTTCTCAACAAGGGGGAGGGCACTTATTCGGTAATTTTCATATGTCTGTAAACATGATTTATTGATTTCTATATATGTTTGATGTTGTAAAAGTTTAATGATAATAAACAACAAAAAGAACTTAACTTTGGGTGTTGGTCAGACCCATACCCAATTAACCATAGTTTTTTTACGTTTGTGTGTCTTGTTGTCACATAATTGTGTATGTGTGGGTGTGTTTAGTTTAACTTATATTTATAGATATAAGGGGGTGGAAGATTATCTTACACTAAATTATAGTCGTATAGATAGGCTGGACTAGAGAAACTATTCAGTCCAGAGACTAATCTTCTCCTTAACTATTCACTCGTGAAATCTATCTCTTACACCTTTATTCTCAAATATTTACCACTATCACCTCTGCTCAGACATGTCCATAAATACCTTCTAACCTATCTACAAATATACGACAATGCATTTCAAACTGCCGTGGGATTTTTAAAGTGCGCGACTTGACACACGGATCTCCTATTTTTTTCGCCCTTATCCGAGAAGGCTAGGCATCAGATTTCACTACCCAGGAGACTGGTGGAGGGGTATGACATCATTGGGACCACTGGTTCTGAAAAAAATTCCATAAATCATATTCCCTCTCCTGGGAATCGAACCCAGTACTTCTAGAATTCGAGGCGGACGCCATACCTCTTAATATATAATAACGGCAATTTTAATATGGTTTTAAAAAAATAGTAGCCAGCTTGAGGTTATTGGTATCTCCATAGAGTTTGTCCAGGGATGGTACTGGTGACGGCCATGTCCGCTTTCTCTGTCCCTCATATGTTGGGCACTTTTGCAGCAGATGTTCAATAGTCATTGAATCGATGTCACAATTACGCCCATGATGGTTCCTGCATGTCACAGTTACGCCCATCATGGTTCCTGTCTTCAGCTTGTTGAATACTGTAGATGATATCTCAGTCTGTTGTGGCCTGAAGATTACCATTAATTTCTGTTGAACTAGTAATGCGCATCATTTTTCTGTTGGCCTGGATGATCCTGCTTCTAAATTTGTTCCTATATCTGCTCATGATCAAACTCTGGGCCTCTTCATAAGTTATGTTTCTATCAGGTTGAGGCTGCTTTAAACCTTCCTTTGCCAGTCTGTCGGCCTCTTCATTGCCATGGATGTTGCAATGAGATGAGATCTACTGTACGGGACCGAAGACGCACCAAAAGAGATGAATGTGGTCAAGTGACTCATAGCGTGACTGCTTGCGTCTGTGTCAGCGAACCAGAGCTGACCAAGACCCTACTCCCCCTCCAAGTGGTGGTCCTGGAAACTGGCTGCATCATTGCAGTCTGGCCATGAGAGTAGGGATCGAAAAGGGAAGGCGAACCCGGTCCCAAAAAATGCCGTGTCGGATGTGTCGAGCAGAAAGGCTCAAATATGGCAGCTCGCTATAAACGGTGACACAACGCAACCAACGTCCTTTTCAGGACGAACGAGGAAGAAGGAAGAAGAAGATACTCTGTAAAACAACTCCTGGATAGCTAGCATAGTTTATAGAGTACTCTGCAGTCTGACCGTGATTCTCTGTCTTTCATCATGCCGCTTCATTCTCTCTCCCCTTCCTTTGTGAGGATGCATCCGAACACAGGGTGATACTTGCTACAGTCACAGATTCTGGAAGATATTATATTTTCTAAGGTTGGGTTGAAGGTCCTAGCCCAACCCCTATACCTGAAGGGCCGGTTATGCTTTCTCTGTTAGGTTTCTCCCAGTGACCTGTTCAGTTTGGTTGAACCTGTCAGGGGTACAAGGCTCCCTCTGTCAACAATCTGGATATACGAAGTTTCCGTGTTTCTTTTGTTCAAGACACAACGAAACACGATCTTCACATTTGTTCGAAATTTGAAAGAAATAGTGGCTTTGTAGAAATCATGTAACCATTGGGTCCAAACAAAAATGCAGTTCTCAGTCTTGTTAAATCATCGAAGGTATTCCGACCCTCTCCACGCAAAAATAATATTGATGAAACAATTCGTTGAGGCTTCGAACAAGGAGGGCACATGTTTCAAGTACATCTGTGGTAAATTCGCAGCGCTTACCGAAGCAAAACTGAAAGAATCCATCTTTACAGGTCCCGACATTAAGAAACTTCGTTTAGATTAGTGGTTCTCAAAGTGGATCATGGCATGTTTCTAGGGGCCAAAGTAAGTCCCATATTTCTGGTGAAGTACCTTTAGGCTCATAAGGGAGCCATTGTTACGTAGACAGTGACTTAATTTATTTTTCCATCTCGTCTCAATGTTATTACTCTTTAATGTTCTGTTTTCCCAGACATTTTGTTTCTCTTTGCTTTGCTACCTGTGTGGCCCAATTGTTTTCTCCTTCTCAAACCCCACCCGAGGTTGTTTACGTTCGAGCCTGCAGCGGTCAGCGAACGATAATGTTACGTCAGCACACCTGGCCTGATCAGAAGAACGTCTGTTACGCTTAAAGTGTTAGAACGAGCCAAAGACGGTTTCTGTGAAAGAAACGGTTCGTTAGCGGCGGGTACCCTCTGTGGTCCGAACAGGGGAATTTCTCTGGTCGCTTTAAAACGTTTGATCACGAGCGGCTAGTACCCTTTGAGGCTGGGTAACGAGTTTGATCTGTTTCAGGGGGAGATAACAATCGCGGTCAGTTTGTGGGTTGTTTGCCCTTAGATGAGCAAAGAGCACATAATATTATGATTGTCTCTCTGGGGGAATTTTCGCAAAGTTGTTGCTTCTGAAACCTTTGTCTTACCCGGTATTACGCATTACGCCGATACATCTGTAGAATCAGGCTATGCAGGTGTTCCGGGTAGAATGGTTTGTAAGCTATAAGATTTGAAATTTTACTACGTCAAACACACTCGTAGAAGATTCCTGGCCCGAGATGGACCATCATGAGAATTAGGCAGACTTTAACAGAACTAAAATGTTAAGGCCTTTCTCTAGTCATTTTCGGGGTGAGTTGACATATCTTATAATTATAATATGATATATTCATGTTAGCTTTTATATCTGATAGGAAGGTGACTTCATCTAGTAATTTAATTCAGTGATAGTGTTGTGCCGTATTCAGCCTTAATTAAGTGGTGCTTAAACTGTTACGGTTTATCATGGGTTAAATGTTAAACTTACAATAACAGATATTAGGCTTAGAATCAGTTCACATATGCTTATCATGGGTTAAGAATAGGCTAAATTAACTGTCATTTCTGTAAGATAATGTCAGGTGTGGATTGTTCACTTAAAAAATGAATAATGAGATGCAGGTAATAACTCTGGATTATAGGAGATAGTCACTTATTCCTTTTTGATAGATATTTTTAGTGGCAAGGGAGAATCATTTTATGCTTACTTGTGTGGCTAGGCACTAATCCATAACTTTCACAGAAAGCAGTCACCAGGCATAGATATAATTCTATCTTATGATTTAGCCACAACTGTATTATTATAGCAAGAACATTGCATTTTCTATGCACTCATTTTGTGGAATGCTAATATATTTCCCCAAGGGGACATACGATTTATTTGTGTAATGTCAAATGCTGTAATCTGTTTATGTAAATTCATTTAATGTTGTAAGATGAATAAGCATATTCATTTAACTGTAACTACAGGTTAGGTTTCCTGTATGTTGAGATTGGGAGAAGAGGAGTAGATTGTTGCTGTCAGAACAGTTACTGACAGGTACCTGGGTGTGCAAAAGATATTAAGCCTATGCGGGCGCGTGTTGATAATTGATATTTTTAAGGAACAGGAGACATGGTTGAAGACAGCCCTAAACTATCATAGCAATAACTACAATAAATTTGATCCCATAGTGGAGCGAAACTTTCTGTATAAAGTTAGTGTGATTTATTATTTGCTTGATGTAAAAGGGTGTCTCTTTTTGGGTCTCAGTTTCAGGGATACCGAATTGCTAGAGTCAAGTCTCCAGTCAGGCGAAGAATGTCACATTCTCTTCGTTCTAGAGGGATTCTGAGTACATCTAGCATCATGAGTCGTCAAACCCCAGTCCTGAACCTAAACCTTTTTGTCAACGCCAAGTTAAGCTCACGCAATGCAACGAGCCAACGCTAAATCTGGAAACATCGAATGCAGTAGTAGTTCTCTACTCGCCTATTGGATTACCAGTCAGAGCATTGCGGCTTCCAGAATATCCAAAACCGCCCAGCATGTCTATAGCAGAATCTGATAGCACCAAGCCTTTGTGTGCCTAAACGGGGCACTCAGCCAAGCCACGGTCAAGCAAGCCCAACCAGGATTTACTGCCTAGTACAAAAGGTCAAAAGCGCCGGATAAGAGCGCTAGGGACTGCCTTGTCCTCAAGTAACTTCATCTGGTGTATTTCTAGGTCTATGTAGAACTTCGCACGTATGAGCAGCCATCTATGGACAGAGTTCCAGCCCCCCTCACGCCATTAGAGGTCACCAACGTTTAGCACCAACAAAGAAAGTTTTGTAGGCTAGTCCCTCACGAAGGATCTACAAGTAATACACTTTCTGGAGCTAGCATTTGGTCCCACGACCGCGGACAGGCTGTCGCTCAGTTCGGTTATTTGGCCAGCAAGAAAGATATACAGAGTTCCAGCCCCACTCAGGCTATAAGGGGAGTCACCAACGTTTAGCACCAACAAAGAAAGTTTTGTAGGCTAGTCCCTCACGAAGGATCTACAAGTAATACACTTTCTGGAGCTAGCACATTTGGTCCCACGATAAGCGGACGGACTGTCGCTCAGTTTGTTTATTTGGTCAGCAGGAGATAAACAACGTCTTCTAGTGTTCCCTCGCGCAATTAGGGGTCACCAACGTTTAGCCCGACAAGGAAAGTTCGGTATTTCACTTCAGTCATCTTGAAGGATATTTATCGGTAAGACACTTTCTGGAGCTAGCGCCTTTGGTCCCCGAAAGCGGACCCTCTGTCGGACAGCTTAGTTATTTTCTCCGCGTTCTACAGGTTTTATGAGTGTTGGTGGTGTGTGTGTGTTTGTGGGTGTGTATTTGCATTATTGGTGGTTATTGATGATTATTTATGACTATTGATGAATATTTTGATTATTGATGTAATTTATGCTGTGTATGATGATATGCATTAATTCCATGCTTTTCTTCTTTAATAAAGTTTACACATTTATTAATGCGCTGTTCCCGACCCTTTTCATCCATAACTAAACTTGTTTAGCTCTTTACTATAATCTCTATGTTTGATAAGAGAAAAGAGTGAGAGCAGGAGATGCTTAGACAGTGAAAAGTGAGTTGAGGCTTGGAGAGAGAGATTATTTTGGTAACTCTTCTTCCAGGTTGTCTCAAGTCCATCTCCTATTTACACCTTTCTGTGTGTGTAATCTATAACTCTGCCAGTCCACTATCCCTTGTCGATTTCACTACTATTGTCCAACTCGACAAATACTCTACACTTTACTCAACCACGACAGCCATGAAAAAGAAGGTTGAAAACCCCTGGTTTAGATGATAATGTGAAAGTACGAGGGGCGTTCAGAAAGTAATGCGCCACATCATTTTTCTCAGCTAATAATGAAGATAGAAGCATGAAATTTTGCACACTTCAAATATGGCATGCGCCAATTGTGTGCACCAAATTGCACTGCAACCGGCCAAATAATACGGCTGCCCTAAACCGTTGAAATGGAGCGTGTTAGCAACTTGCGTTATAAGCAGCGAATTGTGATAGAATTTCTCGTTGCAGAGAAGGAAACTGTTGTGAATGTCGTGAGAAATTCTAATCCACATATATAAATTAAAACGTAAATGTAAAGCCTAACAAATAAATTTAATAAAAGGAAAGAAGAATGGTAAAGAACAGTGCTGTCACAATGACTGTACTCGAAATCCCCCTTGTTTTCTCCTGCGTCTGCAAATTGTAATGTTTCGCGTTGATAGTAAAGGCCTTCGGCAACATACACGCGTTTCCCCAACACAATAAAATGTGTACTCCAATTCTAAGAAAAACCTTGAGATACGCAAGATGACCTAGATTTAAAATTCCATTCATGTCTTTTTATACACTACGTTACCTAAAACGAAAGACAGATGGACTAAAGATAGAAAGAAGGAAGGGCTGAAAGTGGGGACGCAGGAAATACTACCACAGTCGCGCGATACACAAGTACTACCATCACGCGTGTAAGGCCACAAGCACTAGCTTTTTTTTTTCAAATCGACAGTGAAAAAAAAACACTACTACTACAAGAATCAGGTTTAAAAACATGAAAAATGCTTATTAGGAAATATGAAATTCTACTGATTTACATCTAAGCTCCTGACTTTAGTATGACATAACAGTGGAAAAGGCAGGACAGGTGGCGGTTCTAAACAACGAAAAGGAATAAAGAACAAATATACGACTATCTTTGGAAAACACATATTTTGAACGCCGCCATGTAGCTCACTTTAACTTATATATTATTGTACGGCCGGACTTGCTAACCAAGAATATGTTATGTGTTACGCCTTTAGTCTGTTAATAAAATAGTTATGGCCAAAATACAATAGTGGGGGTGCCTGACAGCATGAAATCATTTCTGCTCATAAAATTTTTTTATAACGTGTTTGAAAAACATTACGTTACGGAAATAGCCTACCATGTTAACTCCTATTTGATTGGCGGGAATGAGATGTAAGACTAAACACGATTAGTTGGACTGCAAATACTAGTTTAGTTGTTAGGGGAAACGTGAGAAGGGTAATATTTTTTTTGAAAAGTAGGTAAACATGGCATGATTGGTTAGAGCTACCAATATACTCAATTCAGGGCGTCTGTTCCGAGCCACATCTTGTAATAAACCTACTAAGAAACAGTGCGTTGAGCACCAGTGCATATTTTTTTATAAATAAAAGCCTGGGACAGAGGCAGATCGGAAGTTGTGCCCATTCATTGCCAGTCAACGAAACTGTTTATTTTTCCATGAATTGTGGTAAGCTTGAAATATTTGATATCTTTTAATGAAAATTGAATGTAAATTGATAATTTATGTCTGTATATATGTGTGGTTCAGTAGCGAACATGAGGTAAAACCTCTATAGTGCTCCAGCCTGAACAGAAGGTGTCGGAGGAAAGTAAAACTACATGGAATTGCCAAGCAGTACACTGACACCTATATTATTGACTAGAAAGACATAATGCTGGAATTGCAGAGGCGTAGTGATCATTAGGGAGGAATATACTGGTGTAAATTATTTCAGATGAAGCTGACAGTTGGCCTACCGCTCTGAACTCAGTGTTTGTTATGTATTGTGCTCAGTGTAGAAATAGAGTATAAATTAGTTCTGAAGTAGGAGGTACAACCTTCTTGTTTCAGGGACTGTGGTCCTAAAGCTATTGAGCAGTACCTGGTCAGAGCTTTGCTGAATCCAGAGGCGGACAGCATACTCCTTGGTCCATATAGCAAACAGTGAGGTGTCTCCAGAACACAGGGGAGCAATCGAGCAGAGGAGTCTTTTCCTGCCGCCATCACGAAAGTTAAGCCTATGTGGCCAGCGGAGCTCAACATTATGTATACCCCCTTAAACTGACATTGTATTAAAATAAGAGGGGAAATTAATTGTTTTAATGAACGGAACTGAGAACATCTCCAATACTAGTTCCAACAGAAATAAACACTTGAAGTCATGAAGACAAATAACAACATAGCTTGAAAAAAACAACACCAGTATTACCTCATATTACTACTACACAACTGACACACATAGGATAAGATTAATAAAATATGTCACTACAAGATTCATATTGATAAATTCTGTACATATAACTTGTAATTAAAATTGATTGTGAATTCCTGGTTCACTTTGTATTTGAATCAGGACTCATATATATTAATGAAAAGTACTTAATACATATTGATATTTGAAAATTTACCAGTGACTCGTTTAAGATAGTCTCATAGAATGTTTCATGTGTGTGAGTGTCACAGTGTTGTCAAGTGTGGTGGAATAAATTAAATTGTTTATCTGTCTGTTGTTGTTGTGACTTACACTTCATCATATACATACCCTAGACATATAACGTAGTCATCACAATATTCCAGAATAATTCTGACTGAGGTATAAATATGTGGCAGCAAGTAAGGTTATCTGTAAAACACTACACCTATTAGATACAGATACCTTCACAGCTGATCTCAGTCAGTACACTAAGTCCCCTATAGATATTTATAAAATCCCACTTTACCACATATATTGGGGTCCGGTCCGGGATATTGAACTTTCTCCTGTTATATATATTGGGAATTATAAGAATTAAAAGGTATCCCTGGGTGGAATTAAATAAGGTTGAGCTCTCAGTGCCTGTGGTGTCATTAAATAAATAATTATAGATTATATTGTTTAGTTAGATATTATTTACATTTACCTGTTAGAAAATGGCGGACCTGGCCAAATTTCGATCTGCTGCTGTACAGACTGCAAAAGAGTTAGGAATGGACGGGCAAATTATGATTTCTTATGTCACTGCTGAATGTGACAAATATATTGAACGGGAAGAAAGAAGATTAGAAAAAGAGGCCGAAAGAAAGTTAGAGGCTGAAAAGGAAATTAAGAGGTTGCAGATTGAGGCTGACAAAGAGGCTAAAGCATTGGAGGCAGAAAGAGAAGAGAAGAGATTAGCTGCAGAAAGAGAAGACAAAAGATTGGCTGCAGAAAGGGAAGACAAGCGATTAGCTGCAGAAAGGGAAGCAGAAGATAGGAGATTACAAAGGGAACATGAGTTACGACTAAGGGAGTTTGAGTTTCAAGGCCATGCTCCTGAAAATGGTGCCAGTCCCTTTACCTCTGATGCCACTGCTAGCCAGGGAGCCTCAACCTCAGCTATGAACTTTCATTTAGATCATTTTGTTGAGAAAGACGATGATATTGAGAGCTATCTTAATAGATATGAACTATTAGCTACCACATATGGGTTAGAAAGAGAAAGGTGGAGCTTAAAGTTATCTCAAGGACTTCGTGGGGCAGCTTATGAAGTTTTTGCTAAAATGAGCAGAGGTGATCAGGAAAATTATGACATGCTAAAGCAGGCTCTTTTGTTAAGGTATGAAAAGAACGCAGAATTTTATAGGAAAAAATTTAGGAATGCTAAACTACTGTCAGGTGAAACCTATCACCAGTTCTCTGCACGAATAGAGACATACTTGGAGAAATGGACTTCTCTGGGGAAAACCCAAGATCTTAAGGAAATGATCCTTATAGAACAATTAAGAGAGTCCATGGCTCCAGACCTGAGAAAGTTTCTCATGGAACAAGGTGCAGAGAGGCTGGGTGAGTTGCTAAATGTTGCTGAAAGGTATCAAGCAGCTCAAGCAGAGGTAACAGGTAATAAAAAGAAACAGGTGGATAATTTTAGGGCACCACAGAACTTTAATAAATTTGATCCTAGGGATCAAAACAAAGGTAAGCACCAGTTTGATAGGCCACGGTATGACAATAAAAATAAAACCCCACAATTCGATGAAAGGAAATATGATGAAAGAAAATCTTTCAACCAAGGAAAAAGGTGGTGTAAAAATTGTCAGATGGACAATCATGACACTGACCGTTGCAGAAGGAAACCTGTGTATATGGCCACCCTTCAGGTCAGGTCGACCTCAAGACAGGAGGAGGATATTATGTTGGATACCACTCCAGAAGAGATGAGGAAGGCACAGGCTGGAGATAAGACCCTCAAGCCTTGTTTCAGGAAATTGTCAACTTGTCATACAACTCCAGGCAAGGGAGATTTTTACATGAAAAACAAGTTGATGTATAGGAAGACTGGAGCTAGATCCAAAGGTCAGGGACAGCTGGTACTTCCTAAAAGATATAGGACAGAATTAATAAGGAGCCTACATGTGAAACCAGATGGGGACCATGAGAAAATTGGTACCATTATCCAAAAGGTGGCTCACAATTATTATTGGCCCAAGGCAAGATGGGACATTGAGAATTTTGTAGAAAGGTGTAGCATAGCACATGAGGGAACACCCACAAGTTGGAACAGTGATCAGGACCTCCACACGCCACGGGGCAAACGAAGGCCTGACACGGAAAAGAAAAATAAATTTGATAAAGTGGACCAAAGGGAATGGGAAGCCCCTTTTCACGGACAAGCTTCACTTAACTGTTTTACAATGGCCACTATGCGGAGAGTGCAAAAAGATGTCTTACCCCAGGATAAGCCGAAAATCCCTCAATCGGACTTAAACAAACTGGAGGAAGAGGATGTAGAGAGGAAATCTCTCATCAAGAATTTTAAGTGGGGAGAAAGCCCCAAAAGAAGAATTGGTAGCGGTCGTTTTGTGAATGATAATTCTGGGAAGAAAAATCATCACTATAGCGCTTCGAGTGGAAGAGACCATACCGGTGCATGGACAAATAGGTCCACACAATTAAAGATCCATATGTAACTCTGTTAAGAACGTGGACGGACGAAAAGGCAGAGGAAAATATTACATCCTCATACCAATATGTGAATGAGCTGACCACTCGTTTAAAAACTGGCTGGAAACTTGCCAATGAAAATTTGAAACAAGCCAGGAAGAAACATGCTGCCTATTATAACAGGAAGGCGAAAGACAGAGATTTGGCTGTGGGAGAGAAGGTACTGCTTCTTCTCCCCGGGAGTCAGAATAAGTTACAAATTGGATGGCAAGGTCCATATACAGTTCTAGAGAAGGTGTCTAGAACAAATTATAAGATAGATAAGAAGGGGAAAGAAAAAATCTATCATGTGAATCTCCTGAAGAAATATTTGGAAAGAGAACATCAGGAAGAGACACACTTGTTGACCTTGTCTATCGCCATGGAGATGAAAAAGGAACCACTTTCATCATTTGAATATCCATTACACCCCTGTGAGACAGCAGCACAGGTGAAAATCAGTACCCATTTAACGAAAACTCAGAAAGAGAGAGTGCAACAGGTTCTAGATACTCATACAGAGGTGTTAACCGACCGACCTGGGCATACAAACTTATTGGAATATGATATGAAACTGATAGACCCCACACCTGTCTGTATGAAACCATATTCGATTCCTTTTGCTAAGGAGAAAGCTTTGAAGGAAGAGATAGACTATTTGTTGAAGGAAGGAATTATTTCACACAGTGAATCTTCGTATAGTTCCGGTGTTGTACTCTTAAGGAAGCCCTCTGGAGAACATAGACTCTGTATAGATTACAGGAGACTGAATGCTATTACAGAAGGACAGGTGGATCCATTGCCGGATACAAATCAGCTGTTTGCCAGACTAAATAAAGCTAAATATTTCTCAAAAGTGGATCTGAGTATAGGATACTATCAGATTCCAGTAAAGCCTGAGGTTAGACCATACCTAGCTTTTAGTACCTCAGAAGGACACTATGAGTTTAATAGATTGCCATTTGGATTGAAGAATGCGCCTAGTGTCTTCTCTAGGATGATGAGAAAATTATTGGACCCTCTGAATAATCCATGTATCACAAATTTCATGGATGATATCCTTATAGCAACAGAAACATTTGAGGAACACATTGACTCTCTGAACATGCTGTTTAATCGACTTAGGGAAGCGAATTTAACAGCCCGACCAACCAAATGTTGCGTTGGATGTAAAGAATTGGAATTCTTGGGACACACAGTTTATCAGGGAAACATGACCCCTGACCCAAAGAATTTAGAGAAACTAAAGAAAGCCCCGAGACCACAAACCAAGAAAGACGTGAGATCCTTTGTCTCATTATGTGGTTTCTACCAAAAGTATATCAAAAACTTTAATTCCATATGTGCACCGTTAACTGATTTGACACGTAAGGGAAATCCAGATCGAATTACATGGACACCACAATGTGAAATGGCTTACCAGGAATTGAAGGAAAAGCTCACAAGCAAACCTATTTTGAAATTACCTGACTTAAGTCAAGAATTCATTGTAAGGACGGATGCCAGTAATATTGGGTTAGGTGCAACTCTGCTACAGAGATCAGATGCATTGGATGGGGAATTAAGCCCAGTGGCATATGCTAGCAGAAAGTTGAATAAAGCTGAAACCAACTACTCAACTAGCGAAAAAGAATGTCTTGCAGTAATATGGGCGATAAAGAAATTCAATATTTATCTGTATGGGAAGGCATTTAAGTTGCAAACGGATCACAAACCTTTGTCGTTTCTAGCACAGGCTAGGCATGAGAATTCGAGATTACTACGTTGGTCTTTATTGATGCAGCCATTTGAGTTTAGCATAGAGTATATAAGTGGAAAAACAAATCTGGGAGCGGATTTTTTAAGCCGCCATCCGTGTGATGAGAATCACCCTAAACCCCAGGAAAAATAATAAATTTCTCTATGTGTATATAGAATTATAGACTGACATATAACGTCTGTTTTAAGTGGGGAGGATTTGTCGTGAGAAATTCTAATCCACATATATAAATTAAAACGTAAATGTAAAGCCTAACAAATAAATTTAATAAAAGGAAAGAAGAATGGTAAAGAACAGTGCTGTCACAATGACTGTACTCGAAATCCCCCTTGTTTTCTCCTGCTCTGCAAATTGTAACGTTTCGCGTTGATAGTAAAGGCCTTCGGCAACATACACGCGTTTCCCCAACACAATAAAATGTGTACTCCAATTCTAAGAAAAACCTTGAGATACGCAAGATGACCTAGATTTAAAATTCCATTCATGTCTTTTTATACACTACGTTACCTAAAACGAAAGACAGATGGACTAAAGATAGAAAGAAGGGAGGGCTGAAAGCGGGGACGCAGGAAATACTACCACAGTCGCGCGATACACAATTACTACCATCACGCGTGTAAGGCCACAAGCACTAGCTTTTTTTTCAAATCGACAGTGAAAAAAAAAAACACTACTACTACAAGAATCAGGTTTAAAAACATGAAAAATGCTTATTAGGAAATATGAAATTCTACTGATTTACATCTAAGCTCCTGACTTTAGTATGACATAACAGTGGAAAAGGCAGGACAGGTGGCGGTTCTAAACAACGAAAAGGAATAAAGAACAAATATACGACTATCTTTGGAAAACACATATTTTGAACGCCGCCATGTAGCTCACTTTAACTTATATATTATTGTACGGCCGGACTTGCTAACCAAGAATATGTTATGTGTTACGCCTTTAGTCTGTTAATAAAATAGTTATGGCCAAAATACAATAGTGGGGGTGCCTGACAGCATGAAATCATTTCTGCTCATAAAAATTTTTTTATAACGTGTTTGAAAAACATTACGTTACGGAAATAGCCTACCATGTTAACTCCTATTTGATTGGCGGGAATGAGATGTAAGACTAAACACGATTAGTTGGACTGCAAATACTAGTTTAGTTGTTAGGGGAAACGTGAGAAGGGTAATATTTTTTTGAAAAGTAGGTAAACATGGCATGATTGGTTAGAGCTACCAATATACTCAATTCAGGGCGTCTGTTCCGAGCCACATCTTGTAATAAACCTACTAAGAAACAGTGCGTTGAGCACCAGTGCATATTTTTTATAAATAAAAGCCTGGGACAGAGGCAGATCGGAAGTTGTGCCCATTCATTGCCAGTCAACGAAACTGTTTATTTTTCCATGAATTGTGGTAAGCTTGAAATATTTGATATCTTTTAATGAAAATTGAATGTAAATTGATAATTTATGTCTGTATATATGTGTGATTCAGTAGCGAACATGAGGTAAAACATCTATAGTGCTCCAGCCTGAACAGAAGGTGTCGGAGGAAAGTAAAACTACATGGAATTGCCAAGCAGTACACTGACACCTATATTATTGACTAGAAAGACATAATGCTGGAATTGCAGAGGCGTAGTGATCATTAGGGAGGAATATACTGGTGTAAATTATTTCAGATGAAGCTGACAGTTGGCCTACCGCTCTGAACTCAGTGTTTGTTATGTATTGTGCTCAGTGTAGAAATAGAGTATAAATTAGTTCTGAAGTAGGAGGTACAACCTTCTTGTTTCAGGGACTGTGGTCCTAAAGCTATTGAGCAGTACCTGGTCAGAGCTTTGCTGAATCCAGAGGCGGACAGCATACTCCTTGGTCCATATAGCAAACAGTGAGGTGTCTCCAGAACACAGGGGAGCAATCGAGCAGAGGAGTCTTTTCCTGCCGCCATCACGAAAGTTAAGCCTATGTGGCCAGCGGAGCTCAACATTATGTATACCCCCTTAAACTGAAATTGTATTAAAATAAGAGGGGAAATTACAGTAATTGTTTTAATGAACGGAACTGAGAACATCTCCAATACTAGTTCCAACAGAAATAAACACTTGAAGTCATGAAGACAAATAACAACATAGCTTGAAAAAAACAACACCAGTATTACCTCATATTACTACTACACAACTGACACACATAGGATAAGATTAATAAAATATGTCACTACAAGATTCATATTGATAAATTCTGTACATATAACTTGTAATTAAAATTGATTGTGAATTCCTGGTTCACTTTGTATTTGAATCAGGACTCATATATATTAATGAAAAGTACTTAATACATATTGATATTTGAAAATTTACCAGTGACTCGTTTAAGATAGTCTCATAGAATGTTTCATGTGTGTGAGTGTCACAGTGTTGTCAAGTGTGGTGGAATAAATTAAATTGTTTATCTGTCTGTTGTTGTTGTGACTTACACTTTATCATATACATACCCTAGACATATGACGTAGTCATCACAATATTCCAGAATAATTCTGACTGAGGTATACATATGTGGCAGCAAGTAAGGTTATCTGTAAAACACTACACCTATTAGATACAGATACCTTCACAGCTGATCTCAGTCAGTACACTAAGTCCCCTATAGATATTTATAAAATCCCACTTTACCACAGTGAATATTCACAAGCGTCTATGTGATGTGTATGGAAGTTTTGCAGTCGACAGGAGTACAGTCAGTCGCTGGGTTCAGAGAATCAAAGAATCAGGAAGTGGAGATACGGAGCTGCTTGATCGGCCGCGCTGTGGACGTCCTGCCACAGCCACCAACGCAAAAATGTTGAAATGCGCTGAGGGCATTATTCTTACTGATAGGCGAATCACTACTCAACAATTGGCCTTACTGATATCAGTCAGCATTGGTAGTGCAAATGCAGTTATAAAAACTCTCGGATTTTCTAAGATTTGCGCAAGATGGGTTCCTCGAAATCTCACAAATGACCACCGATTGCAAAGGAAAGCAATTTCTTCTAAATTGTTGGAGCATTTCAATGCTGACGGAGAGAACTTTTTGGCTAAGATCTTTACAGGTGACGAAATCTGGGCACGTCATTTTGAACCTGAGACAAAAAGACAGTCAATGGAGTGGCATCATCCGCAATCATTTTTCCGCCTATGTCACAGGACTTTTACTTAATTCTTACCGAAGACAATTAGCACAGATTACTGATCTGTTAGTCGTTCACTTCCTATTCCTGAGCGTCTGAACCTAGAACTGCTAAAAGAAATGGAACGATTTCTTGTGAAGAAAGGTTTTTGAAACTTTGCTCGCTCAACGAATAGCATCATCCTTCTTCCACTTGTCTATTTTCAAGAAGAAATTCAAGACAATTCCTTCAGCTGGAAAGGTCATGATCACTGTCTTTTTTGTTAGAAGGGCAGCGGGACATTGAAGGTGTGATTCTTGTGGACGTTATTATGCCAAGAGGAGAGACAATCAATTCGCAAGCTTACATTAAGACATTGAAAAAACTCAATCAACGTTTTCGCAGAGTTCGGCCGCACAAGAATCCAGCAGACCTGCTTCTCCTTCACGACAATGTGCGACCTCACACAAGTCTGGCAACACGAGAAGCAATCACCAAATTGGGTTGGACTGTACTACCCCATCCACCCTATAATCCCGATTTGGCAGCTTCTGATTTTCATCTATTTGGTCCACTTAAAGATGCACTCCGTGGGACAAGGTTTGAAGATGATGAAGGAGTGATTCATGCAGCGAAGAAATAACTACATGATCAAGACAAAATCTGGTACGGGCTAGGAATACATGCACTTGTTTCGCGCTGGCATAAAGCCGTACAAGTTGATGGGGATTATGTTGAATAATACCAATGTTTACATGACATATCCATGTATATTGTGTATAAATTTCATGCTTTTTGAATAAACAGCTCTTGAGAAAAACGATGTGGTGCATTACTTTCTGAACGCCCCTCGTATTATGAATAAATTAGAAAGAGAAGCATAGATAACTTTTAAAAGTATTTCAAGAAATTTCTTGGAAGTGAAAAGAATCTTGATGACAAAATTATTGTGAACATGCTAAACGTAATTTAAAAAAAAAAAAAACAGGGGGTTATTCTGTGAGTCTAAAACTCCATTCTTTACATTAAAATTTGGACTATTTTTCCGAATTCCTCAGAGCAGTAAATAAAAAGGAAGTCGAGAGATTCCACCTAGATGTTAGAGAAGTGGGGCGGAGATATTATACTGTTCAAAAAAAGAAACGCATAGCTACTGAAGGCACACACATAGTCATAATTTTGACATTCAATAACTTTTTTTATTTAATGAGTTAATTGTTCAAATTGCACACAAGAATACCTTAGGGTTCACCCAATCAATTGACAGTTGTTTTGCATCTGGGTCACGAGAGTTTTTTTGGCGTACGGGCTTTCCCGTTAGTATGGTGTGTGGCCTCCTCTTGCATCGATCAGCGACTGGCATCTCCTGGGCATGGATGCGATCAGACGTCTGATGTGGGCCTGTGGGATGGTTGCCGACTCTTCATGGAGTGCCTGGAACAGATCACGACGATTGGCTGGAGCAACGTCTCGGCGACAAACACGTCTATGCAGCTCATCCCACAGGTGCTCAATCGGACTCATGTCTGGAGACAGGGATGGCCAGGGAAGGGTGAGAATGTTGTTGGCAGTCAGGAACTGCGTGGTCAACCGTGCACAATGGGGTCTGGCGTTGTCCTGTTGAAACACAGACCTTTGGGCAGCCAAAAGTGGAAGGACATGGGGTCGAAGAATTTCATTGACGTATCGTTGCGCATTCAAGCCTCCTTCAATGTGCACCAATTGACTCCTTCCGTTGCAACTGATCATTCCCCACACCATTGCACCTACACCACCGTGCGGCGGAGCTTCATCAACGCAATTTTGGGCAAAACGTTCATTTCGCCTACGGTAGACCCTACGCCGTCTATCATGACGCTGCAACAAAAAGAAAGATTCGTCACTAAACCAGACACGTCTCCATTGATTGTCAGCTGCCCATGGACAATGCTGGTTGGCCCAAAGAAGTCGATTTTGGCGATGGCGGCGCGTAATGACAGGTCCTCGGTGAGGTCGTTGTGCCCAAAGTCCAGCGTCATGCAGTCTATTCCGGACAGTTTGATCAGACACGTGACGTCCTGCAGGCAATGACTGGGCAGTTGAGGAGGCTGTTGTAAACCTGTCTCTGAGGTGACGAAGCCGAATAAAGCGATCCTCCGCTGCCGTTGTCACTCTGGGTCGTCCACTGCGATGCCGGTCTTCAACTGAGCCAGTGGCTTGGAACCGGTGCCAAAGTCAACTGATGGTACTCTGATGCACGTTTAGATGCCTGGCAACCTGACTTTGTCTTTCGCCTGCATGCAGTTGGCCAATAGCAATGTTCCTTAAATTTATCGATAGAGACGCCATAAATGTCTGCTTAAAATTGAACTGAATTTTTTGTGTGTAGCGTTATCCTTTTATAGGGTTTCAGTTGCGTAGTCAGTGAATAGTGTTCACCCCAAATTTTGTTGCTTTCACGTGCGCGCAACATGAGCTGTGGTCAAAAATTGCGTCATAAACACTATTGACCACTGCGTTGTAACGATTACAAAAACGAACGCAATTCAAGTCAACACGTGCATTTGACACTGTAAAGAACATTTGAGGCTGGTTTTTATATACCCTAGCACCAAATTTTACTAACAAACTCATAAAAACGCGCCCTCGGATAGCTATGCGTTTCTTTTTTTGAACAGTATAATAACTGAGGGGCCTACATTTACTTGAGCATCCTAAATGTATGCATTTTCATCTCATCTCATCTCTTAATCGGAACCTCTTCTACCCCGTAAAACGAGATGTAGAGGTGACCCAAAGAGCACAAGGCTCCTGGGCAAGACATGTAATCAAAATGGTTGACAAACAGGTGATTAGCCCATTGTGTCCGGACTTGCCCTCAAGTGTACTCTGAATCGCTATGAAACCATCGATCCTTCCTTGTTAATTCCAGCCAAAACGGACAGAGCCTCTTATACCCGAAGGTTTCGAGGATGTCCTGTCCTCTTCTGCCCGAGGAATTCTCAAGACCCGACAGCCTGAGAGGAAAGCCAGAGACAGTGAGCAAAATCTGAAACGGACACAGCGATCTGTCACTGGGAGGTTGGGCCAACATGGGTGTACCACACACAGCAATCTGTCACTGGGAGGTTGGGCCAACATGGGTGTACCACACACAGCAATCTGTCTGGTTTCTCAAAACTGGGAGGGGGGGCCAACATGGGTGTACCACACACAGCAATCTGTCTGGTTTCTCACAACTGGGAGGTGGGCCAACATTGGTGTACCACACACAGCAATCTGTCTGGTTTCTCACAACTGGGAGGGGGGGGGGGGGGAACATGGGTGTACCACACACAGCAACCTGTCTGGTTTCTCAAAACTGGGGGGCAATCTGTCTGGTTTCTCAAAACTGGGAGGGGGGGGGGCAACATGGGTGTACCACACACAGCAATCTGTCTGGTTTCTCAAAACTGGGAGGGGGGCCAACATGGGTGTACCACACACAGCAATCTGTCTGGTTTCTCAAAACTGGGAGGGGGGGGGGGTGGATCATGGGTGTACCACACACAGCAATCTGTCTGGTTTCTCAAAACTGGGAGGGGGGGCCAACATGGTGTACCACACACAGCAATCTGTCCGGTTCCTCAATACTGGGAGGGCCCAAAATGGGTGTACCACACACAGTCGATCAAGAGAGAAGTTCGTCTGCTCCGGTGTATGCATTTTCAATGTTCTAAAACTGCCAAAAAGGTTTTCATTATCTTTTCTCAATAAACAAAGGTAGAAACACACAGACCAGACAAATAAAGGAAGATTACATATGTGTATTTTGACAAAATAATTTGAATTGAAACAAACACGACAAAGAACCTTTCAAACCGAACATCATTCATGGGTGATAAAGAACGGAACACGTGTTACAATTTCAAAAAGACTATACTTAAAGCACTTTTTTATGTAGTTCGGTTAAGTCTGGCTTTACAACGCTGACATTTAAATATCTTTTACCAGTTAATTATCAAATACCGTAAAAATATTGCCTGGTGAAACATTTTTAACAGAAGTGCCAGCAAGTAAAGAGTTTATAATATCGGGTTTTTTTCCACACGTTTTCACCCAATGTTATTTAAAGAAAGTTCTATCTCGTATGGTTATTCAACCATGCCGACATAAATGGCTCAAATTTCGCTAGCATAATACATTTTAAAAAGCAGCGATAAACTAATTATTATTCTGACAAGCTGTAGCAAGCAGTATATTACTGTTAAAAGACAAACGGAAATGGACGTCCTGAATGGAACCAAAATAAAAATCCTTTCATTTCAACAACGTTCCAGCAAGCACTGTCTCATCCGAGCATTGAGCATTGTATAGTAGTCTGCAAAGACACGTCTCATACATTTTTTTCCGCCGCAGTATTATGAATGTTGTGCGCAGTATAGAACAATTTTATGGCTCGTTGGTCAAACCAGAAAATAATATTTTAATGTTATTGCTAGCATTTTAAATATTGCGTGAAATTATTTCTGGCCTTACAGAAGTGCTGTTAGGAACAATAACTGCGGTGCGCTATTGATGCACCACACCATTTTGACCCAAAAAAAGTATGCTACGGGAATTGCATAATAAGTTGCATGTTTTATTGACATCTTCTACCTTAATGACAAAACAGGATGAAATTTAAGCTAGCTGTCTCTAATTTCATGACATTTGGTAATGGAAATTTTAATTCATGCAAAATTTGATGGCGTGTGAGTTGCTTTATGATGTTCTGCTAAGTGTGTCAATATTATTCCTTTCCGTTGTGTTTTCTTTTTAAATTTTGCAGTTTTTTTTTTTTTTATCTCAACACCAATGTGCCTCTTGCTACGTTGGAACAGTGGTTAAAGCGCTTGAAAAGTTACAGGTTTCAAGGGTGGAAACTTGATAACATCACGCTCAGTGATAACATCCAGCTGCAAATGGATATCTGACTGCTCTTGTTAGGGAAGGCAAAGGCAGCTGACCACCGCCTTCTTCATGTACAGCCATGGTCGGATTATTCATTAAGCAGACTAAGCACGCGCTTAGGGCACCGTGCTACCAGGGGCACAAAGAAAAAATGGAAGGAGAAAGAACGATTCAAAGTAATTCTTCGTGGTATATTTAATGAACTAAATGTGACACTTTTTTTATCTGCAAGAACGAGTACTTTGATTTTCAATTATGGTAACACTGGTTGATTCACATTCTTTCCCATATTGTTGGATATCCGGCTGTTCGTGTAATTGCAGATAACATATCTGAGTGAAGAAATGTAAAATATGTGAATTTTACTGCAATACAAATGTTAACTTTGTTAGTGTTTGATCAATTCTATGATATAACCACAGACTTTGCAATCAGAAAATTGAAGAAAAAAAAGTTATTTTAAAGCAAACATTAAATGTGATTGTTATTTGAATTTACAAAATGAGAACATATTTTCAGCCTCAGTTTTGTGTTTATTTTTTTTTAATTTTAAAAAAAAAAAAATTTGCCTCGTTTTGGCGAGGCGCGTCCCGTTCAACCTAGTCGGTTATATTAGGGCGCATGTCCAAATATAAAGACCTTTAAGTCTGGAAAATTATATGTTTTTAGCTTCACATTATAAGTTTCACTACACTGTTTTAAAACTCTTTAAGTCCCAACAGCCAGTATACTGTACTTCCCGCTAGACCCATTTGGCCCAATCAACAGTATACTGGCTTTCGTATCTCTTGATCCTTTCTATGGCTCTTTTCTAATTTTGACAACTCAAAAACGCTATTTTCTTAAAGTATAGCCATCCATTTTGTACTTTTGTTATTTATGAATATGAACATTTAAAAAAATTATTTCCAAACAAAAACAATAAAAACATACTGGGATGGCCAATTTTGTTTGGGCCAAACCCACTTTTTTGCTTGGGACTGAAAGAGTTAAGTGGGTAAAGACCCAGAAGGCCCTGTGTACCGTATTTTAAATTCTTCATCTTCGTCCTTCGCTCTCAAATAACCACATATATCTCTCGTATAAAGCTGGTAGTCCGTCTCAGGTTTTTCCCATCATCATCAAACAGTTTCTCTTTCAACTCGGTTGCTCGGCGAAGAAGAAGAAGACGTACACGCTAATATAAAATTTTATCGAACTGTCATATTTTAATATATGTGTAGCTCACATGAAGTTCTTAGAACGACCATCTGTTTGATGTCACCATCTCGAGTACTCAAAGCCAGTATCTAGAACGACTATCTGTTTGATGTCACCATCTCGAGTACTCAAACACAGTATCTAGAACGACCATCTGTTTGATGTCACTGTTAAGGTATATTTATGTATATTACATGTTGGCCCTCGTTTAGATTTCGTACCAGTTTAAATTTACGCGCTTACATATTTATCTTAAGTCAACACGATATATTGTACACTTTAAAGCAGAGGTGGCCAAACTACGGCCCGCGGGCCAGATCCGGCCCGCCAACCAGTTTTGACCGGCCCGCCAACCGGTTTTGGCCGGTCTCTTATTGTTGATTGAAAGTTACTGTATACTCCGACCACTGTGCTAGAAAAAATATTACAAAATAGCACGCACAGGCACCAGAAACAAAACCAAAAATACCCTAAATGTACGATCAACATCTCCCCACCTCCCACAACACCACCAACTCTCTCTCTCTCTCTCTCTCTCTCGCTCGCTCTCTCTCTCTCTATCATACCAATTGAGCTCTACTAGATAGTGCCGACAAAACGGAAATGGTAACGTCAAATCTCTGTTCGTGCACGTGTACAGGTGAAGACAGTGTCGGTACCTGCTTTGATAATGAGAAACTGAAAGCAATGACATATCTTTTCTGCGGTCGGAAGTTTCTGAGATCCAATGATGTTGCTTTGTCTTTAGCATCGGTATGGGAAAGTGATAGTGGGAGTGGGGGTGGATGGTAGGTACATTTCTATAGGAAGGAGTTGAGGTGCACAGTTGGTCTTGTGAAGTGTGTTAAGTATAAATCAGCCAGTGACACTTCTGGGCTTGTAGCTGTTGTGCACGGTTTCATGTATAAGAGTTTGCATTTGTAAAAAGGTTTTCTAAATATAGAAAAGTGGACAGTGAAAATCGCGCATTTAAACCAGAATGGGAGTTCGATTATTTGTTCATTCTCAATAAGGATAATAAACCTCAGTGCTTAGTTTGCGCCCATAGTGAAGGAATATAACTTGAAACGTCACTACATCACAAATCATCAGAAAAACAACGACGAGCATAGCAGCGAGTCGAGAAAGCTTGTGGTTGAACAACTCAAGAAAAAACTGAATCAGCAAAAGAGTATATTTAGTCATGTAAATAAGATTCAGGAATCATCGCTCATGGCGTCCTATGTGATTAGTTATGAGCTTGCAAAAGCAAAAAAGCCGTTTACTGGTGGAGAGTTTGTGAAAAAGTGTGCAGTTCAAATGACAGAAGCGTTCAATGAAGAAAAAGTAGTAAAAGAATTTCAAAATGTATCTCTTTCAAAACAAACCGTAGCTAGGAGAACAGAAGATATTAGTTTGCATTTGTCCCAGAACTTGAAATCTTTAATTGGAAATTGTCCGTGCTTTTCACTGGCGATTGATGAAAGTACAGACATCACAGACCAGCCAGCTTCTTATTTTTGTTAAAGTGATCCAGGAAGACTTTACTGTTTCTGAAGAATTACTGAAAGTTTGCTCTTTACATGGTACAAGTAAAGGGGATGACATATTTTCTGCAGTTCAAAATGCCATGGAAGAATATGGTGGGTTTGAAAAATTGTTTGCTGTGTGTACCGATGGTTGCAAGGCTATGGTTGGGAAAAATACTGGTTTTGTTGGACTTTTGAAGCAAAATAAAATTGACGTGCCTACATTACATTGCTTAATTCACCAAGAGGCCCTTTGTGCAAAATCCATAAACCTAAATGACACTATGGCTACTGTAGTGAAAATAACGAATTTGATCAGAGAAGGACACAGCTCTCTAACTCACAGGAAGCTCCTTGCATTTTTAGAAGAAGTGGATTATGTTTACGGTGATCTCCTGCTTCATGCTGAGGTGAGATGGCTTAGTCGAGGAAAATGTTTAATAAGATTTTGTGAACTGAAGGATGAAATATTTGACTTCCTGCGAGACAACTTACCATGTTCAATTGATCTTCAAAATAAACTCAAAGATATTCATTTCATTCAGCACTTGGCATTTCTCACAGATATAACACAACGTTTGAATGTACTGAATTTGCAGTTACAAGGAAAAAGGCAAACAATTTTTCAAATGATGGGCTATGTTGATGGCTTCAAAAAGAAACTGAGCCTATTTAGTCTGTCTTTGCAAAAGAATGACCTGTTTCATTTTCCTTGTTGTAAACAGATGTCTGAGAAAGAGAGTGTTAACTTCAGGAGGTACACAGATGACATTGAACAGCTGATTTCTGAGTTTGATCGTCGATTTCAAGATTTTGAGATGTTTCGTCCACAAATGGAACTTTTGTGCACAGTGCACAGTGGAGTCTCAGCCAGCAGAACTACAATTACAGTTATGTGAACTCCAATGTGACCCATTCATCAACACAACAGAAGCAACTGGAGCTGATTTGTGGAAATTACTACCAAAGGAACGTTACCCACTTCTGAGAAAATGGGCCCTTAAAGTGTGCTCTATATTTGATAGCACATATCTTTGTGAGACAACATTTTCTGCCATGAAGCTTATCAAACCCAAGACCAGAAACAGATTAACTGACTCTGTATCATCCCATGTTCTCAGAATTGCTACGTCACAAATGGAAGTAGACTTCAAATCACTGGTGAAAAGTTTTGATAAGCCACACTCTTCACAATGAAATAACACACAAATGTATGTTTGAAATAAATAATTACATATCATATTACAAATTACAAAACAAATTAAAACAACAGATTCATTATATTTTTTTTTACAGTAATTTCAGTCCGAAGACTGGTATACATGTCTTGGCAGATGTGCAGTACAGTAGTTTGCCGTTGCTTTCTGTACGTGGTTCATTATATATGTAAAACTAAATCTCAGAACGTTATTTTTTTAAGGATTTTATAGGTCTGGCCCTCTGGTGTTACCCTTTACCATAATATGGCCCTCGGCCAACCTTACCTTGGTCACCACTGCTTTAAAGTATAGTTAGTGAACGCGATTATGTGCAGACGTCACTATAATAGGGTGACGTAGTAAGGCGCTGCTATAGGCAGGCAACGGTCCTTCTTGACCTTTCGTCGTGTACACTCGTCCAAGTAGGACGTGGATTATCATTACTCCCAACATTATTGAATTATACAGCCTTCCTACGTGGCTAAGAATTAACGAAGGGTCGCCACAGTATTATTCTGATGCAGTGTCTGAGCATCATATATTGATGAGTAAATTCCTTATGGAGAAGGAAATACAGGGAGTATTATATTAAATATATTTATCGCCAGCTGACAGTTTTCGCTACCTCACTGCTTTCGCCTTGTCGACTTTGCTGGTATATAGGCTGTCATGCGACGATACATTATTACTGTAGGAGACTGCTTGATGCTTGAACTATGTATTGAATTATATGCCATGAATTCATATGATGACAGTGTTGTGTTGGACACTCACGTCATTCAATAACAACTCAGCACTAATACTCTACCACTGTTCTCAACCCCGAACACACAAACAAACGCAACAGTCACCATCTCGAGTACTCAAACACAATATCTAGAACGACCATCTGTTTGATGTCACCATCTCGAGTACTCAAACACAGTATATAGAACGACCATCTGCTTGATGTCACTGTGGTGAAGTGGGATGTTATAAATATTTATAGGGGACTTAGTGTACTGACTGAGATCAGCTGTGAAGGTATCTATATCTATTAAGAGTAGTGTATTATAGATAACCTTACTTGCTACCACATATCTATATATCTCAGTCAGAATTATTCTGGAATAGTGTGATGACTACGTTATGTGTCTAGGGTATATGTATGATGAAGTGTAAGTCACAACAACAGACAGATAAACAATTTAATTTAATCCACTACTCTTGACAACACTGTGACACTCACATACATATAACACTCTATGAGAATATCTTAAGGAGTCACTGATAACTTTTCAAATAACAATATGTATTCATTGTTATCATAAAGGTATATGTGTCCTGATTCAAATACAAAGGAACCAGGAATCACAATCAATTTTAATTACAAGTATATGTACAGACTTTATCAATATGAATATTGTAGTGACATATATTATTAAAAATATCCTATGTGTGTCAGTTGTGTAGTGGTAATATGAGGTAATACTGGTTTTGTTTTGTTCAAGCTCTGTTGGTATTTGTCATCATGACTTCAATAGTTTGTCTTTTGGGACTAGTATTGGAGATGTTCTCAGTTCCTGATATTAAGACAATTAAATTCCCCTCTGAATGTTATTTTTACAAAGTCATTTCAAGATGAGGGACATAATGTTGAGCTCAGCTGGCCAAATCAGCTTATCTTGCGTGATGGCGGCAGGAAAGGACTCCTCTGCTCGAATTCTCCCCTGGGCTCTGGAGACACCTCACTGATAGCTAAAAAGACCAAGGAGTATGCTGTCCGACTCTGGATTCAGCAAAGCTCTGACCAGGTGCTGCTCAGTACCATCAAGACCACGGTCCCTGTAAACAAGAAGGATGTACCTTCTACTTCATAACTAATTGATACTCTAGTTCTACACTGAGCACAATACATCACAAACATTGAGTTCAGAGCGTTAGGCCAACTGTCAGCTTCATCTGAAATACTTTATACCAGTATTTACCTCCTCCTTAATGGTTACCACGCCTCTGCACTTCCAGCATTATTTCTTTCTAGTCAATCATCCAGGTGTCAGTGTACTATTTGGCCATTCCATGCCGTTTTACTTCCCTCCGACACCCTCTGTTCAGGCTGGAGCATTATAGGCTTTATCTCCTGTTTGCCACTGAACTACACATATATATACAGGCATAAATTAACAATTTACATTCAATTTTCATTAAAAGATACTGAATGGTTCAAGCTTACCACAATTCATAGAATAAACACAGATACGTTGATTAGCAATGAATTCTGGCACATTTACTGGCACAAATTCCCATCTGCTTATGTTCCAGGCTTTTATTTAACAAAAATATGAGCTGGCTTCAACGCACTGTTGCTTTATCAAGATTATTTGCACTAGTGGTCTCGAACTAACGCTCCTAAGTGAGTATATCAGCGAGTCTAGCCAATGAGGCCACGTTTCGACAAGTGTTTGAAAAAAATGTTACCTTTCCACGTCTCCCCTAGCAACGAAGGATAGTATTTATAGCCCGACCAATCGTGGTTAGTCTTTCATTTGTTGCGCTCCAATCAATTTGGAGTTTACATGGTAGGCTATTTCTGTAACGTAAGATTTTTTTCAAACACGTTATAAAAAAATTTTATGAGCAGAAATGATTCCATGTTGTCAGGCATCCCCACTATTTTATTTTGGTTATAATTTATTAATTCCTGGACTATTTGCGTAACGTTTTACATATTCTTTGTCAGCAAGCCCTAAGGAACCCAAATATCCAAATTTAAAAGAGCTACGTGGCTGCGTTCAAAATATGCAATTCCTTCTACCTCCTGTTTCGAAGATGTGCTGTCTGGGTACTGTAATGTTTTCAAACGTAAACCCATATAATGTTATCTTTCCTAATAAGCGTTTTTTATGATTTTAAAACCTAACTCTGGGAAGGGTAGTGAATTTATCACTGTCCGTCTGAAAAAAAGTTAGTGCATGTAGTCTTACACGCGTGATAGTAGTAATTGTGTATCGCGCGACGCGGGTTGGGGGTGGCATTAATAGCGAGACGCGTGTTTAGTGTTCGGCTTTCTGCCTCTCCCTTCTCGCTATCCTTTAGTCCATCTGTCTTTTGTTTTTGGTAACATAGTGTAGAAAAAGACATGAATGGAATTTAAAATTTAGGTCAAATTGCATATTTCAAGGTTTTTCTTAGAAAGGCAGCACATTTTATTGTGTGTTTGGGAAACGCGTGTATGTTGCAGAAGGCCTTTAATATCAACGTGAAAGCGTTACAATTTGCCGACGAAGTAGAAAACAAGGGGGATTTCGAGTACCTTCTTTGTGACAGCACTGTTATTTTACCATCTCGAGTACTCAAACACAGTATCTAGAACGACCATCTGCTTGATGTCACCATCTCGAGTACTCAAACACAGTATCTAGAACGACCATCTGTTTGATGTCACCATCTCGAGTACTCAAACACAGTATCTAGAACGACCATCTGTTTGATGTCACCATCTCGAGTACTCTTCTTCTTCTTCTTTGATCCTTAGCCGCCGACCGTCAAAGCAGTCAGTTGCCATCACGCCTAGTTACGTCTTGTAGGGCAACAACAAATTGATTCCACTTTGCTCGGTCGGTGGCCATCCTTCGTACAGTGCCCCAACTCTGGTTCATTCTTTGCATCTCAGCCTCCACAGTCCTCCGCCAAGTTGTTTTTGGTCGGCCTCTCTTTCGTTTTCCTTCAGGGGTCCAAAGCATAGCTGCTCTTGTGATGGCATCGGGGTCTCTTCTGAGGACATGGCCAACCCAGCTCCAGCGTCTGCCAGCTATGATGGTGTGCATGTCCTCTTGCTTGCTGTCGTAGATTTTTTGATAGGGGAATTAAGACTTGGGTTGGTCCCTTCTGAATAGATTAGAATGGGTTATAGCCACCGTGAGAGATAGTAATAGCAATAGATTTCCACGAGTGAGATGGTAGACTGTGATAGAGGCTGTCTCTGAAATCGAGAAATCTTCTCTCTTTCACCTATCTTCTACGACAGATTTAGAGGAGTCAGACAGTCTAAACATATATATATATATATATATATATATATATATATATATATATATATATATATATATATATATATATATATAATATATATATATATATATATATATATATATATATATATATATATATATATATATATATATATATATTACATATATGTTCTATCCACTCACGTGCACGCACATACAAGACGACAGTTAGACGTACAGACATGTGAAAACTATAGCAGATGATTATATATATATTCTAGAACGAGCTGACCAACACGCTGATTAAGTTTAAGGGCAGTTTTAATTATCATCTAAAATCCCATCACAACACATAAAATTACATCAAACATATACAAATAGTCATAAAATTCAAGGAATTTCTACAAGAAATGATAGACCCACAGTTATGATCTTCCCTCGATGTTTAGCCCACAGTCCCGTTAGGAGAACGATGATAGCCCAGAGAGTCACAGATACATATGATTTGGGTCTAATATTTTCCCCTTTTGAAGGTATGAACTGACTTTGGTAGCAGTATCTATTCTAAGGAAAAATATAGTTTAGCAACAAAATCTTGCATGAGGAAAGTTACAAAGTGAGTGAATCAAACGAAGAACATCCTTCAGTCTACTTTCACTCGGTTCTTTCATCAGGGCCCTGACTCACACAACCTTACCTACAATCGTGCAGTTGTTCGCCGTCTGGCACAAGCCTTAGTGTACACTTCGTTTAATCTGTCTATCTGTGGATGAAGTGGATACTCATCTCTGCAGATATTGGTTTCATTCACCGTGTCCGGGTAGCGTCCCCTTCAGGCGATCGTTCTTTCTTTACAGATTTAAGTTAATGTCACTTATTCACGAGGTAAGAGTTTGGGTTTCAGCGGGCATACAGTGTCAGAACACGAGGTTTCCCTTAATTAGGAAGATGACCGGTGGACAACTTCTCTCAACAGATAATATTGGTTCACCACACACTTGGTCAAATAATGTCGGAAAAGTTAATACTTTTGTTCTGTAATTATTCTCGCCACAAGGCAGCATGTACATTAGAGTTTGTGAAGAAATATGATCTGGCTCAAAGGCCCAGTATAAGCATTTATTCTTTAAAAAAACCCGTTAGTGGGATTGGTATTCTGTCTATCTCTTGAAGGCACACGCCCTGTCAGACAGGTGTTATTTGAAAACCCACGTGGTTAAAGATATAAAATGTTTATGTTTCTCAAAGTTGGGTTACCCCAGTATTCACTGAATAACGAAAAAACACATATGAAATATTTTACATATTATGTACTCAATATAACTTACATTTTGAACTGCAAGCGTAGAGCTTGACTTGACGTTTAAACTTTCCCGTGAAATAAGTTATATATAAAAATCAATCAACATGAATTAGGAATACGTACGTATTCCGTCAACACTCATGAGGCATCTAGCATTTATAAGTTAGTTTAGAAAAATTATTCTCGTCTGATTATTTAGCAGTTAAATTAAATTCATTATAGCTACATGATTTTAAGCTAGAAATTATAATTTATTCTGTTTTACCACTGTAACTCGTCGACTAGAGAATATAACAGACTTATAAATTAATCACTCTGCACAAAAGAAACTAGTGAAAAATAGGCGATTAAACACTTAATCACACACAAAATATTAGATACTTAATGTAATATTTATCTCAACACAGAACTACGGTATCACAACGAAACTAAGAGATTTCACTTATAAGTTTAAGTATCTAGAACGAAGTGACCACGTCTACTGCACGTGGAGAATGAGTGAAATAAAGTTTCAAACTCAGGTTAATATCTATGAAACAAACAAAAGATCCCACTATTTCCAAAACCACGCAATAGCGCAGATCTCACCCCTTCTCTCTCTCTAACACCTCCCATTAACTAGACGCATGCCATAACTGACACTTCTCGTCTTCACACCTCACGCTGACCAGGGCCAACCGGGAGTGCCGTGTCAGATGGAATTGCCAGACAAATGTCTCATACTGCGCCGTGGAGATGTCGGTTATCGCGCCTCACCTGAGCGCTCAGCCGAAGAAAACGCGCGTGTCTGCTGAATGTGCAGACAAAAGTCTGCTCGTATGTCTGAGATAGATGCATATTCACAATTTCTCGTCTACCTAAGTGGCTGACGTCTTACATAATAGAAATGCGTATCCTTTATGAGAAAGAAACCGGAAAAGTGAGAATGGGAAAGATAATATTTTTCGCAAACGAACGAATGCGAAAAATACAGGAAAAGGGTAAGGAGTGATAATAAAAAAGAGGACACGGGTAGAAAAAAAAAGAAGAGAATATAGAGAAAATTTATTGATCATAAAACTCTCTGTGACACTTGCTACGAGTAAGCAGATCTTGGTTAGTGATGGTATTCGGCCAAAAGATTCGGTGAATTTTTCTTAGGCATGTTGTGTGAAAAGAGGACAATTTCGACATTTCCTTCTCTGTAACTCTCCAGCATTCCGCACCATAGAGAAGCGCAGAAAGCACACAGCTCTGATATATTCTTAATTTTGTGCTTGTGCTGTATTGGGAGGACTTCCAGATGTTGTTTAGGATAAAAAAGGCTGTTCTTGCCTTATTCATTCTGATGTTGATGTCTTTGCCTGCCCCGCCGTCTGGTGTTACTATGCTTCCTAGGTATGTGAAGGTATCTGTCTGTACCAGTTGCTGATTCCTTACTGATATGGGCTCAGGGTTGCTCACATTGAGCGTCATGACCTCTGTCTTCTTTCGATTGATGTTCAAGCCCACCATCTCGAGTACTCAAACACAGTATCTAGAACGACCATCTGCTTGATGTCACCATCTCGAGTACTCAAACACAGTATCTAGAACGACCATCTGCTTGATGTCACCATCTCGAGTACTCAAACACAGTATCTAGAACGACCATCTGTTTGATGTCACCATCTCGAGTACTCAAACACAGTATCTAGAACGACCATCTGTTTGATGTCACCATCTCGAGTACTCAAACACAGTATCTAGAACGACCATCTATTTGATGTCACCATCTCGAGTACTCAAACACAGTATCTAGAACGACCATCTGTTTGATGTCACCATCTCGAGTACTCAAACACAGTATATAGAACGACCATCTGCTTGATGTCACCATCTCGAGTACTCAAACACAGTATATAGAACGACCATGTGCTTGATGTCACTATCTCGAGTACTCAAACACAGTATATAGAACGACCATCTGTTTGATGTCACCATCTCGAGTACTCAAACACAGTATATAGAACGACCATCTGCTTGATGTCACCATCTCGAGTACTCAAACACAGTATATAGAACGACCATCTGCTTGATGTCACCATCTCGAGTACTCAAATACAGTACATAGAACGACCATCTGCTTGATGTAACCATCTCGAGTACCCAAACACAGTATATAGAACGACCATTTGCTTGATGTCACCATCTCGAGTACTCAAACATAGTATATAGAACGACCATCTGCTTGATGTCACCATCTCTAGTACCCAAACACAGTATATAGAACGACCATCTGCTTGATGTCACCATCTCGAGTACTCAAACACAGTATATAGAACGACCATCTGCTTGATGTCACCATCTCGAGTACTCAAACACAGTATCTAGAACGACCATCTGTTTGATGTCACCATCTCGAGTACTCAAACACAGTATCTAGAACGACCATCTGTTTGATGTCACCATCTCGAGTACTCAAACACAGTATCTAGAACGACCATCTATTTGATGTCACCATCTCGAGTACTCAAACACAGTATCTAGAACGACCATCTGTTTGATGTCACCATCTCGAGTACTCAAACACAGTATATAGAACGACCATCTGCATGATGTCACCATCTCGAGTACTCAAACACAGTATATAGAACGACCATCTGCTTGATGTCACCATCTCGAGTACTCAAACACAGTATATAGAACGACCATCTGTTTGATGTCACCATCTCGAGTACTCAAACACAGTATATAGAACGACCATCTGCTTGATGTCACCATCTAGAGTACTCAAACACATTATATAGAACGACCGTCTGCTTGATGTCACCATCTCGAGTACTCAAACACAGTATATAGAACGACCATCTGCTTGATGTCACCATCTCGAGTACCCAAACACAGTATATAGAACGACCATCTGCTTGATGTCACCATCTCGAGTACTCAAACATAGTATATAGAACGACCATCTGCTTGATGTCACCATCTCGAGTACTCAAACACAGTATATAGAACGACCATCTGCTTGACGTCACCATCTCGAGTACTCAAACACAGTATATAGAACGACCATCTGCTTGATGTCACCATCTCGAGTACTCAAACACAGTATATAGAACGACCATCTGCTTGATGTCCCCATCTCGAGTACTCAAACACAGTGTATAGAACGACCATCTGCTTGATGTCACCATCTCGAGTACCCAAACACAGTGTATAGAACGACCATCTGCTTGATGTCACCATCTCGAGTACCCAAACACAGTATATAGAACGACCATCTGCTTGATGTCACCATCTCGAGTACCCAAACACAGTATATAGACCGACCATCTGCTTGATGTCACCATCTTGAGTACTCAAACACAGTATATAGAACGACCATCTGCTTGATGTCACCATCTCGAGTACCCAAACACAGTATATAGAACGACCATCTGCTTGATGTCACCATCTCGAACACTCAAACACAGTATATAGAACGACCATCTGCTTGATGTCACCATCTCGAGTACTCAAATACAGTATATAGAACGACCATCTGCTTGATGTCACCATCTCGAGTACATAAACACAGTATATAGAACGACCATCTGCTTGATGTCACCATCTCGAGTACTCAAACACAGTATACAGAACGACCATCTGCTTGATGTCACCATCTCGAGTACTCAAACACAGTATATAGAACGACCATCTGCTTGATGTCACCATCTCGAGTACTCAAACACAGTATATAGAACGACCATCTGCTTGATGTCACCATCTCGAGTACTCAAACACAGTATATAGAACGACCATCTGCTTGATGTCACCATCTCGAGTACTCAAATACAGTATATAGAACGACCATCTGCTTGATGTCACCATCTCGAGTACCCAAACACAGTATATAGAACGACCATCTGCTTGATGTCACCATCTCGAGTACTCAAACACAGTATATAGAACGACCATCTGCTTGATGTCACCATCGAGTACTCAAAAACACAGTATCTAGAACGACCATGCTTGATGTCACCATCTCGAGTACTCAAACACAGTATATAGAACGACCATCTGCTTGATGTCACCATCTCGAGTACTCAAACACAGTATATAGAACGACCATCTGCTTGATGTCACCATCTCGAGTACTCAAACACAGTATATAGAACGACCATCTGCTTGATGTCACCATCTCGAGTACCCAAACACAGTATCTAGAACGACCACCTGCTTGATGTCACCATCTCGAGTACTCAAACACAGTATATAGAACGACCATCTGCTTGATGTCACCATCTCGAGTACTCAAACACAGTATATAGAACGACCATCTGCTTGATGTCACCATCTCGAGTACTCAAACACAGTATAGAGAACGACCATCTGCTTGATGTCACCATCTCGAGTACTCAAACACAGTATATAGAACGACCATCTGCTTGATGTCACCATCTCGAGTACTCAATTACAGTATATAGAACGACCATCTGCTTGATGTCACCATCTCGAGTACCCAAACACAGTATATAGAACGAACATCTGCTTGATGTCACCATTTCGAGTACTCAAACACAGTATATAGAACGACCATCTGCTTGATGTCACCATCTCGAGTAATCAAACACAGTATCTAGAACGACCATCTGCTTGATGTCACCATCTCGAGTACTCAAACACAGTATATAAAACGACCATCTGCTTGATGTCACCATCTCGAGTACTCAAACACAGCATATAGAACGACCATCTGCTTGATGTCACCATCTCGAGTACTCAAACACATTACATAGAACGACCATCTGCTTGATGTCCCCATCTCGAGTACTCAAACACAGTATATAGAACGACCATCTGCTTGATGTCACCATCTCGAGTACCCAAACACAGTATATAGAACGACCATCTGCTTGATGTCACCATCTCGAGTACCCAAACACAGTATATAGAACGACCATCTGCTTGATGTCACCATCTCGAGTACCCAAACACAGTATATAGAACGACCATCTGCTTGATGTCACCATCTCGAACACTCAAACACAGTATATAGAACGACCATCTGCTTGATGTCACCATCTCGAGTACTCAAATACAGTATATAGAACGACCATCTGCTTGATGTCACCATCTCGAGTACCCAAACACAGTATATAGAACGACCATCTGCTTGATGTCACCATCTCGAGTACTCAAACACAGTATATAGAACGACCATCTGCTTGATGTCACCATCTCGAGTACTCAAACACAGTATCTAGAACGACCATCTGCTTGATGTCACCATCTCGAGTACTCAAACACAGTATATAGAACGACCATCTGCTTGATGTCACCATCTCGAGTACTCAAACACAGTATATAGAACGACCATCTGCTTGATGTCACCATCTCGAGTACTCAAATACAGTATATAGAACGACCATCTGCTTGATGTCACCATCTCGAGTACCCAAACACAGTATATAGAACGACCATCTGCTTGATGTCACCATCTCGAGTACTCAAACACAGTAATACACGACCATCTGCTTGATGTCACCATCTCGAGTACTCAAACACGATCCAGAACGCTGCTTGATGTCACCATCTCGAGTACTCAAACACAGTATATAGAACGACCATCTGCTTGATGTCACCATCTCGAGTACTCAAACACAGTATATAGAACGACCATCTGCTTGATGTCACCATCTCGAGTACCCAAACACAGTATATAGAACGACCATCTGCTTGATGTCACCATCTCGAGTACTCAAACACAGTATATAGAACGACCATCTGCTTGATGTCACCATCTCGAGTACCCAAACACAGTATCTAGAACGACCACCTGCTTGATGTCACCATCTCGAGTACTCAAACACAGTATATAGAACGACCATCTGCTTGATGTCACCATCTCGAGTACTCAAACACAGTATATAGAACGACCATCTGCTTGATGTCACCATCTCGAGTACTCAAACACAGTATAGAGAACGACCATCTGCTTGATGTCACCATCTCGAGTACTCAAACACAGTATATAGAACGACCATCTTCTTGATGTCACCATCTCGAGTACTCAATTACAGTATATAGAACGACCATCTGCTTGATGTCACCATCTCGAACACTCAAACACAGTATATAGAACAACCATCTGCTTGATGTCACCATCTCGAGTACCCAAACACAGTATATAGAACGACCATCTGCTTGATGTCACCATCTCGAGTACTCAAACATAGTATATAGAACGACCATCTGCTTGATGTCACCATCTCGAGTACTCAAACACAGTATATAGAACGACCATCTGCTTGACGTCACCATCTCGAGTACTCAAACACAGTATATAGAACGACCATCTGCTTGATGTCACTATCTCGAGTACTCAAACACAGTATATAGAACGACCATCTGCCTGATGTCACCATCTCGAGTGCTCAAACACAGTATAGAGAACGACCATCTGCTTGATGTCACCATCTCGAGTACTCAAACACAGTATATAGAACGACCATCTGCTTGATGTCACCATCTCGAGTACTCAATTACAGTATATAGAACGACCATCTGCTTGATGTCACCATCTCGAGTTACCCAAAAACAGTATATAGAACGAACATCTGCTTGATGTCACCATTTCGAGTACTCAAACACAGTATATAGAACGACCATCTGCTTGATGTCACCATCTCGAGTAATCAAACACAGTATCTAGAACGACCATCTGCTTGATGTCACCATCTCGAGTACTCAAACACAGTATATAAAACGACCATCTGCTTGATGTCACCATCTCGAGTACTCAAACACAGCATATAGAACGACCATCTGCTTGATGTCACCATCTCGAGTACTCAAACACATTACATAGAACGACCATCTGCTTGATGTCCCCATCTCGAGTACTCAAACACAGTATATAGAACGACCATCTGCTTGATGTCACCATCTCCAGTACTCAAACACAGTATATAGAACGACCATCTGCTTGATGTCACGATCTCGAGTACCCAAACACAGTATATAGAACGACCATCTGCTTGATGTCACCATCTCGAGTACCCAAACACAGTATATAGAACGACCATCTGCTTGATGTCACCATCTTGAGTACTCAAACACAGTATATAGAACGACCATCTGCTTGATGTCACCATCTCGAGTACCCAAACACAGTATATAGAACGACCATCTGCTTGATGTCACCATCTCGAACACTCAAACACAGTATATAGAACGACCATCTGCTTGATGTCACCATCTCGAGTACTCAAATACAGTATATAGAACGACCATCTGCTTGATGTCACCATCTCGAGTACCCAAACACAGTATATAGAACGACCATCTGCTTGATGTCACCATCTCGAGTACTCAAACACAGTATATAGAACGACCATCTGCTTGATGTCACCATCTCGAGTACTCAAACACAGTATCTAGAACGACCATCTGCTTGATGTCACCATCTCGAGTACTCAAACACAGTATATAGAACGACCATCTGCTTGATGTCACCATCTCGAGTACTCAAACACAGTATCTAGAACGACCATCTGTTTGATGTCACCATCTCGAGTACTCAAACACAGTATCTAGAACGACCATCTGTTTGATGTCACCATCTCGAGTACTCAAACACAGTATCTAGAACGACCATCTATTTGATGTCACCATCTCGAGTACTCAAACACAGTATCTAGAACGACCATCTATTTGATGTCACCATCTCGAGTACTCAAACACAGTATCTAGAACGACCATCTGTTTGATGTCACCATCTCGAGTACTCAAACACAGTATATAGAACGACCATCTGCATGATGTCACCATCTCGAGTACTCAAACACAGTATATAGAACGACCATCTGCTTGATGTCACCATCTCGAGTACTCAAACACAGTATATAGAACGACCATCTGTTTGATGTCACCATCTCGAGTACTCAAACACAGTATACAGAACGACCATCTGCTTGATGTCACCATCTCGAGTACTCAAACACAGTATATAGAACGACCATCTGCTTGATGTCACCATCTCGAGTACTCAAACACAGTATATAGAACGACCATTTGCTTGATGTCACCATCTCGGGTACTACTCAAATACAGTACATAGAGAACGACCATGCTTGATGTAACCATCTCGAGTACCCAAACACAGTATATAGAACGACCATTTGCTTGATGTCACCATCTCGAGTACTCAAACATAGTATATAGAACGACCATCTGCTTGATGTCACCATCTCGAGTACCCAAACACAGTATATAGAACGACCATCTGCTTGATGTCACCATCTCGAGTACTCAAACACAGTATATAGAACGACCATCTGCTTGATGTCACCATCTCGAGTACTCAAACACAGTATCTAGAACGACCATCTGTTTGATGTCACCATCTCGAGTACTCAAACACAGTATCTAGAACGACCATCTGTTTGATGTCACCATCTCGAGTACTCAAACACAGTATCTAGAACGACCATCTATTTGATGTCACCATCTCGAGTACTCAAACACAGTATCTAGAACGACCATCTGTTTGATGTCACCATCTCGAGTACTCAAACACAGTATATAGAACGACCATCTGCATGATGTCACCATCTCGAGTACTCAAACACAGTATATAGAACGACCATCTGCTTGATGTCACCATCTCGAGTACTCAAACACAGTATATAGAACGACCATCTGTTTGATGTCACCATCTCGAGTACTCAAACACAGTATATAGAACGACCATCTGCTTGATGTCACCATCTAGAGTACTCAAACACAGTATATAGAACGACCGTCTGCTTGATGTCACCATCTCGAGTACTCAAACACAGTATATAGAACGACCATCTGCTTGATGTCACCATCTCGAGTACCCAAACACAGTATATAGAACGACCATCTGCTTGATGTCACCATCTCGAGTACTCAAACATAGTATATAGAACGACCATCTGCTTGATGTCACCATCTCGAGTACTCAAACACAGTATATAGAACGACCATCTGCTTGACGTCACCATCTCGAGTACTCAAACACAGTATATAGAACGACCATCTGCTTGATGTCACCATCTCGAGTACTCAAACACAGTATATAGAACGACCATCTGCTTGATGTCCCCATCTCGAGTACTCAAACACAGTGTATAGAACGACCATCTGCTTGATGTCACCATCTCGAGTACCCAAACACAGTGTGTAGAACGACCATCTGCTTGATGTCACCATCACGAGTACTCAAACACAGTATATAGAACGACCATCTGCTTGATGTCACCATCTCGAGTACCCAAACACAGTATATAGACCGACCATCTGCTTGATGTCACCATCTTGAGTACTCAAACACAGTATATAGAACGACCATCTGCTTGATGTCACCATCTCGAGTACCCAAACACAGTATATAGAACGACCATCTGCTTGATGTCACCATCTCGAACACTCAAACACAGTATATAGAACGACCATCTGCTTGATGTCACCATCTCGAGTACTCAAATACAGTATATAGAACGACCATCTGCTTGATGTCACCATCTCGAGTACCCAAACACAGTATATAGAACGACCATCTGCTTGATGTCACCATCTCGAGTACTCAAACACAGTATACAGAACGACCATCTGCTTGATGTCACCATCTCGAGTACTCAAACACAGTATATAGAACGACCATCTGCTTGATGTCACCATCTCGAGTACTCAAACACAGTATATAGAACGACCATCTGCTTGATGTCACCATCTCGAGTACTCAAACACAGTATATAGAACGACCATCTGCTTGATGTCACCATCTCGAGTACTCAAATACAGTATATAGAACGACCATCTGCTTGATGTCACCATCTCGAGTACCCAAACACAGTATATAGAACGACCATCTGCTTGATGTCACCATCTCGAGTACTCAAACACAGTATATAGAACGACCATCTGCTTGATGTCACCATCTCGAGTACTCAAACACAGTATCTAGAACGACCATCTGCTTGATGTCACCATCTCGAGTACTCAAACACAGTATATAGAACGACCATCTGCTTGATGTCACCATCTCGAGTACTCAAACACAGTATATAGAACGACCATCTGCTTGATGTCACCATCTCGAGTACTCAAACACAGTATATAGAACGACCATCTGCTTGATGTCACCATCTCGAGTACCCAAACACAGTATCTAGAACGACCACCTGCTTGATGTCACCATCTCGAGTACTCAAACACAGTATATAGAACGACCATCTGCTTGATGTCACCATCTCGAGTACTCAAACACAGTATATAGAACGACCATCTGCTTGATGTCACCATCTCGAGTACTCAAACACAGTATAGAGAACGACCATCTGCTTGATGTCACCATCTCGAGTACTCAAACACAGTATATAGAACGACCATCTGCTTGATGTCACCATCTCGAGTACTCAATTACAGTATATAGAACGACCATCTGCTTGATGTCACCATCTCGAGTACCCAAACACAGTATATAGAACGAACATCTGCTTGATGTCACCATTTCGAGTACTCAAACACAGTATATAGAACGACCATCTGCTTGATGTCACCATCTCGAGTAATCAAACACAGTATCTAGAACGACCATCTGCTTGATGTCACCATCTCGAGTACTCAAACACAGTATATAACCATCTGCTTGATGTCACCATCTCGAGTACTCAAACACAGTATATAGAACGACCATCTGCTTGATGTCACCATCTCGAGTACTCAAACACAGTATATAGAACGACCATCTGCTTGATGTCACCATCTCGAGTACTCAAACACAGTATATAGAACGACCATCTGCTTGATGTCACCATCTCGAGTACTCAAACACAGTATATAGAACGACCATCTGCTTGATGTCACCATCTCGAGTACCCAAACACAGTATATAGAACGACCATCTGCTTGATGTCACCATCTCGAGTACCCAAACACAGTATATAGAACGACCATCTGCTTGATGTCACCATCTCGAGTACCCAAACACAGTATATAGAACGACCATCTGCTTGATGTCACCATCTCGAACACTCAAACACAGTATATAGAACGACCATCTGCTTGATGTCACCATCTCGAGTACCCAAACACAGTATATAGAACGACCATCTGCTTGATGTCACCATCTCGAGTACCCAAACACAGTATATAGAACGACCATCTGCTTGATGTCACCATCTCGAGTACTCAAACACAGTATATAGAACGACCATCTGCTTGATGTCACCATCTCGAGTACTCAAACACAGTATATAGAACGACCATCTGCTTGATGTCACCATCTCGAGTACTCAAACACAGTATATAGAACGACCATCTGCTTGATGTCACCATCTCGAGTACTCAAACACAGTATATATAGAGCCAACATCTCCTTGATGTCACCATCTCGAGTACTCAAATACAGTATATAGAACGACCATCTGCTTGATGTCACCATCTCGAGTACTCAAACACAGTATATAGAACGACCATCTGCTTGATGTCACCATCTCGAGTACTCAAACACAGTATATAGAACGACCATCTGCTTGATGTCACCATCTCGAGTACTCAAACACAGTATATAGAACGACCATCTGCTTTATGTCACCATCTCGAGTACTCAAACACAGTAGGGCGACCATCTGCTTGATATCGAGTACTCGGAACAAAACACAGTATATAGAACGACCATCTGCTTTGATGTCACCATCTCGAGTACTCAAACACAGTATATAGAACGACCATCTGCTTGATGTCACCATCTCGAGTACTCAAACACAGTATATAGAACGACCATCTGCTTGATGTCACCATCTCGAGTACTCAAACACAGTATCTAGAACGACCATCTGCTTGATGTCACCATCTCGAGTACTCAAACACAGTATATAGAACGACCATCTGCTTGATGTCACCATCTCGAGTACTCAAACACAGTATATAGAACGACCATCTGTTTGATGTCACCATCTCGAGTACTCAAACACAGTATATAGAACGACCATCTGCTTGATGTCACCATCTCGAGTACTCAAACACAGTATATAGAACGACCATCTGCTTGATGTCACCATCTCGAGTACTCAAACACAGTATATAGAACGACCATCTGCTTGATGTCACCATCTCGAGTACTCAAACACAGTATATAGAACGACCATCCTGCTTGATGTCACCATCTCGAGTACCCAAAACAGTATATAGAACGACCATCTGCGTTGATGTCACCATCTCGAGTACTCAAACACAGTATGATAGAACGACCATGATGCTTGATGTCACCAGTATAGAGAAGTACTCTTGATGTCACATCATCTCTCGAGTACTCACAGTATATAGAACGACCATCTGCTTGATGTCACCATCTCGAGTACTCAAACACAGTATATAGAACGACCATCTGCTTGATGTCACCATCTCGAGTACTCAAACACAGTATATAGAACGACCATCTGCTTGATGTCACCATTTCGAGTACTCAAACACAGTATATAGAACGACCATCTGCTTGATGTCACCATCTCGAGTAATCAAACACAGTATATAGAACGACCATCTGCTTGATGTCACCATCTCGAGTACTCAAACACAGTATATAAAACGACCATCTGCTTGATGTCACCATCTCGAGTACTCAAACACAGCATATAGAACGACCATCTCCTTGATGTTCACCATCCGAGTAATCAAACACATTACATAGAACGACCATCTGCATGGTTGTCTCCATCTCGAGTACTCAAACACAGTATATAGAACGACCATCTGCTTGATGTCACCATCTCGAGTACTCAAACACAGTATATAGAACGACCATCTGCTTGATGTTACCACCTCGTGTACGCAAAAACACTAAATAGAACGACCAACTGCTTGATGTCACACATCTCGAGTACCCAAACACAGTATATAGAACGACCATCCTTGATGTCCCATCTTGAGTACTTGTATATGAACGACCATCTGCTTGATGTCACATCTCGAGTACCCAAACACAGTTATATAGAACGACCATCTGCTTGATGTCACCATCTCGAGTACACTCAAACACAGTATATAGAACGACCATCTGCTTGATGTCACCATCTCGAGTACTCAAAGACAGTATAAAACTCGACCATCTGCTTGATGCCACCATCACGAGTACCCAAACACAGTATATAGAACGACCATCTGCTTGATGTCACCATCTCGAGTACCAAACACAGTATATAGAACGACCATCTGCTTGATGTCACCATCTCGAGTACTCAAACACAGTATATAGAACGACCATCTGCTTGATGTCACCATCTCGAGTACTCAAACACAGTATATAGAACGACCATCTGCTTGATGTCACCATCTCGAGTACTCAAACACAGTATATAGAACGACCATCTGCTTGATGTCACCATCTCGAGTACTCAAATACAGTATATATAGAACGACCATCTGCTTGATGTCACCATCTCGAGTACCCAACACAGTATATAGAACGACCATCTGATTGATGTCACCATCTCGAGTACTCAAACATATATCTAGAACGACCATCTGTTTGATGTCATCATCTCGAGTACTCAAACACAGTATCTAGAACGACCATCTGCTTGATGTCACCATCTCGAGTACTCAAACACAGTATATTAGAAACGACCTATCCTGCTTGATGTCACCATCTCGAGTACTCAACAACAGTATATAGAATAGATAACTGACGCATCTGCTGATGTCTTCGCTCATGTCCGAGTACTCAAATCACAGTATATAGAACGACCATCTGCTTGATGTCACCATCTCAGTACTTGAACACAGTATATAGAACGGACCATCCTCTTGATTGTCACCATCTCGAGTACCAAACACAGTATATTAGAACGACCACTCTGCTTGATGTCATCCATCTCGAGTACTCAAACACAGTGTATAGACGACATCTGCCTAGATGTCAACGCATCTCGAGGTACTCAAACAGTATATGAACGGACCATCTGCTTGATGTCACTCCATCTCGAGTGAAACTCAAACACAGTATATAGAGAGAACGACCATATGCTTGATGTCACCATCTCGAGTGTACTTCAAACACAGTATAGTAGAACCGACATCTGACTTGATGTCTCTCCACCTCATCTCGAGTACTCAACACAACTAAGTATATAGAACGACCATCTGCTTTGATGTCACCATCTCGAGTTACTCAAACACAGTATATAGAACGATCCATCTGCTTGATGTCACCATTCTCGAGTACTCAAAACACAGTATTATAGAACGACCATCTGCTTGATGTCACCATCTCGAGTACCTCAAACACAGTATCTAGAACGACCCACACTGCTTGAGGTGTCACCCATCTCGAGTACTCAAAAAACTCATCAGTAATTATAGAACGACCATCCTGCTTGAATGTCACTCCAACTCGAGTGACTCGAAAACACTAGGTAATATTAGTAAAACGACCATCCTGCTTGATGTCGACCATCTCGAGTACGCTCAAACAAAACTGTATAAAGAACGACCATCTTGCTTGGTCTCCATCTCTCGAAAAAAAAAAAAAAAAGTTAAAAAAAAATGAATGGACCATTCTTCTTGATTGTCAAAATCTCAAGGTATTACAAACAAATTACAGTATATAAAACGGACAATGTCAGCTTGATGTCACCATCTTGAGTACCCTAAAACAAAGACAGGTATTATCAAGAATGCAGAACAAAAATCTGCTTGATGTCACAATTATCGAGTATTCAAAACACAAGTATATAGGAACTATGACCAATCTGCTATGAAGTCACCATCTCGGTAGTAATCAAAAAAAAAAGCGAGTCAATCTAAAAACGACCAACTAAAAAAAAAAAAAATGTCACTCCATTTCTCGATTAAAAAAAAAAAAAACACAGTATATAAAACGACCATCTGCTTGATGTCACCTCTCTCGAGTACTCAAACACAGTATATAGAACGACCCATCTGCATTTTGATGTCCCCATGACTCGAGTACTCAAACACAGTATATAGAACGTAACCATCTGCTTGATGTCACCATTCCGTCGTAAGTACTCAAACACAGTATATAGAACGACCATCTGCTTGATGTCACCATCTCGAGTACTCAAACACAGTATATAGAACGACCATCTGCTTGATGTCACCATCTCGAGTACTCAAACACAGTATATAGAACGACCATCTGCTTGATGTCACCATCTCGAGTACTGACAGTATCTACAGTGGTGACCTTTTTATAAAGGGTATATCACAAATATTTGGTTTAAAGAGCTTACCTCTCGCGGCACAGTTACCGGATTCCGAAATTGAAACCCGGTTGCGTCACGCCTCAGTCCACCCAGCTGTAAATGTGTACCTGACTTTACTCTTAGGTCAGGAAAGGTAAACTCTGAGAGGAAGGGAACTGGGCACTTCACCTCATAAAAAACTGGACCTAGTTTGAAGTCTCTAGCACCAGGAACCGACAAGGGAGAGGCTGTCGTGGTTGAGTTAAAGTGTTAGAGTATTTGTCGAGTTAGACAATTGTAGTGAAATCGACAATGAGCGTGAACTGACAAAATTATAGATTACACATAGATATTGTGTAAATAGGGTTAACTTGAGACCAACCTGGAAGAGGATTCATTAAAAGTTATCTCTCTCTCCAAGCCTCAACACACTTAAATAGTCTAAGCACCACCCGCTCTCTCTCTCTTTCTCTTTTCTCTTGTCAAAAAAAATATAGAGACTATAGTGAGAGCTTGTAATATTAAGTATGGATGAAAGGGTCGTGAACAGCGCGTTAATAAAAGCGTAAAATTTATTAAAGGTTCTTGAAGAAAAAAATATATGAAAAATAAGTATATCAGCACAACAAAATACCAAACATCAATAATCACATCAAGTTTACAAATCCACTTAAACATCAATGGACAAAAAAACAGTTCACCAACACCCAAATCCTGCGGTAAAAAAAAACCTGAGAAATAAATAAACACAGCTCTCAGTCCTTCCGCTTTTGGTGAACCACGATCAATACTCCAGTTAGTGTCTTTATGTGTATATCCTATAGATGATGAATTTTCCCTAATAAATACACTGTAGGCACTATCCATGCACTGGTAGTTACACCCTAATTAACGGAGAAGATAGGTTGAGAGTACTCTGTCTATATATGACTGGCCGCCTAATACGTGCGGGTGTTTTTAAATGACCAGATAAACACACACAAGACGAGGTCACTTTAGGACTAAAATGGTCCATTGCGCTATTTTTCCCGGCGCGTGAAATTAGGCCTGCGTACTTGGTGTTAAAATCCGGTTGGGCTGGCTTGAACTCTATTTGTGACTGAGTGCCCCGTTTAAGCACAAAAGTCTGGTGATTTTTAAATTCTGCTGAAGACGCTGGTCTGATAGACATGTTAGAAGCCGCAATGCTCTGTCTGGTGATCAAGAGGCGAGTAGGAAACTACTACTGCTAAATACGATTTTCAGATTTGCTATGGCTCGTTACACACTGCGTGAGCTTATTTCCCGTTAGAGGGTGGGCGTTGACAAAAGGTTGTACTTCAGGTAGGGGAGGGGGGATGACAACTCGTGGTGCTAGTTGCTTTCCGAAACCGCTAGATCGAAGAGAACGTGACGTTCTTCGCCTGACTTGAATCTTGCGATAGCAATGCGGTATCTCCTGAAACTGAGATCCAAAAGAAACGACTTTTACATCAAGCAAACAATAAAATTACAATAACGTTATAATAAACAGTTATGCTCCACAATGGGATCTATAATTATGGTTGTCATTGCTATGATAGTCTCGGCTGTCTTTATCCGTGTGAGTCGCCCTCCTGTTACTTCCACTCTATCAATTATCAGCATGCGCCTGCATAGGCTAATATATTTTGTACACACATGTACCTGTCAGTAAATGTTCTGACAGCAAAATCTACTCCGTCCTCTTCCAACTCAACATACAGGAAACCTAAACCTGTAGTTACAGCTGAGTGGATATGCTATTGATCTTACAACATTAAGTGAATTTACATAAAAATACAGTATTTGACATTACATAATAAATCGTATGCGCCCCTTGGGGTAGGTACATAAAAAGGGAAAAAGTAATAACCTCCCAAAATTGAATACATGGACAATGCAATGTTTTTTGCTATAATAATACAGTTGTGGCTGAAACCTAAGGCTGCTTTCTGGACTGCCGTGAAAGTTATAAGCTGGTGTCTAACTACACAAGTAGGCATATAAAATTCCACACAACCACTAGAAGTTTCTATCAGAAAGTAATAAGTGACTATCTCCTATAATTCAGTGTTATGGTGGCTGCACATCACTATTCAGTTTTTAAGTGAATAACCACACCGCTCACATTTTCTTACAGTAATGACAGTTATTTTAGCCTACTCTTAACCCACTGGTAATCACTGAACGGACTATGAGGTTATGTCTAGTAAGTATCTGTTATCGTAAGTTTACCATTAACCCATTGTAAACAATAACACAGGGAGACACGTACTGCTTAAGCACCCGTTTAACTAAGGCGGTGACGGCGCTACATTATCACTGAACTAATTACCGGGAGAAATCACCTAATTCAAGTCACACTCCAATCAGGTATATACAATATCTAACATGAATATATATATATATATATATATATATATATATATATATATATAATATATATATATAATATATATATATAAATATATATAATATATATAATATTATAAAGATATCTACTTACCCCGAGATGACGAGAAAAAGGCAAACACAATCCAGTTCTGTGTTAACGTCTGCCTGTCTCATTTGTTCATCTACGGGCCGGAACAATTTACGAGTGTGCTTGACTGAGTAACCTATCTAATTTTTATAGTCTACCAGAGACGCCAAACCACCATCGCGTGTTCCCACGGATGTACGGCGTAACGTAACCATGAGTAAGACAAATATTATTCTAGAGTCTACATCAGAAGACAACAGCCCGCGAGAAAGTTTCGTACATATTGCATAATGTTATTCTGTGAGCGATCAAGGGCCACAACCAAAAATCTCTGAACGAACGCGAGTTTTGTCTCCCCTATGATTCCGCTGTTGACTTCAGCAGTCTAGGGTTCGCTTCAAAGAACTATTTCTCGCTGGAGATCAAACCCGTTACGCGCCACACGCGCTTCCCCGAGTCAGACAGCCCCCAGGTGCAGCTTAGGTAATATTATCATAAACTGACCACTACTGACCAAGTGTTGAATTTATAATGAAGGCCAGAACGAAATCAAACCGCGGGTGGGGTCTGAGAGGGGAATAATGGGCTACGTAGGTAAAATCCGAAAGAAAAGAAAACTGAAAGTGCAAAAAAATCGAGGAAACCAGAACATTAAAAGATAAGAAAAATGGGACGTGTTGGTAAAATAAAATTATCAGTCAAATCTGTGACAGAGGCACAGAAATGCATTAAAAACTAATAAAAACATAGAAATTCTTTAAAAGAACAAGAAATATGAAACAAAACATTTCACAGTAATTAAGTGTCTGCTAACATCAAAGTGGGTGCCATCACGAGATCTCGCCCCACTCTGAAAGACCCATTGCGCCAGCTCTGACTTTACTTCCCTGCGGCAGTTTCTGCTATGAGATTACCTTTACTTTTCCTTTTAAACTGAGGGCAAATAGGAAGGGCACATTAAAAGGCAACTCTGCTCATTAGGATACATGACGTAACAGAGCTTATTATACTCTACAAGATATTATATCGAAGAATGTTTTGTGTTCCATGGTCCATGGTTTTCACTAGGGTTATGGAGTCGGCCAAAAAATAGTCCGATTCCAACTCCGACTCCTGATATTTTAGAAGTCCGACTCCCGACTCCGAATACAGTTTTTTACTAATCGTATGGCAAGAGAAGCCATAGACACAATATGGGAGGCGTTTGTGGCACAGGTAGGCACTGACAAAACCATACAGAAATTCTGGTCATTACATCGAAGTAAAAGTAGTAAAAGTACAAGCCAACTAATTCCAAATACTCTGAGCTCGACATGAATAAGCCGGAAGACCGATGCTGAAAAGAGACATGCATTACTCGAGCGTTATATTACTCAGACAGATGAAGGTGATAAAGCTGCCCGACAAGAAATTAAAGACCGAGTCTTGGAACGCGACATAAAAGAGGAGATATATTTCGACCTCATATCTGAAGAAGACGTTATGTATACTTTCGAAACCAGTTAAAACACTGCCCCGGGTTCTGATGTTGTACAGTATCATCACATAAATCAGCTCAACGAAACACGCATTATAAATATGGTGAGACATTTAACACCAGTGTTGTGGTTTTGATGGTATTGTATGATGGTGATATTACTAAGTGTGATGCATGAGGTCAGCTGTGAAGGCTCCTGAGATAAATGTAGCTGTGAATTTTCAGAAGGCCCTTCTTGCTACCACTACGACCTCACACCTATCTTTTTTTCTAATGAATGTGGCTACGTTAAAATTCTAGGGTATGATATGTAATGTGTTGTGGTAGTTTGCATACACACACACAGATATTTAATAAGTCTAATAATACTAACAAAATGTTATAACACACTGAACTAACTCAAGTTGTGTAAAATTTTATAGAAAAATTTTCTTTAAATTTATTTGTTCTGAACCAAGGTTTTATTTTGGCCAGAACATATGAAAGGTTTTGCAATTATGAAAGAAATGCATGAATATGACATAATAAATGAAAGGTGTGTACATATGTATGTTACTAGAATAGTTAATATTACTACTGTTTATAGTTGTAATCTATTTGGGAGAACACTTAATGGATGTGCTGTTGGGGTGACCTCATCACTCCCTGTCTATGGCGACTACACATTGTCCAGTTATTTGATGGAAATTTTATGGGTGTGTTGGAAAATAAGTTGAGTTGGTGAATTCTCAGCAGACCAGACGCTCACGTAGCTTGAATGTGCAGCTCTGGTGCTGAGATCTGGTGGCCCCACCTCTCCGTGCTTGGGGGCAATATCAGGCTGCTCTGCCAAAATATAAACTGCACGGGTCCACTCTTGTATGATTCAACTCATCATTTGACACCACACTGGTGCCAAATAAAAACTCACAGCTCTGCAATAAAGTATTGGGCATGTGTCAGCATTCCATCCTCTAACCCATTTCAGGACACAACACTACACACAACAACAACACCACATAGACGGGTCAGATCTTTTTGACTATACAACACATCTTACCAAGTTGGTTTCACATAGGATAAGTTCTCCCAGACTACATATTCTGAAATATGTTCATTAGCTTTCTGCCATAGAATAGGATAGGTGATATGTTTCACTGATCTCAACACTTGATCTGTCCTTCATAATCCTTACCGGAGTTTATGTATTTTATTTATCTCTAGACCCTGAACTGGGGCGGGGGGTCTAGAGCGAATCCTTACTTGTTGTAAGGGATAGATTTTGATATGGCAGTATCAAATCACTCGAAACATTAAACACATATTAAAATATACAAAGAAATACTTTCAGTCTTACCAGAATTATGAATATAGAACACAGTTAATTGCTAGCAAAACTCAGCTGAGCTGCTGGCTTTAGTATGGCGTCCCTCTAAAGATATCAATTTGCTTCTGGGAATACACCACTATATTATTTACTGTGTCTACTAGGACAACTTATGACGAATGGCAAAAATGCGCGTCTGAGCGCCGATAATATATTCATCTATGGCCAATCACCGCCTTTTCTTTTCAAATTCAAACCTCCTACCAAAAAGTCATTTCAGTCATACCTCAGTCAAGTATGCCTTATTGTCTGTTGGTCCGTCCGTCTCTACTTGCGTTTCACAAAAAAAAAACACACTTGTTTTTTGAACCAACTCTGCCTTCCCCTACACAATTTTGCCTTTAAAGTTATTTTTAGCCACAATTCTCCAGCCCATCCTCTCTCTTTCATACCAACTAGATTTTAGCGCTTTGAGTCTCAAGGCTACAGTTTTTGAAAATTAGGGACATTTTTGTTTCAATGCAGACGCTCGCTGATATGAACAACACAGTCTTTTGTCAATATCTTTCTTATTATCTATCCTTCTGTATAAATGAAAGCATATTATTTCACTGCTCAAGATGGGCCATCCGGCCAGCTAGGTTTTATATTCCTAACATTATTATTAAGAAAAAGTTACTTTTCAAGGTTAGTTGGTTTTGTAATGCGTTCGTCACTGCATTCAAATAAACGGACTAAGTTATCGCAAAAGCGTCCAAGAAATGACTGTGGCGTATAATAGCTAAGGTCCCTTTTGTCGATTTCTTTACCTTGTGTCAACTTGGGGACGTGAATTTTTTTTTCCTTGCCCCACCAATTTGCGTCCTTTAGCCTTGCTAGTTTCAAGCACGCGTTCAGTCATATTTTTTCCTCTGATCTCCGTTCTCATCCCGCTCCAAGGGTAAACGTTTTGCCTTCACGTCTAACAATTTAATTTCCATGACCCGCGGCGTGGGCGATCATGTATTCTAGTAGCTTACGCATTAGTTTTTATCCCTACGTTGTATCATTAGAGATATTTTAACGTTGTATCATGGTTAATTTTATGACAACCAGTAAACAGTATGCTGAGGTGCCGGGAGATTGGCAACATAGTTACCTACGGCCACTTCCTAAACCTAGTAAAGACTCCACACTTCTCAGCAGCTATAGAATTATCACACTCCAGAATGCATACTACGATAAACTATTAGAGAAGATTGTACGAGTACAAAAAATCATGAATCACATAGAAAATGCATAGATCCTATACCCGATACCATGGGAAGCTATAGGCCCATGAAATTAACAGAGGATAACGCTGGAACTTTTCCTTATGACGTGTACAAGGTGTTCCAGGATAAACGAGAAACGGATGATGTAGCAATTGACCTTGATGATGCTTATAACAGTGTGAAATTTGAAACATTAATGAACTGTGTAATGGCCTGCATTGCTAAATCTTTGCTAACAAGATGGATAGCAGCTGCCTTAACTGAGAGATCAGTGGCATTTCGCTTGGGAACATGGTCGTCAGACCCAATGCGCATTTGCCCGGGACTACCCCAGGGTTCTCCACTATCACTGGTGCTGTTTAATATCTACACAGCAAAAGTAGCCACCATTCAGCCAACTGGGTTGGGGCGAGCATTGACTTTTGCTGATGACATACTCATTTACAGGACTGGCTCTGACCGACAGGAAATGGTGCAAGTAAACTGGCTTCAAAGTCAATCCCAACAAGTCATGCGTGATGTGGTGCTCCTTAAACAACTCCATAGTGAAAACAGACCTTCCAGATATTACTCTACAAGAAAATCGAAAATCAAGAAAAGCTGAAATACCTTAGGGTTACATTCGATTTGCGGGCTAATGTATAAGCACCATATTGAGTACATCATACATAAACGCAGGAGAGGTCAGACGGGCAGCCCTAAAAATAATGGCTGCTGCGCACCAGGAGCAGAGATTAATATTTCTTCTGTATCATCAGCTAATCATATCGGTCATCGAGTATGGGCTGGGAATACTCACGCTGTCAGTAACACAATCTGTCAGTAGCACAATGTGAACGACTAGAACGTATTCAAAATAAAGGAATGCGTATAGTCTTGAGCAGTGTTCAGTTTCTTCTTAAATTTTTACGCTTGACCCAATAGTTAATGAACACCCCAATGATACCACTGATTTCATAGTTGAGTTTCTTAATCAGCTGTGTCCATCTGGGATGCCTCCGCACATACTAAAGCTCAACTTCAGTATATTCATCATGCTGATCAGAACCCTGAATGCAAATGAAGGTCTTTTGAACGGAACATGATTAGTGGTAAAGACCCTTAAAAAATCAGCTGATGCCGAAACCATCACAGGCTGTAATTAAGGCGTGCAAGAGTTCATTCCACACATTTAATTTAAAGCCAAGCGATACACACCTTCTTTTCATCTTGAGATGTCTTCAGTTTCATGAGATTTTAGCTTTTTGCCATGACACAAAACAAAGCACATGGACGATCATTATATCATGTAGGCGTAAACATACAAGAACAAGTCTTTGCTCATGGCCCAACTTTAAGTAGCGCTCACGCGGGGAAGAAACCCAGACAATATTAAAGTATATATTAAGGGCATGAGCTACCAAGGCGGGAATTTTAAAGATAGCTGAACATTTACAACAACAAATGTTGTGATAAGAGAACTGCTAATTAATTAGTAAAATTACACTCTATTTATCTTTTTCCACGCCCCCCCCCCCTTTCCCCGATTTTTGACGGGTTGCTCCTAGCCTTCATAGCTAATTCAGATCAGTTTGACCACGAGATCAACTGAAGGTAAACGGGAATGGAAAGAAAGAAAGTGAAAACAAGAGAAATGGTGCCAACCTGTGACACGAAGTAGCAAGAACACCATAGTTGTTTCTCGTATTTTTTCTTTTATTTGACGGGTAAATTGCTAGAAGAGATAATACTACTTACTTAGTCGTTCCTCTTCTACCGTGAGGTGTAGAAATGTGGAAGAGAGCGCGCATACTATCCTATCGGCTGTCTTCCTTTTGGCCTGGTTCCATTCTAGTCCTCGGTCGTTCAAAGGTTGTCTAACGTTGTCCTCCCAGCGGACTCTGGGTCGTAGTAGAGATAAAATTAAGTATTATTATGTTATTGAGGATGTTCAACTCGCTTCTCGAGTCAGTCCTATTATATGGTTAGTTAAAAAACGTGAATATAAATTAAAGAGATCATTGCAACAAAAGTAATAACAATAAAAGCAATTGAGGATGTTCAACTCGCTTCTCGAGTCAGTCCTATTATATGGTTAGTTAAAAAACGTGAATATAAATTAAAGAGATCATTGCAACAAAAGTAATAACAATAAAAGCAATTTTTAAATGGGAAGGATATTAGAACAAGGTCAGCCATTTTGCCCGAACGTTATTCGCGCCGCGCGGACACGTGAGCATATCACTTTGACACAGTGTAAAACACCCACTATTAAACTAACAGAGAATAGTAGGCTGCAGTAAAACTGGTAAAAACAAATATATAAATAAAAAATAATATGGTATTTCCTCATCATCGTTGATTTTTGTAGCACCTATATGTAGTTATTGTCCTTGTCACCTGTTCGTAACTGTGGCTGACGAAGGGTAAAACCCGAAACGTCCCTTGTTTCATTTGTACCGTTTACTTGTAAAACTGATTTCATACCATATTATTTTTTATTTATATAATTATTAAACTAAACAAATTTCAACTAAAATGAACAAAAAATATCCATTTCAACATCTTACAGGTTACAGTTATGATATATATAATGCCTCAAACTTCTAATTCCATAATATATCATGCTCACGAAATTTATGTTATGTGCAAACACACCGCACCACACGCAAAATACACCACACGGAGTCACAATATGGCGGCGTCCAGTTCACCGTCCTTCGCATCGGCCAAAAAAAAATGTTACCGGGTACACACTTACATAGCGCTTCAGCAGTGAAGCAAAAGCAAACATCATTTTACTCTCCTTACGGAGCATGAAGCCTCCACTACTGTTAGCTCCTTACAGGAAGCCTGCATAAAAGCATTTGTGTGTGCTCTTTCAGCGGTAGTTTATGTAGCAATTTGTTTTACATGATGACTTTGCCAGCCCTATAAATAAACTTACTAACAAACCAACAAAACTTGTATGTTATTGTGCAAGTAAAAGAGAGACTTGACATATGTCAGTAAAAGAAGGTGGGATAAGTAAACGACTTTACAAGTGAATAGTACATACGCTGAGACAGTTGCAGCAGCAACATAATGGAAAATGGTCCGGATTTTACAGGGTGGTTCAAAAGTCTCCTTACATAGGGAAAATATGTTACGTTTTTAAACAAACTCACTATTTTCGTGTTTCATATCTTTTCCTGGTATACCATGGCCTTCAAGTTCAAGTTCCCCCCACAAGCAAACATCGAGTGGACTGAGGTATGGGGACTTCGGGGGCCATTCCACGGGACAACGGCGACCAAAAGAAGCATTATTCCTTATGTATGGAGACTTTGAACCACCCTGTAGTACCACAGGTTTGAAGCAAACAACACAAAAACATATATACAACAGAAATCAGAATGATAATGAAGGCATGGAGAGAACTAGGGGCGTTAAGCCTTCATAAAGAGATGGAAAGTAAAGTAGAAGAATGTCTTTAACAAGGCTTCGGAGTCGTGGAGTCGGTCATTTTTAGTGGAGTCGGGATCGGTAAACAAATGTACCGACTCCGAAGGGGAATTTTACGAGACTTAAGACAAGGCAGATTCACGTTTGATCCATGATGAGACTTAAGTCAAGGCAGATTCACGTTTGATCTATGACGAGACTTAAGTCAAGGCAGATTCACGTTTGATCCATGACGAGACTTAAGTCAAGGCAGATTCACGTTTGATCCATGACGAGACTTAAGTCAAGGCAGATTCACGTTTGATTCATGACGAGACTTAAGTCAAGGCAGATTCACGTTTGATCCATGACGAGACTTAAGTCAAGGCAGATTCACGTTTGATCCATGACGAGACTTAAGTCAAGGCAGATTCACGTTTGATCCATGACGAGACTTATGTCAAGTGTAGCGGGAGGCTATTTAAAATTATTTATTTATGTAAGAGTATGCCAGTAAAGAGTTCTGACCTTACAAGTAATACCCCAGTCTTAGAAATAAGCACTGGTGTATTGTTATCATAAAAATAGTCAGACTGTGAAAACCCTGGCCCAGTTGGTAAGAAGTAGTACCAGGATTTAAGGTGTCTCCTCCCTGTGACTATCTTATGATTACTTATATTCTAGGGGATAAGTAAAATGAACATTCACTGAAACCACAAATGGAAGAAGTGAATAAATCCTCAGGTACAGTTAAAATAGTTTAATAATTACACTAATATTCTATTTCTACTAGTTGGAAAAGAGCATTGAAATATATATATATATAAAATTAAGTCACACAATTCCTATTAGTGTCTATTTAGACTGCATTCATTTTAAATATATCACTGTTCTTAGTCCTCTGATAAATGTCATCACTTGACTATTTACTGTGTTTCATATATTGTGGTAGTCAGTGTCCTAAGTGACACTTATCTGTTCAACTTGATACTGCTGACACTGAACTGTCCTTTGCTGATATCAGACTTGGTAGGCCCAACAGTAGGGATGCCAATGACCAGTTGAAGTTCACTCTTTGGGGTCCTGCACTTTTGTGGGATTGCCTCTGATGAACGACACAGGCTTATGATACTGGACAGTCTGGTTTGAGTTATTTCATGGAACCTGCAACATATCAGCCTTGGCTAGTATCTGGCTAGACTTGTAGCTGACTAGCACAGATGTCAGACCAGTCAGTCATCAGATGTCACCGTTATACAATCATAGTAAGTAAGGACATCATTTCAGTGATATAGCATTAATATTAACATTTCAATTAAGTGTAACTGACTAGCACATAAGTCAGACTAGTCAGTCATCAGGTGTCAAAGTTATACAGTCATAGCAAGTAACATCATTTCAATGATACAGAATTAATATTAACATATCAGTAATAAACATCATCTGGTTTATTCCGCACCTATACATCCCTTCATATTCTATAACTTGATCCTTCCAAATCATATCAAGTACAAATTCAAATCTGATGCTATTCTTAGCATCTACACAAAATTAATACATAAATAAATAAAGTGAGTGACCACGTGATCAGGTTGCTTTCTACTGAAACTGGCTGTAGAACACTCCAGTTTACCAGCTGTAAATGGGTACAAATTTGTGCGCTCGAACTAGGGAAGGCAAAGGCAGCGAGGAAGGGGACTAGTCACCTTAACCTCGTAAACTGGGATCTTCCATGATGAAGTTTCTAACACTTCATTTCCCTATGACAATCTCTGCCATGGGACTGCCTTTATCTTCGTAAGCGATAAAGCAATATGATAAATATATCTTCATTAGGCTGTGGGGCTATTTGTGATTAATTTTTGTACAAGCAACAATCATCCACAATGCACATGTTTAGATCATATTAAAAATACAATACATTATATCAATGACTATTATACAGGCATATTTTGTGAATTCTATATGAACCTGAAATAACAAATATTATACACGGTAGTTATCATAATTTCGCTTACCCTCAGACTTCAGATACTGGACTGAACAATGTTTCTGGCGATCCGCTCACAATTCATGGGTAGTGGCGAAACTCTGCCTCCAGTCTGTCTCAAACCTCTTTCGTTGTGTATCTCTCCAGTTTTTACCGATACGTTTATATACGCATAGCGCGGACGTATCGGAGGGTACCTGAAAAATCTTTCCCGAACCGTGATTTCAGCCGATCTGCGCGTCGACTGAAATGTTGCCTTTCTCATTCTCAGCATATATAATATCCATATTGTTCTATCTTATCTAGTTTTATCCAGCCGATAACTCTCTATCTTCCTATCCCTGTAATTTCCCAAACTGTTATTTGTTGATTTTAATATTTAGAACAGAAGTGGGTTTACCAGCTGTTAGCGTAACTGTGGGCAGCCGAAATACGCATATATCTCCGTAAATGAGAACTTCCTACCGTTCCTTCTTATATGCAGTTATACACAATCCTTCCCTGTACTAAAATGTAAAATCTTTTTCATACTGATTCCCTTCTGCTTTTATTTATCCTTGGCGATTTCCTCTGTCTGATACACATTTCGCTGATACGCCGCCATTTTGAAAGCGGTCAATCGATCGTTGACGGGTTTATAAATCTAACTGAACACGTTTGCAATGACTTGAAACCAATTTTGCGACATCAAGGCAGATTCACGTTTGATCCATGACGAGACTTAAGTCAAGGCAGATTCACGTTTGATCCATGACGAGACTTAAGTCAAGGCAGATTCACATTTGATCCATGACGAAACTTAAGTCAAGGCAGATTCACGTTTGATCCTTGACGAGACTTAAGTCAAGGCAGATTCACGTTTGATCCATGCAAAGAAGGGGTAGCTTAAAAAATCTGAAATAACATTTTAAAGTAGTAAAAACAAAAAAACAAAAAACAAAAAAGGTAAAGGATCCCGTTACACGCACTTTGAGGCATATTGGGAATATGGTGTTAAAGTAGTAGACCTCCTAAAACCACTTTCTTGTTCAAGTACATCCATTTTTACATAATGAAGGAAAATTTCAGTTGCTTCCGATCGTAAATAAAGTTGTTATCACAATTGGAAATTTGTTGGCACATTTAGAAAAAGCACACAAGAAATGAAAAAAAAAAAAAAACTATATACAAGGTATACTGACAATTTTCCCGTCATTGTTAACATGAAACTATTTTCCCTCATGATGTTTAGCAAAGCAGTCATTTGTGTGCAGGTATGGATGATTTGTTATTTTGTATTACTGTATGAATGATTGAATAGTTTAAAATGTAATCTACGAAAGCCACGTATTCATTTACTCACACATACCATACTTATACATATAACTCCTTATAAGTGCATCATTTTATGCCATATCACTAGTTTAAAAAACTGTAGTTGGAGTCGGACTTCTAAAATTTCCGGAGTCGGTCTGGAAATTTGTTGGCCGACTCCACAACCCTGGTCTTAAACGTGCCTGGTTCCTCTCAAAAATTCCACACCGGCGAAAGCTGTTGTTGAAGATTTATTTATTTTTTTAATCAAAGTGACTACATACTGTTCGGAGTGGTTAACCGGTAGTGACCGCCATTTTTATGCAGTCTGCAAAGGCAGAGTGGTTAGGCCGCTGGCCCCTCACGGCAAAGATGCCGGGTTCAAAACTCGGTGGTTTCTTTCTCCAGTCGTCACAGCTGTACACATGGGTACCAGATCTTCTCTTGAGTCAGGGAAGGCAAAGGCAGCGAGGAATGGAAGTGGTCACCCTACCTTTCTAAGGTGGACCTAGTATAATGAAGTCTCTAACACATCACTTCTCTACGATGGTATCTGCTATGGGACTACATTTCTACTTGCAAAGTAATAGGATACATTTTAGAACGTCTTTATGCACGTTGAGAGCGTTAGGCCTATGGAGGGGTACAGAACACAAGAATGTGTTATTTATATATTTTATGCTCTTGACAAGTAGACCCCCCTAACATTAAAGTTCCTTACCTTCTCATCTCCGTATGTTTCTCTTTTCCCTCCCCACTCCCTCCTTTAAAAATAAAACAAACGTCCGATCTTCTTTCATGAAAACCCCAGTGAAACCTCCAGTTTCACAACTTCTGTCACACCGTTCCTCTCACTCTCCATTATAAAACACGCGCGCACTTTTACCCTTCATAAATTGTGCCCAGGTCAACCTGAAGTCGACAGACATCCATTGACTACATGGCATCAGATTTTCTTCCTTATCCATTCAAGACGCAATGTGACCCTGATGAACCCGAAGGGTCTAATTTATTCTCAATTGTTACAAAATACGCGTAATTAATAACTGCTCAGCGTTACTATAGCAAAATATTCAACGCTTTGTCTCAAGGGGCAGACACAATCAATTGGATCACAGTTTCTGGCGGGATCAAATGACGATACGTTAACTGATAGTCTATTTTTCTTTTCTTGTCTCGGAAAGGGATGTCTTTCACGGTTGTCTTTACAGAAAAAAGACGTCCCAGTGTAACTGCTAAAGAAACAAGGGTATTCGCTTAGGGCCGATTAAACTGAAATATAGAACACGCGTCACTTGCCACCCCTTCCAGATTTTTAACACTGACGCTTGGTTTCTTATTATTATTTAAATATAAAGTAGTTTAATAGGATAAATGATCGGTCCTTTCTCTACCAGCAAACAATGAAGAACTATCAATCTGATCTAATGCTGAGCTTCAACCTGACGCAACCTGTTTAGAACAATAGTTCCGCAGACGTGCCCGAACGCGCCTTAACCCCGTGGCATCACTGCAGAATTTCTTCTAGTCTCCATGGCATTTTGAAATGATGTTGAAACTTAAAACTTCAGTAGTGAAAAATAGATGTACGTTTAAGTGCACAGATTAATTTCGAGGCTCTACACGGACACGAGGCTGAATGTTATAATAAAACTGGAACTTTCCATTTTCTTTGTGGCTAAGCGCAACCGTCGTATATATAATATTAATTTGTGTGTGCCATTTCACGCAAACGTCACAAACAGTACCTACTGCTTTGTGTTCGCATCTCATCTGTTGCTTAAGTCATGATAAGTTATCTGTTCTTCTTGCGTATAGGATTTACGCCCACTTGGATATGTTGTATATCCTAACATGCTTCGTCATTGTCTCAGCGTCACACCTGCGTCTATCTGCTGTTTCTGATACACATAGTCCGCAGAAACGTTTCATTTCCTGATATTTTTTTAAACCAATAATAATCTTTCTTTATCAATGGGTATTCAATATCTTCGTTGATATTATTTACGCAATTAAGCTTTTATGCTTCCACAATGGAGAATTTCACTTATCTGATCAAGCTTTAGGACATGTGGGTAAACGAGACCAGTTTTATGGCAGCTGTTACTTAACGTGCCTTTGTCCTTAAGATTTTATATTGTCTTTCGTGTAAAAGAACATAAAAGATAAAAACATTTGGAGTAAACTTTGTGTTAATTTGAAATAGGAGAAGTATCATATGAAGCTCCTTAGTCCAGGTGCAACTGTAGCGCCTTGTGAATGTGTATACGGCTCGCGGCTTTGTGCAGATGAAATATGCGACTGAAAACATATCCATATATTTCTAATGAAGTTGCGATTACCACTAAAATTACCATATAGATGCAAATAATTCATGTTAACTGTACTGTGAATTGCTCCTTTTGCATAGAAAACTAAGTTACCCAACTCTTCTTCTTCTCTGATCATTAGCCACCGACCGTCAAAGAAGTCAGTGGCCATCACGCCTGGTGGCGTCTTGTAGAGCAACAACAAATTGATTCCACTTTGCTCGGTCGGTGGCCATCCTTCGTACAGTGCCCCAACTCTGGTTCATTCTTTGCATCTCAGCCTCCACAGTCCTCGGCCAAGTTGTATTTGGTCGGCCTCTCTTTCGTTTTCCTTCAGGGGTCCATAGCATAGCTGTTCTTGTGATGGCATCTGGGTCTCTTTTGAGGACAAGGCCAAGACAGCTCCAGCGTCTGCCAGCTATGATGGTGTGCATGTCCTCTTGCTTGCTCCGAGTAAGCAGATCTTGGTTGGTGATGGTATTCGGCCAAAAGATTCGGAGAATTTTTCTTAGGCATGTTTTGTGAAAAGAGGACAATTTCGACATTTCCTTCTCTGTAACTCTTCAGCATTCCGCACCATAGAGAAGCACAGAAAGCACACATATATAATATGTGATATAATCTTAATTTTGTGCTTGTGTTTACTGAGAGGACTTCCAGATGTTGTTTAGACTAAAAAAGGCTGTTCTTGCTTTGTTCATTCTGTTGTTGATGTCTTTGCTTGCTCCGCCGTCTGGTGTTACAATGCATCCTAGGTACAGTATGTGAAGGTGTCTGTCTGTTCCAGTTGCTGATTCCTTACTGATATGGGCTCAGGGTTGCTCACATTGAGCGTCATGACCTCTGTCTTCTTTAGATTGATGTTCAAGCCCACCTGCTGGCTATACTTATTACGTCTATCCGTTATTTCCTGGATGTGTTGATATGAATGTGCTACTAGTGCAATGTCATCTGCATATTCCATATCTTCCAATGTAGAATTAGAAAATGTACCCAACTCATACGCCGGAAATACAATTTCAACGCCGTGTAGTTAGTGGTGCGAGACCGTTTAAATATATACAGGACACTAGTTAAAGTTCTGCATTTATTACTGTGGGAAAATTACTATTAAATAATGTTACAAATAGCAATTAAGGTAATTAATTAAGAAATTATTAGAATCACTAGTGTGCGAATACAAAAGAAAATGCAACATCATGCTGTGTGATGAGCATCGAATGTTGAAATGGCGATCACGAATACTGTCTCCTTTTCATGATCAATTAGGCTCATACAGATTTTTTAAAAAAAAAGGCAATCTCAGGCTTTCTTTATTTCCTGGTACAAATAAACCAGAAGTGTACCAGTATAGTCAAGTTCTAATTAGAAGATTAGCTGACTTAATATGTCGAAAGCTAGAATCACAAATGATGCGCGCCAATAATGTAAAAGTGAAGGTCAGTTTTATTCGTCTGCAAAGCAGTAGCCTAATTACTATTCACGGCTAGTGATTATCTACTCAAGTGTATTTTACCGAGTAAGTTCCGTTTTTTTTTTTAAAGATAGTATAATGTACTTAGGCTTAACACAAACTCGATTAAATAATGCATTTAAACTGTGCAACTTTATTGTGAAGGCACGCTTGCACCAAACTATGCAGTTGTCTGGTAGGTCCGGTGACATTTTGCGCATCAAACACGGCAGCCTTCAACCGTATGTACGCTTCAGCGCAGTGCATAGACTTTAGTGATTTTTATGAATTTCCAAATGTAGTGTTAACAACTCTTGTCCTTTCCTGTGCACTGGTGTGATGAATTTAATGAAATCTAGACTGGCTTAGCCGAGTTCAGTTAACGTCTTGTGTGATTTTCGTATGATCAGTTAACGTTCTACCCTTTTATAGGTAAGAATATAGGCCTATTTAACTCGTCTATCAAAGTTTGCTGTGCTTAGTAGGGAGATGAACGCAATTTTACATCAGCAGTGAATAAGTATTTTCGGCTTGATCAGGTTTGTACCTCTTGGGCTCGACATTGGGTTTGGGAAATTCTCCAATATAAAAAGCGAGACTTGTATATAGGCCTAGGCCTGAATCTTAAAACTTAGGCAGAAAAATAATTGAGATTTTACCTAGTTGTTTGTAAGTGGTGAAATATAAAGTTTCAGAAAGCTTAATAGTGTACAAAATAACATTATTTTGCAACAATACCAACACAAGAAAAAACGTCAGTTTTTTATAAATTTGTTAAAACCAAACTTAAATGTATTAGTTAAGTTGTGTCACCTACTATTAAATGACTACATGTTTTGTGGAAAGCTCTGATCTTCACTATACAAATTATTGTTAAACAGAACACTGATATTTAACTTTATAATTTTTATTTATTTTCAGCTGAGATAAATTCTTTTGTTCCTGTTGTGGTCCATTAGTTCCTTTGTTTTGCTTTATTGCAATGTTTATACTTGATCTATTAATAATTTTTTTTGCTAATAATAAGCTTAAAGTAAGTATATTCTTAGAGTAGACCACATACTAACAGGGTCTGTTATTACACTAGTCCTGTAAGGGCGACCCAGCTGAAGTTGTGCATGGGGTTGATAACCCTGTCATGCAAAACAAATCACCACAGCAACCACCACTACCTGCCAGAGCACAAAAGCCATCTAGCACATGCCCCCTCTCAATATCAGACCACAAGGTCTTTTATATTTCTTCTTCTTCTTCGATCCTTAACCACCGACCGTCAAAGCAGTCAGTGGCCATCATGCCTAGTGGCGTCTTGTAGGGCAACAACAAATTGATTCCACTTTGCACGGTCGGTGGCCATCCTTCGTACAGTGCCCCAACTCTGGTTCATTCTTTGCATCTCAGCCTCCACAGTCCTCCGCCAAGTTGTTTTTGGTCGGCCTCTCTTTCGCTTTCCTTCAGGGGTCCAAAACATAGCTGTTCTTGTGATGGCATCGGGGTCTCTTCTGAGGACATGACCAACCCAGCTCCAGCGTCTGCCAGCTATGATGGTGTGCATGTCCTCTTGCTTGCTACGAGTAAGCAGATCTTGGTTGGTGATGGTATTCGGCCAAAAGCTTTTATATTTAGACGTACCTTAAAACAACTAATGGACCTTGTGTCTAGGTTGAACGAGGCGCACCTCGCCAAAACAAAGCAAAACTCCTATTATTATTTTTTAAAAACATGCACCCTGTTTGGAGGTTACTGTTGTGGTGGCTCTGTGCTCTTCAGTGAGTGACATAAGAGTATGATCAATGGATTTATATTTTTTAATTTCTTTTGTTAATACAAATGTATTCATTTGGAGCACAGGCCTGCAGCAAATTCATGCCAAGCCTTACAAATGTGCTTTTCTTCAAGATTATTGTATCTCTTCTTTATGCCTTTCATGTCTTGTCTTCAATTCCCTTCTCCATGTGTATTCAGGTCTCCGTCATGTATCCCCCAAGGATTCCAAAAAAAAAAAGACTGTCGTATATTGCTGTCAGGTGGTTTTCTTATTGTGTATCCTATTCAAAGTCTGCATCTTGTTATCACTTCTTGTTCCACTGGTTTTTCTCTGGTTCTTTCCCTCAGATTAAAATAGATTATTAGATCTTTATTTATGCCTTTACATTTTTGTTGTACCTTTACTGTTGTATATTAATTTTTGTTCCAGATGTGAGAAACTCTGAGGTATCTTTAAAGCCTAACAGCAAAGTTCTGAGACTGTCATAGATATTAGGCTTAGCCTTAAAAAAACTCAGTAAATTCAGGCCCAGTTCAGTAATTGTTAATAAAGTTGCATTTGGAGCCCCACATCACTGGATCTGGAGGCCTTATCTGCGCCACTGCCAGGTATTTGTGTGGAAACAAAGCAAACGCTGAGAAATGGCTCATTCATATTAACTCTTTGCTACTGGTGCCAAATGTTAATCATTCTGTCATTTTCCATTTAGCTTCCCAAGGAGCATTGAGCTGCCACCACAGCTGGCCTCATTGAAGGAAACCTGCACCAAAGCTGTTGCAGTAGTGGTTGTGGTTTCTGTAGCAATTGTATTTACATGTTTCCAGCCTCAAGACACAATGTTGCAGTAGTCTTGCCCTTACCTCATGCCTGAGGGAACAGACTCCCTATTTTTTTCTTTGTCACTTCAGAGACCTATGGGGAAGTACACAGGGCTATATCAGACATGGTTGTTGTTTAAAGTGGAAGAGAAGAATATTATAACGGGTGAGATAAGGTGTCTGAGAAAAGCTGCAGGTGTCACCATAAGAGACAGAAGAAGAAACGAATAGTCTAGAAACCAGCTTCATGCTATATTCTTTTGCTTCAAGCCTAAGTCTTGTGATCAAGCTTTATTCATCAGCTAATACATTGTTGACATTTTAAATACACATGCAAGATTAGATGTTTGACCTAATAAAAATGCACTTATGACCTTAAGAAACAGCAAAGATTAGATGTTTGACAAAAAACTTAAATTTATAAATAACAAGCGGGAGCCGCGCTGGTGTAATGGATTCGGCGTTGTACTGGCGACCAGGTGTTCATGGTTCAAACCCGGGCGTCGGCGTTTGAAGAAATGTTTACGGCCGGAAATTTGACTGAACAGCCTGAACGGCTCCTGTGATAAACCCTCTGTGGATGGGAAGGAGCGAAGCTCCTGACCGGGTTGGAAGGAAAGTCCTCAGGTTCCCCAGCCTCGCAATGACATGTCATTGGGCCGAAGGGCTGAAAGCCTAAGTGCCGCTGGTTAAGGAAAAAAAAAAATAAATAAATAAATAACAAGCAAGGCAAATTGCTTACTGCCCCAAAAGAAGTAATGGAAAGAATATTTTTCAGAACTCCTGGGTGGTGTGCAAGGTCAAGCATCAGAAATGATAACCACTGGCACAGAAGAGGAAACCAATGGTGATGAAGATGACATAAAGATGGAAGAACTGAAGGCAGCACTGGAGAAACTCAAGATGGGCAAAGCAGCAGGACATGATGGCATAACACCAGAAATGGTTAAGTACATGGGAGCAGCAGGCGACCTATTACTCCTAAGGGTCCTACAGGCAGGTTGGTGCAACAAGACCATACCAAAGGATTGGGAGATTGCCATATTAACACCGATTTTCTAGAAGGGTGACAACCGACAATGTGGAAATCTTAGAGGCATATCCCTTCTCAGTGTGCCTGGTAAAATCTACTCTAGAATCCTGGAGCAGAGACTCAGATGCTTAGCTGAGCCACAAATGGATGAGGTCCAGTGTGGCTTCTGAGCAAATCGAAGTACTCAAGACCTAATCTTCACACTCAGTTGAGTGAAAAGGCTCTTGAGTATAAGAGTGAGATCCATTTTTGCTTCTTAGATCTGGAAAAGGCATTTGAGAAGGTCCCCTGGAACAAACTCTGGGACTGTTTGGCAAGGAAGAACATTCCATCACCTCTGATTCATGCTATACAGAGCTTCTACAAGTCTTGCAGAAATTATGTGAGGACGGCAAACCATAAGTCAGAAGAATTCAGAACCACCACTGCTGTAAGACAAGGTGATATCCTGTCACCTTATCTTTTCATACTCCTCATGGACGATGTCATCAAGGCATGTAAGGAGAGGACATGGAAAGTATTCAGTGGGGTACTGGAAGATGAGACAGGTCTGTATTTCAGAGCTGGCATTTGCTGATGATGTTGCCCTGATTGCTAAATCAGAGGCACATCTTCAATCCAACCTGCAAGTCTGGAAGGAAGAGCTGGGGAAGAGAGGGATGATCATAAGCAGCTCGAAAACAAAAACCATGGTGATATCACAAGAGAAAAGAAGACATCAGATTAAGCTGGGAGAACAGGTCCTGGAGCAGGTCAACCACTTTAAATACCTTGTCGCTGTCATAGACCGGAAGGGAGGCATCAAAGAAGAGTTGGCTACCCGAAGAGCAGTAGCTGGGAGACTTTTTCAAGCCAAAAATCGAGGATTCCTCAGCAAAAGAGAAGTTAGTAAGAAGACGAAGATGGCTGTATACCGCTCCACCTATGTTCCAGTCTTGACGTATGGATGCGAGTCATGGGCAATGACTACAACCCACAAAAGCCAAATCCAAACCTCAGAAATGAGGTCTGAGGAAGGTGGTTGAAGTAACAAGAAGAGACATGGTCCACAACCAAACGATACGTCAAGGACTAAAAACCCAACCCCTGCAGACCCAAGAAGAACAGTCCCAACTGAGATGGTTTGGCCATGTCTGCAGAATGGGAGAAGATCGGCTACCATGGCAAGCATGGGAAACTAAGAGCCAGGGATCTAGACCTCCAGGACGACCCAAAGTCTGCTGGGAGGACAACATTAGACAATCTTTGAAGGACTGAGGACTAGAATGGAACCAAGCCAGGAGGAAGACAGCCGATAGAACAGTATGGCGCTCTCTCTTACAAATCTCTACACCTCACGGTAGAAGAGGAACGACTAAGTAAGTACGAAAAAAACCCAGCAAATTTGACCCAAGTATAAAAAGAAACAGCAAAGAAAGTGCAACACCTTGCATTAACTACATCGAGAGACAGAATATATAATGGAGTAGACACCTTGTTGGGATGCATTCAGATCAGCCACCAGTACAAGCCTTCAGAGTAGAAGATCTGGTTGTAGGCAAACGGAGGCCCAAAAGCAAGGTGGATAGACAATATTTAAGAGATCCTAAAGAAATTTTGTTTAATGCTAGGGAAAGCAACACATGTCTTGGAAAACTTCCTCTCCCCATGACACTTAAGGCATATGTGGAAAGAAAAAGTAACTAGGCACACCACTCAGAATGTGCACTAATGTAGTACAATGCTCTTTTTTTTTGCAATTATGAAAGTTTGTAATTTTCACTTTGTATTTCTTTTCCTAGTATTTATAGTTTTGATGGCCACTGACTGCTTTGACGGTCGGCGGCTAAGGATCAAAGAAGAAGAATAGTTTTGAGTGCAAGAGAGACATGTGGGCACTGGACATAAATCCAGCAACCTGGGAGGATGAAGCTGCCGATCGCACCAAGTGGTGATGCTATCTACGGCGCCACCTTTGATTGGGTGAAAAGAAGATCACACAACAAGAATAAGGGAGAAGAAAAGGAACATCAGGAAAATAAGCAGCTGAGGGCTGTCACCTCAGGGGCACATTCCCATGGTCAGTTATGACTGAAGGGGCTATTATTATATTTTTGAGTCTTATTCAATACAAATTTAATATAAGATACTATAAAAATCTGTCATTTCTAGGTGAATGTCATAAGTTTTGTAAAATGCGCTTCATGTTTTGACAAATGTCCGCAATTTCTGTCAAATGTACTTTTTGTCTTAGTGAATGTCTGTACTTCTTATAGAATATTTTTGGTATCTGAATTTATGCATTTTAAATAAAATACTTTTCTTGTGTTGTGGGAATCTCAGCTCTTTTTGTAAAATATGTTTGATGTGGGAAATGTATGCATTTTAAGAAATATTCATATGCTTCAGCAAATGCAAATGTAGGTGAATGAGGATTCATTGAAATATTATTAGTACTTACAATTATTTAAATATGTGAACCAGTTGATTTTCCAGTTGGAGGGACTATGAAAACAAGGATATGAAAGGCTAGAGGAGCCTTCACTGCTTTGGGAAATATATGATTAAAATTAATCAGTTCCAAGACAAAAATCAGTATTTTCAAATCAAGTGTCAAGTCCGTCCTTTTGTATGGCTCTACATGGAGAACAACAAAAACAACAACCAAAAAGCTACAGACTTTCATAAATGGATGCTTGCATAGAATAGAAGGATTGAAGTGGTATGACAAGATCATTAATGTGGAACTAATGACAAGAACTAGACAAGAGCCAGTGGAACAAGACATGAGAAGGGGATGCTGGAGATAGATAGGGCACATATTGAGAAAACCTGTTAACAGCATTACCAGACAATCCCTTTTCTGGAATCCCCAGGGTAAGAGAGGTAGAGGAAGACCAAACAACACATGGAAAAGAGAACTGGAGAAGGGAATGAAGAAGGCATGAAAAGATCTTAAGCTGATGACAAAGGGACAGAAGACTTGGCGTAAGTTTGTTGAAGGCCTATGCTCGTTTGGGAGTTGAAAGGTGAAAAAAGAATTGATTTTCACTTCTTCATTATTATGATCTGAAAGGCTACAATATCTAAGAAATGGAAGATTAAAATGTTTTCAACCTTTAGTATCCAAGACCAGGGAATCTATATTTTCTGCTGAATATATGAGAAACAGTGAAGAATAATCGTATATAAACACATAACTGAATAGAGCAGCCCCAAATTTTTTTCTGACTTCATTGATAATATTTTTGGCCAAGTTTGCAGTAGGTAGATGATCCATTTAAATTTACCTTATTTATCTTTATTTTAAAAGCAGACTATCATAGTGAATGAATGACCTTCCACTTGTAAATTTGACAGATGCAATGGCACCAGTGCAAACTCAGCCTAAGGTAAGTAAATATTTCAGGCAGCTGTGCTTCTATTGCTGGAAATGACACAGTGATAATCTTTTACATAATATTTAATACTGTTGTTAGTCACAGATAGTAACATATCATGGCTTGATTCATTTACTCTATTTGTGTTGTTTAAGCATTTCATCATCATTCCTGATATTGCCAACTGGCTTTTGCAGATTTTGTTTGGATTCTTGTTGCTTCTGTCGAATAACTGTTCTAGGTTGTAATGATACTGTTTTTATTATACAGCAAGACATGTATGAAACACACAGGATCATAAGGCTATGTTGCCTGCGGTATGGTCTCACAAAGGAGGTCTCTATTTCTATAAGCCATGTGAAGGGTTTAAAAAAAAAAACTTATTCTATACTTATATTGTATAGAATAATTTTTAATGATCTACGATAAATTGTCATATTTTTATTAAAAGTTTGGAACCAATAGTTATTCTGAAACAAAAGTAAATGATGAACATATTGTCAGGTAAGATCACATAATATTTAAGAACATCAAGGCATGTAAGGAGGGAACAAGAAAGTATTCAGTGGGGTACTGGAAGATGAGACAGGTCTGTATTTCAGAGCTGGCATTTGCTGATGATGTTGCCCTGATTGCTAAACCAGAGGCACATCTCCAATCCAACCTGCAAGTCTGGAAGGAAGAGCTGGAGAAGAGAGGGATGGTCATAAGCAGCTCTAAAACAAAATCCATGGTGATATCACGAGAAGAAAGAAGACATCAGATTAAGCTGGGAGAACAGGTCCTGGAGCAGGTCGACCACTTTAAATACCTCAGAGCTATTATAGACCAACAGGGAGGCATCAAAGAAGAGTTGGCCACTCGAAAAGCAGCAGCTAGGAGACTTTTTCAGGCCATAAATCGAGGATTCCTCAGCTAGAGAGAGGTTGGTAAGAAAACGAAGATGGCTGTATACCGCTCCACCTATGTCCCAGTCTTGACATATGGATGCGAGTCATGGGCAATGACTACAATCCACAAAAGCCAGATCCAAACCTCAGAAATGAGGTATCTGAGGAAGGTGGTTGAAGTAACAAGAAGAGACTTCAAGAAGAGACATGGTCCGCAACCAGACGATACGTCAAGGCCTAAAATGCCAGCACCTGCAGACCCAAGTAGAACAGTCCCAACTAAGATGGTTTGGCCATGTCTGCAGAATGGGAGAAGATCGGCTACCACGACAAGCATGGGAAACAAAGAGCCAGGGATCCAGACCCCCAGGACGACCCAGAGTCTGCTGGGAGGACAACATTAGACAATCTTTGAAGGACCGAGGACTAGAATGGAACCAGGCCAGGAGGAAGACAGCCGATAGGATAGTCTGGCGCTCTCTCTTCCAAACCTCCACACCTCACGGTAGAAGAGGAACGACTAAGTAAGTTAGTTTTGGTTGGCTTGCATAACTGTGAAGGGAATTAAGAAAGCTTTAGTAAACTTTAATACTGCAGTGTAAATTAGGTTTTCTTGAATTCATTATGAAATCAGTTTTATTGAGTTGGTTAATTGTTCCTGAAAGGTACGCGGCTCATTTAAATTTTACAATATTCAATTTATTCTATGTCTAACAGGTGATTGAAGATGAAGCAACTGCTAAAGCTTTTGGAGACTTACTAGACAGACATTTGATAGACCTTCAGAATGCTAAAGATGAAACAGATGTAGCAGAGTTGCTTACTGGTGGCACTATTCAATTGATAAGTATCTAACCCTAACTTAAAGAGAGTCTAATATGGATCATTAAAAAAAAAAAAAATTTAAGAGTTAACAATGTGACATAGAGGTCAAAATTCCAGAATGATTTTGAATTGATTGTTTTGGCGTAATCTAGACTTGGAAGATAGTTCGATACATTTTGTTGGAACAGGAGTATTTTAAAGTGAATAATTATGTTGCATACATATGAAACTAATAACACAAACAGTTGTTTGACAGAGTAATTATACCTATGTGAATACTGTCAAATTTTGTGTCGGTACAAAAAGCACATGTGTACCGTGTTGTGTAAATCATACAACAGTTGAAATACAAGTAATGGGATATCTTCATAATAACATTTTGAATGTAATCATAACCTGTGCACGACGACCCTTATTTTGCAGTCACGACAGACAGAGCCTGCATTTGAATTCACTACCAGGGTGAATAAGCTAATAATGTATTTATTTGTTATTGTTTGTAAAGAATAGCAAGAAAAAAAATTATAGACCAGCCAACAGCCTTCATCTTCTCATATTGTCATATTACGTTCCTGATTTTTCCTTTTTTTTAAAAATTTGTTACTATTTTGTTTGTATGTCTTTTCATCTGCTCTTTCTTTTGTATTTTTGGAAAACTGCATTATTATTTATTGATTAATCAAATCTTTTAATTTATTGAATGAGAGAGACAGGCATTGATGCAGAAAAAAATGTATCTAAAATTTACACATATTATTATGTGCTGTCTAGTATAGATCCATGATTTTGAATGAAGGGAAAATTCTTTTAAATGACTTTATTCAAGCCTTACTGGTTGCTTATAGTCAAATACAAATCAAGGAAGCTTGATGATTTTTAAAAAAAATCTATGTGAAACCTTCCAGTTTTTCTGTCCGACCAAATTGAAAGTAGTTGGCTGAATATCTGAATTAAAGAGGCCTGTTGAATCATATGGATAAGGAAGAACCCCTCAGAGTTTTTAGGAGAGTCCAGGAATATTAGTATACATTTTTTCTCTGTAAAAGAATTTATTTTTCATATTTTTTTGCTTGAGATTTGTGTAAAGTTTATTGCCAGGTCAAATAATCTAATTCACCACACTTCTGTTGCCAATTCGCCATGTGTGTCAATTAGCAAACTAATTGCCCACCCCTGGTATAGATTATATTTTTAGAACATACCATACTTCTGTATTTTTTAAAAGTTCATTTGAAAAAAAAACTGTTTTTAGACTGGCTGTGTGCATAATTACAGTAAGTAGCTGTTATTATTGGCAAAGATGTACAGTAATAATATTCCTGTTTTAGTGGTACACCAAACGAAAAAATAAGTTTTGTTTTTTTAAACCCTTCACATGGGTTATAGAAATAGAGACCTCCTTTGTGAGACCATACTGCAGGCAACATAGCCTTATGGTCCTGTGTGTTTCGTACAACATGTCTTGCTGTATAATAAAAACAGTATCATTACAATCTAGACCAGTTACTCGAATACACATTACAGAAGCAACAGATAGCACACATTAATAATGTTCGCCAAACATATTAATTCATAAATATTAAATATAATAAATAATTGAATATAAATAATGCTTCATCATGAATATTGGGGAAATGTGGCTGTAATAATCTTCATCTACGTACACTCTCAGACGTCTGCTTGAATATTTACAAAGAAAGCAGTGGTCAGCTTGAGGATATTTGTATTTCCATAGAATTTTTTCCAGGAATTTGGATGTAATGACAAAAAATTACCCACTTTATGTGAAACCAACCATTTCTGACAACAGCATTTGGTATAATCGCTTCTGGTTATCGAGAGTAGTCAGAAGTAAAAATCATATGAAAGAAATTTAAATTGTGTAGGAGAATCAATCACTACCCTTTAGCTCTCCAAGGAGCATTGTCCTTCAACAAACACATGCCAAGTCCTCCTGTCAAGTGGCATCTGCTCAAGTTCTTTCCATGTTTTCCTCATCATTTTCACCTCTGTATCCAGTTCTCTTCTCCATGTGTTTTTTGGTCTACCTCTGCCTCTCTTTCCCTGATACTCCAGATTAAGGACTGCCTTGTGATGCTATCAACAGGTTTCCTCAATGTGTGTCCGATCCATCGCCAGCATCTTCTTCCCAACTCTTGTTCCACTGGCACTTGTCTGGTTCTTGTCATCAGTTCCACGTTTATGACTTTGTCATACCATTTCAGTCCTTCTATTCTACGCAAGCACCCATTTATAAAAGTCTGTAGCTTTTTGGTTGTTGTTTTTGTTCTCCATGTTTCAGAGCCATACAATAGGGCTGACTTGGCATTTGAGTTGAAGATTCTTATTTTCGTGTTGGACTTGATTTCTCTTGTTCTCCATATGTTTCCCAATGCAATGAAAGCTCCTCTTGCTTTTTGTATTCTTATTTTGATATCATTGTCTGTCCCTCTAATTTTGTCTATATTACTGCCAAGACATGTGTACGATTCTACATCTTTTAGTGGTGTTTCTTCAAGTTCAATCTTGTTATCATTTCTTGCATTTATTCTCAATCTTTTTCTTTTCCCTGTGTATTTTCAGGCCCACTTGTGACCTCTCATCGAATATTTTCATTTTGTCTTGCATTTGATTATGCTTATGGGACAGAAGAGCCAAGTCATCTGCAAAATCTAGATCGTCAAGCTGTTTAGTCAGATTCCACTGGATTCCATTTCTGTTGTGTAATGTCGATGTTTTCATAACCCAATCCATTGCTAGTAAGAAAAGAAATGGAGACAAGAGGCATCCCTGTCGCATTCCCATTCTAATCCTAAACAGTTATGTAAGTTGTCCTTCATGAAGAACTCTGCATGTCATGTCTTCATAGGTCTTCTTTATTAAGTTAATGATCTTCATGGGAACTCCATAATGCCTCATCAATTTCCAAAGTGATTCTCTGTCTACACTGTTAAATGCCTTTTCGTAGTCCACAAATCCGATGTATAGTGGTGAATTCCATTCCAGACTTTGTTCAACTATTATTCTCAAAGTGGCTATCTGGTCTGTACAGGATCTGTTTTGTCGAAAACCTGCTTGTTCATCTCTCAGTTGCTTCTCTATGGACTCTTTTCATCTCTCAAGGATGGTTCAGTTTAATACTTTTCCTGGCACTGATAGTAACATTATTCCTCTATAATTTGTGCACTCTTGTAAATTTCCCTTCTTAGGCAACTTGACCAGATAACCTTCCTTCCATTCTGCTGGTATTTCCTCTCTTTCCCAGACTTCGTTCACAGCTGATTTGTAGCTCCTCTTCTGCTGGCTGGATGTCTGGGGGATTAGTTGGAGTTGGTCTATTGAGAAGTTCCTCAAAATGTTCTGTCTATCTCTTCATTTGTTCTTGTATATTACTAAGCAATTTTTCATTCTTATCTTTTATGGGGCCATTTGCTTGCTTATATTTCCCTATTAGCTTCTTTGTGTTGTTGTACAGGTCCCTCCTTTGGCTGCAGCTTCCTCTGCTTCCTTTGCCAACTCTTCAATATACTTCCTCTTGGCTCTTTTGATGTTTATTCTTACTTCTTTGTTTGCTTCTATGTGTAATATAACACATTAATAATACGAACCACACATTGTAATAATGCGAATCTTGACATGTACGATATTCTGTAAATAAACATGGCTACGAACTGAACATGCTTTTACTGAGTGCTTTCTGAAACATGTGTGTGCTTGTGTAGATGACGAGGTAATGCTTATATACATACATCATAACATTACATGGTGGCAGCGGTCGATACCGGACTGACGCAAAACAGCTACACGATAACACGTGAGTACAGTATTCGGCTAATTTTCGTCATCGAAGTCAGCCATGGCGGCGAAACAATATCGCAACGCACCGCAAATGAGATTCGCCGGTCAAGACGATAAGAGTGAAGCTTTCTTGTTATGGCGCCAACGCATAGATCTATATTCCAAGACCACTGGTCTAGAAGGACAAACCTTAACTCCATATATCCTAGAAGCATTGGACGATGAAGGTTTGAAAATTTACAACAGTTTTGCTACCGCCATGCCTGTGGAGTCGGCGACAGACCCCGCAGCCATATTGGACGAATTTGAAAAACGTCTGATAATAAAGCACACGAACTTTAGAGCGGCAAGATTAGAGCTTCACCACCTGCGACAGAAACGTGATGAAAGCCTAGATGATTTCTTCACTCGCATTAAGGAGAAAACAAGAGTATGTAAATTTAGCAACGAAGAAGAAAAAGAGCGAATTATTGAACAGATTCTTCTCAGCACACCAATGCCAGAGTTCCAGAAATGGCTACTGAGCCAGAGTGATACGCTAACTTTACAACAACTTCTGGATGAAGGCAGGAAACACGAGGCACAAGCACTAAACATTAAACAAATTCAGCAAGGTACATTAGCAGCCCAGGTGGATGCAGTGAAAAGCTATAAACCTAGACACAACAAAGCAACTGGTTCGAAACAACAAGAAAAAACACAACACAAGCAGAGGTGCTATGTGTAAATGTTGTGGCCTAAACCACATACAAAACCACTGTCCAGCTAAAGACTCTACATGTCATTACTGCAGAAAGAGGGCCACTGGATAAAATTATGTTTCAAGAGGAAACAAGACAGTGCTCAACACAAACTTCACAGCAGAAAGTCGTCAAAACAAACACACTCTATGATGACTGAGGACCTTGACTCCAGTGAAGAAAGTGATCCTTCCACTTTTTGATACTGTGAAGATACTAACTTTCAGTAATGAACCAAAGAGAATGCAGGCTTTCTGCAAGGTACAATTCCGAATACCAGGAATTAAAATGCACAAAGAAAGAAACATTCGGTTCAAGATAGACACAGGTGCCCAAGGTAACACTCTACCCTTAAGAATATTCAGACAGATCATGCCTGACAAGGTGGATGAGCAAGGATTTCCCACAAGGGATGTAAAAAGTAGGAGTGGCAGGACAAAGCTAAGAGCTTACAATGGAACAAGTATAGACTGTTTTGGAGCAGTAACACTTGAATGTTCATACAGAGGCTCTGAATGGACATTGTCAACATTTTACTTGGTAGATGTTGAAGGACCTGCAATTTTGGGTTTACCAATGTGCGAAAAACTGAGTGTGGTAACTATTAACAACATTAAAGAAGATATAGGTCTTGCAGATGCTCTCAGCAGACTACCAAACCCCAACAAGACAGCAGATCTTACCCCAAACATCAAAGTTGATTTTGTCAAGTTTAGCGATAATCGGCTTGAACACATCAGAGAAGACACAATGAGAGATCCTATCCTTAACTCTCTCAAAGAACTGATATACCATGGATGGCCAAGCTCTATCAGGGAAGTTCCAACACACATCCGTCCATACTACTCGATGAGGGACGAGTTAAGCATCGAAGATGGTCTGATCCTTAAAGGAGATCGCATTATTATACCAGAAACACAACGCGATATCATCCTTAAACAGCTCCATAATAGTCACCTTGGTATTGTGAAGACACAACTGAGAGCAAAGAAAGATGTTTACTGGCCACAGATAAACAAGGACATAGAAACACTATGTAAAAACTGTTCAATTTGCCAAGAACATGCAAATAGGCAGTGCAGAGAACCTCTCATACCATCAGACATACCATTGAGCCCTTGGAGCATTATAGGAACTGATATTTTCTCAATCGACAATAATGACTATCTTATTATTGCTGATTACTACAGCAAATTTCCCATCATTGAGAAACTTCCACAACCCTCACCATCAGCTGTTATTGCAGACATTACAAAGAAGTATTGCAGCATGTTCTTGGCATCCCAGATGAAATTAGATCAGACAACGGTCCACATTTCTCAGGTCAAGCATACAGAAACTTCACTAAGGACTGGAAGATCAAACACACAACATCATCACCTAGATACCCTAAATCTAATGGTTTCATTGAGAGACAGATACAAACTATCAAGTCAATCATGAAGAAAACAAGAACAGAGGATGTACACCTAGCACTCTTGAGATGGAGAACAACACCGGTAGACAGTAAGATCGACAGTCCAGCAGAACTTATGTTTGATAGAAGAATTAAAGACCTTCTACCATCTAAGGTCCACTTCCGTCCACAACATAGAGACAGCACATATGATCAACTTCAGCATCGTCAGCAAGTTCAGAAATCCAACTATGACAAATGTGCTAAAGACCTACCACCATTACATCCTGGTCAGCATGTGACTACCTACAACCACGACAATGACACATGGTCAAAAGCAACAATCATTTCCAGAAACCCTGAACCCAGGAGCTATACCTTAAGACCAGACAGCAGCAACAACCTCCTGAGGCGAAACAGAGTGGACATTAGAGAAATCCCACAGAATACAACAGAGAAGAGAATTCCCACGCTTACAACAGGCAATGCAGTAACTCCAGACCTTGGTACCCCACAAAACCAACAAGCGCCAAGGCCGAAATCACAACCAACTCAAGCTAAACCAGGGACTTCCGCAGAACCACCAGCACTTTACACCACTCGTTCTGGCCGTACAGTGACACCTCCCAGCCGATACAGACAGTGACATATATATATATACTCACACTGAGCATTACACATACTTATCCTTTCTCACATGAAACATTTCGTTGGAAATGTTTGCACACATTTTTTTTTTCAAAAAAGGGGGGATGTAATATAACACATTAATAATACGAACCACACATTGTAATAATGCGAATCTTGACATGTACGATATTCTGTAAATAAACATGGCTACGAACTGAACATGCTTTTACTGAGTGCTTTCTGAAACATGTGTGTGCTTGTGTAGATGACGAGGTAATGCTTATATACATACATCATAACATTACACTATGTACACTTTATGAGCCTTGGCTTTGGAGCTTCTGGTTTTGCTTCTGTTTAAGTCTGCTTTCTTGTTTTTCCTGTCTTCTTTCTTGCTAATGGTTTCTGTTTTTATCCATGCTTTGTGCTGATGTTCTCTTTTTCTCAGTATTTCTTCACATGTCTCGTTCCATATATTTTTTACTTGTTGCCAGTGGTCTTCCGTATCTGCCTCATCTTCCAGCTGTTGGAGTATTTGGTATTTGTTAGATACTGTGATAGAAAAATTTTCTCTTATTTCCTGATTTCTTAGATATCCCACATTATACTGTTGTCTATAGCTATGTACTGTTGTAAATTTCTTGAGTTTTAATTTTGTTTTAGCCATCAGAAGATGGTGATCTGAAACCACATCTGCTCCTCTACATACTTTTACATCATGCAATGATGACCTAAACTTCTTACTTATGCATATATGATCAATCTGATTCTTAGTTCTGTGGTCTGGTGATATCCATGTTGCTTTGTGTATTCTTTTATGTGGGGATATACTTCCTTCTATAGCTAGTTCATTTGAAGCACAGAAGTTAGCTAATAGTTCCCCATTCTCGTTCATCTTACCTAATCCATGTTTTCCCATGATTTCTTCAAAGCCAGTGTTATCTGCTCCTATTTTCGCATTTAGGTCATCATCAAAATTGTGATGTCCTTTCTTTTCTTTTTGTCCAAGACATTTTGTAGTCTGGTGTAAAATTCTTCTTTCTTAGATTCTTCTTCATCGTTTGTTGTTGCCAAACCCGGTCCCAAAAAATGCTGTGCTGAAGTCGGATGTGTTGGTCGAAGGTGCAAATATCACAGCTTCGCTGTAAACGGACACAACGCAATCAATGTCCTTTTTCCATATTTGTTGAAGTTTTTGGTAAAAGTTTTTTTTACGGGATGGGGTAACCAGCCCCATGCCCAACACTCCTTAGTCGTTTTTTACGACATGCATGGTAGGGTACAGGGTTACTATTCTTTGCTTCCCTTTCGGGCCCCTGTAACACACAGGTGTTGTGTAGGAGAAGAAATAACAACAAACTTTTGGAAGCATGCTTTTGCGCTGACAAGTCAATTTAAACTTTTCACTTGTTTAGAACTATTTCCATTACTAGATTTCATGTATATGAGAATAAAATTTGATTCTTCTGTTTAATGAAAAATATTTAAATGTTGCAACACTAATGGTCATTTTAACGTGAAATTCTTCTACATACATTAAAGACACATTTGAAGCTCTGAAGCACTCAACCTGGCAGGAGGGCTGGTTCGACATTATTGACAAAGTGACAGATATTTTCATGGTGAGGTGACTTTATTATAAATTCATTTGGTTAATTTAAGATTGTTGTAGATCGCAAATTAAGCTAACTTTCTTAGTTCTGCAAAGAAAGTATAAAGTGCAATCTTTCTCTTGTTACCGCATTTATCCAGAAGTGTGAAATACTTAAATACATCTGAACCAAATCACATAGATCAAAATCACATTAGTCTGAAAAGCCTCCTTGTAATCTTGTAACCAGTAAAATTGAAATTTATAAAAAAAAATGATTGTTAAATTAAGAAAATCTAAATTCATTAAATTATTCTAGATATTTGCAGCACTCGAGGTAATTTTTACAATGGAAATATCAGTTTAACATGTAATAAAATAAAACTATAAATATAACTGCAAATTACAAAATTTAAAGAAACAAAAATTAACATTTACCTTAGATTGGAGGAAGTGCATTTTAAAAATTGATGGTTGCATGGTTGAACAGTAATTGTAGAGGTTACAAACCTTCACCTTTAGGAACCAGTGTTCCAGGTCAAGGACTGTCTAGTAATGCTATAAACTGGTTTCCTGATGGTGTGACCAATTTTTCCTAATAGGGCAGTGGTGCAGCAGGATTTTTCCTGGAGTTGGAGCAGAGTCGGAGCACAGAGAGTTTTTAATGCTCCTCTGCTCCAGTTTCTTTATTTCATATTCAAACCAAACTGAATAATATTATATTAAATGTATATTTACTTACTTAGTCTTTTACCCTGGGGTGTTGTTCTCCCAGCCCATTCTTCATATTTAAATATGCTCCAGGATGCCCTGAATTTTTTCCTCTTGTGATATCACCTTGGTTTTTATTTTGGAGCTGCTGATGACCATCCCTATCTTTTTTCAGCTCTTCCTTCCAGACTTGCAGTTTGGATTGAAGATGTGCCTCTGATTTAGCAATTGGGGCAACATCATCGACAAATACCAGCTCTGAAATACAGACCTGTCTCATCTTCCAGTACCCCACTGAATACTTTCCTGTCCTCTCCTTACATGCCTTGATGACATCATCCATAAGGAGTATGAAAAGATAAGGTGACAGAATATCACCCTGACTTACACCAGTAGTGGTCCTGAACTCTTCTGACTTACGATTTGCTGTCCTCACATAATTTCTGCAAATCTTGTAGAAACTCTGTAAAGCATGGATCAGAGGTGCTGGAATGTTCTTCCTTGCCGAGCAGTCCCAAAGTTTGCTCCATGGGACCTTGTCAAACACCTCCAGATCCAAGAAACAAAGATGCATATCCCAGTTTTACTCAACAAGCCTGTTTCACTTAGGTGCCTGAGTGTGAAGATAAGGTCTTGAGTACTTTGATTTGCTTGGAAGCCACACTGGACCTCATCCATTTGTAGCTCAGCCTGGCGTCTGAGTCTCTGCTCCATCATTCTAGAGGAAATATTACCAGAGACACTAAGAAGTGATTAAATGTATAGAATTGAAATAAAAAATGTAATGGTTATTTGAAACCTGGGTTAATTTTTAAATTATTTTCCATCAGTTTTCAGGCTTTAAGTGGGGAAAATAAATGTTACACTTTTAAATTTAAAAAATATGCAATTGTACACCTGTATGATGACAGATCAGCTTGTCAGCTTGGTGTTTACTCAAAAAACACCTTTGTATTACTTGAATGCTGGCAGCACTGGAATTTTTAAAATTAGAAATGTCGTAATGTCAAATTTATTTTAAAATAAGTTCAGTTCCTTTCCATCAAATTTCACCATCATCATCAAGTTTCTTTTGCTTTCCTTATGGAACATGGAGCCATCACTGTAGCTGGTCTCCTTGCAAGAAGCCTGCAGCAAGCAATCATATGCTCTTGCAGCCTGTGGTTTCTGTAACAGTTTCTTTCACATGGGTGAGGTTGCCAGTCCCTTGTGCAGCCTCATATTAGTCATCTTGTACGACATGCATGACGGTGCAGTAGTCCTTTTTTTATCTTTGCCCTTTGGTGACCCCTGGAACTACACAGACTAGTTTCAAGTTTAAATATGTTATTTATTAAAAAAATAATAATAATTAATCAGTCTTACAGCTTAAGGGGTAAGTCATGTGGTAATACTAGTTTATACAAGCAGGTACATTATAAAGAATGTAATACTCTTTTTGTTTATTACTTTTGGAAGGCCATGACAAAAAGATGAAACTAAATAAAAACATTTGGTTAATGTAAAAAGTACAAGCAAATTTAGCCATAGCATCAATAACATATACATTTGAATTTTATACACCCAAATTTAGGCTTTTGGGAAAAGGAAAGAGGAAATTGGTGATGAGCATGGTGGAAAAGGAAGTAAATAGTCAGCTCTAACAATGTAGCTTCAAGATGAATAAAGAAAGTGTTGTGAACAGTCAGACCCCATGCTCCATAGGGAGTAAAAAGGGAATGATGATGATGAAAATCAGTTCCTCAGAAAATGATTACTTCAAAAAGAAATTGGATAAACAGGAAAGACAGCGGCAGGTTTTTGTGATTCATAATTGTAATGAAGCATTATTCGAGCGAAAGTGTTTGGGAAGATTATGATACAATGGAGTCTACTGGTAGGCTAAATGTTGTCTGTTTTTTGAAGCCATTTACAACTACCCATGCCACATTCAGACTGCTTGTAAGAGTCTCTTCAAGCATGTGAACAATTGAAGCTAGCGTAGAGCAACTGTTTTTATCTTTAACATTAATTTTCAATGCTCTACAACAGGCTATGACACATGATCTTATTGCAGTAATAATATTTTACACGATGAATTATGACTATTAAGAATGATGGAATGATTCTAGTTTAAATGACATTTAAACTGCTTGAATAAATAATATTTCTTTTTTAATGTTACAATGTGCAGTTTAAAAAAAAAAATTTATTTCAGTTGTGGAGCAGAGTTGGAGCAGTCACTGTCGAAACTGGAATTTTAAAATTTGATTGCTCCAAATATCTGCTTAAAAGGTCATCTCTTTAAAATGCATTTTAAATGTATTTAAGATCAATTTTGGTATCTATAATCCAAGTCATATTACAATAGTAGAAGCAAATTTAAAAAAAAAAATACAAAAATCAACATCAACAGTTTTTATAACCATTAACAGTTTTTCATCTTTGCCTCAAAATGCGAAGTGCCAGCATTTTACTGTTTTAATGGTATTGCAACACATTTCTGAATATCTTTTAAAGCATTCCATGTACTAGAAAAATCTTTAGTTGTAGATAGACTGAGTAAGATAACCTAATGTCTCTTCACATTTGCTAACTGGTTTTAGAAGCTTAATTTGCTGAAACGTGTATGTGATGGTGTATTTATATATGTATATGCATCTACAGGCTGGGAATGAAGCTGGGAAGGAAGGTAAGGATTTTATTTTATTTGGCTTTGAGTTAGGTCATATTTTTCCTTTTTAACTACAATAGCAGTTTCTGAGAATGCAGACTTTAGGCTTTGTTATCTGTTTTATGTACCCTCTGCCTATTATATAATGAAGAGACCTGTTTAGAAAAATCTATCCAAATAATTTATATTGCTGGGATGACTGTATGGCTAACATATGCTGTTTTCTCTGTTTCAGCTAAAAGATGTCTAATTTTATCAATCACAGAAAGCTGTATGGACGTAATTATCACCCCAGCAGTCACTCTTATCCACAAAATAGAGGTATTTTTTTGCATTCACACTCTCTTGCAGCAGTGCTTTGTGTGGCAGTTTGTTTAACATGATGAGGTTGCCAGCCTCATGACTCAACCTCATATTAATCGCCTGAGGGAGTAGTAACCTGTTCTTTCTTGGTCCATTCAGATACCCCCGGGAACAACACAGAGCCTATTGTCGGTATAGTGTGCATGTTGTACATGACGCATAATAATGAGTGTATAAAGACTAAAACACTAGTCACATAACTGTGTTACTTTTAAAACCACACTAGACTAAAACACTAGCCACCTAACTGTTACTGTTTAAAACCACACTAAAATACTGTACAGTAACACAGCTATGTTACTGTAGTGTTTTAGTCTGTATACACTCATTATTATGCATCATGTACAACATGAACTTATTCATATAGAGTTATAATTTATGAATACAATATCTAGTGTTGGAGAGTAATTGAAAAGTTAGAAATAAATAAATTTAAACATTAAAAAAGAGTTACTGAAAAAACTGCATTGATTTTTATGTAATCTCAGACATTTTTCTCATTAAGAGGCAGTGTGCATATTGCATTAAAAATATGCCACCATTAATGTGACAGGAATTAACTATATAATAGCAACAGGCTCATTTTTACTGTGAACATTTTAATTGCTTATGAACAGACGTCAAAAGGCAATGCTAACAGTCCATATAAGCATAAAATATGCACTGTTTGAAATCAAATATATAAATTAAAAAATAAAATGGTATGAAATCAGTTTTACAAGTTAACGGTACACAGGAAACAAGGGACGTTTCGGTTTTTACCCTTCGTCAGCCACAGTTACGAACAGGTGACAAGGACAAGAATTACATATAGGTACTACAAATATGATGATGAGGAATACGCCAAATGTCGATACAAGCAGATGGAACAACGGTGCTGAGCGCGAAACGAGAACAACAATAATGCAAGAAAATCGTAAAACATCGAAACAAGAAAGTAAATAATCAACGAAACGAAGACAGGAATGAACAACACTATTAAAACAAGTAAAATGTCACTTAGCTGGATCCAAGAATGAAACACTTTTAAGATGGCTGTGAAAATAAGCGTCATGCGGAAGTGACGTATGAGCTATTGACGGCTAAAAAGATACAAAAGGATACGAAATGAACCAAAGCAAAAACAAAGATAGATCAGAAAAACAACAACAGAAGAAATAAAGAAGTATTAAACAGAGAGAGGAGCCACCAGAATTTATGCAAAATGATGCTGGACATTAAGGCCCTCAGGAGATAAAACACCCATTTGAAAAATGAGATGATTCTCCAACGAAAAGCGAGTTCGGTCATCACCGTCACATGAAAGGAGGGCAATGACATGAATATCAGAATGAATGGTCAGGCCTATTGAAATGAAGGGCCACAAGTAAAGGTTTCCATGACAGATGTCATTTAAGTGCTCACGAAACCTGTCTGCCAAACGTCTGCCAGTTTCACCAATATAGGTAATGCCACACCTCTTACAGATGATAGCATAAATCAGGTTTCTGGATTCGCACGGGAAACACTCTCTAATGACAAATTTACCGTTTGGAAAAGAAACTGACTGAGTTTGGAGTACAAAAGGACACATCTAACATATGTGGCGGGGCACGGTTTAGTACCTAGTGAGAAGGACTGGTTTGTCTCAAGCGACTGTGTACAAGAATATCCCTAATTCGAATATCACTCATTTGGTGTGTACCTCATCATCATATATTTTTGTAGTACCTATATGTAATTCTTGTCCTTGTCACCTGTTCGTAACTGTGGCTGATAAAGGGTAAAACCCGAAACGTTCCTTGTTTTCTGTGTACTGTTAACTTGTAAAACTTATTTCATACCATTTTATTTTTTTATTTATATATTTGTTTTTACCAGTTTTTTATCAGCCTCCTCATTCACTGTTTTAAATCATAATGTTCACAATTTTATCATTTGCTACAGCAGATGTGATATGTTACTTAAAATAGATTTTTTTTTTTTTTTTTTTTTAACCAGCGGCACTTGGGCTTTCAGCCCTTCGGCCCAATGACATGTCATTGCGAGGCTGGGGAACCTGAGGACTTTCCTTCCAACCCGGACAGGAGCTTCGCTCCTTCCCATCCACAGAGGGTTTATCACAGGAGCCGTTCAGGCTATTCAGTCAAATTTCCGGCCGTAAACATTTCTTCAAACGTTGACGCCCGGGTTTGAACCATGAACACCTGGTCGCCAGTACAACGCGGAAGCCATTACACCAGCGCGGCTCCCTTAAAAAATAAATAATAAAAATAGATTTAACTTCTAAAGTCGCATGAGTTTTGGATACTGACAGTGACATCTTGGGTGGGGGGTCCTCCTTGGTACTATTAAAATTTACATATATATTTCATTTTTTGTTCTTGTCTTTTTTGTATGGGAGTGGGCCTGCCAAAATATAGGATCCTGCTGTGTAAGAGATATTTATGATGTGCAATAAATATTTACAAATTGTCAGTACATTGTATAAATCAACTAATTACTATATGTGACCTTGTCATTTTTATTATGCCAGTTGGTTCCTAATTGTACCGCTCACTTTAGCAGTAATATGTTACTTAAAAGGCATGTATCCATTAAGTTGTTTATGTTTTGGTACCTTATAAGTGGTATATAGGGTTTGTGGTAAATATTTAAATATTGTGAATATATTATGCAAATTAGTTTATTAAATATGCATAGTGCTGATGAAGGGTTGCCCTGTGTAGTTCTGGGGGGGGGGGGGGGGGGCCGCCTATGATGAGACCAAGAAAGTATAGGACAATTGCTCACTCAGGCAGGTCATACAAGGCAACTTTTATGAGATTATGTATGAGGCTGGCAATCTCATCATGTAAAAGAAATTGCTACAGAAACCACAGCTGAAAGAGCATGTGAATGCTTAAGTGTGGGTGTTGCGACCTCGTTCTGCACACAGATATATGCCCGTTTAGGAGATATGTCTGTGCGCACCAACGAATATTACGATTATACACTATTCATGAATAGCGCACCATTAGTGTCAGTGTGATGTATGCAACGTTTGCTCTTGGAAGCAACTGCTTAACTTTCTTTCTCTTTTGCCAAGTGTCCGTTGACCAGTGTGGACGCATATTTCTGCGCTCCAAGCATGTGTACTATTTCCTAGAGCTTATTCAAGAATGTGATGCTGATGTTGCATCTTTAATTATGCCTGATATGGACGGCATAATCTGAAAGAAGTATTTGTTTATTAATTTCGTCGATATCATGACGAGGCTGCAAGTTTAAATAATTGAATCAGCAGGAAGGCAAGACTGCCGAGTTATTGGAGCTCATTTATGTTTGCCTAGAATGGCTAGCTTATTTAAGTGCATTGATATTGCATGAGGACGGACAGAGACAGTGTTTAGGTGATGCATAAACCACCTCATATTTTCTTGTGTTCTATGATGTCAGGATGTGGAGCAGAGTATCTTGTAAATGTCTTATTAAACATTGTGAAAACGTACGGTGGACTGATCTTCACTGCTTCGCATTATGGTATTACATGTTCGGTTTTGACTTTTGGTCCAGCATGCATCTAACATTAATGAATACAACTCCACAACATTTCAACCTTATAACCGACGTGTAACAGTGGGCTTCTCCTAAAGGGGACCCGCTGCAATGGTGGTTCCACAATCGGTGGGGAGCAAATAGAAAAATTATGATGATGAAGGATAAACCCATACGGTCCTGTTTCTACTGTATTACTTATTTGTAAAACTAACTCTAAATAACAAATGTTCATGTTTTTCTTTTTATTATAAGATTTGCAGCAGTCCCTTTCATTATTTACATAGTTTCTTCTTGTGATCACATCTTTGATGTTTACACCGTCAGATAAGTTCTCATGATGAACTCAACCGTTGTTTGGAGTTCCTCTTTAGATCCATACAACTTTGAGTTTAGTGTTGAGTCATTGGGCCAGTATATCTTTCTTAACTGGTCGTACAGAGGACAATCCTGTAGAACATGCTCAGCAGTTTGTTCTTTTAATCCACATGTGCTCAGTGGTGAAGCAGACAGTCATAGCTTCTACATGTGTTTATTCAGTTTGTAATGCCCTGTTCTGAGGCGAAGAATGGTGAAATGCCCTGTTCTGAGGTGAATGGTGATCTGTCCCTGCCAGTCAAGAGTATGGTAGTCGTCGTTGGGTTGATTCTGTTTGCTTCTGATAGCCTGGATAGCTCTCGTTTTCTCAAAGTATGTGATTTCATTATCTTGTTCACATTCTCCTTACTTTTTTGCAAGTTTATATGCCTTTTCATTTCCAGGTACACCACAATGGGATGGTACCCACTGAAGTATGGTTTGCTTTTTGGCAGCTACCTTGCTTAGTTCATTTCTCAGATGCAGGAGTTTACCACCCTTGAGAGCTTGCAGTACAGACAGTGCATCTGTGAGGATGACTATCTGGTGGCAGTCAGAGTCGGTGTTATAAATCATATTTGCAGCTTGCTCTAGAACTTGAACCTCACCTGTATAGTTGGAACAGAATTTACCAGTGGAAATATGCCTAGTCTCATAGTGGTTGTCAGGATATGAGATAAAGATACCAGTGCCTCCATTCTTAACAGCATTTGTTGCTGATCCATCTGTGTAGGCATGTATCCATGATGTTCGGGATAGCTTTCTTGTATCATACTCAATGTAGCAGTTCATTTTTGCAGATCATTATTCTCATATCCAATTGTGAGACCACAGATTGATGTATTAATTTGGAGGGTACTGCTGGCCTGTTCCCATGGTACAGGGTACAGGGTGGGCTTCAGCGGTGTTGTCTTCTTGATGCTGTCTTTTAAGTCTATTTACCCGATGGACAAAGCTGCTACGTTTTAGACGTCCCAATGCCAGATCATCTAGTCTTGCCTTCATTGGGTGCGTTGGCAATTCTGTTGTACTTTTCCATCTGGATCATGCTTTTTGTGTCTCTTCTATAGGACAATGTTTGTAATCTAGTTGCTTTCTGGATCTCTGATATCGGCGTAGTTTTCTGTTGAAAGATTTTGAGTTTTAATTGATTAAAATGTAAGCACATACTCATTACGCCACTAGGCGTGATGGCCACTGAATGATTTGTCAGTCAGGAGCTAAGGACCCAAGAAGAAGAAGACATACTCATTATGATGCTAGCCCCTTGCACAACCTCATATTAGTTGCATTGTACAACATGCCTGAGGGTACAATAATTCTATTCTTGCTTTGCCTCTTCAGAGACCCCCAGAGGACTGCATGGTGTAAAACAGTGCAGTATAGTACAGTAATGGTGACTATCCTATAACTAGTGCTAGAAAAGTGTCAGTCTGCTTGTGTAATAAAATGCATGAGAGCAGAATCGATTCATTCTGGGTCATCATTAGCATGCAAAGTACATGTACATAGTTGTCGAGAATTATTCACTGGATTATGAAGATCAATAGCCTTGAGCTGATACAAGTGTTATGAATAAGTGATGCTGCATTTGCAGGCTTAACCCAAGGAATTCTATTGGTCACATTTATTGAAATTGATTGCACATGTGCTGCTGCAAAATGTGGTGGGAACTAGAGTATCAGTTGGGCATCGTACGTGTTACAAAAGGTGCCCACGAGGAGACGTATTGAAAAACTGTATCCTGAGCTTTTTGTTTTGAATATAAATTTCATTGAATGTGACCAGTAAAATTACTTGGCTCAAGGCTGCAAATGCAGTATCATTTATCCGTAACACTCGCATATGCATAAGGTTAAATGAATTTCATAATCCAAGGAATATTCCTCGAACACCATGTATATCTATCAACTCTGAACAGTTGCAAATGTTATTAGCTGTCGCATTTTACAATGTTTACATAGTTTACAATAAAACACAAAAAATACATATATAAAATTATTTCCTTGTGTTTAACTGTCCATTAAATTTGTTTGTTGTGTGTTTATAAGCCATCATTTCTTAGTCTATATATATATATAGGCAGAAACTCTCCTCTCTCTTTCATTAGGTGGGTATAATGTATTTATTATTATACTTTACTGCCCTAATGGCTATTGTAGATGCTGATTATATTATGTCCCTATTGGTATTATAAGAAATTGTTAAAATGCTAGTTCATTGTGTAGCAATGTTATTAAAACTTGTTTGTGTACTATTGACAATAATTTTTGTTTCTATTAAATCTCAACAGAAACATCTTAGACAATATTTGTTAAAAACACATCTTAAAATTACATTGTTGATTTTCTTTTTCTGCAGGTCACTGTTATTTAAAAGTATTAGTCAAGTTGGCGGTAAGTTTCTGATTTGAATCAAACAAATTATATGTTTAGTTATATGTTCTGATAGGTTTCTTCTCTACTGTAAACTTGTTATTGTGTCATTGTTCAGCTGCATATTATCTGTCCAGAGACTAAATGAAGTTTAATACCAGCATTCAAACTCAATGAAACAGGCTAATTCTACTGCTTAACTGTGTATGAATTGTTCAATAGGTAAATGCATGCCATTATTTAGCAGTTTACAAAATAAGTATTAAATGCTATTGCTTTTCAACAAATATACTTTATCTGAAGATAAACTACTTTTGGTAAGATATATACAGATACCATGCTGCAAAGTTACCAGGTTGCAGGTTATAAACCTGGTACCGACTGATGTCTACCCAGCTGTAAATGGGTACCTGGCTGCTCTTTTGAGTTAGAGAAGGCAAAGACAGCAAGGAATGGAACTGATCACCCTGCCACATAAGCTGGACCTAATATATACATTGACTTACTACATTACATGTCTTATTTAACCAAATTTTGTTGTTGTTTTTAACAGATTATGAGGTACAAGTATGCATCATTGAATTCATGTTCCGAATTGTGCCAAGGAGCATGCGTAAAGAGTACTTGAAAAATATCCTTGTTGGCAGTGAACAGTGGGTGGATTTTCTTGACATTCGAGATAGCAATTTTGAAATAGTAAGTTACTGGCTGTTACCATGTGAAATAAAGTGACATTTCTGGTGTACAAACTGTAGTGTTATTGTTGTCTTGTATATTACTTTCTTGTTGGTTTATAACATTGATCCCAGTTTGCTATGAATTTTCACCCTAAATAAAAATGTCTGCTCAGGTTAGATGCTCATCATTACCCTTTATTTAACTATGGAATGTGGGCATTCAACAAATTTGCACCATGCCCTCCTATCGTGTGCCCAATATTTAAGGTGATTCCAGTACTGTTTTGTCAGGGTGTGTTAAATTCTGTTCATGTTGCATTCATAATCCAGTCTTGAGCCATAAGAAGGAAAATGGTGTCAAGAGGCATCCCTGCTGCACTGAATTTCTTATCTCAATGGGCTCTGTAAGTTGTCCTTCATGAAGAATTCAACATTTTATGTCTTCATATATGTTCTTTATTAGGTTAGTGATCTTACAGTGGACTTATGTAATGCTGAATTCTTCATGGAGGTTTGATACTGGTCATCACATATTTACTTTCAAGTAGTAATTGGCCAAGTAGAATGTAGCATATTTTAGCCATGCAATTTGACAGTTATCATACAACATTTCTTATTATCATGTTTGTTTGCCTGTATCACATTTGACATTTATTAATCTCTTAGCTATTTAATTTAGCATGCAAGAGAACCTATCTGTTAACTTGTCTGACTATACCCAGCAACTGGATTTGCTTCAGTTTAGCAAGATTTAGTTAAATATGTTGCATATTTTTGGTTTTCAACCTGTGAAAATAGCTTGTGTGTCTTCTTTAGGATTGCAGGCATTTTCTGAACAAACTGAATAAGCAAAACATTTGTCCTATGACCAGGTACAGCCAAAAATCATTAAGCTTTTGTTATTATATTGTTACAGCAGCAGTCAGCAAAAGAAAGTGCCAACAAATTTTTTTCTAAAAAGATGAAAACTAGTTAAAGCTACAATGTAATGAGAGTTGTTCAGGATCTAATTGCACTGTTTTCAACATTCTCAGAATCAGAGAAATAATCTGGAGGAGGAAAACCACTGTGATAAAATGAATTTTCATCATGAATGACTGAAATGGCTGCTCACTACTGAATTTATTTCTGGACATCTTTTCAGCTATCTTGAGGCCCCTACAGCTTTAGCTTCTTTTCATACCATTCTTTTCATGTTCTCTTTGGCCTTCTCACTTTGTATTCTCCTGTGGGTTTCATTCAAGGTGATCGTTGGTTATACTGGTTGGTTGTTTTTTATGAGAGTTTTTTTTATCCATCTCCACTTTTTCTCCTTAATCACCAGAATTATTGGTTTTTTTTTTTTTTTGGTCTGAGCTTATATATATATATATATATATATATATATATATATATATATATATATATATATATATATATATATATATATATATATATATATATATATATATATATATATATATATATATATATATTATATATATATATATATATATATATATATATATATATACACACTACTGGACAAAAGTTAAGGGCCGCCATTCAGTTTAGACAAGGTTTATATAATTCTTCGTGAGCAGGGTCGATTTTCCAAATGTCCGGTAGCTTGAAATCTCTCAAGAAGTCTATATATATATATAATGGAACTCCAAAATGAAAGACGAGAGATAAAGAAGCTGTGGACTACATTATTTGGAGTGTATCCATCCGTCTTATATAACATTGGAGCTGGTTGTAAGGCTGATGATCATCATGTGTGACATATTTTTATAATATAGTTAATATTTGCTGGAATGCTGCCTTTTTTTTTTAAACCTGCTCCCTGCTGCCAATATCAGGTTACCCAATGTGATGTCTGCAGTTGTGGTGAAGTCTCATATATTTAACATGGTTTGATTTCTTTGTTTTTCTTTTGTTTGATAAATAATAGTGCAAATAGACCTTGAACCACCTCATATTTTATCATGGAAAATTTAATAAACAGTTTGGTTATTTATATGGATTGTTAGTTTATATAGACTGTTGATCAGCACATCAAAACTTTCTCTTGAAATATTTGAATGGGAAGTCTTTTGCCTGCTGCATTTTTTGTTGATGTTATTGTAAATGTTAATTTACATTTTCTGCATGCAGTTTTACATTTCTCTAATGTTTTTTAATGTTTAGAATTTTGAAAGTGCATACAACAATATGCCTGTAATATTTGAGAAAGAAAGGTTGTTTATTCAGTTGTGTGTTTATTTCGTTAGAATTTTGTCTTGCCAGGTATTGAAAAAAAAAATTATTTATAAGATATGCATAATTCTTTCAGCATTTTAACATTACAAAATATGTCATTAATGATTTACTGTAGTAATCCTAATTTTCTTCTTTTTGTCCTGTACTATTACACATTTTATGTCAGAAATGAACAGATTTTAGTACATGAGGATATTTATATATTACACTTGGTGCAGCAACTGTTATGAAAAGTTCTGAACCAACATGCTAATCATGTGTTTTTGTTTTTTTTTTTAATTTTTGATTTTCATTAGTGCTTCTTTCTTTTCTCAGAGTTTACTCTTATCCTGCCGAGTTTGTTAGCATAGATGGCATAAAGGTCTGTACTGTTTTTTTGTGTCACATTAAGACTTATTGCTAGCGAGGGTAATATTTAATATAGAGTTTGAAACATTAATGTTTATTATCATTTTCTTTTGGATGAAGGGCAATGCTAAATATTAGTTGAAGACATTAATATTTTCTGTATATGCATTGACAGCATACATTTTCTTACAAGAATATAACACATTTAATGTGAACGTATTCTAAGTTCTCTGTCTGTGTTATATATATATATATATATATATATATATATATATATATATATATATATATATATATATATGGGAGCCGCGCTGGTGTAATGGCTACGGCGTTGTACTGGCGACCAGGTTTTCATGGTTCAAACCCGGGCATCAGCGTTTGAAGGAATGTTTACGACCGGAAATTTGACTGAATAACCTGAATGGCTCCTGCACATAAATCCCGTGTGGATGGGAAGGAGCGAAGCTCCTGACCGGGTTGGAAGGAAAGTCCACTGACACCCCAGCCTCGCAATGACATGTCATTGGGCCAAAAGAGCTGGAAAGCTCGAGTGCCGCTGGTTAGAGAGAAAAAAAATATATATATATATCACCCGTGTGTTACCGGGGCCCGACAGGGGAGCAAAGAATAGTCACACTGTTCCCTTCCATGCATGTCGTAGAAAGCGACTAAGGAGGGTTGGGCATGTGGCTGGTTACTCCATCCTGTAAAAAATTTAAACCACAAAAAACTTCAACAAATATGGACAAGTCAAATAAGGAAAATAAAACACAGCCATCCAAGACAGGGGAAGGTCCTCTCGCAGGGAGGCGTATGATGCAACACAGAGAAAGCCGAAAGGATTCTGTGTTGCTGACTAACCTTCTTTCTTCTAGGAGAACTTCCAGATTTGGCACCTGGAATGTTCGGACATTAAACGAACAAGGGAAAGTGGCACAAGTGGCAGCAGAAATGAGGAAATATAAAATCGAGGTTCTGGGACTGTGTGAAACAAAGTGGAAGGGGGTAGACAGGAAAAAACTCATCACAGGTGAATTGGTGCTGTCCTCAGGACATGAAGACAAAAGTTCACACCGCAGTGAAGGGGTAGCTCTTATGTTATCTAAAGAAGCACAGAAAGCACTCATTGAATGGGAAGCTGTTGGACCCAGAATAATAACAGCCACTTTTAAAACAGCTAAAAAGAAAATACATGTAAATGTCATCCAATGTTATGCACCAACAAATGACAAAGAAGAGTTGGTGAAAGAAGCATTTTATACTAGACTACAGGAAATTATGGATAAAGTAAAAAGAAGAGACATCACAATTTTGATGTGTGACATGAATGCAAAGATAGGTACAGTCAATACCGGATTTGAAGAAGTCATGGGAAAACATGGGCTAGGAATAATGAATGAAAATGGGGAACTATTCTCAAACTTCTGTGCTTCAAATCAACTGGCTATAGGAGGAAGCATGTTTCCACATAAGAGAATACACAAGGCAACATGGATATCACCAGACCATAGAACAGAAAATCAGATTGATCATATATGCATAAACAAGAAGTTTAGATCATCATTGCAGGATGTAAAGGTATATAGAGGAGCAGATGTGGCATCAGATCACCACCTTCTGATAGCCAAAGTAAAAATAAAACTCAAGAGATATGCAACAATGCACAATTATAGACAACAATTTAATGTAGGACATCTAATAAATCAAGAAACAAGAGACAAATTTGCGGTCACAATATCCAACAAATTCCAAGTGCTCCAACAGCTGGAAGATGTAGAGAATACAGAAGACTATTGGCAACAGGTCAAAACTGTATGGAATGAGACGTGAAGAAATACTGGGGAAAAGGGAAAGACAACAAAAAGCATGGATAACAACAGAAACCATCAATAAGATAAAAGACAGAAAAAACAAGAAAGCAGATTTAAACACAAGCAAAACCAGAAGTTCCAAAGCCAAGGCTCAAGAAGTGTACACAGAAGCAAACAAAGAAGTAAAAAGAAGTATCAAAAGAGACAAGAGGAAGTATATTGAGGAGTTGGCAAGAGAGGCAGAAGATGCTGCAGCCAAAGGAAATATGAGAGAACTGTATAGCAGTACAAAGAAGCTAACAGGGAAATACAAGCAAATAAGTTGCCTCATAAAAGACAAGAATGGGAAACTGCTCAGCAATATACAGGAGCAAATGAAGAGATGGACAGAATATTTTGGTGACCTTCTCAATATTTTTGGTGACCTTCTCAATAGACCAGCTCCACAAAAACCCCCCGGACATCCAGCCAGCAGAAGAAGAGCTACAAATTAACGGTGAAAGACCAACGAAGGAAGAAATAAAGAAAGCCATAAAGCTTCTAAGAGATGGAAAAGCGGCTGGACCTGATGACATTCCAGCAGAGGCCATAAAAGCAGATATCGACACGGCTACAGAGATGTTATATAAATTACTTGGTAAAGTCTGGGAAAAGGAAGAGATACCAGCAGAATGGAAGGAAGGATATCTGGTTAAGTTGCCTAAGAAGGGAAATTTACAAGAGTGCACAAATTATAAAGGAATAATGTTACTATCAGTGCCAGGAAAAGTATTAAACAGGATTATCCTTGAGAGATTAAAAGAGTCCATAGACAAGAAACTGAGAGATGAACAAGCAGGTTTTCGACAAAACAGATCATGTACAGACCAGATAGCCACTTTGAGAATAATAGTTGAACAAAGTCTGGAATGGAATTCACCACTATACATCGGATTTGTGGACTATGAAAAGGCATTTGACAGTGTAGACAGAGAATCACTTTGGAAATTGATGAGGCATTATGGAGTTCCCCTGAAGATCATTAATTTAATAAAGAAAACATATGAAGGCATGACATGCAGAGTTCTTCACGAAGGACAGCTTACAGAACCATTTGGGATAAGAACAGGAGTGCGACAGGGATGCCTCTTGTCTCTATTTCTTTTCCTACTAGCAATAGACTGGGTTATGAGATCATCGACAACACACAACAGAAATGGAATCCAGTGGACTCTGACTAAGCAGTTGGATGATCTGGATTTTGCTGATGACTTGGCTCTTCTGTCCCATAACTGTAATCAGATGCAGGACAAATTGAAAACACTCGATGAGAGGTCACAGCAATTGGGTCTGAAAATACACAGGGAAAAGACAAAAATAATGAGAATAAATGCAGGTAATGATAACAGGGTTGAACTTGAAGAAACGCCAATACAAGATGTAGAATCGTACACATATCTTGGCAGTAATATAGACAAAGTTGGAGGGACAGACAGCAATATCAAAATAAGAATACAGAAAGCAAGAGGAGCTTTCATTGCATTGGGAAATATATGGAGATCAAGAGAAATCGGATCCAACACGAAAATAAGAATCTTCAACTCAAATGTGAAGTCAGTCCTATTGTATGGCTCTGAGACATGGAGAACAACAAAGACAACAACCAAAAAGCTACAGACTTTCATAAATGGGTGCTTGCGTAGAATAGAGGGATTAAAATGGTATGACAAGGTTACCAACATGGAACTGATGACAAGAACTAGACAAGTGTCAGTGGAACAAGAGATGAGAAGAAGACGATGGCAATGGATAGGAAACTGAGGAAACCTGTTGATAGCATTACAAGGCAGTCCTTGTTCTGGAACCCCCAGGGCAAGAGAGGCGGAGGTAGACCAAGAAGCACATGGAGAAGAGAGCTGGAAACAGAGGTGAAAATGATGAGGAGAATGTGGTAAGAACTTGAGATGATGGCACGTGACAGGAGGACTTGGCATGTGTTTGTTGAAGACCTATGCTCCTTTGGGAGTGGAGGGTTATGATGATGATATATATATATATATATATATATATATATATATATATATATATATATATATATATATATAAAGTGTTGCAGTCACCATATCATATTGAGTGATATGTTTAATGTTTGCAGCTGTATAAACCATCAGATGATGGATATGATGGCTTCTGGGTTGATTTCAATGAAGGAAGCAAACGAGTAGGAATATTTTGTGAGGCTAACTTCTTGTCAAGTCAGGTATGCAATTTGGATTGTTCCATTTATTTTTATCACTGATAATGGATTGACAAATAAATGCAAATTTTTTTAATTGTATATAGCTTTTTCCTTTTCTTCCTTCCTTTTTTTTTAAACCCTAATTTGTTGTAGGGCAAAATTTAGTTCATTAACTATATACACTGAACCAAACACTGTGTTTGTTGGTTACAGTTTACTCATATGTGTAACACTGCTCAGCACTTTGGTAAATGGCAGGGGTCACTATGTCGGTGGATGATGTGGTAGATCTCTAGGTGATGGAGGGAAAAGAGAAAGAATTTTTAAGCTGGGGAAATTTCAGACGCCCTCTCCCTCCGGCTCTTACAGGCTTGATATACACAAGATTAAAAGTACTTTTTCCACTTTGAAACCCATTAGCTAGCTAACTAAATTCACTTTATTTGCAAACTGCACAGGACATGAATGTGATATTCTCCTTAAAGTGAAGTTAACATTTGGTAATTTATCATTTAGTTTGAGTTTTTCACAACTCTCGATGGAAAAGCAGGAAGCCTATTGTCTGACAGAGATTACATTTACAAATTGGCTGTACTTTTTCCAAATACTCTGAAATCTGAGAACAGACTTGATTTTATCAAGGTAGATCTTTAGAGAGCCAATGTTTCTAAAGTAGATCCTCACATCTTCTGAATTGACTACCACTTGTATAGCATATCTAAGCTTTTCATGGATTTCACATTTTGTGGATGATCGTGGGCATAAAATATATATATATAAAAACAGTGATTGGGCCACCCAAAAAGTTGTGAAATTTTATCAGAATAACAGACTTAATCACTAATGTGGAACTAATGGAAAGAACTAGACAAACGCCAGGAACAGGAGGTGAGGAGAAAATGTTAGCCATTCGATAGGCACACATTAAGAAGACAGCTTATAGCAAGCATTACAAGGCAGTCAGTATTCTGAAATCCCCAGGGTAAGAGAAATAGAGGGAGACCAAACAATGCATAGACAAGATCTGGAGATAGACACTACAACCTTAGCTCGGCAGCGTTGGCGTAGCTGGCGAGTCCTTTTTAGGGCTTTACGCTAGCAGATAGATAATGTTAGTCCTTTTCAGGACTTAGTATCTATCAACGCTGATCGGGTTAGCAGTGAACAGAGTTCACTTATTTTTGGATGGTAAATGCGCTCCAAATAGGTTGAAAGAAACGCGCCTCACCACAAGAAGGCAAAAACCAAACCAAAAAAAATAAAATGGAGATGGACATAAAAGAATAATGAAGACTTTGAATGAATGACACAGGACAGAAAGGCTTGGCATGTTTTTGCTGAGGACCTGTGCTTTATGGGGAGTTGAAAAATAATGATGTACTTAATAGATCATCTCTACACATTTTTACTTGATCTCTCGTGCTGTATAGAAGTAATGTGTTTTTTGTGAATGAAATGGATCCAAAGCATATCCTCCTTTTAGTACAGGAGCTGTTGGTAACAATGTACCTTTTAAACCATTTAAATGTACCTTGTAAAGTATGTTATTAATTATTTCATATTAAATATTTTCTAACACTTGTGTAATGTAAGATACAAATTTCACATACAAATAATTAAAACTGTACATATTGGCGGAACAGGTAAATATTCAGTGTCTCTACTATTAAAATGTTAACTAACTGTGGTTAGCAACGGGATCCATGGAATCTAATACCATAAATGTAAAATGTTGTTAACTCTTTGTGGTTAGAAACAGGAGTTCATGTAATCTAACTCTTATGAATGGCATATTTATACTGCATTATGATTCAGTGGCATCTTAGCCAGCATGAAATACTAATTTCCATTGACTGCCAAATGATGCCTCTAAGATTGAAGTAGCTGTGAAGCTGTGTACTCCTGCATTGAAATTCAGTGGATATTTACTCTAACATAAGAGATTACATTGTTCAGCAGTCATCTTGCTTAGGTCATAATAATGACATTTTGAACTATTTTTCCTTTAAGCAAAGTCAAGATGCAGAGCAGCTGTGGGAGACTGTGTCTATTTGGGCACAAGATGTGAAAAAATATTCTTGTTCAGGTGAAGTAACACTGTCTTGTTCAAAATTTAATTTAAATTACTTGATGTTAACAACCAATGTCTAAATATGACATCAGATTCTGACACATATATTTGACATTGAATTCTGACATTGGGACATAACACCAGATGACATTAAATTTTGACAGTTATGATGAGTGGGCTTCAAAAAAGGGAGCAAACAAAAGTAGCATTGTGTAGGCATGTAATACATGCATAAAACCACAGCCTGTAGAAACTTTAAGCCACAGAAACTTCAACAAAGAAGACTTGGAAGGACCTTGAGCAGATGGCAGGACTTAGCTTGTGTTTGCTGTCGACCTGTGCACCATGGTAAGCTGAAAGGTATTGATGATGATGAATGATAATATCCCTCTGCAGTGCTGATAGCACATAAGTAGGAAATTGAGTGTGTTTACTTTGGCTACCTACTTTTTTAACATAGAAGATGCATATGACAACAAGAGTCTGTTAATAAGCACCCTGTAAATACTTAGTTTTACATGTCAGCATGAAGGTACGAAAGTGAGGGATAAATCTGTAAGTGTAAAATGAGATGTTTGAAAAAGGTAGCTTACGGACCTGTTAGAGCACATGACATCAGAAGAATTGCTACAACAGTAATAGTGAAAGACACATTGAGAGGCAAAAGATGGGGTGATTTGAACACACTGAAACTAGAACATGACAGGTAACATCAGCAAGCCTGTGTTCCATGAGGAATGAAACGGATTCGTGACAATGACTGTGAGAGTAATGAAATAAGTGTAGTACAGTTGACATTCAAAAATTCGGCCATCGATAATCCGGTTCCTTCAGATTTCCGGCATGGATTTCGGAGCGCATTTTTAAATTTACCGCGTTGGCGCGCCACTGTTTTCTGGAGCAGTTTATGTTTTGATGCAGCTGTTGGGTCTTGCTTGCACGTGTTAACAGGCATTCCTGCTCATTCCTTCTCATTTTATCATTTATTTGCTGCTGTTTAGCCCCATTATGGATTCAGCAAATAAAAGAAGTGGTGTAAAACGTAAACATCGTGCATTGTCGATCGCATATAAAGTGTACAGGTAGTCATTTTCTGTTAAATATATACAGAATATATAACCATAAAAAATCCGGCATTTTCAAAAATCTGGCACCCCTCAGGTCCGGAGGTTGCCGGATTTTTGAATGTCTACTGTACATAAGTCAGGTCTTACACCTTAAGGTATTATAATGGAAATCGATGATAAGTTGTACCGGTTACACTTCACGACACCAGCAGCAGAGGAAAACAAGAGCTGTTTTGTTGCTGCAGTGTTGTATTTTTTTTTTCACTTAAATCTAATATTCAGTTGTAATACATTTGCAGCCCAAGGCAAGTTATGGAAGGCAATAATAGAACTAAAACCAGGAGCTGAAATGCTAAGTAACAGAGAAGCTGATAACCTGTCACATCTGGTCATAATTGTAGTGCCTCAAGAATATGATTTAGAAAGAACAATAGAGGATATTCTAAAAATAGTAAGTAATGACAAAAATATTGTCTGTGTCACAAAAGTGGTTAACATTTTTGGTTTATGAATAATATGTATGTGTTTTTTGGTAAAGAGGTTAGGTACAGCTTAACTTAGCTGTATCCATTGTATATGAATTTCATGTCCACATTTCTCTTTTAGAGCCTGGTTATGTTTTATGAGAAACATGTGGGGCAAGTTATGTGTATTGTCTGCACAAAATATACAAGGGTAGATTGCATATTTATTTCATTTATCTTATTAACATACTGTAACACATTTTTGTCATGTACCTAATGTTGAAGCGTCTGATTGGCTAAATGGTTAGAGCGCTTTCCTGTCACTGCAAAGTTACCAGGTTCCAGGATCAAAGCCTGGTAGTGTCATGATCTAGTCTTTCCAGCTGTAAATGGGTACCTGACTCTGATCTTGAATAAGGGAAGGCAAAGGTAGTGAGAAAAGGAACTGGTCCCTCCACGTCATGAAAAAGCTAGACCCAGTATGGTCTAACACTTCACTCTCCTACGGCAGTATCTGCTATGGGACTACCTTTTACATAAAGTTGAAGCCTGTCAGTGATCAGTGTACTACATGGATAGTATATACAGATTATTGGGATAAGCAGAAGTTTAGACAAATGCTTCAGTAATTGTATTACGCTACAGAAGGATGTTGAGAATACCCTGGACAGAAAAAAAGACCAACAGAGAAGTACTGCACTCACTAAACGTACAGGAACATTGGCTCCTAAATACCATCGCAACAAGGAAGCTGAAATTTTTCGGTCATATAAAAAGACATAATAGTCTGGAAAAAATAGTGATGGAAGGCATGGTCCCTGGAAAAAGGGGAAGGGGTTGACCTAGATGACGGTGGACCCAGGACATCACAGAGAGTCTGAACTTGTCTTTGGCTGATGCAGGTCGACTTGCCCAGAATCGTGATGCGTTCAGAGCAGCTGTAATGGAAACAACGTTCTGGAAAGAATACGTCACATGATGATGAATTGTATTAAATGAAATGGCCATCAATAAATAGAAAATATGACTGTTTGGTCATCTGTGAATAGTACAGATGTTTTTTCCTCCTGCCTTTGAAATGATACAATCAGGCCACTTTGTATAATTTTGATCCACTCTTTGTTCTTGGATGAAGTTGTAAAACATCAGCTCTGTTACTTAAGCAGCAAATTATTATTTTGTTATTAGTCTTTTTGTCCAGTATAAAACAACAGAAAAACAGTGGAAGTATATGTTGTTATTTTATGTCCTTACTTAATTTTAAGGAGCAGCATGATTTGGACTGTGCTTTTTTCATGAAAAATTAAACAATTTCTTACATTGGAACAAAACAAAAAAATTTGGTACTATATACTTCTGTTTAAGAATTTTTAGCTCAAAATGTAAAATTCTTAACATAATATCTGTTTAGTAACCAGTAAATGTTTCAGTTCATTCATTCATTCATAACCCTCCACTCCCAAAGGAGCATAGGCCTTCAACAAACACATGCCAAGTCCTCTTGTCACGTGCCATCATCTCAAGTTCTTTCCACGTTCTCCTTATCATTTTCACATTTGTTTCCAGCTCTCTTCTCCATGTGCTTCTTGGTCTACCTCTGCTTCTCTTGCCCTGGGGGTTCCAGAACAAGGCCTGCCTTGTAATGCTATCAACAGGTTTCTTCAGTGTGTGTCCTATCCATTGCCATCGTCTTATTCTCATCTCTTGTTCCACTGGCACTTGTCTAGTTCTTGTCATCAGTTCCACGTTGGTAACCTTGTCATACCATTTCAATCCCTCTATTCTACGCAAGCACCTATTTATGAGAGTCTAGCTTTTTGGTAGTTGTCTTTGTTGTTCTCCATGTCTCAGAGCCATACAATAGGACTGACTTCACATTTGAGTTGAAGATTCTTATTTTCGTGTTGGATCCGATTTCTCTTGATCTCCATATATTTCCCAATGCAATGAAAGCTCCTCTTGCTTTTTGTATTCTTATTTTGATATCACTGTCTGTCCCTCCAACTTTGTCTATATTGCTGCCAAGATATGTGTACGATTCTACATCTTGTATTGGTGCTTCTTCAAGTTCAACCCTGTTATCATTACCTGCATTTATTCTCATTATCTGTCTTTTCCCTGTGTATTTTCAGACCCAATTGCTGTGACCTCTCATCGAGTGTTTTCAATTTGTCCTGCATCTGATTACGGTTATGGGACAGAAGAGCTAAGTCATCAGCAAAATCCAGATCATCCAACTGCTTAGTCAGAGTCCACTGGATTCCATTTCTGTTGTGTGTTGTCGATGTTCTCATAACCCAGTCTATTGCTAGTAAGAAAAGAAATGGAGACAAGAGGCATCCCTGTCGCACTCCTGTTCTTATCCCAAACGGTTCTGTAAGCTGTCCTTCATGAAGAACTATGCATGTCATGTCTTCATATGTTTTCTGTATTAAATTAATGATCTTCAGGGGAACTTCATAATGCCTCATCAATTTCCAAAGTGATTCTCTGTCTACACTGTCAAATGCCTTTTCATAGTCCACAAATCCGATGTATAGTGGTGAATTCCATTCCAGACTTTGTTCAACTATTATTCTCAAAGTGGCTATCTGGTCTGTACAGGATCTGTTTTGTCAAAAACCTGCCTGTTCATCTCTCAGTTTCTTGTCTATGGACTCTTTTAATCTTTCAAGGATAATCCTGTTCAATACTTTTCCTGGCACTGAAAGTAACATTATTCCTCTATAATTTGTGCACTCTTGTAAATTTCCCTTCTTAGGCAACTTAACCAGATATCCTTCCTTCCATTCTGCTGGTATCTTCCTTTTCCCAGACTTTACCAAGTAATTTATATAACATCTCTGTAGCCATGTCGATATCTGCTTTGATGGCCTCTGCTGGAATGCCATCAGGTCCAAATGCTTTTCCATCTCTTAGAAGCTTTATGGCTTTCTTTATTTCTTCTTTCGTTGGTCTTTCACCGTTAATTTGTAGCTCTTCTTCTGGCTGGATGTCCGGGGGGTTTTGTGGAGCTGGTTTATTGAGAAGGTCCTCAAAATATTCTGTCCACCTCTTCATTTGCTCTTGTATATTGCTGAGCAGTTTCCCATTCTTGTCTTTTATTAAGCAACTTGTTTGCTTGTATTTCCCCGTTAGCTTCTTTGTGCTGTTATACAGTTCTGTCATATTCCCTTTGGCTGCAGCATCTTCTGCCTCTCTTGCCAACTCCTCAATATACTTCCTCTTGTCTCTTTTGATACTTCTTTTTACTTCTTTGTTTGCTTCTGTGTACACCTCTTTCTTGAGCCTGGCTTTGGAACTTCTGGTTTTGCTTGTGTTTAAATTTGTTTTCTTGTTTTTCCTGTCTTTTATCTTATTGATGGTTTCTGTTGTTATCCATGCTTTTTGTTGTTGTTCCCTTTTCCCCAGTATTTCTTCACATGTCTCATTCCATACCGTTTTGATTTGCTGCATCTTCCAGCCTAGCAGCACTATATCCTGTAGAATGCAGTCAATTGTTCATGATCAAATCTACAGAGCAATGAAATGTTTAATAAATGACTAACTTTAGGACAGATTCATTATCTGTATCCAAACGTGAGTGACAGCTCACGAGTGAAGCCATCTTGGAACCAAAACATGTAGTGACTTTCAAGAAGAGAAAAGGGATGCCCGTATTATCGCTTGTTTAGTCCAGAGATCACTGCTACACATGAGAACCCATTGCTAGCGGTTCAATATTATTATATGAAAAAAAAAAACTGTGCTGAACCTTATGTCAAAGAATCTTCGCTAGACGAGATGAGGTAGAAGCCATCTTGGATATTGTTTATAATCTGACGTGCTTTGTCAGTAAACTCAGTTGATATATATATATGGGCAATACTGAGGGCTTGGCTACTGACAGTCCATTATAATATTATTCTACATGAGTGCCCATGTAACATAACATTGCAAGACCAGTTATCCACTGTACCATGATGTATTATGCCAACCTGTGATTTGTCACTATCTGTGCCGTCGAGTGTGTACGTCCAATTAAACTTTAGCAAAGGTACACAGTCGTTGGTGTCGATGACTTCCAGCCATACATGAGTGTGAGAAAAGAACATTTGTCAACACCACGAACTCTTCCTATCATTCGCACATTATACACTCCATCTATGTCTACACACCACTGCGTAGGTCAAGTTGACATTCCATACTCGAACCACGAGCAACACAACAACAAAGTATTTAACTCTGGTGATGTTCGAGCGAGCTTCAGATTTCCCAGCATGTCTCTTGCTCAGGGCAAGGGTCTTGTATTAAAAGTTTATCAACTGATGATGATGATGTCTGCTTCCATCCACTTATAATTATCTTTTGGTGGACATCATTAACGGGAATAAAATAGAGAATTTATCAATGTCCTACATTAAATTGTTGTCTATAATTTTGCATTGTTGCATATCACTTGAGTTTCATTTTTACTTTGGCTATCAGAAGGTGGTGATCTGATACCACATCTGCTCCTCTATATACCTTTACATCCTGCAATGATGATCTAAACTTCTTGTTTATGCATATATGATCAATCTGATTTTCTGTTCTATGGTCTGATGATATCCATGCTGCCTTGTGTATTCTCTTATGTGGAAACATGCTTCCTCCTATAGCCAGTTGATTTGAAACCAGAAGTTTGAGAATAGTTCCCCATTTTCATTCATTATTCCTAGCCCATGTTTTCCCATGACTTCTTCAAAGCCGGTGTTGACTGTACCTATCTTTGCATTCATGTCACCCATCAAAATTGTGATGTCTCTTCTTTTTACTTTTTCCATAATTTCCTGTAGTCTAGTATAAAATGCTTCTTTCACAGACTCTTCTTTGTCATTAGTTGGTGCATAACATTGGATGACATTTACATTTATTTTCTTTTTAGCTGTTTTAAAAGAAGCTGTTATTATTCTGGATCCAACAGCTTCCTATTCAATGAGTGCTTTCTGTGCTTCTTTAGATAACATTAGAGCTACCCCTTCACTGTGGTGTGAACTTTCGTCTTCATGTCCTGAGGACAGCACCAATTCACCTGTGATGAGTTTCTTCCTGTCTACCCCCTTTCACTTTGTTTCACACAGTCCCAGAACCTCAATTTTATATTCCCTCATCTCTGCTGCTACTTGTGCCACTTTCCCTTGTTCGTTTAATGTCCGAACATTCCAGGTGCCAAATCTGGAAGTTCTAGAAGAAAGAAGGTTAGTCAGCAACACAGACTCCTTTCGGCTTTCTCTGTATTGCATCATATGCCTCCCTGCGAGAGGACCTTCCCCTGTCTTGGATGGCTGTGTTTTATTTATTGACTTATCCATGTTTGTTGAAGTTTTTTGTGATTTAAATTTTTTACAGGATGGGGTAACCGGCCCCATGCCCAACCCTCCTTAGTCGCTTTCTACGACGAATGCATGGCAGGGAACAGTGTTACTATTCTTTGCTCCCCTTTCAGGTCCCAGTAACACACGGGTGAAATGTTTCAGTTGCCTGGCAGAAAATGTTGGTTAATAGCATTAGGACTTACTTAATGGGCTTGTCTGAGCCAGGTTGTGTAGGACTCAGTTAATTCGGTGACAGAGACATGGGTTGGGCTTTAATTTTGACATGCTGGGCATGGGCTGTAGGCTGATGCAGACCTCTATGTTCAAAGGGAATCAGAAAGTTAAAGAAAATAACTTTACTTATGTTTTTTAAAGGACAACTATGTATGTTTGTGAAAATAAGAATACCTGTACGTACACAGACGTTAGCTGCACAGTAATGATAGGTTGGCTGAGTATAATTGAAACAAAATAAAATAAAAAAAATTTTTTTAAATCATCACCAAGTCCTGCAAACATGAAAAATAAATTGATGATGTCGAAGATTTTTATCTCATACATTTGTCATGTTCATATGTCAAGAATATTCTTGCACTTAATGAATTTTGTCACATAATACCCATACTACCTGTAGTTTCCTTGTGACATATTTTCCTGTTGAGAAAACCTCAACCCTGATATGACAGACATGACATATGCCAAATTGTGTATATAAAGATATTGTAAGCAATGTTTTTACCCACTGGAAGCAGTAGATAACATTGTATATCTCTGAGAAAATACATAGTTTCAAATGTGAGGGCTGTCCTATCAGTATTAAATGTTTGTAATGGTTCATACTTAACATTTCAGCATCACAAGGCATCATCTGTAGATATACCAATCCACATTGTACAGGTACAGAAATTTTCCATTTAATTGTAAACTCTAACATATTCTTACAATGGTACTAGAGATTTATTTATATTTTGGTTTCATTTATGATGTACAAAGTAATGTACTATGGGGTGATGTGATTCTTCGAATCCAGACAATTAATTGTAATAACGCTAGTCTGCTGGATAAATTGAAATATGTAGTAAGTAAAAGGCACGTCCTTTCTAATTAACAAGAGAGAGAATGTTCACAGAGTCCCAGGACAGAAAAAAAAAATAAAAACAACATCAGAACTAGAATCATAACAATAGTAAATTTGTATTCATATAAACAAGATGATGTGCAGATACCACACTCACATTATGACAACTGTATGAAGAAACCACTTCATCTTTTAGTCTCATATAACCACATCTATTTTGCTCATAAAGTTGACATCCTGTCCCAGGCTTTATTCATTGCCATACAATTTCTCCCTTAAATGGGTTAGTGAGGGCCATGCTGTCAATTTGCTCATCTTTTGGAGTTGACTGTCTTGGAGAACATGTTCTGTTGTTTGATTGTCTACTCCACATGAACACTTGTCTGTCCATTTTTAATTTGTTGAACAGATGGTATTCGAGTCTGCAGTGGCCAGTTCTCAGTCTGAAAACTGTCACGTGATTTCTTCTTGGTAAGGTGGAGTATGCTTCTGTCTTATCTGCCAGGGCGTTCCTGATGTCATTTTTCTGTGACAGTATTTTTTATTATTGCTATTATCTCTGTATATGTTGTCCTGTTATCGGTTTCTCCTTTAGTAAGTTGATCTGCCTTCTCATTTCCATATATATTTAAGTGGGCAGGAATCCATTGCACTTTTACTTGAATTTATAGCTGGTTTCCGTTGGTGCTTCAGATAGGCTGTCTAATTTGTTGTTTTTGTGGCTCCTTAAGATAGTTATGACTGACAGGAAATCTGTGAGGAACACTATAGTGGATTTAGCATTACTCCTGTTTTCCATGATGGAAGAAATGGCTGAATACCAGAAGGCATTAAACATCATTATGATAATAATAAGGGGTCGGAGTGGCTAAGTTCTAGAGATACTGGGTTCAATTCCTAGTTTAGGGAATATAATTTATGGAAATTTTTTTTCAGAACCTGTGGTCCTAATGATGTCATATTATCTACACACACACACCCCCCCCCCTTACACCACCCCCCCCCCCACCCCCCACGGGTCTGCTGCCTAGCCTTCTCGAATATGGGAGAAAAAATAGGAGGTCCCGTGTGCAAGTTGCGCACGTTAAAAATCTCACGGCAGTTGGAAATCGTTAAGAGTAGGCCTATCAGGCCGATGCCCTGGCAAAATTTAAAAATTAGAAACCTACCCGCCACAAAAATATTTATAGATGTGATTCCTATACACACACATTGGGATTCTTGCTGGTGCAATGGAGTTTATGCACTGTGCTGAGATCCTCCTTGCGTGATCTAAGGGAGGAGATCGGAGCACTGATGGAGTAGTCCGTGTGCAATGAAGATAGTCCTTAAAACCAAACCAAACCAATGATGATAATAATAATAGCACCTTCAGTCATAACTGACTAAGGGAATGCGCCCCTGAAGTGATTGCCCTCAGCTGCTTATTTTCCTAATGTTCTTTTCAACGTTTTCTCCTCTTTTTTGCTTACCGTGAAAGCTTCTTTTCTTTTGCCCAGTCTGAGGTGGCGCCATAGAAAGCATCACTGCTTGGTGCGATTGGCAGCTTCATCCTCCAAAGTTGCTGGATTTACGTCCAGTGCCCTCATGTCTCTCTTGCACACATCTTTGAACCTCAGCTGCGGCCGCCCAGCTGTTATTTTCCATCTGCCATTTGTCCGTAGAAGATATCTTTTGAGATGCAACCATCTTCCATGCAGCGGACATGGCATAGTCTGCCTTGGCTAAGCAGTGTATATGTGCTTTGAAGGCCAGTACGTGACAACACTTCAACTTTGTCCCTCTATGAAATACAGAGGATGTGGCGTAGACACCGTAGATGGAAGGTATTGAGCCTTCTTTCTTGCTTAGCATTGGTTGTCCATGTTTTGCTGCCATGTTTATGTTGGTGATGCAGGCATTATATACCGCAGCTTTGGTCTTTGTTGTGAGTTTGGAGTTTCCTCAAACACTTTGTGAAGCGGGCAAAGGTGGCTGCAGCTTTGCCAATGCAGCTGTAAATTTCTGTGTCCAGAGAGTTTGTCATTGATGGTAGACCCCAGGTATGTGAAGTGGTGCACCACTGCCAATTTATAGTTATCATTAGTGATAACTAGTGCAACATCCACATCCTGACCCAGCACATTTGTTTTCTTTAGACTTATTGTGAGGCCAAAGTCCTTGCATGCTTGGGTGAAGCAATTCATCAAGCTATGAAGCTCCTGTTGACTTTGAGTGGCGACTGCAGCGTCAACAGCAAATAACAAGTCTCTTATAGTGACCATTCTGATTTTTGTTTTTGCATTCAGCCTTGCAAGTTTCAACAGTTGGCCATCTTATCTAGTGTGAAGGCATATTTCTTCAGTTGCATCTCTGAATTCATGTTTCAAGAGCACAGCAAAGAAGATCCAGAAGAGGGTCGGAGCCAGGACACAGCCTTGTTTAACCTCACTGCATATGTCAAAGGGCTGTGATGTGCTTCCAGCATATTGGACTGTTCCTTTCATGTCTTCATGGAATGACTATCATTTCCAGCAGTTGAGTGGGCAGCCTATTTTCAGGAGGATTTTGAAGAGTCCATCCCTGCTAACCAGGTCAAATGTCTTTGATTAAACATCATTACATTTCATTCATAGAAGACATTTCATATGTATACAAAGATAAATTCTAATGGTTCTGAATGAGTTAGAAATAAACCTCTGTAGACCGAATAGAAGAGAAAAACCTAATAACAACTGGAAAAAAGATCCTGTATTCTATACGTGAGCAAGAAGGCTAAAAACACACAGGCATAGTCATTCTTTTACTATTTGCCACATCCAGAACCATGCTAGAGTAGAATGAATTATCTCCTAGGCTACCATCATCAAAATTTCTTTCAGACCACATATTCCACAGAACTGTTTGAAGGAAACTTTTTAAAAAACAGTTTTGCCTTGTTTTTACATGCTCCATTCAACCTAGATAGAAGGTCCATTAGTTATATTAGGGCAAATGTAAAAGACCTTGTGATCTTGGAATTGTTACTTTTCGAAGGTAACAAACAAAGCCTGCTAAGTGTCACAAAAAAAGAGAAGTTCTAACACTGCATCAGTCCAGTCTGTGTGCTGGGAACATTAAATATCAAGCTCAGATCAGTAAGAGATGAATATACCAGGTCACCACACTGATTTAAAACTGCTCCTCAAAGACAAGGAAATCTCAGAGGCAATACAGCTGATTCAAGAAGAATTGAACACAAAAATATATTACTCAGTAACTAGGTTTCATATGAACATGTAGTCTAAACCAGTTTGTAAAGGAATTATCACTGATTTTGTAATCATACAGATGCTCAATATACACCCCAAGTGTCACATGGCACTCATCAATCTTCTAATCTAATTCATCCCAGGCCCTTTGTAGCATATGCTACAGAAAAGCGACATAAAAAAACTGATAACTTGTTGGCTCTGAACCAGAGCAAATGTTCTTAAGTTTTTCTCATTAAGTGTGCAGTTTACTGCCTTCTCCTCATCTTTGTATTTATGATTCGTTATTTGCTATTATTAAGTATTTTTAATTTGCTATTATAGCTGCCCTTTGAATTCTTAACATTTTTCAGAGAAAATAATTTCTGTTGTCTCCAGTCATTATTTCTTTATGTTCAGTGCTGTAAACATTCTGCACAAAGTTAATTTTGAATCATTAATGGCATGTTTAAAAAAAAGTTCACTTTTTAAATAAATGTCTTGAAGGTGATCATTCACCTTATTTTGCATAAGATTGTCTTCATATTTTTCTCAGCTTTTGTTTTACAGTCACAAACATGGTAGTAATTAAATTTTATTTGTATTATAGAAACCCGACACGCAAGCCTCAAGCTCCACTGCATTGTCAGAGAATGTGGTCCCACGTAAAACACCAACTTTATCACAGCAGCAAGGAGATAGAAGTGTGCCATCTGTTGTGAGATCAAAGATATCTGTTCCTTCAGAGCCTATGACAACTCCAGCTAGCTCTGTCATTACCAGTAACTCTGAGTATCCAACCTTTTGGCAAGAAATGCAGGAGAGACAAAGGCAGCAGAAAGAAGAACTGGCCAAGGTGTTCAACAGATCTGGTTGTGAAGAGAAAGGCAAGACTGGTGTGACAGAAGATTGTGACAGACTGAAAGGAAAGAAGAAATCTACTTTAGAAGTTTCAAACACCAATAACATTGACAAGATTCTAGTATGTGGAAAGAGCAACACTCGCAAAAGTGATAGTGAAATGAAAAGTCAGGGATCATCCAAAAATGTAAGTGTTGCAAGTAACATTGAAAATGAGATAAAGGATTCATGTAAAGTAAATGAGAAAATAAAAGACATAAGTGAAAATACTAAAGATGGCAAACCAAGCAGAAGCAGATCGCAAGCAAAGGTCAAGGCAAGTGAAAAATGTACAGATATGACATATCACCATATGGATGCAAGAGCTAGCGATGCTCATGTTAATGTGGTGAATTCTCCTGTGACAGAAAGTGATGATAGTAACTTCTTTCTCCAGCACGCTCAAAAGGTACACGGCAGGGACACAAGGTTTAGAAAATGGGGCACAAAAGGAACACAAAGGGACAGTCAAGAACAAGGTGCAGGTGACCTGGGGAAAGCTAAAAACAGGAGTCAGCCTGTAGAGTCTACAGGCCCTATCATCAATGCAGCTTCAGACAACAAGCATGGTTAGTAACAGTTACAAAAATTTTACTTCAATAACATCATATTATTTGTTATCATTATCATCTTCACCATCATTAGTAGAGATTGTGATCTATCTTTATGGTCATCACCATGATCATTATAATTTTCTTGACTCTTGTTAAATATTTTAAAACTTTTCGTGTACACATTTCTGACTCTTATGTGGCATCCACATTTTAAGAATGCTTAAAAAAAATGCTGGAAATGTTCCTGCAAAGAATAAATCGGACATTGACTGCAACTAATTCAAGAGGCAGCCACTTTGTTCTTATGCATTTCCACCTGTATGTGCTATAGTTTGGACATATTTCAGCACTTTTGGCATATTCTGAGCTCATGCTTTGAATATTTGGAAATTTAACTTTTTAAATGAAATATTTTGGAACAAAAGGAAAATACAAACTAACAGGAGAAGCAGTGTAGACATGACTGTAAATGAATGTAAACAAAACAGAGGAAATAACAATAAATAATAGGGAAAGAGATTAATAATGATTAGTGTCCCAATTAAAAAGTAGCTTTGACAGAGGAGGAGGAGCAAATAGGAACGTCGGTATTATGATTAAAAAACCAGATTTGCGTTTAGCTGTCTCCAACCAGTTTGAAACTCTACAAATTTTACCCAGAAAAATAAAACTATGCTTGTCAACACAAATGTAAAATTTGTCCTGCTCATTGGTTCAGAAACACGGATTATCATCAAGAATTTCACGTTCACACAGCAGATATTCATTTAAAAAAACTGCCTCTACCATTATAGCAAACGTGAGAACCTCAAGGTGGATATGATATACCCTTAGTAAACAGTTAGCCTGTATAACCAGACATTCCTTAAACTGAACCCACAAAGGAAGATAAAGAGTGGGAAGACCAAAGAGAACGTGGAAAAGAATAGCAGAAGAAGAAGCCAAACAACCATGACATGGGCAGAGCTAAAGAGGATGGCTGAGAACAAAAATCTATTGTAAGTAGTAGTTGGAGACCTATATATTCCACAGTAAATGAAGAAGACTGATGATGGTACTTATTTACTTAGTCGTTCCTCTTCTACCCTGAGGTGTAGAGGTTTGGAAGAGAGAGAGTGCCATACTATCCTATTGGCTGTCTTCCTCCTGGCCTGGTTCCATTCTAGTCCTTGGTCCTTCAAAGATTGTCTAATGTCGTCCTTGTTGCGTATGGTTTTTTTACAACATTTCTGTTGTTGCGCATCAAAGAGCGCTGAGTTGAGTTTGGTGAAAATATTTGAAGATATGTGAATAGTACACTTAGGTGCAGTATTATTGCGCGCAGTAAAAAAAGGATGACGTAGGAGTTTTTTTTGGGTCTTGAAACAATGACGTAGAGAACAAAATGGACCCCAAATAAAAACAAGACGTGAACAGCCTTGTGTTTGCTGGTTTGCTTGAAAACCCGTGAAAAATGGGTATATTGATTCGTGCCACGCATAGGAGTGCATAACAGGATGAGTACTGTGAATCAGGTATAATTTGATGCTTATACATTTGGTAGACGGGCAGGTCTATACACCGTAAAAATCGGAGTCTAAAAAAATCCTGCTTTGTCGCTAATGTGTGCTGAATTTTGGGAAATTCATGTCAATGAAGTTATATGAGTTTGAAAAGAAGGTACGGGAGAAGGGCACGGATATAATCAATACATAGAGATGTATAGAAGTATTGGGACTAATAAGCAACAATGTATTACCGTCAAGGAGTATAACACTATGTTACGAATAGACAGAATGACATTAACTAAGGACTGTTCATCATGGATCATGAGTTTTCAATAAACTGTGTTGTTATGTTACCGGAACAGCATTGGCTTCTTACCTGGTTATATTTGAGCTGTTGGGCATATCTGAGACATTACTAATTCGTGATCCCTTGTGAGAGAACACTGCATAAATAATACAGGGACGATACAGTGCAGTTTTTGGCAAACCCACGAATAAAACATTCGCGTGACACTTTTGTTGTATACCAATGTTTTAACATTCATATAGACACATATGGGAATAATAATGGTATACATATATCAAATGCAGACAAACTCTTTTAATACACGGGAATAAAAGAACGGGCGGACAGTACCTTAACATAGTGGCCAATATAATGTACCTTCCCGTTCTATAAAATTTCAGATATTTGGAGCTTAATTAATTGCCACGCATTTTGGAACAATGACACTTGTTGCATGTTCAATCAATCGATCGTTATGTCAAAGTCGTAACCTTGACTTGGAAGGTCAACGTTCGTGTGATGTACATATTCAAGTCTCCAGAGAAGTATCATAGTTGTACCGGGGGAATGATGCTACAGTTTTCGATTTCCATTTTCAAGTCCTGCTGTGTACCTGCGGAGGTTACATTGAGTGACGTCATTCGGTAACAGATACTTTCAACCAGAGCAAATTACTGTTCGTTTTGGAGAATTGCTCACCTTGAATTCAGCTGTACGAATTTCATAACCTGTGTTGGATCGAAATATGTACGAGGAGTATTGGGATTCCCGCAGATAAGTAGACATTGATATTATGGTGTCAGTACCCTGGTTATTATTAGTGAGCACCTTTCTTTGTCATTTTAACTCGTAAGATGCTTGTTCTTCATCATAGGTGTCCTGGGGTGTTTTCCTAGGTTGATTTCAGGTCGATGAATCGCAAAGGCTTATAGCCAGTTTCTTTGGGGTTGCTGAAATGTCGTAGATTTTTGTGTTGACGCCGTGGTTCTTTACGATATTATATCTTCTTTAATTGTTTAGGTGCGGTGATGGTCATTGCTAACGTGTATATTTCTATGTAATTGATTCTCGTCATGGATCATTAAGTTTTCAGTAGTACTATTATCTTGTATAATTTCTTAGTTGATTGATTTATAGCTGCATATTTTATTAAATAAAAGATGATCGATCTCCAGTAATGAGTATCGATAAGGTGACGAATATAGGATACTAATTGGAGTACTACAGTTTATTTGATGAGGTAAATATATTAATTCAGATTCTGAAATGTCGACGGCGGAATACTTTATTAAACAGGGTAAAATTCTTGGTTTATCAGGAGACAAATTACAAGAGTTTGCTCAAACAGAATATAAAGAGGCGCAGGAAAGAGAGAAACGTCAGTTAGAATTAAAAGATAGAGAATTAGCCAACCAGGAACGTATGAAACGGTTGGAAATGGAAGATAATGAAAAAAGGAGGCAAGACGAAGAGAGAATTAAACTCTTGGAAATGGAAGATAATGAAAAAAGGGGGCAAGACGAAGAGAAAAGGAGGCAAGACGAAGAGAGAATTAAACTCTTGGAGATGGAAGAGAATGAGAAAAGGAGGCAATATGAAGAGAGAATGATGCTATTGGAAATGGAAAGGCAGAAGTTGCAAAATGGAAATGCTAGTTGTCAATCACACACTCAGAATGATGGGCAGAAAGGTGACATTAAAATTCATCTGCCAATGTTTAAACCAGGGGTCGACGATATTACGTTCTTCTTGTCAAGATTCCAATTGGTATGCACAGAATATAAAATTGATAAAAGTAAGTGGTGTAGCAAACTAATGAATTTTTTATCAGGAGAGGCGTTAAGTGCAGTCGCTTCGTTAGAAGGCGATAGTCAAAACTATGAGGAAGCTAGAGCTATGCTATTAAAAAAATATCAGCTTACAGCTGAAGGTTATAGAAGGCGTTTTAAAGAATTGTTGCCGGAAACAGGAAAAGAGTTCTCACAATTCATTTCGGATATTCGTTTAACTTTTAATCGTTGGATCGAACTTGAAAAGGTACAACGGAATTTTGAAGATCTTGCCGATTTAATATTACGGGATAAGGTATTATCCTCAGTAAGTGATAAGTTTTTGGCATTTTTACAGGAGCTGTCATTTTCGACGGAGTCATCTGTCAAGTTATTTGCTTATGTTTGTATCATAAGTATAATTGTGTCTTTACCTGCGATGTCAGGTTGATTAGGGGTTGTCTTCCCTTGTTTATTCATTCATTGTGTTTGACCTGTAGGGTCAGAGGTTGACAGTTCGGCGTAGGCCTATGGGAAGGTTTTTTAAGCGGGAGTGAGATATACTTCCGGGAAGCCGGGAGGTCCTGTTTTTCTGAAGGGACCAAGAGTCCATTGTTTTTCGGGGAGAATCTTCGAAGTAACTGCTATGGCAGTTTTCCCCAGTGAATCTCTGTGCGTCGGGATGACGACAGAATTCCTTGTGTAGTTCTGAGGATTCATTTACCAGGTAATACCGACCTTTATGCATTATTACGCTTTTCGGTGGCAGAACATGTAAAGGATTACCTAGGGTGAACAGCAGCTCACTGATCCGCCATTTCAGAACTTATATATATTTGTGCTCGAGGTAGCCATCCAAGACTGTTAGTCTTATATTGTCCAGAAATCCAGTGACGAAGATATATTGTGGGAGCCGCAGATTGGCGGAACTTCTACCTACAATAAGTATTACTGCAGGGTTGATGATAACCTATTTAACAGAAGTACACGGCCGACGTTAGGACGAGGCCTGTGCTTCCGGCTATTATACTACAGCCTGTTATGTGCAATTGGCAGGGAGTGCCAAGTTGCACCTGTGTGTCAAGGTAACTAAGGCATCTGACGCGTTTAGTCAGAGACGCCAAGGGCGACGCTACGAACTGTCATTATTGAAGAACTTTGCTATTGACCATGCACGTCTATTCTGATGTTTACCTTTTTGAATGCCAAATGTATACCTATCGATGTCAGGTCAGCATGACCTTGTTACACTGACTGTTCCTGTTGATATTATGTGTGTTCCCGTCAATAAATGTCTTGAAACATGCCTGCAGTGTCAAAGCATCCTTGATTACTGCATGTGAGAGTATGGGTTGCAGGATCTACATCTATACGAGCCTAAACACATTCGCGTCTTCATTCGCACCCACACTCAATTCATCATACGCTCGCACTACACATCTAACAACATGTATACTGTCTTGGGCCAGTGATCACCTCAACAAGAAAAAAAAGACAGTTACATTTCTGGTGGACCAGTTACGTGGGCTCTTATGATACATTTCTTGTCGCCAATGTGGCCTAGAAACTTACATTTCTGATGGACCAGACCTGTGGGTTTAAAAAGAACAGAGCGAGCATTTGACATTATTGTTGACATTTATGGATCCAGAAATTTACATTCCTGGTTGGCTGTTACATGTATGATGTCTCCAGTTTTGTCGAGAAAGTTACAAGAAGGACAAGTACACATTACACTTCTGATCTGTGGGTCTAAGCTACACACGGGACAGCCGTAACACACAACGCTAATTCTACACTTGCAAGTTTTGGCTACAACAGGACAGATATAGGTCATCAACGGTTGACACAAATAAACAGTACGAGCATTTATATTATAATGCTACATAAAGCATAACAAGACAAGTACTGAAGTGAACTACTAGGCATTTGCTACGTGGACCATAACTGCATAGAAGGCGGGTTCCTATTGTAAACAGTACTGCGGGTTGTGACACGTTTCATTCAACAACAGACTTTTCTAGGTCAGAGCATTCAAGCTACATTGTTGGAGGTCAAGTGTCTGTAAACAGTACGTGAAATTGTAAACATTCAATGTGCAAGCCCTAATTTGAGAAGGTCATAGTAACTTTGGTTCGTGAATACTTTATGTTACAGTGGATTTGACGTTCAGTGCGCGTTTGACATTTCGTTTCTGTGTTCGCAAGGAGCAAGAAATTTATTTTAGTTTCAGCTGTGACTGAACTTGTTCTGCAACACATTGAAATTGATTGCTATATGTTTATGTCACTTCTACTGTTTTTGGTGTATTTTTCTGCGGGTTTTTCGGTTGGTGGGTCTTACGGTAAATATGCCACTTGATCGAGGCTTACTGTAAGCGGTCTGTAGGTGCAAATTTTCTTAATTTGGAAATTTGCTAGTGACAATTGGTCGCTATTGATGTTAGCTGTGATGTAATTGTACTTAACGTTGTTTTTGTAATATTTTGTCTGTTTTTCAGTTTTGATTGTCGATTTGTTTTGTTTGTATTCTGTAGGTCTCTCCTTTCTTGTGTATTTCTCTACACATTTTTGGTTAAAACAGTGTTGCCATTTGTATTGTTTTGTATTTTTGTCTTTGTATTTTTTTTTTGGTTGTACTACATTACTGTCATGCACAGTCTACATACACATACTTGGTCATGTTTTGATATTATTGATAAGGTAGACTCTTCATATAGAGTTTCTTAATAAAATATTATATAAGATATTTATACAAGTTCTTTGATAAAAGACTTGTTATCTACAAAGATTGAGACAAGGTGAAATACATATGCAAGTTCTTTATAAAAAAGACTTGTGCCCATAGTGAGTGGGATATAAGGGAATTTTTTTTTTTTCCCACAGGTACTCAAGTGATTTTTTGGGTACATTATAAACAAGAGGAACATACAAAGTCTTTGTCTAAGACTAAGACAGTAAAATAAAGTGAAGTGAGTATACAAGTCTAGCATTTCAGACTTGTCTCCCATTGAAGTGGGATAAGGTAATTTATTTAATTTTTTTTCAGGTTTCTGATCTCATTAGACAGAATGTCTACATTGGATTTCTTCATCCAGCAAGGGTTGACCCTTGGTAAGTCTGGTAAAGAATTGGAAGAATATTCATCTGCTCAATTCGCCATTGCATTAAAGTCAGAAGAAAAGAAACAAAAAGAGGAAATTAAATTGAAAGCAGAAGCTGAACTAAAGAAGCTAGAAGCTGAAAATAGAAGATTAGAACTTGAAGAAAGAAGGTATCAAAGAGAGGCTGAGGAGAGAAAAGCTCAAGCTGCTGCTGAGGAGAGGAAAGCAGAAGCTGCAGCTGATGAAAGAAAATTCCAGATGGAAATGGAAGACAAAAAAATTCAAGCTCAAGCTGCTGCAGAGGAAAAAAAACTTCAAGCTGCTGCTGAGGCTGAAATTAGAAAAATGGAACATGAGGAAAGAAAACAGAAGATGGAACTTGATGAAAAACTCGCAATTTTGGAGTTAGAGAAATTGAAATTGGCGAGTACGGGTGCTCAGCAAACAACTTCGAGTACGACAAAGGAGTTTGTTAGTAGGATTAAATTGCCTCATTTCAATCCTTTAAAGGATGACGTAGCAGATTATCTAGATAGATTCCAATTTTTGTGCGATACGCATAACATAAAAAAGGAAAAATATGTTGAACAACTGATGCCATTTTTTACAGGTGACACAGTGACTACTCTTATGACAATAGACGAACATGAGAGGACTAATTATGATGTTGTCAGGGCAGCATTGCTAAAAAAAATACCAATTAAAACAAGAAGACTATCGTCTTCGTTTTAGGACAATGTTGCCAGAAAATGGAGTAGATTTCTCTGATTTTGTTACAAAGATACGTCGTACATTTACACGATGGATTGAGTTGTCTCAGATTGAGAAAACATATGAAGGTCTAATGGACTTATTATTGCGAGATAAGGTTTTGTCATCTGTTAATGATTCTTTTCTTGCATTCCTTCATGAGCGTAAGCCTAAAAACTTAAAAGAAATGGAGGAATACTGTTGTCAGTATGCCACAGCACATCCCCATGCTACAGTTAGCAATTCTAAAGTGAAAGAAGGGTTGCCAGCTGCTTCGGCAACACCATATGGCCCTAATTTCAGAAAAAAATTTCAGGATGCTCAACAAAATTGGAATAGGGGAAGTAATCAAAATTACACTCAGAAGCGGAGTAATCCAACACATGATGGTTCTTCGTCTATGCAGTGGAGACAAGATGGTAGTTCTCGTAATTTTAGTGGTAATAATTTGAGACACTTTCGCAAAGGCTATCCAAATAATAACTATTCAAATTTTCGAGGTAATCATTCTCGACGTCAAGATTATGACGATGGTGAATTTAGAAACCGGGATTCAAACCGGAATGATGAGTACAATAGACAATATGATCACAATTACAGGGGAAATGATAGTCGAAATAATTACAGGGGAAATGATAGTCAAAATAATTACAGGGGAAATGATAATCGAGGTAGACCTAGGTTTAACAAGAAAAGACCTTACCAACAGGCAAACTCTGCACAACAAGAGTTTGATGGAGCCTGTAATACAGCAAATGATAGTGGTAACTCTAGGGCTATCACTGGTTGTGCTTTCGATTTTGGGAGAGCAACTGAATGCCCCCAATGCTTAACATTGTTCGATTCATCGACTGTATCTACGCTAAGTTGTGGTCACCCTCTTCCTGCTCTACCTGCTACAGTTGCGCATGATGGGAGAGGATCTCTCATCTTACATAAAGGTCTAATAAATGATAGGCTAGTCTCAGTACTTTTCGATTCGGGATGTACTACCGTCGGGGTTAAGGAGTCTCTGATAGATCCTTGCTGTGCCACTGGAAAAACAATCAAATGTGTTACATTTGGTGGTACTATGGAAAGCTATCCTACTGCTATTATTAGGATTGACACTCCTTTCTTCACAGGAGATGTCCATGCATGTCTTCTTCCTACACCCCGCAACAAATTTCTAGTTGGGAAGAAAAAAACATTCAAACGGTCAATGCAGTGGTGACAAGAGCTCAAGCTCTTAATCCCCCAACTTCATCTGATAATAGTAATGAAGTTGATAGCCAAGACGAGCACTTGGTGATTTCCCATGACTCGTTTGTTAAACGTCAAGAAGAGGATCCTTCTTTGAAGAAATACTTCCTTCTTGCAAAGAAAGGGGATCCCAATCAAAATACGAATCACAAATCGTATATCACTATGAAGAATGGTATATTGGTACGAATGGTACAACACTCGGACAAGTCTATGCACTCGCAAATTCTTGTGCCTAAGTGTATGAGAGCCTTAATTCTTCGGCATGCACACGATTCTCAGTGTGCGGGACACATGGGTTTTTCCAGAACTAAAACTAGAGTCCTTGCGTCATTCTTTTGGCCATTCGTGAATAAAGACATCCGAATTTATTGCCGATCTTGCAAAATTTGTCAAGAGGTCAAGTCTAGGGGTCCGAGACATGCTGCTCCTATTCAGGCTGCAGATATTCCGATTCGGCCGTTTCAGAAAATGGCTATAGACATCATTGGTCCGTTCAAAATTAAGTCAGCCAGAGGACACCAATTTATCCTCACTTGCGTGGACATGTGCACGCGTTGGCCAGAGGCTATTCCTCTGAAGAGCATATCAACTGTCGATATCGCTGATGCTCTTTGGCTCGTATTTTCTCGTCTGGGATTCCCCGGAGAAATACTGTCGGATCACGGCACTCAGTTAATTTCGGACGTTATGTCTCAGGTAATGGCTACGCTAGACATTAAAAGGTCTCTCAGTAGTATTTATCATCCAATGTCCAATGGATTGGTAGAACGTCTTAACAGGACACTAAAGAACTTACTTGGCAAGATAACGGAGGATCATCCTGAAGATTGGGACAGGGTTTTACCTGCAGTCCTCTTTGCCTATAGAGAGGTTCCCAACGAGCATACAGGGTTTTCTCCTTTCGAACTTGTCTTTGGCGCGCAACCGCGCGGGCCGATGTCCTTGTTACACGATTTGATAACTTCCGATAATATTGACGATGATACACAATCGTCATATGAATATGTTATAGCTCTTAGAGAAAAGATTATCGAATCGTGCAGGTTAGCAACTTCATCTTCCGAATTTGCGAAAGAAAAAGCTAGGCGATTTGCTAATAAGAAAAGACGCCTACGTCAACTTTGTCCTGGAGACAAAGCATATGTCTTACTGCCCTCAAGAGAGAATAGACTTCTCATTTCTTGGAAGGGTCCATACACTATAGTCTCGAAAATTTCTGATGTCGACTATATTGTCGATGTGGATGGAAGGCATAAAACCTTCCATATAAATATGCTAACAGAGTTTATTGAACGTCCAGACTATTTACAGCCTATTTTCCAGGCGACGGACGACTCTCCAGTTCAACATGGTCACATCTCATCCCTGTCTGTTATACAGGATGAGGAAACTATTTTTTCTGACGTGAACTTACCTCTTCCTACGATTCCACTTATTTCAACGGAATCGTGGAGAGACGTTACAGTCTCTTCCAACTTGTCTTTTGAGGAACAACGTCAAGTATCCTCTACGTTACAATCATATCAGGATGTCCTTACCGACATTCCTGGACACACAGATGTCATAGAACATGACATCATACTTACTGATCGTAATCCGATCAGAGTAAGACCATACCCAATACCTATTCATTTTCAAGCACAAGTCGAGAAAGAATTGGATGAAATGATTCAACTACAAATAATTGAACCATCCACTTCAGCTTATTCTTCGTCGATAGTTATTGTTCGAAAGAAAGACAATAACATACGTCTTTGCGTTGATTATCGCAAATTAAATCAAGTTACGAAGTTCGATGCTGAACCTATGCCGTTATTAGATGATCTACTTATTAGACTTTCTAAAGCTAAATTCTTTACTAAACTAGACTTGTCGAAAGGTTATTGGCAAGTCCCACTGACGGAACACGCCAAACCTTTCACTGCTTTTTCGACACCTAGGGGTCTGTTTCAATGGAATTTTATGCCTTTCGGGCTTATGAACGCCCCAGCGACTTTCGTACGCATGATGCGACGAATTCTATCAGATCGTGCAGATGTCATTGCATATTTAGACGACATCTGTCTTTTCAGCGATACTTGGGAAGAACACTATGTGGGTCTGAAGGAATTGCTATCTACTCTACGTGAGCATAGATTGACTGCTAAACCCTCTAAAGCTTTTGTTGGGTTTAGTGAAATTTCCTTCCTAGGTCATCGAGTTGGTCATGGTCTGTTGAAGACAGAGGACCAAAACATTTCAAAGATATTAAATATCTCGGTTCCGAAGACAAAAAAGCAAGTGCGTAGTCTCTTGGGATTGATACAATTCTATGGAAGATTCATTGAGAATCTGTCCTCCATTATGGCACCACTTTCAACGTTATTGAGAAAAGGTTCTCCTAATATGGTGCGTTGGTCCCAAGAATGCCAATCTTCATTGGATCAGGTTAAGAATTTGTTCTCATCTCATCCTATCTTAAGACTACCGACGATTGATAAGACTTTTGTCCTTCGTAGTGATGCCTCTTCCACTGGCATTGGAGCGGCACTAATGCAGGAATATTCAGGAACTCTGCATCCTGTAATGTATATTTCTAGGAAGCTGAATGCGGCAGAAAGGAATTACTCGGTTTTGGACCGTGAATTGTTGGCTATGGTTTGGTCCATTCTTAAGCTACAAAGGTTCCTTCTGGGCGCGCATTTCTTTATGGAAACCGACCAAAAAGCTCTTACGGCTATGCAAAGTAAGGATTTGAAGAGCTCGAGATCTACTCGTTATGCTATTGCTCTTCAGCCTTTCCATTTCACGGTGCGAGCTATCCGTGGTTCGGATAATGTGATGGCGGACATATTGTCTAGATGCCCACATGATTCCAGTTAAATCTTGTGTCCTAGTTTTTCCTGATATATTTTCAGACTTAGGTCTGTCCTTAATATCATAATATGTTGTAATACAAATGTATTTGGATGATGTTTAGATAATTTAACAAATTTCATTTTGTCCATCCATCAGTGATATGTTGCTAAAATAGCATTGACATTTGTATATTGCTATGATTATATTATTTAGTAATGTTTGATATATGATTGGTATTGCCAGCAACTTAGGTTTCTTGAATGGTATCCCTTAGTTTGTTTGGTTTAAAGGAAATATTTTCTCTTATGTTGGGAGATGATTTGTACCCTCTTCTATTGTACCTGATATTAGGTTCATTGTTTGCATGAGCACAGAAGTGATACTGGTGCTATCTTGCTCATGAACATATTAAAAAAAAAAAATTGCATTTTTTTTTTACAGGGGGGTGGTAGTAATGTTGCTGTCATTTTCGACGGAGTCATCTGTCAAGTTATTTGCTTATGTTTGTATCATAAGTATAATTGTGTCTTTACCTGCGATGTCAGGTTGATTAGGGGTTGTCTTCCCTTGTTTATTCATTCATTGTGTTTGACCTGTAGGGTCAGAGGTTGACAGTTCGGCGTAGGCCTATGGGAAGGTTTTTTAAGCGGGAGTGAGATATACTTCCGGGAAGCCGGGAGGTCCTGTTTTTCTGAAGGGACCAAGAGTCCATTGTTTTTCGGGGAGAATCTTCGAAGTAACTGCTATGGCAGTTTTCCCCAGTGAATCTCTGTGCGTCGGGATGACGACAGAATTCCTTGTGTAGTTCTGAGGATTCATTTACCAGGTAATACCGACCTTTATGCATTATTACGCTTTTCGGTGGCAGAACATGTAAAGGATTACCTAGGGTGAACAGCAGCTCACTGATCCGCCATTTCAGAACTTATATATATTTGTGCTCGAGGTAGCCATCCAAGACTGTTAGTCTTATATTGTCCAGAAATCCAGTGACGAAGATATATTGTGGGAGCCGCAGATTGGCGGAACTTCTACCTACAATAAGTATTACTGCAGGGTTGATGATAACCTATTTAACAGAAGTACACGGCCGACGTTAGGACGAGGCCTGTGCTTCCGGCTATTATACTACAGCCTGTTATGTGCAATTGGCAGGGAGTGCCAAGTTGCACCTGTGTGTCAAGGTAACTAAGGCATCTGACGCGTTTAGTCAGAGACGCCAAGGGCGACGCTACGAACTGTCATTATTGAAGAACTTTGCTATTGACCATGCACGTCTATTCTGATGTTTACCTTTTTGAATGCCAAATGTATACCTATCGATGTCAGGTCAGCATGACCTTGTTACACTGACTGTTCCTGTTGATATTATGTGTGTTCCCGTCAATAAATGTCTTGAAACATGCCTGCAGTGTCAAAGCATCCTTGATTACTGCATGTGAGAGTATGGGTTGCAGGATCTACATCTATACGAGCCTAAACACATTCGCGTCTTCATTCGCACCCACACTCAATTCATCATACGCTCGCACTACACATCTAACAACATGTATACTGTCTTGGGCCAGTGATCACCTCAACAAGAAAAAAAAGACAGTTACAGGAATCCTAAATCGTTATCGGAAGTTGAGTCCCTCGGGCGCCAGTTTTCGGTTGCTCATCCGAACTTGAATGTCAGAAATACTAAACTACATGAATCGTTACAGTCAGCGGGTGTTGCTACTGTAAATAACAGACAGGGAAAATTTAGATCGAATGGTGGTGACAGAGATAGGTTTCGTTATAGAAGTGCCAGTTCAGATCGAAATAATAATTATCAAAGAAATTTTTCTCATTTTGAAGTTGGAAATAGAAATAAATCACCAGAGTTCCGAAGATGGAGAAATAAACGACCTGATAATGGTCATCACGATTATTTTGGACACAGAGAGAGAGGAAATGGGCAACTAAATAATCAACATGGTAATATTAATAATAGATCTAGTTATTCTCAGAATTACAGAAGAAATTTGTATGGCAATAATCAAGATAATGGCAGTGCATTTCGTTCAAATAGTTCGCATCGGTCTGCTCATCATGGAAATTCGGTACAGAGAGCAGAAAATGATATTACAAATAATAATAACAACGCTGTTAGTCAAGCAAATGCTTGCTGTTCATTTGACTTTGGTAATGCGGAAGAATGTTTTGAGTGCAAGAATCTATTTCAGCCTGACGTGGTATCCAGACTGAGATGTGGACACCCATTGCCGGCGTTACCTGCAATGTCAGCTCATGAAGGAACCGGGTCTTTAGAGTTTCACAAGGGCTTACTTAATGGCATGCCAGTAACTTTATTAAAGGATTCAGGTTGCACGACGGTGGGTGTGCGACAATGTTTGGTTGATTCTTCTTGTTGTACAGGCACATGGGTTAAGTGCATTACGTTTGGTGGTAGAATTGAGAAATTTCAAACTGCGGTTGTTCATATCGCGATGCCATTTTTTACGGGACAAATAAAAGTATGTTTGTTGCCGAATCCAGTTTGCGATTTAGTTCTTGGTCGCATTCACGGTTTTAAAGAGTGTACCCTTGAGCAAATACATGATTGGGAACGAGAACACGTACACAGTGCTAATGTTGTGGTTACTCGAGCACAGGAGCAGTCTCAACATAATGTTGTGCCACTAGTTAATGATGATGTGTTACACAGTAACATAAACAAGGAAGTTTTTTCTACTTTACAAAACAGTGATGTTTCATTAAAGAAATTTTTTAGTTTAGTCCAACAGGATGATACAAATGGTCATACTTCTCACAAACAATGGTATACTATCGTAAATGACATATTAGTGCGAAGATTCAGAGATAGTAAATCTTGTCATATTACTACTCAGATCATGGTGCCTAAGGTAATGAGATCCTATATCTTGAGTCATGCTCACGATTCCCGTTGTGCAGGTCACATGGGATACTCTCGTACTAGATCTAGAATTCTGGCATCTTTTTTCTGGCCGGGAATGTCAAAAGACATTGCGATGTTTTGCCGTTCTTGTGTTACTTGTCAGGAGGTGAAGTCTAGAGGGGCACGTCATTTGGCTCCAATTCAAGCAGCCGATATTCCGGTGCGTCCATTTGAGAAGATGGCCGTGGACATTATTGGCCCACTTCCTATAATGTCATCGAGAGGACATAGATATGTATTAACTTGTATAGATTTGTGCACGCGTTGGCCAGAGGCCATACCACTCAAGAACATTACTACGCAGGATGTGGCTGATGCTTTGTTTCATATCTTTACTAGAATCGGATTTCCGAGAAAATTGTTGTCGGACAGAGGTTCTCAGTTTGTGTCAGGTGCAATGACGGAGGTTATGGCAATGTTTCATATAGACAGATCACTGAGTTCTGTATATCACGCCGCCTCAAACGGGATGGTGGAGCGTCTAAATCGATCAATAAAACAGATGTTAGGAAAGATTACAATCGATTTTCCTAAAGAGTGGGACCGAGTTTTACCAGCGGTACTTTTTGCATATCGTGAAATACCGAATGAGCATACAGGTTTCAGTCCATTTCAACTTGTATTTGGTGCTCAGCCCAGAGGTCCATTGTCCTTGATCAAAGACTTGTTGATTGATTCTTCCTTGTCGCAAGAAACTCAATCGTCTTACGAGTATGTTGTAAATCTTAGGAAAAAAATCATGGATGCATGCCAGCTGGCAACAGATGCATCGGAAACAGCTAAAGAAAAAGCTTGTATGTTACAGAATCTCTCAAGACGTCTTCGTCTTCTTGTACCAGGCGACGAAGCATTCGTGCTTTTACCGAGCAAACAGAATCGACTACTGATAACTTGGTGTGGTCCATTCAAGATTCTGTCACGTATTTCATATGTCGATTATGTCCTTGATGTTAAGGGACAAAGAAAGATTTTTCACATTAACATGTTGAAAGAGTTTCACTCAAGACCTGAACATCTTCAGGCAGTCTTTCACGCGGTTGATAATGTAGGTTCACATCCAATGAGCTGGGCGTCTTTATCAGTGATTCAGGAAGAAGAATCTTCTTTCCCAGCTGTATCAATGACGTTTCCTAGTCTACCGGTTCAATCTACCGAAACTTGGGAGGACGTGACAATCTGTCCGAATCTTACACTTGAGAACAAAACACATGTATCCGAATTATTACATTCGTTTCATGATGTACTTACAGATATACCAGGCAAAACAAATGTCATCACACATGACATCATTTTAAATGATGAAAATGCTATTAGAGTGCGTCCATACCCGATACCATTACACTTTCAAGACAAAGTAAACAAAGAAATAGATGACATGCTGCAATTAGGTATAATCAGTTCTTCTCAAAGTAATTTTGCTTTTCCCATGGTTGTAATAAGAAAAAAAGACAATAATATTCGGCTCTGCATTGATTTTAGAAAATTAAATCAGGTCACAATTTTTGACGCCGAACCGTTACCATTATTGGATGATCTTTTACCAAAATTAGCAGATGCAGTATATTTCAGTAAGTTCGATCTGTCAAAAGGTTATTGGCAGGTTCCGTTGGAGGAAAGATGTAAACATTTTACGGCTTTTGCTACTCCCAGAGGGTTGTTCCAGTTCAATTTTATGTGTTTTGGACTGATGAACGCACCTGCTACGTTCACTAGAATGATGAGAATTCTCTTCTTGCATAGACAAGATATAATCTCGTACATAGATGATATTTGTTTGTTTAGCAACACTTGGGAAGAACACTTTCACGGTTTACACTCTCTATTATCCACGCTCAGATCTGCTGGGTTATCTGCTAGACCATCTAAGGTGTATATTGGATTCTCTGAGATTACTTTTTTAGGTCATAGGATTGGTCATGGGAATCTTCAAACTTTGGAGCAGAATGTTTCCAAGATTCTAAATCTTTCCATTCCTAGGACAAAAAAACGAGTCCGGAGTGTGTTAGGACTAGTGCAATATTATGGTAAATTTATTCCTAACTTATCTTCAATTACATCAGATCTGTCCACTCTACTTAGGAAAGGGGCTCCTAATGTAATTAGGTGGACTCCAGAATGCAATGCTGCTTTTCTTAAAATTAAGGATTTATTTTCATCCCCACCGATTTTAAAACTACCCAGGCTTAATAATCTTTATACTCTTCGAACAGACGCTTCGTCCAAGGGCGTTGGTGCTGTGTTGCTTCAACAATTTGATGGACATCTGCATCCGATCACGTACATTTCGAGAAAGTTAAACAAGGCGGAAATGAATTATTCGGTGTTGGAAAAGGAACTTCTCGCAGTGGTATGGGCAGTAACCAAATTAGAGAAGTATCTGTTAGGTGTACCTTTCGTAATACAGTCAGACCAGAAGGCTTTGGCATATTTAAAGACGAAGAACCATAAATGTGCCCGAGCAGCCCGTTATTCGATTCTGATGCAGCCGTATAATTATACTATTCAAGCAATTCGAGGGTCCGACAATGTGGTTGCAGACGTACTGTCGAGGTGCCCTCAAGAAGACAGTACACAAGTTTTTAATGACAGTTAGTTCATGGTCAACAGTAGTGGTGATATAATTGGGACATTGAATTTTTATTAGTTTTATCCGGAACACAATTTGGTGGGTATGGTGTAAGGTGCACATACAGTGTACTATAATATGACTGTACGGCAATGATAGTCTTTAGTGATAAATTTTTGCGTGTATATTATAGAGGTTCCTAGGGGGCATTGAAATAGGTAATTTGGGACCAATTTATGCATGTATTTGCTATTTTTTGGGGCTGGATCAGGAATAAATATGTATGAGATTTGCAGAGTACTCTGTATTGTGGAGGTACACATTATTGCAATCATTTTCCGATGGGTAGGTAATCCTATTAGATATAACCATATTATATAAGTTTTGGTTCTAGTATTATTGATACTAGAGGTAATAGAGGGCGGTGTTGATTCCGCGTAATTTGTTTTAATTTAGTAATATTATTACTTCCTACATGGATTTTATACATAAGGCAGTAGATTATATGACTTGTTTATCACCATTTCATCTCATCGACGACTGACTAATTATGTTATGAGACATTAACTGACTTAGACTTACTGAGACTTAGGATAGTATTATGTTGGTATGTTTTCTAAAATTACCTTAAGTGGTACATTTTTTGAAGAAAAAAGAAACTACGTGTCTTTTTTCTTAACGGTGGTAGGAGGTAATTGTTGCGTATGGTTTTTTACAACATTTCTGTTGTTGCGCATCAAAGAGCGCTGAGTTGAGTTTGGTGAAAATATTTGAAGATATGTGAATAGTACACTTAGGTGCAGTATTATTGCGCGCAGTAAAAAAAGGATGACGTAGGAGTTTTTTTGGGTCTTGAAACAATGACGTAGAGAACAAAATGGACCCCAAATAAAAACAAGACGTGAACAGCCTTGTGTTTGCTGGTTTGCTTGAAAACCCGTGAAAAAAGGGTATATTGATTCGTGCCATGCATAGGAGTGCATAACAGGATGAGTACTGTGAATCAGGTATAATTTGATGCTTATACATTTGGTAGACGGGCAGGTCTATACACCGTAAAAATCGGAGTCTAAAAAAATCCTGCTTTGTCGCTAATGTGTGCTGAATTTTGGGAAATTCATGTCAATGAAGTTATATGAGTTTGAAAAGAAGGTACGGGAGAAGGGCACGGATATAATCAATACATAGAGATGTATAGAAGTATTGGGACTAATAAGCAACAATGTATTACCGTCAAGGAGTATAACACTATGTTACGAATAGACAGAATGACATTAACTAAGGACTGTTCCTCATGGATCATGAGTTTTCAATAAACTGTGTTGTTATGTTACCGGAACAGCATTGGCTTCTTACCTGGTTATATTTGAGCTGTTGGGCATATCTGAGACATTACTAATTCGTGATCCCTTGTGAGAGAACACTGCATAAATAATACAGGGACGATACAGTGCAGTTTTTGGCATACCCACGAATAAAACATTCGCGTGACACTTTTGTTGTATACCAATGTTTTAACATTCATATAGACACATATGGGAATAATAATGGTATACATATATCAAATGCAGACAAACTCTTTTAATACACGGGAATAAAAGAATGGGCGGACAGTACCTTAACAGTCCTCCCAGCAGACTCTGGGTCGTCCTGGAGGTCGATCCCTGGCTCTTAGTTTCCCATGCTTGTCGTGGTATCCGATCTTCTCCCATTCTGCAGACATCAAACCATCATAGTTGGGACTGTTCTTCTTGGATCTGTAGGGGTTGGGTTTTTAGACCTACTGATGATGGTTCTGTGACCGTCTGTTTATTGTGGTTTGTTGTTATTGTTTATTTTTTCAACACATGCATTCACAGTTGGAACGGGCTGATCACCCGTTTGCCAGTCACTTCGATTACGGAAACAACAGCAAATGGGTTGATTTGCCGTTGCCCTAAAGACGCCACTAGGCGTGATGGGAAACAATGGCAAAGAAAACCTATCTGCTGTTGCCCTAAGACGCCACTAGGCGTAATGGCCACTGACTGCTTTGACGGTCGGTGGCTAAGGACGGAAGAAGAAGAAGATTCACAGTTGGGCATAGATGGTGATTAAGTAGTGTTTCGGCTTCAGGAACATCTTGAATATTGGTCTTTCGTCTTTGGTATTCTGTACTCTATTCCTTAGGAAATCTGCATATAACATCACTGGTAGTAAGTTCTACTCTGATATTTGCCGGTTGTCTCGTGTGAAGCACTGGTCACGTGCATCAGTTATTCTTCTTGGTGCTGTTTCTTAATTTATAAGGTGACACGTAACGTAGAAGCACTGGTCACGTGTACCATTTCGTATTGTGTTACAGCGCAGTCACTGCACCATTTCGTATTGTGTGGCCGTTGCTTACCCAGGATTTCTTTGCCTCAGAAGGTAGCGATCAACTTTATGATTAATGAATGGTGATCAACTTTATGATTAATGAATGGTTACAACACACACAGTAAGCGACGACATAACGCTAAGCAGATCTTATATACAAATAGGGAACGCCACAGTCAACTGGAATATTGTTTATTTACAATGTGGACCACTGCTGTTAACCGGACCTCCAACAATCTTGGTCCGTCCCACTTCCTCTTTAACACTCGCTCACCATTGAAAATTATATTCAATATTGTAATGTCTTTTATCTACTATTGTTCAGATGTTACTAGTATCTACATCCTTTCCTTCGTCTAAGCAAATCCTTGTCTTTTGATACTATCGATTTAGGTTCAGGTTATTGACGTGATAACCGGACTCCTACGGGGTTGTTCCTTTTTTCTGGTTCTAGATGGCCACTATCTTAGCCGAGTAACAGGACTACGGTATGGATGTAACTAATTCACTCTACGTACCCTTTTCTGAGTGGAGCCTAACTCGCTCCTTCATTCTTCAGTCTTGTCAAGAATTTATAATATCAATATGTTGGGTTATTGCTACCCAATCTTTGTCTCCGTGCATTTAAGAAATTACACAGCACCTTGTCTACTTCACGATAGACTTCAGCATGGCTGCCTCTCCTACTTGAGTACCTGTTCTGCTCGGCCTGGATCATGCTTCTGCCTCATGCTGAGAAAAACGTGACTAACCTCTGTTCTGTTTTGACCCTTCTGCGCAACCCTCTTTTTGCGCATCCCCTTTTTCTACCCCGTCTATACCAACTCAGGTTAGACTTTTCACTCTTCCTTCCCGCCACAGTTCGTAGAAAATATATAAAAATACTCTCAGTAAGATCTTTGAATGCAAAATTATTAAGAGAAAACAATTGTGCACAGAAGTAGAATTGCTAAAGCATGGTTCAGAGCAAATTATGAAATATCATGAATGAAAATGAGTAGCAGTGATGAACACAAGGTCAGTGTGAAAGAAATCAAATCTCTGTTGACATAATGATAATCCTTTGAGAAGAATTATTCATAGTAGGGATCCGAGAAGTTCATGTCAGAGAAGCAATCCAGAACATGAAACTAATTACTTACATTGTAAAATTTGTTTAGAAGGCTTCTAAAACAGTTGCAGGGCATGATCCTCAAACCTCATTTCCCAGCACTGGTATTCTTGTGCAGTACCATCTTTACTAGAAGTTTCTGATGGCATCGCCTGAGATGTTATCTTGTAAATTACACATACTAGCTTTCAGTTTAACCTTTATTTTGAAGGTGGAACATGTAATTATTTCATTTTGTTATTTTCAGTACGCTGAGGTCTAATATTCTGGATATACAGATTATTTATCTCTGTAATGATATATAATTCAATATATGAGTGTCTTACTGCTTATTGATTTGTGTAGAAATTTCACCTAAAGAAAGTGTTAAACATTATTTTGTATGTGCTATTTTTAAACAATCCATGTCATTTGCTTGTAAAACAATGAATCTGTTTATTTGTCAGACTGCCAACCTCCAAATACACCAGTCAAATCTCTGAGATCAAGAAGCAGGACTGGTGCACCTGTGTCAGTTCAGACAACAGAATTCGATACACAAAGAACTCAGAGTGCTAGAAAATAATTTGTGCCATTTTGTTTTAAATTTAACTACTTTTTTGGAAAATAGTGGGCCTGGATTTGCAGTATGGAGATTGTTCTGAAAGATTTGGGGAGAATGAGCTGTGATAGGGTGGGCGAGATGATGATGATGATTATATTGTGATATTTGATCACTCTCTTTTCACACTCGCAACCGACCCTAATCAACAATAAAACTCTTGATTCTAAAGGCAGGGGCTGTATTTATTTTTACAACCCATTCAGTGACTAAGAGCACACTGAAGCAAACATTAAACAAATAACAAAGCGAACAAAACCGAACAAACAAAACAAACAAAACACCCAACAGTGCTCGATTGCTAATCTGAAGAAGCAAACAAAGCAACGAATCGTTAAAATCATAGTTGAATAACGATACTCTCACCTGCCAAACAGTCCTTCCACGCCACCTGACACCCTCAACTATCACACACGCACACACTCATGCGTGTCATCCAATGCGACTAGTAAGGTGTTGTGCATGAGGCTGGCAATCTCACCATGTAACATCGGTTGCTACCAAAACCACTACTGCAAGAGCACACACTCAGCTATCACACACACACACACACTCATGCATGTCATCCAATGAGACTAGTATGGTGTTGTGCATGAGGCTGGCAATCTCACCATGTAACACAGATTGCTACCGAAACCACTACTGCAAGAGCACACACTCAGCTATCATACACACACACTCATGCATGTCGTCCAATGAGACTAGTACAGTGTTGTGCATGAGGCTGGCAATCTCACCATGTAACACAGATTGCTACCGAAACCACTACTGCAAGGGCACACTCAACTATCACACATGCATACTCATGCATGTCGTCAATGAGACTAGTATGGTGTTGTGCATGAGGCTGGCAATCTCACCATGTAACACAGATTGCTACCGAAACCACTACTGCACGAGCATATGAATACTTCATGCGGAGGCAAACCACACTGGTGGCCCCATGCTCCCTCAGGAGCGGAGAAGAGAAATATATATCTCCGAGTGAGCCCACGTGCTCTCACATACCATTCTTCACATAACAATAATTAAATAATAATAAACTGGACATAAAATAATATTCAACTATCTGTACAACAAATACTCTCAATAATGAGAATAAACCACCACCCCGCAACTGCTCCATCTCAATATTCATTCCTGCATTCTGAACATGTCGTAAATGACGACTGGTGCGCCTGGCAACAAGTGTGTCGTATATGACCCCTGATGAGATTGGGAACTCATCACATGAAACACATTGTTACAGAAACAACCCTCGTAATAGCATAGAAATGCTTCTTGTGGGCCTGTAATGGACACCAGATGCATTGGTGTTTCCATGCTCTGCCGGGAGCAACCAGAGAAACACATGTCTCAACAAAGGAGTGGCCTCGCGCTCTCCCGAAATCTAAATACATATCCTCACCTCACTCAAAGTAACCCACTAAAGATATACAGTAGAAATATCAATAATCGTGAAATACACTTAATTACAATATCAAAGAATAAGATAAAATTACTCTTGACTTAACAACTAGAACTTAAGTCATCACCACGTGGCCTCCCGGCTGCCATCTTGATATTATTTAATTTCATCTAAATTCAAGTAATAGATGCTTCTCTATCCAGTTTCATGTATAAAACACTCCCCTACTAAATTTGCCCGGTCTGATGGATGAAATACTTGATACTAAACTCTTACATATGTGATTTGGGCTTAACACTAGTGAAATATATCCACACATTATTTCCACTCAATTATATTTCAAGACTAAATTATCAGGTCCTGGAAACACACCAATCTATTTATTTCCTTAAACATTACAACAGACACGCTCAATATAATTCTAAAGCTACAGGGAAATAATGGTAATTTCACTAGGAAATAATATAATCTGCTTTTAAATCAAACTCACGTGTCATGTCTTCGTTCCTCTTCTACCGACACAGGGCTAGCCTAACTTCGTTTCTTCTTGGCGACTCTTGCAAAATAGGCCTGTTTGCCGCTCGCTATTTCTTTATATAAACCGCTAAGCCTAAACACTCAACTTAGTCCACGCTGCGCGGATTAATTTAGCCACTTAAATGACACTCGCGATATTTGCTTTATCAGGCACGAAAACACAGATATGGCACACAATTATCAAATATATCACACGACTACCAAATATAGCACACGACTTTGCACGAAAATTAATTATTAGGCTTTATTATGGCCTTTTCATCAATCTTGAAGACTTTTTACATCCCAGCATGCTTCGCGCACATCGAAAATATGGGCGATAAATCTGCCATGAACAATGGGGGGGGGGGGCCCTCCGGGGTGTCTTTACGGCCCCATCACTGAGCTATAGAGCATTGGTTTATAGGTCAGAAGAGTAGAGAATATATATGTAGTACTGTTAAGTCATATTTCCTATTAAGGGGAGTTAAGTGTTAAAGACTTGAATGTACAGGTCGGAGTTTTGTACACGCTAGTAAATACGCTGTGCGTGATGAGAGAATTTCTTAGTTGGGAGCTGTAGGCGGTAATTTTTGAACACAGCTCAACTGAGTGGTTGTTAGTTTGCTTTTTAAAAATAAGATAAAGTTTTCGAATGTTCTTAGTGAGGTTTTGGGAAGAGACGGTTGGGGGCTGAGCTGAGTTCTCACGCGGTAGTTCGCATGAGGGATTTTTACTGAGCTGTTTTGAGCAGCAGTAATTTCGTGACAGTGTGTTGCTGGCGGAGCTTCAAAATGGTTGTTTCATTTTCGTTAGTGTGTCCAGATATTATTATCGAGGGATATATTTCTTGGAAGAGAAGATGGAATATATTGTTGTAGGGAAGAGTTTCTTTCCTAGATTGATTGTTCTGAGGCCATGGAGTGTACCGGCCAGTGTTGTGAGTCATATTTACTTTCTTGATGGATTTACTTTCTTGATGGATTTACTGTTATAATACTAGAACTGCGATGTATGCAGTCATTTGTTGACGGATATTTTCACTGTAATACTATGAAATGAGAACTGTGGTGAACTGCAATGTAGGCAGTCCTTTTGATAGATGTTCTTTCCTATGGATTTATATTATACTGGAAAGTTACAACGTTCTTTGCAACCTATGTGCCATGGATTTTTGTATGCTATTGCAACTTGTGACAGTGTACCGTTCCTGATGTCAATGTTACTGTATGAATAAACTATGTACTGTGAATTGCATACGAATACTAGTCTTACCCGTTGGTCTATGCTTGACCGTACGTTGCTGTGGTGTGAGTGATGGTACCATAGACACACTTAAAGAACCTACACATTCGCGTATATATATTTACACATCTGTCGGCCACCTGTAAGCCCGACCTGACTTACTTCACCTTCGTCAGCGATTCTTCACCACCCACCACAAACATTCTACAACTATCAATATTGACAGAACATTTATGTTATTGCTGTAATATTCGGTAACAGAACGGTACCACCTAAAAACATACTTTAACAAACCTTTGATTTTCAGAATATTGCTGAATAAAAAAACAAATCTAATGGTTTAGTAGTTGTTTCGTGAGCTAGATAGTAAAATGTGACATGATGTGGCAAAATCGGTTGTATGTAGACATTTTTTACGATATTGAAGAATAATCGCAAGGAAATCAATTCAACTACATCTGGTCTGGTAATTATTAAAATTGAAAAAAAAAAGTTTTTCATTTTTAAAGGTATCAGTTCTGAAATTTCTTCTTCTTCCTCATTCGTCCTGAAAAGGACGTTGTTGCGTTGTGTCGCCGTTTACAGCAAAGCTGCGATATTTGCGCCTTTTGGCCCGACACATCTGACTTCAGAATGGCATTTTTTGGGACCGGGTTTGCCTTCCCTCTTTGATCCCTACTCTCTCGGCCAGACTGCAGTGATGCAGCCTGTTTCCAGGACCACCACTTGGAGGTGGAGTAGGGTCTTGGTCAGCTCTGGTTCGCGGACCCTGACGCAAGCAGTCAAGCTATGAGTCGCTGACTGCGTTCATCTCTTCTTCTTCTTCTTGCGATCGCATCTTTGATGATTACACCGTCAGACGAGTTCTCATGATGAATTCGAAGCGTTCATCTCTTTTCCTGCGTCTTCGGTCCCTCTGAAATGTCATATTGTGAGGAGAACAGGTTTTGAAGCTCATTGTCATAATAGATCCAAACGTCTGTGGCATCTAACAGCAGACCACCAAATGTTTTTGCTGAACAATTCATTTCTGCTAAAATTAAGATTTCAGTCTAGTTTAAAGTAATCAAAAAATAAATAATAATAAATGATTAAGGTGGCATAATTTATGGGTGGATACATAGTACACCATCTTTGTCACATGATTATTTTCTACCAATCCCATCACACATTACTAAGCCTTGTCAGTATTACTTACTTACTTAGTCATTCCCCTTCTACCGTGAGGTGTAGAGGTTTGGGAGAGAGAGCGCCAGACTATCCTATCGGCTGTCTTCCTCCTGGCCTGGTTCCATTCTAGTCCTCAGTCCTTCAAAGATTGTCTAATGTTGTCCTCCCAGCGGAATCTGGGGGTCTGGATCCCTTGCTTTTTGTTTCCCATGCTTGTCATGGTAGCTGATCTTCTCCCATTCTGCAGACATGGCCAAACCATCTTAGTTGGGACTGTTCTACTTGGGTCTGCAGGGGGTGGGATTTTAGGCCTTGACGTATCATCTGGTTGCGGACCATGTCTCTTCTTGTTACTTCAACCACCTTCCTCAGATACCTCATTTCTGAGGTTTGGATCTGGCTTTTGTGGGTTGTAGTCATTGCCCATGACTCGCATCCATATGTCAAGATTGGGTCATAGGTGGAGCGGTATACAGCCATCTTTGTTTTCTTACCAACCTCTCTCTTGCTGAGGAATCCTCGATTTATGGCCTGAAAAAGTCTCCCAGCTGCTGCTTTTCGAGTGGCCAACTCTTCTTTGATGCCTCCCTTTCGGTCTATAATAGCTCCAAGGTATTTAAAGTGGTCGACCTGCTCCAGGACCTGTTCTCCCAGCTTAATCTGATGTCTTCTTTCTTCTCATGATATCACCATGGATTTTGTTTTAGAGCTGCTTATGACCATCCCTCTCTTCTCCAGCTCTTCCTTCCAGACTTGCAGGTTGGATTGAAGATGTGCCTCTGATTTAGCAATCAGGGCAACATCATCAGCAAATGCCAGCTCTTACAGACCTGTCTCATCTTCAAGTACCCCACTGAATATTTTCTTGTTCTCTCCTTACATGCCTTGATGACATCGTCCATGAGGAGTATGAAAAGATAAGGTGACAGGATATCACCTTGTCTTACACCAGTGGTGGTCCTGAACTCTTCTGACTTATGGTTTGCTGTCCTCACATAATTTCTGCAAGACTTGTAGAAGCTCCGTAAAGCATAAATCAGAGGTGCTGGAATGTTCTTCTTTGCCAAACAGTCCCAAAGTGTGCTCCAGGGGACCCTGTCAAATGCCTTTTCCAGATCTATGAAACACAGATGGATCTCACTCTTATATATACTCAAGGGCCTTTTCACTCAACTGTCTGAGTGAGAAAATTAGGTCTTGAGTACTTCGGTTTGCTCGGAATCCGCACTGGACCTCATCCAATTGTGGCTCAGCTAGGCGTCGGAGTCTCTGCTCTAGGATTCTAGAGCAGATTTTACCAGGGACCTCTATGGTTTCCACATTGTCGATTGTCAGCCTTTTTGAAAATTGGTGTTATGATGGCAATCTCCCAATCCTTTGGTATGGTCTTGTTGAACAACGCTGCCTGTAGGACCCTTAAGAGTAATAGGTCACCTGATGCTCCCATGTACTTAACCATTTCTGGTGTTATACCATCATGCCCTGCTGCTTTGCCCATCTTGATTTTCGCCAGTGCTGCCTTCAGTTCTTCCATCTTTATGTCATCTTCACCATCATTGGTTTTCTCTTCTGTGCTAGTGGTTATCATTTCTGATACTTCACCATGCTTACCATCCAGGAGTTCTGAGAAATATTCTTTCCATCTTTCCATTTCTTCCTTCGGAGCAGTAAACTATTTGCCTTGCTTGTCCTTTATAAATTTGAGACGGCATTGTTTTTCCTTCCTTATGTTCTTTAGGGTCTTATAGAACAATTTCTGGTTTTCTTGCGCATCTTTTTCTAGCTTTTCTCCAAATTCTTCCCAGGACTTCTGTTTTGCTGCTAGCACCTTGTTCTTTGCTTCTGTTCTGAGTTTCACATATTCTCTATATTTCTCCATTTGTCCTGTTGTGTTTTTAGCTCCTAAGTATTGTTTCCATGCCATTTTCTTCTCTCTTATTTTCTCTTTGACTTCCTCTGTCCACCAAGGTGTCCTCTTTCTCTTGTTCCCAAGTCGGAGTTCACATGCTTCTGCAGCAGCTGTCTTTATGATGTCCTTGAATTTAAGCCAGAGGGTTTCCAAGTCATCAGGTTGTTCTTCTGTGTTGCTCACCGCTGCAGCAATAAGCCCCTGATATCTGGTCTTAATTTCTGGCTCTCTCAGTTTGTAGGTCTTAATGCTCATTTCTCCCGTCCGTTTACTTAGTTTCTTGCGTGATGTTGGGCAGTTCCTAGGCTGAGCAACTCTTTCAGTTGTTCTTTTGATTGTAAGCAGGTTGTGATCACTTCCAATCTCTGGCCCCCTCCAGATTCTAGCATCCTGGACATATTTGAAGAGCTCCTCCTAACAATGGCATAGTCGATCACTGACTTCTCATTCTTTGTTGGTTCACATCTAGTGTATGCATGTATGCGCTTATGGGGGAACTTTGTGTTTGTAATGATCAAGATTCTGCTCACTGCAGAATCTAAGGTGTCGCTTTCCATTGTCATTGAGAGTATCTTCTCCATATCTTCCAGTAACTCCACCCCATCTAGCATGGTCATTTCCAACTCTGGCATTGAAATCTCCGAGCATGATAATTTCATCTAGGCAGTCATCCACTGTCCTTTGAAGCAGCTCGAAGAATTCCTCCTTGACCTCTGCTCTCTCATCCTCATTTGGCCCATACACTATGACCAGGTTGACTATGGTTTCTCCTTCTTTTAGTTTAACAACCATAATGCGCTCCGAGACAAAGTTCCATCTCTTGATACTATCTTTTTGGTTTTTGGCCACAATGCAACCCACGCCCCCTTTAGATCTTTCAGATGTGGGTACACCACTGTAGAGCAGCGTGTTGCCATCGAGATCCATGACTCCTTGTCCTTTTTTCTTTGTTTCCGTTATAGCCAGGATTTCTAGTTTTGCTTTCCTCATCTCTTCCACCAGCTCCTCTTCTTTCCCATTTATACTTCTTGTGTTCCAAGTTCCATAAGTCATAGTCCGTAGTCTGTTCATCGCCTTTAGAATCAGTCCGGTTTTTTCTCTTGTAGTTCTCGTAATCAAAAGTTTAAAGCAAACAGGTGATTTCCTTGTCAGTATTACCAAGTGATAACAGTTTTAGTTTACATTCTAAAACTTTCAGCAGTTAGATAATTTCAAATTTCCTTTTTTTTTTAAATGAGGACAGATTAGAAAATGTTAGCTGTTGGTGAATCTAAGGTGAAATTAACAACACTGAACACATAATCATTGCATGCAACAAAATAAGCCTATCTTCACAGATTTCAGATATTTTTGAATAGGTCATCAATTTCCAAGGTATTTAAAATTTGTTAAAGATTGTTTTTAATACCTGTGCTGTTTGAATGACCAAGTTGTAGTAAAATGCAAACAATTTTAGAATCTGTTCATTAACAAAAGTTCTTTTGCTTTGTTCTCAAAATCAAATATGCTGACATATTATAGATTTGACCACTTTGCATCACAAATAAGAAAGATGGTTTATATGTGAAAGTGTGATTCTTACCTATATGATAATTGTAATTTTCTCCTTCTCTCCCCATTAACTGTGTCATCTTAAAATCTTATCAGTTTCTGATATGTTCTACACAGATTCTCTGTTTTACAGAATAGAAATCACTTCATACGTATGCTTGTCCTGGTGTCAAATATTATGTGAAGTATTATTTTTGTATTCTCTTCAAGACTCAAATCCTTCACAGCTGGACATTATACCAGGAACTCTACCAGGGGCCCAACAGAAAGCCAGTAGGCAGCTAATTAATAAAAGGTAAATAATAATAGTCCTTCTATTACTATTTAAGTGATATGACATTTAAAAAAAAATTATTTATTAATTCATATTCATTCATAACCCTCCACTCCCAAAGGAGCATAGGCCTTCAACAAACAAATGCCAAGTCCTCCTGTCACGTGCCATCATCTCAAGTTCTTTCCACGTTCTCATCATTTTCACCTCTGTTTCCAGCTCTCTTCTCCATGTACTTCTTGGTCTACCTCTGCCTCTCTTGCCCTGGGGGTTCCAGAACAAGGACTGCCTTGTAATGCTATCAACAGGTTTTCTCAGTGTGTGTCCAATCCATCGCCATCGTCTTCTTCTCATCTCTTGTTCCACTGGCACTTGTCTAGTTCTTGTCCTCAGTTCCATGTTGGTAACCTTGTCATACCATTTTAATCCCTCTATTCTATGCAAGCACCCATTGATGAAAGTCTGTAGCTTTTTGGTTGTTGTCTTTGTTGTTCTCCATGTCTCAGAGCCATACAATAGGACTGACTTCACATTTGAGTTGAAGATTCTTATTTTCGTGTTGGATCCGATTTCTCTTGATCTCCATATATTTCCCAATGCAATGAAAGCTCCTCTTGCCTTTTGTATTCTTATTTTGATATCACTGTCTGTCCCTCCAACTTTGTCTATATTGCTTCCAAGATATGTGTACGATTCTACATCTTGTATTGGTGTTTCTTCAAGTTCAACCCTGTTATCATTACCTGCATTTATTCTCATTATTTTTGTCTTTTCCCTGTGTATTTTCAGACCCAATTGCCTTGACCTTTCATCGAGTGTTTTCAATTTGTCCTGTATCTGATTACGGTTATGGGACAGAAGAGCCAAGTCATCGGCAAAATCCAAATCATCCAACTGCTTAGTCAAAGTCCACTGGATTCCACTTCTGTTGTGTGTTGTCGATGATCTCATAACCCAGTCTATTGCTAGTAAGAAAAGAAAAGAAATGGAGACAAGAGGCATCCCTGTCACACTCCTGTTCTTATCCCAAACGGTTCTGTAAGCTGTCCTTCATGAAGAACTCTGCATGTCATGTCTTCATATGTTTTCTTTATTAAATTAATGATCTTCATGGAAACTCCATAATGCCTCATCAATTTCCAAAGCGATTCTCTGTCTACACTGTCAAATGCCTTTTCATAGTCCACGAATCCGATGTATAGCGGTGAATTCCATTCCAGACTTTGTTCAACTATTATTCTCAATGTGGCTATCTGGTCTGTACAGGATCTATTTTGTTGAAAACCTGCTTGTTCATCTCTCAGTTGCTTGTCTATGGACTCTTTTAATCTCTCCAGGATGATTCTGTTTAATACTTTTGCTGGCACTGATAGTAACATTATTCCTCTATAGTTTGTGCACTCTTGTAAATTTCCCTTCTTAGGCAACAGATAACCTTCCTTCCATTCTGCTGGTATTTCCTCTCTCTCCCAGACTTTGCCAAGTAGTTTGAATTATATCTCTGTAGTGGTATCAATATCTGCTTTGATGGCCTCTGCTGGAATGCAATCTGGACCAGCTGCTTTTCCATCTTTCAGAAGCTTTATGGCTTTCTTTATTTCTTCTCTACTTGGTCGTTCACAGCTGATTTGTAGCTCCTCTTCTGCTGGCTGGATGTCTGGGGGATTAGATGGAGATGGTCTATTTAGAAGTTCCTCAAAATGTTCTGTCCATCTCTTCATTTGTTCTTGTATATTACTAAGCAATTTTCCATTCTTATCTTTTATGAGGCCATTTGCTTGCTTATATTTCCCTGTTAGCTTCTTTGTGTTGTTGTACAGGTCCCTCATGTTTCCTTTGGCTGCAGCTTCCTCTTCTTCCCTTGCCAAATCATCAATATATTTCATCTTGTCTCTTTTGATGTTTCTTCTTACTTCTTTGTTTGCTTCTATGTACACTTCATGAGCCTTGGCTTTGGAGCTTCTGGTTTTGCTTCTGTTTAAATCTGCTTTCTTGTTTTTCCTGTCTTCTATCTAACTGTCACGAAGTGGTTTTACGTTTATAGAGTTTGCCTGAATGAAAACAAGACCCTAGTATGAGAAAGTCTGAGAAGATAGAATTTAGATGGAAAATGACAGGCCTGTGGACAGATGAGACTATTGGCTCAAGGGATAGAATCAGGTTTTGACTCGCCCTTGCCGCTTCGTGACGTCAAACTGGCTATAATCTCACCCTCCTCTGACTTCCTTTAAATACAAGGAGATAAGGTGTATAAAAACGACCACAGACACCACTATACAGACGACATAAAGTAAGTATAGTAAAGAATAGAAGCTGATCCAGTAACTAATATATGTATATATTTATTTACATACAAGAAAAACATAAAATGGCATCATACGTCATCAAGTCAGTCGATAGCGTGCACTGTTGCACGGCCTGAAAACAACGTACAAATTAGATTAGATAGACACTAGAAAACACAAAAAAAAAAACCAAATCACATTCACTTTTTCTGTCACCCTGCTGAGGAACAATAAAATGATTAGTGATTTAATAACTCTACTATTGTGGGGCTGTCAACTTTAGCCTCCACTCTCTAACACAACTAAGAGTTTACTGTCTTAGTCCTGCTGACTCTTCCTCAATGAACGTCTACACAGCTTTCCACTGGTTAGGCGATATGCGCCGCTATCTAACACCACTGGAAATGCTAAAATAATAGACTTGGAGTAACACAATGGCTCAGTGTCTATCCTTCAACCGGATACTGAACAGACCCTACTGGTCCTGTCTATTTTCTCCCTCCTTCTCTCTCTCTCTCTATCTCTCTCTCTATTGCTCTTGGTCTCAGTGTCTCTCCAACACTCGCCGACTGATGATGCTGCGTCTCCGTTATGCTCTCCTCTCGTTCCTTTCAAGACCAGGCATGGTAACCCTGTCACCTGTTCCTGAATTCTGCGATGATGATGATGAAGTTCTGGCGTCAAGCATGAGGTACTTGATGAACTGTCGACAAAACTTCTCTGCTGCTGAATAGCTTCCCTCTTTTAACCCGCTCCGGAGTTAGAGGGAAAAAAACCCCACAGCCTTGATTTCCGGCTGTACGCAATTAAAACCAGTCTCACGGCCACCTGCCGTTGCTAGAGACTATAATAGCAATGCTCTCGGCTGTATGATAAATAAACCACGGTCCAGCTGAAGCATAGGGACTTCACTGCCAGAGACCATAGGTCTGACCCTTAAGATAGGTCCTGTTGCCGTGGGTAATTTTGCACATGGGCAAATTTACGCTCCCCACTGTTCTTGGCGCGACTCGCTGAAATTAAAATAAAATGCGTCTATTTTATAACAATTCCAACCTAACGCATCTCTAACCTAACTCCCCTTCACTCGTCATTTACAACAATACATAAAATAATATTGCCCACGTGGCTCACTCGTCATGTACAACACTACAAAAATTAATATTACCCACGTGGCACTTAAATCTCTCTCCTTCTTCTCCCCTTCTCTCAACTAAAATCCGCCCGCTAAATGAACAAAACCTGTCTGACGGGCCACTTGGCCGTCACACATGGCTACCCACGTGTCAACATTTTCAACTCGGGAACTTCTTTTGTCCGAAATTCCGGGGTCTCCCTTTTTTAACATTACCCATTGAGGTTTCCTACTTAAGCCCCAATTTAAATGACATCTCGCTATAGGAATAGTTTACTCATCTAAGCAGTATAATTCACTTACAACGTAAATCTGAACCCTCCGACAATATTTCTCACATTTTAAGGCTCAGAAAAATTAACGAACACACCAGGGATTTCCCCATAAAATTACATTAGTAAATACACAGAAATAAATGGTGGTTTTACATAACATTCTACAAATATGGGCACACGTGTTTCTCACAACTTCCCACACTCCTATCTACTGCCAAAATCATCGAAAGAATAAGCACACTGTTGCATTTACGTCGTTCTTCAAAAAATGATAATGGATGGCACTATCGTTTATTTTAAAACTGAAAAGTTAATGTCCCCCGAAGAAATTAACTACGGGCGAAATTCTAAAAAACCCACTAATAAGTAAAACGATGAATAAAATAGTTACATACCGATTATCGCTGGTTTTTCCCACAGTGGAGAACGATAATTACGACGTCCTACGGCCAGGCAATTATTTCTTCAGAGACAATTGCCCGCGGTTTCCTCCCTCATTATATACAAGAGAAAACACCCACGCGAATTCTCTCCTGAGCATACCCTAGCTTTCCCTCGACCAATGGAAACGCTCAGAAAAATAAACATAACTATGAGCTACGCCAATCAGATTTGAAAACAACCCGACCGCGTGTCCAAAATGACATCACGTCCACGTGCGTTTCTGACGCGTCATACCGGCGTGCCCGAAAATAGCGATTTCCGTAAACAACGGAAAATCGCGTGATCAGAAGAAAATAAAACTGGTCGAGTGTAAAATAAATCTACCGTCATAAAACGAACCCATTTAATTTTCCTACTCAAAAATACCAAACACGATATATATTCAAATGAGAAGAAATAAAATGGTGAAAATTCAAAGTAGAACCACAGAATCGGGCCGGAAATACAAAATAGACGACAGAATCGGGCCAGTTGAAAGACATAATTACAGTGTGGCATCACACTAACTAATGGTTTCTGTTGTTATCCATGCTTTGTGCTGATGTTCTCTTTTTCTCAGTACTTCTTCACATGTCTCGTTCCATATATTTTTTACTTGTTACCAGTGGTCTTCTGTATCTGTTTCATCTTCCAGCTGTTGGAGTACTTGGTATATGTTGGATACTGTGATTGAAAATTTTTCTCTTATTTCCTGATTTCTTAGATATCCCACATTATACTGTTGTCTATAGCTTTATGCTGTTGTAAATTTCTTGAGTTTTAATTTTGTTTTCGCCAACAGAAGATGGTGGTCTGATACAACATCTGCTCCTCTACATACTTTCACATCATGCAATGATGACCTAAACTTCTTGCTTATGCATATGTGATCAATCTGATTCTCAGTTCTGTGGTCTGGTGATATCCATGTTGCTTTGTGTATTCTTTTATGTGGAAATATGCTTCCTCCTATAGCTAGTTGATTTGAAGCACAGAAGTTTGCTAATAGTTCCCCATTCTCATTCATCATATCTAATCCATGCTTTCACATGATTTCTTCGAAGCCAGTGTTGTCTGTTCCTATTTTCGCATTTAGGTCCCCCATCAAAATTGTGATGTCCTTTCTTTTCTTATTGTCCAAGACACTTTGTAGTCTGGTGTAAAAGTCTTCTTTCACAGATTCTTCTTTATCATTTGTTGGTGCATAACACTGAATGATGTTTATATTTACTTTCTTTTTGGCTGATTTAAACCTTGCTGTTATAATTCGGGTTCCCATTGCTTCCCATTCTATAAGTACCTTCTGTGCTTCCTTGGACAGCATTAGAGCCACCCCTTCACTGTGGTGGGCTCTTTCCTTCTCATGTCCTGAGGACAACATCATTTCTCCTGTGATCAATCTCCTCTTCTCTATGCCTTTCCACCGTGTCTCACAGAGACCCAGGATATCAATCCTGTAATTTGTCATTTCTGCTGCTACCTGTGCAGTTTTCCCTTGTTCACACAGAGTGCGAACATTCCAGGTGCCAATCCTGGAGATTTTCTTATTAATGGATTAGAGAAATTATGATTTCTTAAGGGGAGGAGCGAGAGGCAATTTTCAGTCAAAACAGCAGAAACATGAAAATGGGGATTAGTCTATACTCGTATAATTTATATTTCCCTGGATATAAATCTCTGAAAATTATTTGTCAGAACACATTCTAAGTAGGTATATTTTGATTTTGTAAATAGTATTTTCTTCAGAAATGATGCTTTTCCTATGAAGAAAATCTAGATTTTCTCAGAACCTTGTTTTACGCTACTAATGTTCTTATAACTTCCGCATTTTTTTGTAAATCAATATCAGATTTGGCACAAATACTTTCCATAGGATAATAAAACTTTTATCAGATCCAATTTTTGATATCTTATCAACATTTTGATTTATTGCAAATAATGTAAAATTTTGAAACAATGGTGATTATTTATAGATACAAACTTTTTTTTTTTTTCTCTAACCAGCGGCAATCAAGCTTTCCAGCCCTTTTGGCCCAATGACATGTCATTCCGAGGCTGGGGGATCAGTGGACTTTCTTTCCAACCCGGTCAGGAGCTTTGCTCCTTCCCATCCACAGGGGGTTTATGTACAGGAGCCGTTCAGGTTATTCAGTTAAATTCCCGGTCGTAAACATTCCTTCAAACGCTGATGCCCGGGCTTGAACCTTGAAAACCTGGTCGCCAGTACAACGTTGTAGCCATTACACCAGCGCGGCTTTCAGATACAAACTTTAAAATTATATATCTCAAAACCTACTTAAGGTATCAAAAATCCAATCTGACAACAGTTTTAAAATATAATGATAAACATTTTGTTTAAATTTGGTAATGACAGATTAGTAAATAAAAAAGCCTTAGGAAATTGAAATAGAACAATAAAATCCAATATGGCTGCCGTTTCCATGACAACCGATGATGTAATACCATCAAACTCTTCATTATGCATATCGATGATTGATGTAGGTTAAGTCTGTGCATTTTCATTGAAATCCTGTGATTAATAACAAAAATAGCATTTCAATGTAGCTCCTCCCCTAAAGTTTTTACACTGCACTAAATTTAATGTCCTAAATTGCTATGTTTGCTTGAAAGATACAGTGTTTTTCATTGAATTTCTTTTATACAGGGAATCTAGTAAAAGGCAGATGAAGAAAAATCAGGCTAGTATTCATGGTGTTGAGGTAAGTAGACCACTCTGTTATATAGATGTAAGCTTCATAATTTGGTGTGTTTTTTTTTTGTTTTTTTTTTTTAAGTTGTTAACTCAATTCACACAATTTTCGTAAATACTGTATTTTCCTAAATAAGCCTATGTTGTAAAATTGATTGCATTTGGTTTTACAGATCCTGGACTCAACTGCTTCAAGTGGTGCATCTATAAACAGAGGTATGTTTAGCCTTTATTAACTGCTTTTAAATGGGATTTGCTGTATTCAAGTATTACTGTAGCATGGGATCCTTTTGTTGTTTATTAAACTCATTGGAAATTGCTGGGTATTAACTAAAGGGCAATAAGTAGTCAACAATTCTCACCTGATAGGGAGGTTATAAAAACATAATTTATGATATTACAATACTGTAAGTATGGGAAACTAAGAGCCAGGGATCCACACCTCCAGGACGACCCAGAGTCTACTGGGAGGACAACATTAGACAATCTCTAAAGGACCAAGGACTAGAATGGATCCAGGCCAGGAGGAAGACAGCTGATAGGATAGTATGGCGCTCTCTTTTCCAAACCTCTACACCTCATGGTAGAAGAGGAACGACTAAGTAAGTACAACACTGTGACAGTATTGTTAGTAAATAGCTTGTTTATTTTAAGGGACTTTAATACATTCTGCCATAATTTAAAATACAGGTGCCTGCCAAAACAGTTTACTCAAGGATAAAACTTGTTCATCTACAGTTACCCAGTATAAAAAAAATTGTTCAGTTACTTAATATGGAAACTATACTCCTGCTGATTATTTGGTCAGTTAACACAGTTCTAAAGTTTGTAAGTAACAATAGCTGTATGATCTAATGTGCATTGTTATAAAAGCATTTTTTTCTTTGAGAATGGCAATTTTATTGTCACCATTTAGCTCTTATTTTCTTTGAAGAGCATTTCCAGTTGGGCAGGCAAAGAAATGTGCCAGATAATAAAATGATCAGAAAATGAGTTAGTCACTTCAGAAGAAAATTATCTTTTGTTACTGAAATTCCTTAAATTGTGCTAAATGATTTTGGGTTGAGCAACAAGATAGCGCTTGCGTTTTTTAAAAAATAACTTCAATTTTTAAAAGAATTAGGCTGTTACTTCTGCAGGATTCTATTTATTGACTATTTGTCATGATGATTGTCATCACATTTTCTACTGCTTGGAGATTGAGTGCCAAGCATCTAAGTTCCTTCTGTATCTTTTGAGACCTTTTGGAATAGTGCTTGTAATTTAGTATGTCTGTTCTCTTGTTATCAAACCATGTTTTTTCTCCTGATTGACTGTACTTCTCTTCTTCTTCCCTTCCAGCAAACATTTCCAGACCTCCTTGTCTGATCAGATGTTCCAAATATATTTGATGAGATTGCACAAAATCTCTCGCACATATTACAAGATATTGCTATAATGAAAAAGATCTTTCAGAATGTCTTTGTGGTTGTGAAAATTTATTAAAAACAGAAAGTTAACTGAAGAATTGTGAATGTTTGAGGACAGTATGCCTGGCATGTAAGATTAAGAGAAAATTAGGTTTAACAGTTGTGGCCATATTGATTTTTCTGAATGGGTCAGTGCTTTCAAGTGCAACTAAGATAATTTGTAAGACGTAACCTATATATATATATATATATATATATATATATATATATATATATATATATATATATATATACAGAAACACATAAAAAACACACCACCTGTATAATACAGGAACAGAGTGTGAAATGTATATATATGTGTGTACAAGTTTCATAAAAGATATGAATCCATGCTGGTCATTAATTTGTACATTTGATTGTTATGAAATTCATTGCATTCTGTGCAGGCAAGGGAGAAAACCAAAAATACAAAAAAATGCAGTGCGTTTCCTGCTTGCAAGTTTTTTGTGAAAGCAGGAGCAGCCAGTTCCAGAACCTCATCTCGATTTTTAACATTTCAAAGACGTGAAGAGGCAAGCGATGGTGTGCCAAGAAACTGCTCGAAATCGGTTGACACAGCAATCTGCAAAGCACTCTATAATCCGCATGCCATGCAAAGGATATGTTGAATTTTCCGTTTTAGGGACATCATTATTTGATCTGATATGTTGCTCGTAACGATGTTTCAATTTTCAAGGTCGTCTTGCAACCTATCAATTTTAGGATTCCTTAGGTGAACTCAGCCACAATATGTCGATCTTGCGCAGGGGTAGTAACTCGTGGTTGGCCACTCCGAAGTCTATCCCGGGCACTTTTTGGCAATTTGATATGTTTTACTTTTGGAAAAATGATTGATTATTACATCAATTATATTATTAGGCAGAAAATTGTAGTATTTTAAGAATTACAAATCAAATTAATGCTCTCTACCGCATGGCGGGAAAATACTTTTTTTTGCCACTTAATGATGTGGGTCATTAAATAATGACATAGAATCTGAAGTTTCTGATCACAAAATCATGTCTAAATCTCTTTACAGATTTGCCTATAATGTGCCATATATTGTTTTCCCTTTTCTTTATTTGATTAAGTATTCACAACCTATATATTTAGAAAAATGATGTCACATTATTAGGCAGAAAATAAAGTACATCAATAGCAATTCAAAAAGGGTCATTAAGCCAAAGCAAATCAACAATGAAAGCAGGAGGAGTAGTTCCAAAGATGATTCCCATAAATCTGTGACAGCTAAGAGTAAAGTACAAAATATTATTAGCCCTGGAAACACTTCAGTTGACGATTTCAAGCCATCAACAAACTTTCGATCTTTAAGAAGTGCTAACAGAAAAGTGACAGAAAAAACAGATAGTTTAACAGCTAAGGACCAGAGCAAAGCAGGTGGGAAGGGGATTAGTCTAGCTCACAAAAGGAAAGCCTCCTGTGAGCTTATCAGCGGAACTGGTAAAGGAGATGCTGAGAATGCAGTGGCAAAAACTTTGAAAGATTTTCTGCCTATGCTTCAAGAAAAGGAAAAATCTGCACCAGAAAGAACTTTAAAATCAAAGGGCGCTCATTCAGAAATGAATGATATTTGTCAGCAGGCTAATGTGGTATGTGCTGATTTGAATTCTGTGTCTAATAAGTCATGTACCAAATCCAAAGAAGCTAAAAGAGCAAGTAAGGTAGAAGAACCAAAGGAATCAAAATCAGCTGATAATGATAACTCCATGCCATATGAAGTTGTCAGTTTTTCAAGTTCTGGGGAACTTTTTGTGGAAATTGAAGCGTCAAAGAAGACTCAAGAAGAATGTGATGTTATTAAGGAGACACAGTTTGAAATGTCACCACCATTTTTATTTGATGCTGTTGAAGTAACAGTCAAAGGAAAAAAAAAGACATCAGCTAATAACCCTAAGCAAAATGAACAGTTACCAAAAAAATCAAAGCCGGACTCAAAGTTTCCAGATGGATCTGGGGACTGTATGTCTTCTCATTTGGATATGCAGATATCTTCACACCTGGAGAATTCTTATGTGTTCAGCAAGCATCCGAGTATGAAAGCAGTTTCATTTAGATCATATCATTTAGAATGTGAGGAAGGCAAAATTGAAAACACTAAGATAAAGATAAAATCACCTATAACCAAGAGAAAAGTTGTAGAAGTTGGTGGGAGCTGTAAAAAGAAAGAAGAAAATTTTAAGCTAGATCAAACAGTTGCAAAGCCTGGCTCACCAGCGTATGAAGGTGATAAACATGAGAAAGTTTACATAAAGAAAACTCTTAAGAACATTAAAACTGTGGAACCATCTGAAGTCAGCTCATGTTCTGTTTTAATGAATAATCAGCAAACCAAGGGTGACAAAGAACAGGGACAGACTTTGTCAAAAACTCTTGAACTAACTGTACCAACACGAAAACTGCGTACTAGGAATAAGACAGTGTCATATAAGGAATGTGACTCTGATTGCATCAGTTGCAGTAATGTAGAAGTGAAAAATGCATCACAAGCAAAAATTAAAAAGAGTGAAAAAATCACTGCTCAGAACGTTGTTTTAAACAGCTCTTCTATTCCAGCCTGGAATAATGTTTCTGAAGTTTCGCCTGATGAGATAATGAAAAAGTCAAAACAGGATAGTTACTCCGTTAGTAGATTAGGATCACAGGCACCAAAAAAATCTATGGAAGGTCATGAAACAAAAAGACAAATTTGGACCAGCCACAGAATGGAGAGGACAGTTACATCATACTCAAAATCTGTTTACAGCTTATCTTCAGACCCTTATGATTTTGAGGTTGAATGTAAGAAAAGAGCAACAGAAACGCCAACACTTGCACCACTTCGATCAAGCTTTTTTGCAAAGCAAAGCTCAGAAGGTAAAATTCATGCTGAATCAGATAGATCAAATTATAAGAAGAAAGATGGTAGTAAGAGTCAGTTACAATCTGGCTTTTCCAGTGAGCTGTTGATGAGAAATACAGCAACTCATGGGGAGAACATACTGAAATCCAAACAGTATGTAAATAAACAGAGAAATTCATCCCTTTATGCAAATAATAAGCAGTGTACACAGTCAGACAATAAGAAAAATTTAGCAACTAATGAGCTGTTGATGAGAAATACAGCAACTCATGGGGAGAACATACCAAAAGCCAAACAGTCTGTAAATAAACAGAGGAATTCATCCACTTATGCACATAATAAGCAGTGTAGACAGTCAGACAATAAGAAAAATTCAACTGGTTCTGCGGTGGTCAGACACACATCAGGAGCCAAGGAGAATAAAAACCTTTCACTTGGAAGTGATTCTGATGAACGAGACATTATCAGTGACAGAGAATCATCAAAATTTGGCTTGTTTGCAAGCCAGGTGAGTGCATAAGATATTTATTTGTGTATTTTTTTTTTTTTAAGTAGAAGTTCTTCCCATCTGCTATGCACCATGTTTAGTTATGTAACTCTGCTCCCACCTTCATGCATGAACCTAAAAACTGAAGGTTGTGGGGGGGGGGGGGATGAGCAATCTACATATTTTTACTGAGAAACTGAAGAATTAATGTACTGACAAACTGGTGTTACAAAAGTCACAGAGCATTAAATCATTGCATATTCTTGAAATTAAGAAACATAACAGAATTAAAAATCTGATCCTGGACTTACATACGATCACATAATTAAGCATTCAGATCATGAACATACTTTGAAAGATCTGTTAAATGAACATTTTAAAAATGAGTTATTGAAAAATTGGACTGTACATCTTCATGGTAGCCCATGTCTGATCCAATCATTGTTATCATGGTAGTTTGTGAATAATTAACTTAAATCTTTTGGTGCAACAGTAGTTTAAAACTTTAAAAAAAAAGCATTTGCTATAATTTTCAAATACAGATCACAGTTTTAAAAAAAAGATAACACATTTTTTACAATAAATATTTACAACAGTGTTAACCCACTGTTTTGTACTTGTTTCAGTGTGAAACTCAAAAATCTGATTCAGGTCTTGTGTTTCCACACCTTGATGACTCTATTCCATGCACACCAACCACACCCCAGCAGGAGGAAGATGTTTGTGAAGGTACAGATATTACAGAAAGGAAATCTCTTGTGTAAGATATACTGTTTGTTTTATTCAGTATGAACTAAACTATAAACTGTTATTTTGTGAAGATACAGATATTACAGAAAGGAAATCTCTTGTGTAAGATATACTGTTTGTTTTATTTAGTATGAACTAAACTAGAAACTTATTTTATTTCACTGCAGAGTTGTATAATACAGGGTGTTCAAAAGTCATTACACTATTTGAAGACTTGTTTTATTTAAGTTTTCTTGTCTTTTGCCTTGCATTTACCAGACATAATCTTTAAATATCATGAAATGACTGCTTTTTTTCTATTAGAGTCTGTGTTTCTCTTGCATTTACCAGACATAATCTTTAAATATCATGAAATGACTGCTTTTTTCCTATTAGAGTCTGTGTTTCTAATTTTAGTTCAAAAGTTATAAGCGAAACAAATCGGGTGATGACATTTTTGGAACGTCCTGTACTTTTGCCTTATAAAAATAACTTGGTTAATTTTAGCTAAAATGTTAATTTATTCATTAATTACTCTTCAACTCACTGTGGAGCGTAGGCCAAAGATTTTAACCCCATGGTATTTTTATTTAGGCTTCAAGAAATAAAGGTGGAGAGGTAAGAATGTACTTTAAATATTATCCTTTCTTATCTGCCAGGAGTGAATTGAGCTGGCTGGCACAAGCAAAGAGACCATTAGAAAAGTGTGAACTAAAGAAAGGCAAGACTTACAAGAGAAACAAACCAGCAAACATAAAACATCAGGTAGGAATAATGGGTTTGATAGGGCAAGTCATCTTTTCTAATCCAGTATTTGTGACCTAACTCTTAACATATAGTAGACAAATATTTCAATGTCTCGTTATTTGATTAAAATGGCCTTAAATTATAGTCAATAATTTATTTATTTTTTTAAAGGAAATTTGTTTTAGCAAATGTAAAAGTTTTTATTTTAAGACTAATGAATTATTTATTTTTTGAAAAATTAAATTAGATTAGAACAGTGAATTACATAAGCAAAGCATAACCTTACAGTCATATTATTTTCTCAGAAAGTCAGCTACTTACTCAGTTGCTCCAGTTTTGCAGAAAATGAGCGATAAATGTGAAATTAATTATACGTTTTTACTGGCTTAAAGTGAGACAGTTGTTGATATGTTGATGAGTCTGGGTGGTACAACTAAGAAATTACAGACTTTCACAAAATTATACAAAATACAAGGAATAATATGGAGAGAACCAGACAAATATGAGTGGTGGGGGGCATAGAGAGAAGAAAAGATGTTGGATAGTTCACGCTGTGAGGAAACCAGCTGATAGCATTGCAAGGCAATCCTTGTTCTTGAATCCCAGTGGGGGACCTAAGATGCGTCAACAGTGAGAAATGCAGTTAGCAACCCATAGCTTGACTGCTTGCATCAGGGTCAGTGAACTAGACCTGACCAAGACCCTACTCCACCTCCAAATGGTGGTCCTGGAAACAGGCTGCATCACTGCAGTCTGGCTGAGTGAGTAGGGATCGAAGAGGGAAAGCTAACCCGGTCCCAAAAATGCCGTGCTGAAGTTGGATGTGTCGGACGAAAGGCGCAAATATCACAGCTTCACTGTAAACGGACACAACGCAACCAACGTCCTATTCAGGACAAACGAAGAAGAAGAAGAATCCCAGTGGTAAAAGAAATAGTGGAAAACCAAAAAATATGTGTAGGATGGAATGTGAGACACAAGAAAATGTGATGAAGATATAGACAGAATGTTATCATTACAAGACGGTCTTTGTTCTGGAATCCCTAGGGAAAGAGAGGCAGTGGTAGACCAAAAACACATATAGGAAGAAGAGAGAGAAGTGAAGAGGATGGGGATGATGTGGAAAGAACTTGAGCTGATGCACTTGACTTGGTGTGTGCTTGTTAAAGACCTAAGCTGCTTGGAAAGCTAATGGGTATTGATTGATGGAAATAATTTGAATGAATGGCACAGGACAAGATAGCTTTGTGTAAATTCATTGAAGGCCTATGCTCCACTGGGAGCTGAAATGTGATGGTGATTTAGAATAACCTCAGTGTTTAATTTATAATTTAATTTGTTGTATTATTAATGAATAATCTTTGTAACAGTGTGTTTGTGTTCTGTGCTCATGCGGAACGGAAAGGTATTGATTGATTAATCACTTGTCATAATTATTTCCCTTTATGCTCTGGTATTTGCTCATTGCAACATTTTTTCCTCAATTAGAGGATGACACCTGTATAGTTTTTTACACATGTTGACCTTTGTTATATCAAATTAAAGAAGCAAAAAGGCTGTTGTTATCATTGTATTAACAGGCTGATAATGCGGATGAAGACCTTGAATTTAGTCCTCTGTACAGTAGTTTATATTGCAAACAGACCTCAAAGACTCCAGACAGATTGGATAAGACGCCAAAACCAAAGAAGAGAGATGGTACACATGGCAAACGCAAGTTATTCAGTCCACTAGACATCGTAACAGTGTCTGGAAAGTCATCATTAGTATCTCACACAGGTCAGAAGTTATAATTTTCCTGTTGAACTTTATTGACAGCCAGATGTTAAGAGAGCCTATTGTACAAGTGTTTTTATATTGTTCTTAGTCCTTAAAGCTGACCTGCAGAAATGGTCCTTTTTCATTCATCTGTGCCTTATAATATTAGCCTTTAATTGTTCACTGTTTGGTATTCTTAAGTGAATCAGGTGGCCTGAGTCATTAAGCTGTTTGTCTTACACATTTCACCCGTTTCATCATTTCTTACTTAGGTATCTAAATGCCTTCCATTTGAATGCAGCATTTGCCAAACTTTTTACTGTTTAGGCTTCCATAACCAGTGGAACCCTTATCTATGACAATATTGCTACATGGCTAGAAATGTATACATGTATTAAAAATTATACATAGACACAATCCCAGGAAAAAAGCACTAATTACTAAAACATGAAAAGACTTCAAAATGGAAACTTACCCTAGTGTTTTCAAAACTTACTTACTTACTTAGTCGTTCCCCTTCTACCGTGAGGTGTAGAGGTTTGGAAGAGAGAGCGCCAGACCATTCTATCAGCTGTCTTCTTCCTGGCCTGGTTCCATTCTAGTCCTCGGTCCTTCAAAGATTGTCTAATGTTGTCCTCCCAGCGGACTCTGGGTCGTCCTGGAGGTCTGGATCCCTGGCTCTTTGTTTCCCATGCTTGTCATGGTAGCCGATCTTCTCCCATTCTGCAGACATGGCCAAACCATCTTAGTTGGGACTGTTCTATTTGGGTCTGCAGCGGATGGGATTTTAGGCCTTGACGGATCGTCTGTTTTCAAAACACCATCACAAATTGCTTTAGGACATAAATCACTACCTTCTTCAGGCATATGCAGTCTGACATCTGAGGGTATAGAATAAGTTTGTAACAAAATCTGGAGCAAGGCAGAGCCATGCACTATCACAGCTTCTATTTCTCATATGTATGAACAACATCACCAGAGGAGCTAACAGATAGTCATGAATTGTATATTCTTTGCTGTTGGCCAGTGTATTTTCCACACAGTGCACAGCTGCAGGCATAAATCTTGTTAAATTGTTAAAATATCATCTATAGCCTAGTATTAGACAGAGACTAGGAAATATTAAAAATAAGTAATGTCAAGAAAGAGAGAAATCATAATTAGTAACATCAAAATATAACAAGGGTTAAAATACCACAGACAAAAGAGGAGACAGAGATTGAAATGAGAGAGAAATCATCAAGCCATTAAAATAACCCATTTTCAGGACTCAGTTTTGAAGCATTCAAATATCCATTGACCACATAGAAATAAATGCAAATATCCTGGACATCAACCAAGGAACAAGAAAGAAAGTTCATCTCCTGTGAAATGAGTTATCTGAGGAAATATCTAATGAAACAGGAAAAGATTAAGCAGACATTAAGAAATCAGAAAGTCATCAGAATAGCAACTGTTGATGAATATATTGAAAAACAAAGAATACGTTTGTATGGGCACCTTGTGAGGATGACTTCCAGTCAACCCAGAGCACAGGCATATAAAATGAAAATGACCAGAAATAGATGACCCAAGAGATCATGAATCAAGGGATGACAGACATATTATAGAAACACAAAATTTCATGAAACCTGGTTGCAGTGCGTGCATTAGTTCATAAAGCATTAATCTGCAACGTTTGCAGCATAACAGTAGAAGAATGGAAGATTAGGTATTACCTTAATTTTTACAGTTCTTAAAAGATCATTAAAAATTATACTGGAGGTATTACACTTATGGGGACAGTAAAGGTGGTGATACAGTTAGTGTATTTCAGTAATCCTTGTAATATCAAGTATGTGTATGTGTTTGATTACTTACCTGTATTTAAGTTTCATATGTCTGCATATTCCATTGTTTCTTATGTTTAAAATTACCAACACTTCACAAAATGCAAATTAGTTGTTCAAACTGTTGTTGCAGAATCTAAAGAACAGAGTGACCAGCTTAAGGAAAGCAGTCCTGTCAAGGATCATGTAAGTTTTCATGTAAAATTCTGTTCAGATTTACCTTGTATTTAACAGATGAAACAAATATTTTATCTAGCATAATTTTATAATTGAAATGCTATTTAAAAACTGTTAGCATACTTTTGCGATTGAAATGTTATTTTAAAAAATAATAGCATTATTTTCTGATTGAAATTTTATTTAAAAACTAGAACAAAAGTTTTACTTGTCATAATTCTTTTTGGTTTTCTTCTTTTTGGTTTTAATGGCAGGTTATTTAACTGTTAGATCACAGTTTTAATCTAGCATAATTTTTTGAAGTAACTAGAGCACATTTCTTTTTTTATGATACTTTTGTTGTTGAAATGTTTTTTTAACAGCTCAGCATGCTTCTTCCCTTTGTCTCTCGTTGAGAACTGTGCTTTGTTTTATCTCTGTCTCAGGTCATTTGTATTGTATGTGAATGAAGAAAAAATATATTAATATCATTCACAGTAGAGCTAAGTACAGTTCATTACATATCTATCCTTAAAAGCAGAAAGAAGGAACCTTGGCATCAATTTTGACAAACAGTACACAGAAATTGGGCTCCTTCCTGGGAAACAAGGGCAAAAGAAATGTATGTTTATCTGCAGATTTTAAACAGTGATATAATTTTTATGCAGAATAGGCAGGAATGTTGATTGAATGTGCAGTACTGTAACCTTCACCATTGTCATCACCTCAGAAAAATGAAGATAATTAAATGCTTCATACTTATAGACAGTTTTTATCTTTAGAACAATGATGAACAACATAATTTATTACATATTTGGCACATTAGTCATTCAGAAACAGTTCACAAAGTATAGGTAGCCATTTTTCTGAACAGTAGTCATGTTGCAGAAAACACCTTTTTTTCACAACGGCCACCCGTGTCTTCAATACCAAGCACAAATGTGGGTTTCCTCAAGCAAAAATGGCCGAGCTAGTATGTATTAATAGTGGTCTTTAGTTTATACATTTTTATGAAGTTCATGTGGATAAATACTTTAGTTATATATGCAAGTGTATGTATACTGTTCAAAAAAAGAAATGCATAGCTACTGAAGGCACACACATATCCATAATTTTGACATTCAATAACTTTTTTAATTTAATGAGTTAATTGTTCAAATTGCACACAAGAATACCTTAGGGTTCAACCAATCAATTGACAGTTGTTTTGCATCTGGGTCACGAGAGTTTTTTGGCATACGGGCTTTCCCGTTAGTATGGTGTGTGGCCTCCTCTTGTATCGATCAGCGACTGGCATCTCCTGGGCATGGATGCGATCAGACGTCTGATGTGGGCCTGTGGGATGGCTGCCCATTCTTCCTGGAGTGCCTGGAACAGATCACGATGATTGGCTGGAGCAACGTCTCGGCGACAAACATGTCTATGCAGCTCATCCCACAGGTGCTCAATCGGACTCATGTCTGGAGACAGGGAAGGGTGAGAATGTTGTGTTGTTGGCAGTCAGGAACTGCATGGTCAACCGTGCACAATGGGATCTGGCATTGTCCTGTTGAAACACAGACCTTTGGGCAGCCAAAAGTGGAAGGACATGGGGTCGAAGAATTTCATTGATGTATCGTTGCGCATTCAAGCCTCCTTCAATGTGCACCAACTGACTCCTTCCGTTGTAACTGATCATTCCCCACACCATTGCACCTCCACCACCGTGCGGCGGAGCTTTATCAACGCAATTTTGGGCAAAACATTCATTTCACCTACGGTAGCCCCTACGCCGTCTATCATGACGCTGCAACAAAAAGAAAGATTCGTCACTAAACCAGACACGTCTCCATTGATTGTCAGCTGCCCAGGGACGATGCTGGTTGGCCCAAAGAAGTCGATTTTGGCGATGGCGGCGCGTAAGGACAGGTCCTCGGTGAGGTCGTTGTGCCCAAAGTCCAGCGTCATGCAGTCTATTCCGGACAGTTTGACCAGACACATGACGTCCTGCAGGCAATGACTGGGCAGTTGAGGAAGCTGTTGTAAACCTGTCTCTGAGGTGACGAAGCCGAATAAAGCGATCCTCCGCTGCTGTTGTCACTCTGGGTCGTCCACTGCGATGTCTGTCTTCAACTGAGCCAGTGGCTTGGAACCGGTGCCAAAGTCGACTGATGGTACTCTGATGCACGTTTAGATGCCTGGCAACCTGACTTTGACTTTTGCCTGCATGCAGTCGGCTATTAGCAATGTTCCTTGAATTTATCAATAGAGACGCCATAAATGTCTGCTTGAAAATGAACTGAATTTTTTGTGTGTAGCGTTATCCTTTTTATAGGGTTTCAGTTGTGTAGTCAGTGAATAGTGTTCACCCCAAATTTTGTTGCTTTCACATGCGCGCAACATGAGCTGTGGTCAAAAATTGCTTCATAAACACTATTGACCACTGCGTTGTAACGATTACAAAAACGAACGCAATTCAGGTCAACACGTGCATTTGACACTGTAAAGAACATTTGAGGCTGGTTTTTATATACCCTAGCACCAAATTTTACTTACAAACTCATAAAAACGCGCCCTCGGATAGCTATGCATTTCTTTTTTTTGAACAGTATAGATTACTGTTGTATATGATGTATAAAGGTTTTCTTTAAAAAATTATTAGTTATGTGAGGCAAATGGAGGTCGATGGAAGAATATGATGTAACAATAAAGAAAAAAACTGCACTTACCGGCTTATGACACTGCACCTCAAGTAAATATCCAAAGAAAAACACTAAAATATCACATACAGAAGTATTGTAATAATTTAAGTTGAATGGGGAGAAAAAAACACAAATGGTAATACGTCTTACAAGGAGAAAGGACAAGAATAATATAACTGATTTTGTTTAGAAATCCTCAGGAAAAATTATTATTTTCACAGATTACAAAAACAGGTAGATGGCATGTAAAAATAAACAATTTTAACACACTTCAGTGAGAGGGGAAAGAAAATATCATTTACACAGTTTAGTTGTCGTTAGCATAATATTGTTTTGCAACATGATCCTCCCTCTTCACTTTTTACTTTAGACAGACAAAGCTCCTGAATTTGTGGTAATTTCATCACATTTTCCTGCCCCCATTACACCATTTATGCCATCGGGCATGACATTATCATCTACACTGTCATATGACTTTATTTCACACTCCTGATGATAATCTGACTCATTTTCATTGTTTCTGTATAACTAATACAATCTGAATTAGTATGATCATCCAGATTTTCTTCAAATAATTTCCTAGCTTGATCCAAAGTCAAATATATGAGGTTTGCTAGATTTAGTGGGCATGGTCATTTTCAAAACTTATAAAATATAAGCTAAATATCCACAAATTAACGAGTAAACACACTGGTTTTTTCGTTCAGCGATCGCGTTTGAAGGGAAAAGAAGCTCTGTCATCCGAAATGATGTTCTTTGGTTGTTTAAATTGCAAACATTCATAGAAGCTTTAAATATGCAGGAAATGGTGTGAATTTACTGTCCTGGTGATGCAAGGGTACTTGGTATTGAGATAGCTGACAGACCAGCATCAAGAGCACCCACAATGGGGACACTGGATATGGATAAGGGAGAGATACTGAGAACAATTAATGATTGCCTGTTAGAGAATGACACTGCAATAGATGAATTATCAGGGTTAAGACTTGGAATTTGCCATCAAACTTAAGGCTAGCAGAGATGGACGTATGAGAGGATGCATCTGTCGTGTATACAACCAATGAGCTACAGGAACAGTTAGCATTCACACTCTTCGACATATACTGAGGGAGACTGAGCACCTATGGGTTTGCCAAGAGTGCAGTGATGTCGATTCTGTGCAACAATAACAATATCAGAATTGCACTATAAATGAAACAAAACCATAAAGCCGGTAAATCGGCTCTTGGTCCTAAGAGAACAATCTTCCAAACCGATTTATCTCCTTGTTGAGCTTAAAGACATTTACTAATGTAGTTTTATATTGGTCAAGTTTTTTTTTTCTTTACAGCTGTCCTTCAGATCTCCAAGTATCCAAGAGAGCCCTGTTTTTGAACTGTCTGAAACTGTCACTGAAGATAATTATGACTTAAATAAATCAAAGAATAAAAAATCTGAAATGAGTATACCTAATTCTGAACAACCATGTCAAAAATTGTCAAATCTAAGGCATCAGAGCAGTGATTCTTGGAGTCTCATTTCCTCCAAAATTGATCAGCAACTCCAGGTATGGTTTGAAAATTATTAAATAGCAACCAGCTGAAAGCTGACCAAGCGTTAGTACAATTCATAGAGACACATAATGAAAAAAAGCTACATATTCTTTGTTTTCAGTGAACTGCAAACATTTTTTTTTTCAGCATAAAGTATAATAATGTATCTTTTATTTATTTCTTAAAAAAAAATTCATGTTGAATATGTTGTCCCTTTAAAAAAAAAAAAAAAAAAAAGATTTTGTAATGTAATCTTTGAGGATTCTATTAGAGGTTAAAAACTCTCCTTGCTGAAAGAGAATGTACAGTGTATATTTTCACTGCATGTACTGACAACAGCCTTTGTAACATATTTTATATTTTTGCTAAAAATGTTGGACACATTGTCTTTTTTGTTCATTATACATGTATATGCAGACTTGTATTCATATGTTAAATAATGTTGTATTTGATATTATCACTAATTAATTATTAATTATTATTAATTTCTCATTAACTATTAGGATGTCATAGGCAGATTATCTGGAAGTGCAGACTATCAAATCTACTCGGGCACCTTATCAGGTAATTTTTCATACTGGCTTTTAATATAATTTGTCTGTTTCAAAATATTTAGCTTCAGAAACTCTACGGAGATATCAACAGCATCAGGCTGACAACTGCTTTCTTTGAACTTATTCAAGTTGACATCTGAGAGTGAACGAAGAAGATAAATTGTAATTTAATTTAATCTGTAAACTACAGAAAAGTTAGGCTGAATTAAAAAAAAAAAGAATTTATTATCACTTTGCTTTTCGCTTCATATGGAGCATGGGCCCAAAATTACAGCTGGTCCTCCTGCAGTAAACCAGCACCAAAGCATTCTTGTGTTCTTGTAGTGGTGGATTCTGAAGCAGTTAGTTGTAGATCATTAAGTTGCCAGCCCTATACACAAACTCTTATTAGTTGCCTCTTACAACATGCTTGGTGGAGTAGTAGTCCTATTATTTCTTTGTCTCCTCTAAAACTAAAAAAAAACCTACACGGGCAACAACAACAAAAAAGTCATTTTTTAATCAATATTAAAGCAGTGTAGAAATATTATTCTCAGAAACGTTTATTTTTTTAAAAATAATTGCAAGCATAAAGTATAAAGAAGACGTTAAGAACTATAAACATTTGGGTAATATTGGAATGAAGTTTGCCGAACGCTCCGCAATGAATATGTGTATGTGTATTTTCGTACCATTTAGAGTTAGGGTTAGGATTAGGGTATATTCACTGCGGAATATTCGGCGAACTTCATTCCGATACTACCAACATTTGTTGTGTATACACATAAAGATATTGAGCACATGTGAATGATCCATACAACATCGTATTATTTCCCTTTTAGCTGTGAGTGGAGCCACCACTACAGACGGTCTCATTGTAGGAAGCCAGCACCAAAGTGTTTATGTGCTCTTGTAGAGATGGTTTCTATAGCAATTTGTTGTACATCATCAAGTTTCTAGCCCCGTGCACAAGCTCATACAAGTATTAGTCACCTCTCATGACATTGCCTGAGGGAGCAGTAGTTACTGAGACCCCCCCCAGAAAACTCTAAGGGATCATTAACTTGACTGATGGTTTGGATTAGTTTAGTGGTTCACATTGGGTCTGATTTAGATGGGATCATTAACTTGACTGATGGTTTGCATTAGTTTAGTGGTTCACATTGGGTCTGATTTAGATCATGGGATCATTAACTTGACATTGGGTCTGATTTGATGGGAATCATTAACTTGACTGATTTGGATTAGTTTAGTGGTTCACATTGGGTCTGATTTAGATGGGATCATTAACTTGACTGATGGTTTGCATTAGTTTAGTGGTTCACATTGGGTCTGATTTAGATGGGATCATTAACTTGACTGATGGTTTGCATTAGTTTAGTGGTTCACATTGGGTCTGATTTAGATGGGATCATTAACTTGACTGATGGTTTGCATTAGTTTAGTGGTTCACATTGGGTCTGATTTAGATGGGATCATTAACTTGACTGATGGTTTGCATTAGTTTAGTGGTTCACATTGGGTCTGATTTAGATGGGATCATTAACTTGACTGATGGTTTGCATTAGTTTAGTGGTTCACATTGGGTCTGATTTAGATGGGATCATTAACTTGACTGATGGTTTGCATTAGTTTAGTGGTTCACATTGGGTCTGATTTAGATGGGATCATTAACTTGACTGATGGTTTGCATTAGTTTAGTGGTTCACATTGGGTCTAATTTAGATGGGATCATTAACTTGACTGATGGTTTGCATTAGTTTAGTGGTACACATTGGGTCTGATTTAGTCTCCAAAGATGTTTGTAAACAGATAAAAATGCTTTCATTTTATGATGGTGCCAATATGCCTAGATTAGTGGAGATGCTGTTATGTCATATCCTGTTATTTTTACCAAATAAACTCATTTTAATTAGTCAGAAGGAAAACAGTAGAATATATATATATATATATCCAGACTGTGGTAACCAAATTACAGATAATATTAATTTTTAAAATAATTATCTGAAAAAGCCTTAATACAGGGTGTCCATAAAAGATTGTACCTTTTCAAAAAATGTATTCTCGGTCCCATGATGTGGTACGAGGATGCTTTCTATCACAAAAGTTAGATAATCTCTGCAAGTTACCGGTTGCAACTCAACTGCGAAAGTTTCGCTTGAAATACCCGCTGCATGCATGCGCACTTTTTTTTAGTCTTTGTAAGGTATGCTTAAAAACTTGCAGAGATTATCTTACTTTTGTGATAGAAAGCATCCTCGTACCACGTCATGGGGCCGAGAATACATTTTTTGAAAAGGGTACAATCTTTTATGGACACCCTGTATTTATGTTCAGGACAATGGATACTTTGTTAATTTTCTGTTTTCTATATAGTCAGTCATGGTTCAGTTAGTCTGCTTTTGAGAAAATCATGAAGAACTTCTATTGTAATTTAAATAATTTGTTTTATGGTTTTGGTAATTTAAAAAACATTTTGCTTCTTCCCTTCAGTAATATAACAAAAGTATGAAAAGTAATTTCAAATATTTTAATGCAATTATGGTGTTGAACTATTCTAAAACGTCTCTTTTTTCGACTGAATATGCCAGGCAGTGTCAGAATGATAACTAATACTAAACTATATATGTAGCCTGTTAAGGACATTAGTTGATATCCTGGTTCTTCATGCACATATTATTTATATGTACCTTATTTTATGGTTTTGCATGCTTGTTATGCATGCATGTGCACACACACACACACACATTTTCACACTTGCTTATTTATGTATATGGCAGGCACATGTATTATATTGCCTCTTGTACTTTTCTGATTCAGGGCCATCATCCTGCAGACGTCCAACAAGATCTGAACTGAAAAGGAAATATCCAGTATCCTTATTTGTTAGAGTCTTGCCTCAGATTGAATTGTTACTGCTCAAGATTTCTTAAACAGCAGTAACATTTGCTCAGTTGTTGTGACTAGCTTTGTTTCAAACACATTTTTAAACTGAACTTTATGCACTTTTAGACATGCAATAAAAATGTGGGCAAGATTTATTGAGGCTAAATATAAACTATGAGTGTGAAAATAACAAATTGTTCTGCTACCAATATGTGTATTTCAGACTGCACAAAAGTAAACTTTCATTAAATCATCATTTAGTTGTCCCTCTGCCAACCAATTAATCACCTTGCACAGTCACAGATTGGCTAAGCGGTTAGAGTGCTTTCCTCTTGAGGCACAGTTACTGAGTTCAGGATCGAAAGCTAGTAGTGTCACGCTTGTTTACCCATCTGTAAATGGGTACATGACTCTGCTCTTGAATTGATCACCCTACCTCATAAAAAAAGGCAGCTAGTATGATGAAGTCTACATCACTTCACTCTCCTATGGTAGTATCTTCTATGGGACTACTATATGTGCTCAAGAACCATGTTTTTACAAGCTCAGTTTAGGGAGTAAATGTTGAGACGAGACGACTGCCGTTACTGATTTTGCCTTAGTTAATTTATTTATTATGATAAGATAAAGTTCTTATGTATCAAAATGTGCAGAAGTTAAAGTTCTTTTAGATAAACATAGTAAATAGTTCAATGATTTTTTAAAATGCTTTCATTATATACAATATTGAATACAGAAAAATAAAATATAACAAATTATACAGTTTTGTTTACATTTACCAGAACATTTCGTGCATGGGACAGAACTGAAACTCTTAAAGCCAGTTTCATTTATATTCATTTTCAATAATAAAATTGTTTCTGATCATACAGTGTTCATGACAATTCGAAATGTATTGCCATAAGCAGCATGCATTCTGAATTGAACCCTGATCAACTTCATTTGATACAACCTGCTCTTCATTAATGTAATCCTGAAGCTCAACATTCCCAGCTATTGGAGTTTGTTTACAAAAAGCAGCTGCTGTTTATTTTATTGAAAAGCTAACACCTCGTTACAGATAAAAGAAAAATTGAACTACTAAAGGACTTACAGCAGTAGATAATTAGAAATATTTGATTGGATATAAAATTTGATACATTTTGTTTAAACTTCAGTTATAGCATCCAACTATGACGCACCTTTTCAAGTGCTGTATACTAAGAGTTAATTCCCTTTGTTCACAAGGAATCTGCCTGTGAAAACAAAAATCCCGCCATAATAATTAGGTGTCATATGTATGGGATATGGCACTAATGCCTTCATCAGCAGGCAGAATACAAGAATGATCAAAATAAAGTAAAATCAGTGTATAAAGTGTCATCCAGCCAGTCCTTTTTTATTCCATGTGGAACTTACTGTTGCTGTCCACTGATTTCTTATTTGGGTCATCCCAATTCCCTTAGCTTCCTGTTCCATTGTTCTTGTTAGTGTTGTCTTTGATCTCCCAACTCTTCTCTTCCCTTGTTGGTTCCAGTCCAGGGCATGACTAATTATTATACAGGTTGGTTGTTTCACGAAGGTGTGTCCATACCATATTAATTTTCTGCCTCTAACCTCCAGTGGTTTTTTTTTTCTTTGCTTTGTTACTAAAGTTATCATCCCTGTAATTTTTATTTTTTCATCCTGGGCTTAAAAAAACCTATATGGCAGGCTTTATTCTCTTTGTCTGCCCTCTTCCCCTATGCCCTGGCTTGGTTTAACTTGCCAGGAGTACATAGTCCAGCTGACATTGCTCACGGTATCAGTTGGGCATGCAGGCTGGCCCTAACTCCAAGGTGGAGCACACAGGACAGGTATAAAGTTTGTAATACTAATCATATGTTACAGAAGGATAAATGTAGTCACACTTTGCTCTCCAAAACAGTCAGAGGAGCGAAAACAGGCAGCAACTTGAACCATTCTATCTAAGGAGTTTTGGGTTAATAAGAAATGATGTGACTTTATTTTTCTTTTTTGGTTAATCACCAAAGTGGAATTTGTTTCTCTGAGACACTCTTCTCCCCCTCCTTATTGAAATCTGTGAAACGTGTTTTGGTTGATCTTGTGTCCTCAAGAATAACTTCTTAACTCATGTTCAGGATGTATCAGCCACAACAGATAGTGGTGATGCAGAGACAGATACAGAATATAATTTCTCTGACCATGCAGAAGGTGCCCTGAAGTCTGCTTTTATTCCCAAAAAGTTGTTTAAATCAGGTAATTCTTGACAATATTATGAGCATTATGTGATTTTCATTTAGTCACATCACCCCCAGCAGGTTAGCCTGCACCAAAATAATTCATTGTTCTTGCAATGGTTTCACATGGTAGTATTTCTGCAGGTGAGATGTGAAAAATGTCTGTATACAAACTAAATAATTATCGTGTATTCATCAGCTTTAAGAAAATCTTTTGACAAAGTGTTGTATGGGACAGTTGTGACAGTTATGAAACAATGAATCTTGAGCAGTCGGCTTATTTAAGTTATTGTGTTATCATAATTCTCTATTGGAATGCAGCTAGGGTGGTTCTTATAGTAAATAAGGAATCAGAACAAATACCGTACATGTTCCAGTGTTTGCTTTTCTTGGCATAGGAAGCACTGAGTCTCATTGAATTTTCCCCATTTGACAAGGACTGTGACCACCTCATACACTTAACTGATAATGAAGCTGAATCATAGAGGTGTCATATTTTGTTACACTCTATTATTTATTTATTTTTTTCTATATATTCTTCTCTTCTGTATTTCAAGGGAAAAATTTTAACTGATGAAATTGTCTACTTTACAGATGTGACACCTGTGAGACCTGATCAGAGCACTTTAGCAGTGAAGCAGACAGGACAGGGTGTGAAAGTGCTATCAGATACACAAATTTGTAACCAGAAATATTCTTCCAAAAATTCCAAGAAGCATACCAATAAGAAAATGGAACTTGAAACCAAATCATGTGAACAAAAAATATCGGCTACAAAACAAAGGAAAAAACATGCCTCTGTTATCAGAAAATTTGAAAAGACATTCACATCTACACCTCATATTAGATCTGAATTGGCTTCTGACATGTGTTCACCAGAGAAAGCAAGGTCATGTGCAGAGTCATCAGGGGAACAACTTTTCAAATCTGCAGTAAGATCATCTCCTTTTGTACCACTTGACCTCACTTCTTCCAGTTCGCCTGTCATTGGATTCAGTGAGAAAAGCTCATCGGAGACTGATTTTCATGTAAATGAAGCAGCATCTCAGACCACTTTACTAGACAGTATGAGGAAAGAGCTCATTAAATTTAGAGTGTCACAAGTTTGTGAAGAGCCTGAACCATCAGTAGAAGCTGCAGCTTTGGACTTGAATGAAACTGTCAGCGTGGAATTTGATAGCCTAAAGGAGTTTCTCATAAACAAAAGGACTGTGAGTTTACTTTGTTCTGTTACAGTTATTAAAAAATATTAGTGTTGTTAGGCAACCTTTGACATTAGCTGGCAGTACATGGATTCATTATTGGACCTAAGTATTGCTGATGCCACTTTTAAACTAACTGTGTTTTCAGTAGTTACATAAGTGATGAGATATAGAGCTGAATTTGTATAGTATTTGTTACTTCTGCTTTACCTGTTTTTGACATTCTGGGGCACAAAAGGTCATCGCCACAAGCACAATCTTTCCTCATTCCTCTCTGTTACAGTTCATTTGACTGTCTCAGTGTCTCTTCCTAGTCCTTGCAATTCCATATGTATGCTGTCAGACATTTTTCTTTGTGGTTGCCATTAATCACATGACATAGAATACATTATGTCATTTAAAACTATAAAAAAACTGGTCTATTAATATAACTTTATAGAACTCTTAAAGAATTTTGAATTGTTGCATGACTTACTTACTTAGTCGTTCCCCTTCTACCGTGAGGTGTAGAGGTTTGGAAGAGAGAGCGCCAGACTATCCTATCGGCTGTCTTCCTCCTGGCCTGGTTCCATTCTAGTCCTCGGTCCTTCAAAGATTGTCTAATGTTGTCCTCCCAGCGAACTCTGGGTCGTCCTGGGGGTCTGGATCCCTGGCTCTTTGTTTCCCATGCTTGTCGTGGTAGCCGATCTCCCATTCTGCAGACATGGCCAAACCATCTTAGTTGGGACTGTTCTACTTAGGTCTGCAGGGATTTTAGGCCCTGACGTATCGTCTGGTTGCGGACCATGTCTCTTGTTACTTCAACCACCTTCCTCAGATACCTCATTTCTGAGGTTTGGATCTGGCTTTTGTGGGTTGTAGTCATTGCCCATGACTCGCATCCATATGTCAAGACTGGGACATAGGTGGAGCGGTATACAGCCATCTTCATTTTCTTACCAACCTCTCTCTTGCTGAGGAATCCTTGATTTATGGCCTGAAGAAGTCTCCCAGCTGCTGCTTTTCGAGTGGTCAATTCTTCTTTGATGCCTTCCTTTCGGTCTATAATAGCTCTGAGGTATTTAAAGTGGTCAACCTGCTCCAGGACCTGTTCTCCCAGCTTAATCTGATGTCTTCTTTCTTCTCGTGATATAACCATGGATTTTGTTTTAGAGCTGCTTATGACCATCCCTCTCTTCTCCAGTTCTTCCTTCCAGACTTGCAGATTAGATTGGAGATGTGCCTTTGATTTAGCAATCAGGGCAACATCATCAGCAAATGCCAGCTCTGAAATACAGACCTGTCTCATCTTCCCGTACCCCACTGAATACTTTCTTGTTCTCTCCTTTCATGCCTTGATGACATCGTGCATGTGGAGTATGAAAAGATAAGGTGACAGGATATCACCCTGTCTTACACCAGTGGTGGTCCTGAACTCTTCTGACTTATGGTTTGCTGTCCTCACATAATTTCTGCAATACTTGTAGAAACTCTGTATAGCATGAATCAGAGGTGCTGGAATGTTCTTCCTTGCCAAACAGTCCTAAAGTTTGCTCCAGGGGACCCTGTCAAACGCCTTTTCCAGATCTATGAAACAAAGATGGATCTCACTCTTATACTCAAGAGCCTTTTCACTCAGCTGTCTGAGTGTGAAGATTAGGTCTTGAGTACTTCGGTTTGCTCAGAATCCACACTGGACCTCATCCAATTGTGGCTCAGCTAGGCGTCGGAGTTTCTGCTCTAGGATTCTAGAGTAGATTTTACCAGGGACACTGAGAAGTGATATGCCTCTATGGTTTCCACATTGTCGATTGTCACCCTTTTTGAAAATTGGTGTTATGATGGCAATCTCCCAATCCTTTGGTATGGTCTTATTGCACCACGCTGCCTGTAGGACCCTTAAGAGTAATAGGCCTCCTGATGCTCCCATGTACTTAACCATTTCTGGTGTTATACCATCATGCCCTGCTGCTTTGCCCATCTTGATTTTCTCCAGTGCTGCCTTCAGTTCTTCCATCTTTATGTCATCTTCATCACCATTGGTTTCCTCTTCTGTGCTAGTGGTTATCATTTCTGATGCTTGACCTTGCTCACTATCAAGGAGTTCTGAGAAATATTCTTTCCATCTTTCCATTACTTCCTTCGGGGCAGTAAGCAATTTGCCTTGCTTGTCCTTTATAAATTTGAGAGGGCATTGTTTTCCTTCCTCATGTTCTTTAGGGTCTTATAGAACAATTTCTGGTTTTCTTGCACATCTTTTTCTAGCTTTTCTCCAAATTCTTCCCAGGACTTCTGTTTTGCTGCTAGCACCTTGTTCTTTGCTTCTGTTCTGAGTATCACATATTCTCTATATTTCTCGATTTGTCCTGCTGTGTTTTTAGCTCCTAAGTATTGTTTCCATGCCATTTTCTTCTCTTATTTTCTCTTTGACTTCCTCTGTCCACCAAGGTGTCTTCTTTCTCTTGTTCCCAAGTCGGACTTCACCACATGCTACTGCAGCAGCTGTCTTTATGATGTCCTTGAATTTAAGCCAGAGGGTTTCCAAGTCATCAGGTTGTTCTGTGTTTCTCACCGCTGTAGCAATAAGCCCCTGATATCTGGTCTTAATTTCTGGTTCTCTCAGCTTGTAGGTCTTAATGCTCATTTCTCCCGTTTGTTTACTTGGTTTCTTGCGTGATGTTGGGCAGTTCCTAGGCTGAGCAACTCTTTCAGTTGTTCTTTTGATTGTAAGAAGATAGTGATCACTTCCAATCTCTGGCCCCCTCCAGACTCTAGCATCCCGGACATATTTGAATGAGCTCCTCCTAACAATGGCATAGTCGATCACTGACTTCTCATTCTTTGTTGGTTCGCATCTAGTGTATGCATGTATGCGCTTATGGGGGAACTTTGTGTTTGTAATGATCAGATTGTGCTCACTGCAGAATCTAAGGAGTCGCTTTCCATTGTCATTGAGAGTATCTTCTCCATATCTTCCGATAACTCCACCCCATCCAGCATGGTCATTTCCAACTCTGGCATTGAAATCTCCGAGCATGATAATTTCATCTAGGCAGTCATCCACTGTCCTTTTATGACCAGGTTGACTATGGTTTCTCCTTCTTTTAGTTTTACAACCATAATGCGCTCCGAGACAAAGTTCCATCCCTTGATACTATCTTTCTGGTTTTTGGCCACAATGCAACACACGCCCCCTTTAGCTCTTTCAGACGTGGTTACACCACTGTAGAGCAGTGTGTTGCCATCGAGATCCATGACTCCTTGTCCCTTTTTCTTTGTTTCCGTAATAGCCAGGATTTCTAATTTTGCTTTCCTCATCTCTTCCACAAGCTCCTCTTCTTTCCCATTTATACTTCTTGTGTTCCATGTTCCATAAGTCGTAGTCCGTTCCAGATTGTTGCCTTTAGAATCAGTCTGGTTTTCTCTCTTGTAGTTCGCATAATCGTGATTTAAAGCAAACAGGTGATTGGCCTGTTGTGCCTTTGCATGGTGGAGGGGCTGCCTCCTTACGGCCTCCATGCAGGCCGCCCTCCTCCTTTTTCAGGTGGGCTTGGGACCGGCCTAGGCGGAGTTCATGTTGCATGACAAACATTTTAAATATAAAGGAAACAGAGCATTTATTTCATTTCAAAATACAGTATTTCAGTTTTATTTTATTTCAGTGCTAATTTTAGGATACAGCATTTCTGTAGTTTCTAGTTTCTGTCAACTTTAATTTATGATCATGGCTGAGCATTTGTTTATCTAAACAATCAAATATACTATGGTCTGTCCCAGATAGTGGGGAGAATTAACACTGTCCTGAAGTAATAATGATTATTACATAATATGTAGTCAGATTTGCCCATGTAGTGGCTGGTAGTCTGTGAAGAGACAAACAAGAAATAGGATACTACACCCTCAGGCATGTCATACAAGGTGACTAATGTCAGGTTGTGCATGAGGGATGGCAACCTCATCATGTCAAACAAAGTGTCACAGCAATCATTGCTGCAAGAGCACATGACTGCTTGGGAACCAGTTCCAGTGGTGGCTACATGCTCCATTTGGAGCGCAAAAGGAAAATAATGATGATATATTCAGATGAGCTTCTTACATGTATTGTGTCATACCCTCTGGTAATCTTCCACATCTGGTATATGTATTTTGTAAGTGTCTTTTGTGTCTGCAAGCACTGATGATATGCTTATTATAGCAAATATTAGTTGTTGAATTGGTTCTGTCAGATACATTCCCATTTAAGTTCATAATTCATCCATTCAATCATTTTCCTTGACACTCTCTATGTCACCACCGCTGGTTCCCTGTGCAGTAAGCCACCACAAATGCAGTCATGTGAACTTGCAGCAGTGGTTTCTATAGAAATTTGTTTTAAATAATGAGGTTGTCAACCCATACACCTCATGAGGCAAGGGAGGAGCAGTAGTTTATTCTATCTTTGTCCTCATGGAGACTCAGGAACTGTGCAGGACAGTGTTCATAATTGCTTTAAATATATTATTAATAATAAGATGAAACTCATCCTTGTTTATATAGTTTACATATATCCTCCAGTTATTTTATATTGAAAAGCTCCATTCTTTGTCTTTACTTCGCTTGCCATTTTTTATTGTGCATTTTCCTATAAATAACTCTTCTTCTGTCATCATATCAGAAGAATACACCTCTTGACAGCGATGATGTACAAGGAGCAGTAAAGTCTACCCACCAGAATATCACTGCCTTTTTGGAAACTGAACAAAGTAAAAGGTATGTAATTATTTTATCAAGTGTCCTGACAAATGTCTGCTTCACAGTTTGCTTGTTTGGCATCTCTCATAACTGATAAGCTGTTCATAGTTTTTCAAGTTATATTTCAAATAACTTGTTCTCAAACATTTTGCACAATAGACTGTTTGTTGTTCTGTCCTGTTTTTAGATATTCCAATTTTTTTAAATTTCAGCCTGCATATTTCATGTATGTTTTATACATTCCTCCTGTTTTATGTCCACCAAATGAGTTTTGCAGATGCCTTCACTATGGTTCCATAGTAACACCAGACGGCGGAGCAAGCAAAGACATCATCAACAGAATGAACAAAGCAAGAACAGCCTTTTTTAGTCTAAACAACATCTGGAAGTCCTCTCAGTACAGCACAAGCACAAAATTAGGATTATATCAGAGCTGTGTGCTTTCTGTGCTTCTCTATGGCGCGGAGAGCTGGAGAGTTACAGAGAAGGAAATGTTGAAATTGTCCTCTGAATCAAAAAATGAACCAGACGCTATGCTCCCTACGGCGCCACCTCAGATTAGGCAAAAAGCTTTCTCAACAAGCAGAAGAGAAAAGAACACGCCGACAGGAACACCAGGCAAAAAATAGCAGCTGAGGGCTATCACCTCAAGGGAGCATTCAAATAGTCAGTTATGACTGAGGGAGGCTACTACAGTGGGTTTTATATTAATGATTGCCTGTTAATTTCTAAGATGACTTGTTCAGAGTGTGTCTCAACCATTATTATTTCTCTGTGGTTATCTGTTCATTTTCTTCTTTATTTATTTATTTTTTTTTATCTTACATACTGATGGATTTTGATTTTAAAAATGTGTGAGATTAAATTATATAAAGGACTATGAGACAAATGTTATTAGCTGCCTAAAAATAGATAGAATGAAATCAAATCTGTTTTATTGGGTTAGCTTTGTCACAAATTAGTGCATAAGAAAATGATTGGTTAGGGCATATGAAATATTCAGTATTTCAGTACTTAGACAAACTCACATGTGAAGGTCAATGAACATTTTAATAAAAGTTTTCATTTTTAACGAGTAAGCTCCCAGTGTCTTTTTCCTCAGAATGAATGCTATAGAAAAGTTCCAATGTGTAGCAGAGGATGTTTTTACACGCATGAACAGAGATTTGAAAGACATACATGAGAATGAAGTGAAAGTAAATGTAAGTATATTCCCACATAATATGTTAATTATATGGTGAAAGAATAACTCTTGTTCCTTTAAATGGTCATTTATAACAGTTTTGAATGCTTTGTTTTAAATTACCATGGCTGGCATTTTGATTCATTTACTGTTCATATTGTCTTAGTGTTTTAATATTTCAGTTGTTGTGGGCACAAGAAATGGAGAAGATTAGGAGGTACACCTTGTCCCAGGAAAGAGAGTAAGTACATGAAGCATTGTGTACACTAGCAGGTTTGTATCTAATATAGGGATATACAGAAAAAACACAACTAAATACATTGATTTAAAGATATTTTAAGTAACACGCGTAGTTGTAGAATCAGTTGGATGTGCAGTTATGTCTTCGTCATCTTTTCTCCTGTTTGACTACTTAATAAGTATGGGCCTACCACTGGAGTTGGCCCACTTTGCCAAAGTACTTGACATGCAGCGGTTGTTTCTGGAGCACTTGTTTTACATGATGTTGCTAGACCCATGCAGATCAATGTCTTCTCTTGTGACATGTAGTACGAGGGGCGTTCAGAAAGTAATGCACCACATCGTTTTTCTCAGCTAATAATGAAGATAAAAGGATGAAATTTCGCACACTTCAAATATGGCATGTGCCAGTTGTGTGCACCAAATTGCACTGCAACCGGCAAAATAATACGGCTGCCCTAAACCGTTGAAATGGAGCGTGTTAGCAACTTGCGTTATAAGCAGCGAATTGTGATAGAATTTCTCGTTGCAGAGAAGGAAACTGTTGTGAACATTCACAAGCGTCTATGTGATGTGTACGGAAGTTTTGCAGTCGATAGGAGTACAGTCAGTCGCTGGGTTCAGAGAATCAAAGAATCAGGAGGTGGAGGTACGGAGCTGCTTGATCGGCCGCGCTCTGGGCACTCCGTGGGACAAGGTTTAAAGATGACGGAGTGATTCATGCAGCGAAGAAATGGCTAAATGATCAAGACAAAATCTGGTATGGGCTAGGAATACATGCACTTGTTTTGCGCTGGCATAAAGCCGTACAAGTTGATGGGGATTATGTTGAATAATACTGATGTTTACATGACATATCCATGTATATTGTGTATAAATTTCATGCTTTTTGAATAAACAGCTCCTGAGAAAAACGATGTGGTGCATTACTTTCTGAACGCCCCTCGTAGTTCTATTCTGTCTTGGTCTCCTAAGAACCACATGGGGTGTATTGCCAGGAAAACTAGCAGTCTGAAAATAATGCACAGCACAAGAAAAGTAATCATTATCAAAATCTTCTAACTGGAGAAGTCACATGAGACAGAAAAGGTACAAGCTGTGCAGTATCTAAACTTTGTACTGTATTCTGATAATACCAAAAGTTAAATCACATTGAATCTAATTCTTTATAGGCTCAAGCGATTGAAGAAAGCTCATGAAGTACTGATATGTGAACTTCAAAAAGCTTATACAGAGGGTGAAACAGCTCAGGTTTGTAGATGTTATTTCTTCAAAATTTAGTACTGATATAGGTCAGTAAGACAGTCATTGAGAAATTAACTTCCACTGTTTGCTAGAAGAATCCATTTATTTAACTGAAACTATATTTATTCATAAGCTTATGAACCTTGAACAGCACATCTGGCATAGTTTAAGGTACTCCTTGACTCTTCATTTGCTTATATTCATTAAGAAAATGTGACTGTGTACAGAATTTGATTTTTAAAATGGTGGTTTGTATACAATGAATACATCATACCAGTTCAATTTTTACAAGTATTTTTCTTTTCTTTGGCCATAAAAAAAAAAAAAAATTAGAAATCCTTGAAAGCTGCCATGAAGCAAGACTTGGATGCATTGCAAAGAAAGCTTCTTGCAAAATGTGTAAGCACTTCATGCATTCCTTATTTCTTCTGTTTCCATTTAGTATTTTTTTTAAAATGTAAATAATAATTCTGATTTTTAGGTGGGTATGTATAGGCACCACGTGTTGCTTACAGGGGTCAATGAACAGACTAAGAAAGATTAAGATTACTACACCCTCCGGCATGTCGTACTAGGCAACTAGAATTAGGCTGGCAAACTCATCATGTAAAACACATTGCCACAGAAACCACCGCTGCAGGAACATGTGCATGATTGGTGCAGACTTCCTACAAGGAAGCCAATGGCAGTGGTGGCTCCATGCTTTGTAAGGAGTGCAAAGGAAAATGAAAACATGATGCTAAAGATAACAAACAAGTTAACCTACATCTGTATTTACAAAATTAAAATATTTGGGATAGATTGAATGGAAGAAATATTTATACTCAAATGGCAAAGAAGATTTCTACACATGGTGGCATAACATGCACATTATTATTCAGAACTTTAAATCGGGGTTTAACGCAACAGGAAGGCCTCTGCTTCACAGGTAGTTAAATGGTAATGAACGAAAATGTCACAGAAGTAACTATATATAATATATTAACCTGTCCTCCTACAGGCGCCAGATGTTTGAAGGGTCTCTAGATATAGAAGTTAGCTGTGAATGCTAAATAAGCAGTAAGGGATTAAAATAGGTGGCCGTCATTCAGCAAGGGGTGGGGTTGGTTTAGGGGGGGGGGTGCAACTATCTGGAAAAAACACCCCCCAGACCTTATGATTTGATAGCCAATGAGATGGTGGCACCATAACCTCTCTCCCTGCCCTCCCTACTGCCTTGTGGTTTCTGTTTTGTAGTCAAAGTCTAGCAGAGATTCATAAATGCAAACCTGACACAAGGCAAGGGAAACCACTGTCATTGTGCCAAGTTCAGTAATGAATCAAAAGAACATCTGGAGAAAAGAGTATGACATTAGTGGAGGTTCCAGAGGAAACATCTCATCTAGTACGGAGCATCATCGGTTACAAATACCAGATATACATATTTTTATTAAATAGTTTAAAGGAGGAAAAAGTCTTGTTTTTCACAATCTGATACTTAGGTAAGGATACATTATCCTTAGTATAGAATTTTTTATTTTTTCTGTTGAACTTCTTGTGTCATGTCTGTTACATTACTCTCTGCATTAATAAAGTTTACTGGAGTGAGGGGAGGAAGCAATTTCACTGCAGCATACAAAGAACTTTTATTTTGGTTTTTTTAAAAACATTAGACATTGCACACATGTAGAAAGCTTCACATGATGTGCACAGAACAGTTTATAGAAACATCATGGAATGTCTGTCTCTAAAAAGGTCATGTTGAAATTGAAACAAATCACAGTGGCAAGTGGATCATGAACTTCTCATTTTGTAGAAATTCCTGCCATTTGTGTATTTTGAACCTCATTTACTTTTTGTACAAACTGGATGTTTTATTACCAGTATGGCCTGGATTCCATGCATCATGCTTTGGTATCTTCCTTTAGAACCATTTCAATGTCAATTTTTGGAATTTGCAAATTGTGGCTATGCCTTCAGTAATAAACTATAAATCCTTAAATGCAATATGTAATGCCATAAGCATCTCAAGAAAAGTCTGCCTATTTTTAATATATCAAAGAAAAAATTTATGCATTTTACTTGCTACCATTATATTCTGTATCATTTGGTTTAACACTACATATCCTATGATGGTTGTTTTGCTGAAAAAAGGCTTTCACTTTAGCCTGTGCTGTATTTAATAAGACATAGCTGTGCACTATTTTTCATGTGTCATAACTCACATTACACTGTTACTTACTTACTTACTTAGTCGTTCCTCTTCTACCGTGAGGTGTAGAGGTTTGGAAGAGAGAGCGCCAGACTATCCTATCGGCTGTCTTCCTCCTGGCCTGGTTCCATTCTAGTCCCTGGTCCTTCAAAGATTGTCTAATGTTGTCCTCCCAGCGGACTCTGGGTCGTCCTCGGGGTCTGGATCCTTGGCTCTTTGTTTCCCATGCTTGTCGTGGTATCCGATCTTCTCCCATTCTGCAGACATGGCCAAACCATCTTAATTGGGACTGTTCTACTTGGGTCTGCAGAAGGTAGGATTTAAGGCCTTGACGTATCGTCTGGTTGCGTACCATGTCTCTTCTTGTTACTTCAACCACCTTCCTCAGATACCTCATTTCTGAGGTTTGGATCTGGCTTTTATGGGTTGTAGTCATTGCCCATGACTCGCATCCATATGTCAAGACTGGGACATAGGTGGAGCAGTGTCCCAGTCTTACACTGTTACTATAGCTGTAATTTTTGGTTAGATTCTAATAGTGTAATAGAAGAATTTTTTTAAAAATAATATTTATTCTGACCATTGAAATTCATTGTCGCACCATAGTCTTTACTCATTCCTCTTTGCTTTTATTGTTTTTAAATTCACCACTATTAAATATGACTAGATCTCATGTAGGTTTATTTTCATGCTGTCCATAAATGGCTTTTCTTTCTTTCTGACCAGTCCTAGCACTCACCTTATATAGTTTGTTCAACTCGAATCCTTTGATATTAAGACAGTAGTTGTTACGTACAATTTATATAGTTTATCCATGGTTGTACATTTCCTTACTTGTTCTTCATATTCTGCAGCCTCAGATAATGCTTTCCTTAATAAGTCCTTATATTAATCTTCGAGTTTTGATAGCGAAGTAACTGAAGGATGATTTAACTATGTATTAATGACTAGTGTCATGGATATTTGAATATTACACTTCACAGAATGTGCATGCCTTGGAGGCCATGAGGAGATGTTTGCAGATGTCCTTGTCATAAAAGTGATACAGTTAATTTGATGCTCAACATGTTATCATTCATATTAAACATTTATTTAGATTTGAAATGTTATGAAAAATCAAGTGCAGTAAGTCATCAGCAAATAGAGGCACTAAAGCTCATGGTAGATTGTCAGTGTGGGCTGAACAAGTTCCTTTGATGGTGCAAAGATTGCTTTCCTTGGAAGTATGCTCAAAAAGGAGAAATGGTGATCTGTAATCCATCTGTTTAGCAAAGGTGTTAAATATTTCAGAAATGGAACAGATTAATGAAAAGTGTCCCCCCCAAAAATTGACCACTTTGGCTCTCCTCAATGGGACACTTGTCTCAGGCACATATTCAAATGATTAAATTGTCCTGCCCAGTGGAGGAGCAGTTGCTGCATTAGAATGCTGTTCTAAATGACCTCTCTGCCTTGCATACTTCCAAGAGCATCACTGGACAGTATGCATCTGACATTCCTGCTATAAAGTGAACATGCCTGTAACCTACTTGCCCGTGACTGCACATAAGAGAAATATAAGTTAGATTTCAAATGTTTCCACAAGTTTGCATGTTGCAATCATGTAACAAGTTTCAGGCTTCATTTGTAATACTGTCCTAAGGACAAAGCAATGAAATTATTACTGTCTATGATCTGACATGTTTATCAGTGTACTGTTGCAGTTGTTTTTTTTAATTTGAATTTGCCAAGTTCAAAGTTGTTTTTTGTTTACAAAATTTTTTTCCTGCCTGTTGCAGCCTTGATAAGTTTATTGCCTTGGTTTCTTTGACGTCAGTGTAATGACATACATCAAAAGAAAAATAAACAAATTTACCAAGAACAAAATATTATTGTTCTGTCTTCTATTTAAAAAATAAAATACTTGGGAGTCCACTGTTTTGAGGCACAAAGAAAAAAAATGAGTCGAACTGCAAGATCTAGTTTATTGGTTTCACAATAATGTACACTCAATTGTTCATTGACCCATTACCCATATTTGAAATTTATCATTTGTTTTCAATTAGGTCATAGTCAACCCAGTCCTGGAAGTTAGTTCCTTGGTTTTTATTCTCATGGTACCAAACAGTAGAAAGGCCCTGAAGCAGTACATTTTGCTCCGTCTGTCCCCTTCCCCTCACAATATTCCCTTTAGTGGGAATACATAAGCAGTATACTATATACAAAGTAAAGACATTCTCATTATGATCAAAGAGTCATCATTAGCACAGTCACCACCACAAATGAACTACCAGCATTCACCTTTCATTACCATGATTTTTTTGTGTTTAAACTTGTCATATCACAATGGCAGCAATTATAGATACATAAACTGGCTCAACGTAAAAATATGCATAGACTGTGTTCCTTATTTTTTCCTCACACTGTGCTATATCTGCCTTGAAAATCCATGTCCATCCTGCCCCTGGTTTGGCTTGAAAAGAAGTTTATGAATAATCATAGAGCATAATGACCTAATAGATCTGGTGTATTTGTGTAGTGCAGATATCAATATTTATCCAAAGATAAGCTCTCACTTCAGTTTTGTCAACCTGTCTACACTGAAGACCTCTAAGTAATATATTTCAAAAATACTGTCTACACTAAATACCATTAACTGCTTTCTTACATCTTTCACTTTCCATTTATGATAGGCAGGTCAGATTTGTAATTTTTCAGTATCAGACCATATTTAATCTCTTAGCAAAGAGCTGGTAGAATATATTATTTATCCACTATTGCTTAGTCTCCATGGAGATAGTATATGTGCCTGAACAATAGGGTAATTTGGTAGCCTCAGTGTTGACCTTTTAAAATCTTACTTCCTACATCTAATTCTTTCCTTATTAGTCCATTTGATCTGATAAAAATGGAAATAGATATATGGCAGATACGAAGTCAAAAGACCAGCACATTTGCTACTTAAGTTTCACTTCCTAAATACTTAAATTTTTTCCTTCTCACACGACGGTAATGAAAAACAATGTAATGGAACTCAGCCACTTGGAGGCAAGTTAGATACTGCACAATATATTAAAGAACAGAGGTTACATGGATCCCATTTGAGAGCAAAAAGATATTTACACAAATAGAAGTCAGAAGATTTTTAAAAACCCAAGATTTAGTCTTATTACGCGCTGTCCACTGTACAAACAACATTTGTATGTTACCAACTTGTCTTGCATCTACTTTACTATTCTTAACTCTCGAGGCTGTTTATGACCATTCTTGATCATCTTCTGCTAGTTTACTCTTTCAAAATCTTGCTGAGACTGATCATGTCTATCAATTTTCATTCTATCCATTCTACTTTGTTATTTTCCGAACTATTTCACCCAGTTGCTATTTTAAAGCTGGGTTGTAAGGGACCCACACAGGCTGTACAATGTTATATGTATTCTTAAATCCATGATACGCATTTTCTTATTCAGTAGTCAAATATAAATTTAAGACATAAATTCCATTATTCATTTTTAAATATAAAAATGAAAATAGCTGAAAAAAAACATTTTACCATCTAGCATGAATACTTCAGATGTGCAACACATCAGTCAGTTCTACAACTTGCTACCTCTCTAATAGAGTAAATAAGCAGTAAATATATGAGCTGTGATGTGGTTTGACATTGGCCTTACGTTAGCTATTGCACCAACAATGAAGAAATACAATCACAACTTTGAAAATCAAGACTACTAATTGTTAACACTCCCCGCATTTAAACATCTCTCTCTCCATTCAGCGCATGTACACTGATGTTCTAGTGTTAACATTCCATTCAGCACATATACACTGATGTTCTAGTGTTAACATTCCATTCAGCACATATACACTGATGTTCTAGTGTTAACATCCCATTCAGCTCATATACACTGATGTTCTAGTGTTAACATTCCATTCAGCACATATACACTGATGTTCTAGTGTTAACATTCCATTCAGCACATATACACTGATGTTCTAGTGTCAGTGGTAAACATACCTCTCTCCATTCAGCTCATATACACTGATGTTCTAGTACAGGTCAGTAACCCAGAATCTGAAATGTTTGGGGACGGCTGTGTTTCGGAAATCATATTTTTTGGTTTTCGAATATCGCCCAAGTCACCCAAAAATCGTCCAGAAGTCTGGCAAAAAAAACAAAAAACTTGATTTTCTGAATATTTCGGATTGTGGGTTATGGACATGTATCAGTGGTAAACATCTCTCTTTTCATTCAGATCATATACCCTGATTTTCTAGTGTCAGTGGTAAACACCTCTCTCCATTCCACTTGTACACTGATTTTCTAGTGTCAGTGGTAAACATCTCTCTTTCCATTTCACTTGTATGCTGATTTTCTAGTGTCAGTGGTAAACCTATATCTCTCCATTCAGCTCATATACACTGATTTCTCATGTCCGGGGGTTCAATTTTGCTCACAAGATGAAATTTCCCATCTTAAAAAAATACAAGATTGAAACCTAGTTCAGAAAACAGCTTCCAAACACTTTTATTATAAAGCACACCATCATCATCATTCATTTTCCTCAGCGCTTCTTACAGAGCAACCACTACTGCTGGTCCCCTTGCAGCAAGCCCACAGCAAACAGTTGTGTGCTCTTGTAGTGGTGGTTTTTGAAGCACTTTGTTTGACATGATCAAGTTGCCAGCCCCATGCATAACCTTGTATTAGTTGCCATGTACAACGGGCATGAGGGTGCACTAGTCCTAGTCTTTGTCTCTTTAGAGACCTCGGGAACTAGTAGGGGAACCACAGAAGTGATTGTGTAAATAATTAGTCTGGATTGCTCTTAAGTACAAATCCGGTGTTACCCTATCTGCGAAGCACTATTTTTGTGGTGCCTAGTTGGCAGGGAGGATAGTGTGATTCTCTTCTTTAACTAGGCGGTTTTGCCATTCGGAAGGTCCTGGGTTCAATTCCCCGGTAAGCCTGTCACTTTTCTTGTTTTTCTGTTGTCTAGTTTTCGAAAAATTCTCTGTACACAGGTATTGACAGCTGCAGCTACCTTTGCCCGCCTCACAACGCGTTTGGGGAAATTGCAAACTCACAACGAAGACTAAAGCTACAGTATATAACGCCTGTGTCACCAGCACACTTCTATATGGCAGTGAGACATGGACAACCTATGCTAAGCAAGAAAGAAGGCTCAATACCTTCCATCTATGGTATTTCATGGAAAGACAAAGTGACAAATGTCGAGTTGTTGTCGCATGCTGGCCTTCAAAGCATGTATACACTGCTTAGACAGCACACACTACTTTGGCTTGGCCATGTCCACCGCATGGAAGATGGTCGCATCCCGAAAGATATTATCTACGGACAACCCGCAGATGGCAAAAGAACAGTTGGGCAACCGCAGCTGAGATTCAAAGATGTGTGCAAGAGAGACATGAGGGCACTGGACATAAATCCAGCAACCTGGGAGGATGAAGCTGCCAATAGCACCAAGTGGTGATGCTATCTACGGCACTACCTCAGACTGGGCGAAAAGAAGCTCTCACAGCAAGCAGAAGAGAAAACGTCGAAAGGAGCACCAGGAAAATAAGCAGCTGAGGGCTGTTACCTCAGGGGCGCATTCCCATTGTCAGTTATGACTGAAGGGGCTATTATTATTATTATTAGTTTTCCACTTCTTTATTTCTCACAAGTGCCTGAAACATACCTTTATGTGTATATTATTTATGAATTACACAGGGCAAAGTTGGCTACAGGACATATATACATCTCAGACAGGATGAATAAAACCATTATTTTATGTGCCCATCCAGATAGTAATGACAAGGCAATAATGTTTACAACATTCAGTAACTGATAAATGCAACCTGATGTAAGAATGCTGGCATTCTTTTCTTTACAGTGACCAGTAGTTTTTCAGCACATCACATTTGACACAAGCAAACATAGCATACTATTTACATAAAATGAGAGACAATTAAGGGGAACCCCACAATTATGTATCACATTTACACTTGCACATCACATGATGTCAGAAATATTTATAACAATACGTTCTCTGGTGCAGCACAATAGACACAAAATGACACTCAGACATCAAATACACCTCACACACACATACTATGAAAGACAGTTTTTACATGCACTGTGTTCAGAAATCACAACTAGGCAGCTAACAAACAAGGTTAATTGGGAAAAAACATTTATTTGGCATCAAACATAGCAACGTACATTTAATTTAATCGAAACATTTACATGGACTGGCTGCGAAGATAGAATTATGATCATGTTTTATTAAAATTGGAGAGAAAAAAATCACATTCTGAGTTCTCCGAATGGCAAATACAAGATATATACAGGTTAAACTTGTGTTTCAAAGTTTCAGCGACAGAATAAGTAATGATTCACATATATTTATAAAAATACAAGTACACTAACAATGCTAATCATGTCAGACAACCAGACAGCTTTTAAATCCTGCCTATATAGCTCTTTTTTTTTTAAATTACAAAAGCACAAATAATCCAGTTTACTGTATTAAAAGCTTCACCACAGAACAGAACTGAAATAAAATGAACAAGCAGAGCTATAATAATAATTAAATTTGATAATAACTCGTCTCCTGGCCTGAAGTACTTAAGAAAATAAGAAAGTAAAATAAATACACATTAGGCCCTTAATGGAAAAAAATTATAATAACTAGGTCATTTGTGTCAGTCATGACTGATCCTACACATTTTATTAAATCTTTTAAAACGATCCTATATTTAACTCTTAAAGGACGTAATGGGTTCCCCATGAGCATGCAACACATTTTTTTCACTGAATTTTCATATAGTTTTAAAGTTTAAGCGACTGTTCTTTTAAAGTTTCTGAAAAATATGGCAAAGTTATACATAGATGTAAATGAAACTGAATGAGGATTAATAAAATATAAAATTGGGAAACAACAAAAAAGAAACATAGTTCAAATAAACCACCCTCAAAACTGGCCTCCCGTCACGAGCACGTTAAAACGGTTCTCAATATTGGCCTTTCGTCCTTTAAGAGTTAAGTTTACAGTTGACCCAATCTCAAACTAATGCTTAAAAAGTAATATAATTTCTACTGTAAGCTGGTGATATGTGTGGCAGTTTCTATTAAACAATCTATGAGCAGCAACTTAGGTAAAGTTGATTATGCATAAAAATCTGTCCAAGATAATTCAACTTCACACAGTCCACAACTACATGCCATGCCTATGAATTGGAGTTCAGAAATAAAAATGGCTGCCTTATTTTGTTGTGGGATCCCACTTCTTCTCCAGCTTCTTGGATCGTGCACCAGCACTGGGATCTGGTTTTGCTGTTTTAATATGCCTGCTTGAGTCTCTTTCTTGTCTGCCTGCATCTGTGTCACATTTCCAAGGTTTGCATTTTACCCTGTAGAAACAAGTTCCCTGAGGCACACGAAACCTGTTGTTTGGCTGGAGGTACAGGACAAAATGTAAGAATGGCTACAGGATTATAGCTATTATATTATTTAAGAAGGCATTGCTCAAAGGACAAAAATAGCAAAACACTAATAATTTAACAGCTTCGTAAACCATCACACTTTCATTTCTTTTTTGTTCCATGCAGAAAATGGAGCCACTACTACAGCTGGCCTCCTTGCAGGAAGACCATGTCAAAAACCCCATGCTCTTGTAGTGGTGGTGATCAGTTTGTTGTACATGATGAGACTGCCAGTCTCATGCACAAAGTTCATATTAGTCACTTGTTATGACACGTTTGAAGGAGCAGAAATCCTATTCTGTCTGTCTCCTAAGTGGCCCCCAGGAACTACACAATGCTCATAAACAATCAGTGCCCCCAGGCAGGCATAATAACTGAACAAACTGAAGCACTATGAAACACACAGATTTTGGTTTGATGTGTGCAACATGGGAGGATGAAGCTGCCGATAGCACCAAGTGGTGATGCTCTCTATGACGCCACATCAGATTTGGCAAAAAGAAGCTTTCACAGCAAGCAAAGGAGAGGAGAAAATGTTGAAAGCAGCACCAGGAAAATAATCAGCTAAGGGCCATCACCTCAGGGGTGCATTCCTATAGTCAGTTATGACTGAAGGGGATATTATTTTATGCATAATAACACAATAACTGACATTATTTCTGCTTGTTTTTCTCAAAATGTGAAATTTTAGTTGAAATAATATTTCTTTTTTGAAGCAATGGAAAAGTCTGCCTGAGTAAAAATATGGATGCAGATTTCTGTATGAGCTACACAAATTTATATAAGTAATTTTACCCTGAACATAATATCATCAGCCTCTAATATATAACAGTGGATCACTGCCTAGATAGATGCATATTTTTAATGGTACAGAATGTGTGCAGATAGGATACGGCAATTATATACTATGGAATACGTATATGTTTAGGGCTCTCCAGTTGAAATAGGCTCAGCTTAAAACAACACATGGCAAACCCCATGTGTTTCCCATTAACAACGTAGTCTTATCACAAATTGTCCTACGTGTTTCCCATTGATGACATTACATTATCTCAATATTCCATGTGTTTTCCTTAATGGCATTTCATTATCACAAGATCCCATGTGTATCCATTAATGGCATTACCATCAAACAATATCCCATGCGTTTTCCTTTATGTCATTACATTATCACAATATCCCAAGTGTCTCCCAATGACGACACTTCATTATCACAGTTCATCTCTCCCATACATTTCCTGCTAACTGCATAACATTTTTAAAACTCTTAAAAATTAAAGAGCGGCACTACAACTCCCACCTGTTTAAAATAAACTCACCTTTTCTTATTCACTGATAGATCACTTTGACAAAGCCAGAAGCATGAATTTTGGTTAGAAGAAAAACATTCAGAAAAACTACCTAGGTTGAACCTTATTTTTAAAACATGTCATCAGTATTTAATAAGAAAAATATTAGTAATTTTAGAAATAAGCACAAGCTTTTAATGTGTTTAATTTTTTTTTTAAATTGTACACCCGTATTACTCGAGGCAAAATCTCCGGTTAGTATGTTTAACCTGAGACTGATTTTACGTGAGTATCCCTTTTCCCTGTACGCTGACAGGTGTCCTCTTGCCATTCAGGCAGATACTCGCCGTCTTCAGAGGTACCCATTAGAGCTGGGTTGGCTCAGGAGCCGTTCAGGTTATTCCAGTCCCTGGTCGACGACACTGCTTCAAATGTCTTCGCCAGGGCTCGAATTATTCCAGTCCAAGTCCCAGTCGACGACACTCTTTCAAATGTTCTCGCCCAGGCTTGAACCTGGGATCTCCGATTGCCAGCGCAGTGTGGTAGCCAATACACTAGCATGGCTCCCAATGTGTTTAATGACCTCTTACCTTCTTTGCTAGACAATATTCTTTATCCACAACTTCAGCAAGAATCCAAGATTTCCTACAAGTACTTTCACCACCTAAGTGAAAGAGATGAACATTGTCAAAAAAATGTGATTCCAGTTTTTAAATTTATTTTATAGATTATTTACACCTAGTGGTCTGACCTCCAGGATACAGCAGTAACAGCCTATTATCCTTACTCTTCACCTCCCCATGCAGCAAATGCCTGTCTTGTGTCATCTGGTCAACGTCTGTCCATGTCTTCTTTACTTTACTAGACTTTTTCAGTCTATTTTTGCCATGAAGTGTTGAGGCATGTGTGTCACATTTGCTGGTGTGAGCCCGTGTTGATGTAGGATTTCTGTAATATTATCTATTCATGTGTCTTTTAGTCTTCCTCATGCTCCAAAACCAGATCTTCTACTGTTGTAGTCAAGTAGTGGTAAACGCTCCATTCTCATGAGATGACTTATATTAAATTTACCTGTTTGTGCCTTTTTTTTCCTTATAATTTATGTCTCCAGATCTCTACTCCATGTGTGTTTTGTTCTCCCTCTACGTCTCTTACCCTGAAGATTCCAGAAGGACTGCCTTGTAATGCATAAAAAGGTTTCCTCAAGGTATGTCCTATCCATTGCCAGCATCTTCTTCTCATCTCTTGTTCCAATGGCACTTGTCAGGTTCTTGTTTGTCATCAGTTCCACACTGGTGATGTGTCATACCATATTAATCCTTCTATTCTACACAAGCATCCATTTATAAAGGTCTGTTGTTATTCTCCATGAGTCAAAGCCATACAGCCTAAGAAGCCCTGTAGTAAATTATGACATTTAAGAATATACCATGCAGCTGCTGCAATGAAGGTGAAAATATTTATGTAGCAAAAGGTTTTTCTGGTGTGATGATGGTGGTAAAGAAGAAGTAGAATTTCTCTCTAGAAAGTATGAAGTCCCAGTGCCAGAGAAGTATGGCTGTGAATACTCTGAGCTGGACAATAGATATAGGCTTCAGAAGTATACTGCGCCACTTTCGCTATAATAACCCTATCTTCTTCTTCTTCTTCCATCCTTAGCCACCAACCGACAAAGCAGTCAGTGGCCAGTACGCCTAGTGGCGTCTTAGGGCAACAGCAAATTGATTTCTTTGCCGCTGTAGCCCATCATGCCTTATGGCATCTTTAGGGCAGCGACAAATCAATCAATTTGCCATTGTTTCCGTAATCAAATTGACTAGCAAACAGGTGATCAGCCCGTTGTGAATAATAACCCTATGTGATAATATAATTAAATTAGAAAAGGTAACTCAAAATTTAACAGTTAAAAATTTAACAAGTCGATAGAGTACCATTTCATAATTTATTATGTACATCTATCTAGCCTTGTAATGATAAATGGGTGTTGGAAGATGGTAAAATGTATGATTATTTATATTTACAAAGTAAAATAAATAATAGTAAAAAGTCTTGGATGTATCTTCCAATGAAATTATAAAGTCTGTCACAGTAGTTTTAGTATCTCTTGCTATCTAGTCTCTAGCTTTTCTCATCATTGACTATCGCTATTGAACGCTCACAGTGTTTGTAGGATTGGGTACACGTAAACTCAACTTGCAATACGTCACGTCTGTTCGAGGTTTCTGAGACACACTGGTAATCAAGAAGACTTTCTTCAGCCCGCCCTATAACTACGGGAGACTAAGGTGTTGAAGATTGTTTGACCACTAGGCTCCAGTTAGCAGGATCAAAGGTCCTCAAGTCTTTAGTTGATACTTGATCACGAACTCGATCAGACACTCGATCAGGAACGATCATAAAACCCTCTAGGATTAATAAGCGCACGGTGAGGCTGTATTTGCTGAAGTATATCTGCCCTGCATGCAGCCTGAAAAAAACTTTTCTTGCAGATACTGTCTTCCAGTCTCTCACTCTGGCGTCTGGATTTTGTGTGTGTGATTTTAAACGGGCCGCTCTGTCCTTATATTTGGGCGGCTCTCCCGTACGAGAAAGCACCGTCTTGAGTCCGCTTAGATTTTTGTTAAATCTCCTGGTTTGAGGCGATCTGTGCTTCTTCTGTACACACTTATATCTTTCCTTCCTTCCTAGGTATCTTTTCATTTTCCCAATAGGAAGCGTTCATTCTATCCATGTTTTATTGAAATCCGTTGAGGTATGAATTTATAATAATTTCTTAAAGATCATGAGCTAACTATTAGCAGATGTGATGACTATGAAAAATATTAATTATTTTTTAAAACTACTTACAGTTGAATAATATCCTTATATGAATTATTACAGTTTTAATATCTTTTCGCCAAGCTTGCGCTTGTAGCTTTAGATTTTCTTTCCTGCCAATGCAAATTTTTAAGGTCGGCCATGTTTCATATATTCGCTCCTTCCTACACTTTCCCAATGCTGTATGGCTTAGGCAAAATGCAAATATTTCAGCCCAACGTCAACTTCAAAGCAAGACCAACCGAGCTGTCTGTTCCCCCTTGTATTGCTCTGCGCCGCGTTACACATTTTTTCACAAACAAAGCAAGTGGTACCAAATTCTGCCACAATTTAGAACACTGGTAATAACTACAGTACTATATGGCTTAAGTGGAGATGTAACACAAGTATGGCTTAAGTGGAGATGTAACACAAGTGTGGCTTAAGTGAAGATGTAACACAAGCATGGCATTATGAAAATGGAACATTTAGACAAATTTATTAACTCATTATCATCAATACTCTTCAGCTCCCCACTGAGCAGAGGCCTTCAACAAATTTATGCCACCTCTTTTTGTCATGTGCCATCCTTTCAAGATCTTTCCATATTTTCTGTATCCCTTTCTTGATTTTTGAGATATTCCACATTAAACTGCTGTCTGTATATATGTGTTATTGTATATTTTCTTAGTCTAATCCTTATTTTCGATAACAGAAGATGGTGGTCTGATGACCTATCTACTCATCTATATACTTCTACGTTATGTAAAGATAATCTGAATTTTCTGATGTGTATGTAATCAATCTGATTTTCTGTACCGTGGTCTGGTGATACTGATGTTGTTTTGTGAATTCTTATATGTGAAAACATTTTTCATCCCATAGCTAGTTGATATGAAGTACAGAAGTTCATTAGTATTTCTTCATTTTCATTCATTGTTTCAAGTTGATCTCTTCAGAGCCTTTGTTGTCTGTTCCATTCTTTGTATTTAGGTTACACCCATTAAGATGATATCTCCTTTTATTCACGACAATTTGAAATCTGGTGTAAAATTATTCTTTCACTAATTCTTCTTTGTCATCATTTGGTGCACAAGACTGTATGATGTTCATCTTTATTCTCCTGTTGGTAGTTTTAAATGTTGCTAATATTAGTCTGGGTCCCACTGCTTCCCATATGTTATTACCAAGCTTTATATTAACCCTTCTGTGCTATATTCCTAGGTTAACGGGAATGCCTAAAGTGACTCTGATTCCTTGTATACCAGTAATGGACAATGCCCATGTGAAAACAGGGGCCCAAACTAAAAATAATCAACCAATTACAATGAGTAGTGAGTGCAGTTGACATTTTCTTCTGCAAATGGCGGCCTCCTGTAACTGTGTTTGTGTTTACAGAAAATTAGACTATTTTTAGCACGAATCATGCCAGTGAGGAACCGAGTACTTCGAGTGGGAAACGGCCTAGGTCTAAGTTGCTTACAGCTGCTCAGATACTAGAAAATATATCATTTTCAGATGACAACGAACAGGAATTTGATGAAACGTATAAAGATCACTAAGTCATACCTGTTTGAATGATAAATCATGAACTAAAAGATCAACATGCACCTCCAACTTGCACTTTCATGCTGAAACCACAAAAAAAGAATTATAAAAATTCAAACACTTACTTGTCTTAAGGCCTAGAGTTTCATGTGATTCACTGTGTAAGAAGTGCATGATTGTCCCAACAGTGAACACAACATACTGGTCATGTCTTTCATCTAGACATAGAAGCACCAGGTCACCCTTGTCACACCTGCAATATAAACTTGCTTTAATAGGCTGAAGACTTGATTTTACATCAAACTGAGAAAGATCACTCATTACTTAAGCCCACATGCAGCCAACGGGGTAAAGAAGAAAGACAGTAAAGTGAGAGGTTAAACCTTTTTCCATTCCTGTATAATGACAAAGCAGTAATTTAATTTTTAATATAAAAGGCTAAATGGTTCAAATTAGTAGAAAAATTATTATAATACATCAATTAACTCTATGGATGAAAGAGAAAAATTTGTCAAACAGATGCATAATGCTATCAATACTTGCTGCAGAAAATGAAGATGTTAGGCTTAATGTAAGGATTTAAATAAAAATTGGCAAGATCTCTTCCCAGACAATCTAACAGCTAGGAAATTTGAGGCTCAGGGATATTATATTCTTGGACATAAGTTATTACACACCTTTGATTAACATCTAAGAATAGCAATAAGAATGTTAACAGTGGTAAATTAAACCAAAAGTTTAAGAAAGTTTTATGGAAATCATAAAAACAAAACCACCCAACCGTCTGCTGCTGAGGCTTTCCACAAAACAAACACAGGAATGTAATATTGGCAGAAGCCATGTTTGTTTTGGTCTGCTTGACCAACACATCTGACCTGCCAGTGCCTTTCTGTGAAAATGCTCCTTACTAGTCTGACACACTGAGAATGGCTTGGAAGGAGATGGAAGATATGACCATGACAAGACAAACCTGGACAGCGACACTCACTGAGTTAAAAAGTGAAAGACTCTAAAAAGACATCTAAAGTCCACGGAAGTGCACGAAGATTATATGGCTGTGTCAAATGTAACAAACACACAACAACTGTAAAGGTAATCCAATACTAAGTCCAGCTTTTTTATGACATGGGGTGACTAGTTCCCGTCCTCACTGCCTATCCCTTTCCTAACTCATGAGCAGACGCACATACCTAGTTACAGCTGGGTGGACTGGAGCATGATGCTACCAGGTTTCCATCCCAGAACCTAGTAACTCTGCCATCGAAAAGCCAGCGTTCTAAATGCTTAGCTGATTGGACGCTCACAACAAATGTACTCTCCAATAGTAAAGATAACAACCTGAGTACTTACCCTCGTATAGACACTTTGTCTGCTGCGGTCTCTCTTTCACTTGCAGTCATTGACAACTCTATCTGTAATAATTCAGAAAATATAAATTTTAATTTTTGTTCTTTCCTTCCTCTTTTCACTCATAATAGAGTATGAGGCCACCGTTGTAGTAGCCTATATGCAGGAAGCCTATGACAAAGCACTTGATGTGCTGTTGTAGAGGCTTCTGTGGCAATTAGTTTTACACTGTGAGATTGGAGTTCCCAGGGGTCTCGGAACAGACAAAGAAACAACTGCTCTACTGCTCTCTCAGGCAACTAATATTGGTTTGGCAACCACATCATGTAAAACAAATTGCAACCAGAAACCACAGGGCAGCCGTGTCGATAGTTTTACTAAATAAGTCTCATCTGGGTATTTACAGCATACCGAAATGGCTGCGCCCATGAATTGTAATGTAGCGATGTTAGTTGCGGAAATTTGATTACAATGTCATTTTATTTTTTAGTACAGGAGCCCATTCATTGTTTTCATCATGAGTGATGACGAAAACCAGACTTATAACAGAGACGATTCTGACTCTGTCAGCGAATCTGGGGCTGAAAGTGATATCTCACAACTAAGCAGAGATGGAACACTGAATAATAACACTAGTGACAATAGCGACAATGAAATAGGAGGTGAAGTATGTTGGCCTGAAGCAGGAGATGGGCATGGCACAAGAGGCCACGGCAGGACTACACATCAAAATAATCCTTGGAAATGGAGAAAGCTTGCTCAAAATGAACTTATTGAGCTTGACATTCTTCCTCCAAATGAAGAACAACAAGGTATCAAGGCAGACACAACTGAATTCAAGTCCAATGATTTTTTCAAACTTTTTTCCCTGACACTGCCATAGATCTGATCACTGACGAAGTGAATAGTTACAGAGAAAAATCACCTCGCTCAGTACACAGAAAATGGCTAGTACAAGAAACACACTTGGGACAAAACTGATGCAGTTGAAATTTTTGCATTCATAGGCCTTCAGATTGACATGGGAATGTGTTGTAAACCGGCAGTCTCAGACTACTGGTGAAGAACTTTTGGCTGAATGATACTCCGTATTCGAAGGTCATGAGTCGGTACAGGTACCAACAGCTGCACAGAAATCTCCATTTCAATAATAATGATATCAGAATTGAGAGGGGACAGCCTGGGTATCATCCCCTCTTCAAGCGCAGACCTCTTCTGAATATTATTTTTAATATGCAACACTACACACCTGGTCAGGAATTGTCTATAGATGAATCAATGGTGAGGTTCAAGAATATATTTCAAGCAATACCTGCCAGCAAAACCCACAAAGTGGGGATTCAAACTATCTGTTCTCACTTGATGCAATACAATACTGCCTGAAATTGAAAATTTATACTGGTGAGGAAAATGATGAAGGTTGTGTTGGGGCAACTTCCAGGGTTGTGAAAGATCTTCTTGATGGATATGGCAACAAAGAACATATTCTCTTCTACAACAGCTTTTATTCAGCTCCAGCTTCATTTCAAAAGCTGAAAGAAGTTCAGATTGGTGCATGTGGAACATTAGCTGATAATAAGAAACATTTTCATGAAGCACTGAAGAAAAAGCAATCCAAACTGAAAAAGGCAGATCATCCTGTGTTTTGTGCCACAGAAGATAAAGGCATGCTGGCAGTCACCTGGCATAATATGAAAAGAGTTAACCTTATATCTACTGTTCACTCCAATTAAGTTATGGACAAGACAGTTAGAAAAAGAGGAATTTCTGAAAGCAGAACAATTCAGAAGCCAGTGTTTGCAGAAAAATACAACAAAAGTATGGGAGGTGTCGACCACTTTGGCCAACTGGGTGCAAGCTACCCCTACCTATACAGATCCTATAAATGGTACCTGCCATTTATATCATTTCTTAGTTGAAACTGCCCTGGTCAATGGGCACATAACCTACAACACTGCCAACTCTACAACAAAGATCTAGGTAAAGAGGTTCAGGCAGGATGTCGGTCTCGCTCTTATTGAACCTGCTATTCTTTGACACAATGTGACACCTTCAAAACCATAAGTCACAACAACACGACTTACTGAGCACCACTTCATTGAAAAAATTTGAAAGGGCAAGGTACAAACCAGACTGTAAAGTATGTAAGGCTGCAGGGAAAAGAAGCCAGACTTGCATGTACTGTACTGCCCAGATTGCACTGTACCTATATGCCTGATAACCTGTTATACCACACAGTTGAGGATTATCAGAGGTCTAAAAACAAGACTCTTGCAGAGCCAACAACTACAACTTCAAACCCAATTAATGGAGGAAGCAGCTCAGACTCCAACCAGAGGTGCTTCACTACTCAAACATTCACTGTTAGATGCCATAGACACAGAATCCACTCAAAAAAGAAAAATGCAAATACGAGGGGCGTTCAGAAAGTAATGCACCACATCGTTTTTCTCAGGAGATGTTTATTCAAAAAGCATGAAATTTATACACAATATACATGGATATGTCATGTAAACATCAGTATTATTCAACATAATCCCCATCAACTTGTATGGCTTTATGCCAGCGCGAAAAAAGTGCATGTATTCCTAGCCTGTACCAGATTTTGTCTTGATCATGTAGCCATTCATTCGCTGCATGAATCACTCCTTCATCATCTTCAAACCTTGTCCCACGGGGAGCATCTTTAAGAGGACCAAATAGATGAAAATCACAGGGTGCCAAATCGGGACTATAGGGTGGATGGGGTAGTACAGTCCAACCCAATTTGGTGATTGCTTCCCGTGTTGCCAGACTTGTGTGAGGTCGCGCATTGTCGTGAAGGAGAAGCAGGTATGCTGGATTCTTGTGCGGCCGAACTCTGCGAAAACTTTGAGTTTTTTCAATGTCTTAATGTAAGCTTGCGAATTGATTGTCTCTCCTCTTGGCATAACGTCTACAAGAATCACACCTTCAATGTCCCAAAAGACAGTGATCATGACCTTTCCAGCTGAAGGAATTGTCTTGAATTTCTTTCTTCGTGGTGATTGCGGATGATGCCACTCCATTGACTGTCTTTTTGTCTCAGGTTCAAAATGATATGCCCAGGTTTCGTCACCTGTAACGATCTTAGCCAAAAAGTTCTCTCCATCAGCATTAAAATGCTCCAACAATTCAGAAGAAATTGCTTTCCTTTGCAATCGATGGTCATTTGTGAGACTTCGAGGAACCCATCTTGCGCAAACCTTAGAAAATCCTAGAGTTTTTATAACTGCATTTGCACTACCAATGCTGACTGACAGCTGTAAGGCCAGTTGTTGAGTAGTGATTCGCCTATCAGTAAAAATAATGCCCTCAGCACATTTCAACATTTCTGCATTGGTGGCTGTGGCAGGACGTCCACAGCGCGGCCGATCAAGCAGCTCCGTATCTCCACTTCCTGATTCTTTGATTCTCTGAACCCAGCGACTGACTGTACTCCTGTCGACTGCAAAACTTCCATACACATCACATAGACGCTTGTGAATGTTCACTACAGTTTCCTTCTCTGCAACGAGAAATTCTATCACAATTCGCTGCTTATAACGCAAGTTGCTAACACGCTCCATTTCAACGGTTTAGGGCAGCCGTATTATTTGGCCGGTTGCGGTGCAATTTGGTGCACACAATTGGCACATGCCATATTTGAAGTGTGCAAAATTTCATGCTTCTATCTTCATTATTAGCTGAGAAAAACGATGTGGTGAATTACTTTCTGAACGCCCTTCGTATTAAACTTTTTTTCCATTTTATTTAAAATTTGTGTTAATCTTTCATGTTGAAATATGTGGTCAATCGCTCAATCAATGCGTCAATCAAGCTTATTTTATTCATTGCCATCCATGTCCCTAACATTTAATTGCATGGACATTGAACAGATTCACTAAAAATTGGAAAAAGATAAGTGGTTTTAAAAAGTGTCCTCAAATTTCTATAAATAGCCATGCAAATTCAAGATGGCCTGGCCACCATGATCATGTGACCAAGTTGCATAAAATAAGTTTTTTTAGGACGTAGCAACCATTCGTTATGGTTCTCAGACAATTTCAAAGCCCAATGTCTTTTTTTTTAAATTAAATTTTTTATGAATCTTCCAAAAACATAGTTATTTTATTTTTAATGAAATCTGCAAACAGCCTTGGTAATGGGGGACAGTAATGCTCCGGATTGCTGGTCAGCAAAGTGTTGAATGGAAATATGAAAATAATGCACAGTGCAACCGAGTGAAACATGTGCACCAGCTAAAGGAGTAAACACCAGTATTATTTATATCCATCTAGTTGGATTGTACCAGATGTACAATGCAGTCCAGTCAACATGCCTCCAGGACCAGAAGACGCAGCAATAGAGACCGCAGTCAGCGACTCATAGCTTGACTGCCTGCATCAGGACCAGCAAACCAGAGCTGGTCAAGACCGCACTCCACCTCCATGTGGTGGTCCTGGAAACAGTCTGCAGCAGTGCAGTCTGGCTGAGCGAGTGTGGATCGCAATGGGAAGCAAACCCGGTCCTAAAAAATGCTGTGCAGAAGTCGGATGTGTCGACCGAAAGGTGCAGATATCACAGCTTAGGCGTAAACAGACACAACGCAACCACCATCCTTTTCAGGACGAACGAGGAAGAAGAAGAAGGATTGTACCATATCGATGTCAATTATGAGGGGAAATATGTTAACAGTACACATAGTACGAGTAGTTCCACATTCCTTTCTTCAAAGTCATCCAAGCGTAGTAAACCACACAAATTGGAAATTGTCCAGAAAAACAGCTGCTCTCACAGCTCAGGACAACAGGTCAACAAGTGTCATTCACAGCAATGGATTTAAAGAGTTAATACATTACTTAAGAGCCTGAACATATTCTATAAAAATACTTCAATGCACGCATGTGCAGAGTAGTGGAATCTTGTTGACGATGCTCAATGCTAATGTCATCCAGTTTTTAATGAAACGTGTCCTGTGTACTTTTCACTGGCTACATGCCAGATATGAGCAGCTATAATAAGCAGATATTGTTGAAGAAAATTTAGAGCCTGGGGAACTTTTTGATTTTATCAAAATCAAATTTTTAGGGTGTTTTATTTTGCCACTGAATACCTTTCTTCCAAATGTTACAGAAATAATTGGGTCCAAAAAATAAGGTTACTAAATGGTGCCAGTTCACGTAAATGTAACCTTATTTTCACTCAGTAAATAACACTGTATATCAGAGACACTAACGACCAAGAGGAAAACAATTAAACCTCTGTCCTATTTACGGTAAACCGGTAGAAGTCTCTGCTTAGTACATCCAGTTCTACCAATACTAGGTATCCATCAACAAATCTCTTAAACTTTAAGGGACAGGTAAACAAAAAGAAGAAAGACTTGGAAGAATGGGAAGACAAGCTCAAAGAGAGCCGACAGAAGTGGCAAATCTTTGTAAGAGTGTACTGAATTTTTGTACAGGGCTGATGTACAAATAAGAAAATGTTAGTGCCTTACAGTCCATGAGAAGCAGGTAGAAATGTACTCCTGTACTTAAATGGTACTCATCGCAACAAGAACACAGACTATATGTACATTTAACAACTGAATACAAATAAATATATGATGATCAACAGACTGATTAAAAAAACTTAACCTAAGGATGAGTGACTATGGTAACCACAGCCATCTTGTAAACACTTACTAGTTTCTTCTCCAGCTCTGCAATCTTCTTATCCTTTGCTCTGACCTGGTCATGTGATTAACATAAAGAATCAATACAAGAAATAATCTATACTTTGCTGGATAATATATCATCATCCTAATCATCAACATCTATTTTTTTAATTCCCCCTTGCAGCATAAGGTTGCAACTGATGCTTGCCACTTATTAATAATATATAAATAATATTTAATAATGTATACATGTTATTTAATAATATATAACACAAGTTAATAAATGAATCATCTTATCTAGCCACAGGTAAGGAAATGAACTGAGAAATACATGCACTATTCCACATATTTATAAGTTACAACACTATTTTAAAAACCTAGAGAAAAACCAGGACACTTCACTGAATAAAAATAAATTACTTTTTTGTTTCTTCTAAAAGACCATACAACATAAGTAAGACCATACAACATAAGTAAGACCATACAACAGAAGTTAAATAACATAACAATGGGAGAACCAGAAAAATTCTAGTGGATTAGGGGGCACCACCAAAACAAACAAAACATTTACTGGACACATAAAAGAAAGTCGTCTGCTAGAAGTATACAGCAGTTTGTGTTCCGGAATTTGCAGGTTAGAAAAAAATTAAGGAAGACCCCCCCAAAACATATGAGAAGAAACGTGGAGATGGAAATATGAAAGTCAAAGAAGAAACAGAGAGAGGCAGAAAGATGGAAACATCTTTGGAAAGATGTAGTTTATGCTCCACATGGAGCTGAAAGATAAAGATAAAACAATCATAAAAGAGGTTTCACAAATGCATTTTGAAGTGAAAATGAAGCATGAATGGCTGACATATATAATAAATAATCTACTTACTGCTTCTGTATCACCAATGTTCACTTCTGGAGAGGACCTTAAAAAATGTACAACAGAAATATAAGGTCAGGTTTTTTTTTTAAAAGTTGGTTGCGCTGGGGGGGCTCCAAAGAGTTAAAAACAGTTAAAATCTATTTCGTTAAAAGTTATATCAAATGGTATTAACAGGGTTACATGCAAATATTCAAGAATTTAAAATAAAGTAGAAAGAGCACCATTGCTAACGCTGCAATTCTCCCATCTTACACACACACACACACAGTTTCTTCACTTACGCCCTAATGTTTTACAATCCTTTCATTGATACGGTCAACATTTAAAATACCAACTCTTTATTTTAAAATTAACAACCTGGCTATCCTAGGCCTAAACTTCTTCTCTTCTTTGATCCTTAGCCACAGACTGTCAAAGCAGTCAGTGGCCATTACGTAGGGCCTCTTGTAGCAACAAACTGCTTCCACTTTGTTCGGTCGGCGGCCATCCTTCGTACAGTGCCCCAACTCTGGTTCATTCCTCGCATCTCGGCCTCCACAGTTCTCCATAGCATAGCTGTTCTTGTAATGGCATCAGGGTCTCTTCTGAGGACGTGGCCAACCCAACTCCAGCATCTGCCAGCTATGATGGTGTGCATGTCCTCCTGGTTACTCCGAATAAGTAGTTCTTGGTTGCTGATGGTGTTTGGCCAAAAGATTCAGGGAATTTTCCTTAGGCAGATTGTGTGGAAGGAGGACAGTTTCGACATTTCCTTCTCTGTTACTCTCCAGCATTCCGCACCATAGAGAAGCACAGAAAGTACACAGCTCTCATATAATCTTAATTTGGTGTTTGTGCTGTACTGGGAAGACTTCCAAATGTTGTTGAGACTAGCAAAGGCTGTTCTCGCTTGATTCATTCTGTTGTTGATGTCCTTGTTTGTTCCGCTGTCTGGTGTTACTATACATCCTAGGTATGTCAATGTGCCTGTTTGTTCTAGCTTCTGGTTCCTTATTGTTACTGGCTCAGGATTGCCCACATTGAGTGTCATGACCTCTGTCTTCTTTAGACTGATGTTCAGACCCACCTGCTGGCTATACTTATTCAGTCTATCTGTTTTTTCTTGGATGAGGCCTAAACTTCAGAAGTCACTAAATGGCACTGACGTTTCATTTATGAAGCACATTAAAAAATGTATTTGTTGTGTGCGTTTTTTTTTTGTACGGGGAGAGAGAGAGAGAGAGAAAAATGACACAACTATTCTCATATCAGCTTAATGTTTCTAGATTCATCAAAATAACAAAATATCAATGTTATTTTTTTCATCATCTGATTGGCAGTGGTTAAAGCACTTGCCTCCCATAGGAGATTTACCGGGTTGTAGGTTCAAAAACCTGCCAGTGTTACGCCGCAGTCCATGCACTGTAAATGGATACATAACTTAGCTCTTGAATTAGTAGGGAAAGGAAAGGTAGTAAGGGAGCCAACCGGTCACGCCCACCTAATAAAGCTGGAACTAGTACAGTGAAATCTTTAACACATCACTCCCCAGTGTTCATACCTGCTGTGGGACAAATCTGTACCATTACCAACAAATTTTTCTTTTTATTTATTGATTTTAAAAATCATTTTTCTCCGTTCATTGCCTATGTTCACCCGACTGATTTTGCAATTTTCCCAAACACACAACCTTCACACACATATGCTCAAATATGCACTCTCCCTCTAAATGTATTCTGCAGGGAGGGATGTTGAGCGCACAATAATTATTTTCTGTGAAAAAAAAATCCAAATAATAAATAAATCCAAATTAAACCAAAAGCAAACTAAATTACCTTTACAAGCACTAAGGGAGAGGAGAAAACAAGAACAAAATTCTAGATGAGAAAAGAAAGAAAACAATTTAACACACAAAGATTCAAACTCACGGTTCCTTATCCATGATCATAAAACTGCCAGTGATACTGCCAGTTCGCATAAAATCTCTATGAGAAGATGAGTCCGCTCGTATTAAACGTAACACCTTATCCTGCTGGTCACCATCTCTGAGAACAACCAAGTCAAAAAAAGTCATACCACCTCCCACACAACAATATCATCCTTCTTAGCATTCCCTATGGGCATGGTACCACCACCTCAGCTGTCCCCCCCTGCAGGAAGCCTGCACCAAGCAGTCACAAGCTCTTGCAGCATTGGTTTCTATGGCAATTTGTTTTATAAGATAAAGTTGCCAGTCACATGCACAACCTCATATTAGTGTTCTTGTACGACATGTCTGAGGCCGCAGTAGTCACATTCTTTTTTTGTCTCTTCAGAGACCGCTGGGAACTAAACGGGGCTTAATAAATATGAGTAGCATTAATGTTTTTTATCATGGATAAGAATAAAATAAGAAAAACGTGTTGCACAGCTTGTATTCAAGTTTAAACTTTCAATATGATATGTGTTATACTGTCTTTGACATTCTGCTCCACTTCTATTGAGGTATTCTTTGTACTTATAACATGCTATAATTAGCACTTCCTCTATTATTTACTTGCTACCTACACAGACATATCTTCCAAATTTGTCCTTATAACTGGACATTATCAGACCACAAGGTCTTATCTTTGAGCAAATGCCTTATATAACAAATGACCTTTGTGTCTGGTGTGACAGGTAGGCCTACTCCTACTACTTAAGCGCGAATAGCGCTACTATTAAGTAGAATATTGTATTACAGTCTAGCTAGCTACTTTAGCACTAGTGGTAAACAAATGACGTCATCGAATCTGGTGTAGGGAAACGAAATAGCTAAGACCGGAAGAAAAATAGAAAGGGGAGTTAAGTTAAGTTAGAGAGAGAGTTTTGGTTTGCGGAGCGGGAAGGTCGTCATGCTGGTTGTGTTAGATTTTGTAGCTAGAAAGTTTTAAGATTGACATGTATACTTCAAATGGATGTGAACGCCTAGAACTGACAGTGATAAGTAAAACAGTATATTAAATAGTTTTCAGTAAACTTGAATACCTTGTGTTGTATGATTTTTACGGTCAGAAAGGTCGAAAACGGGCAACACTCTGACATGTCAACATTGGGTTACTAAACACAGGCACGCTTAACAGTGAGCTGATTGAGAAGTAAGTAGGTCATTAGTAGGCTCATACGGTCTCTGAACCGGCACAAACTAACAAATACGCATTGCCTGCATTGCATACGATAGACAGTTCTGCCAGTATAAGATATAAAGAATAACAGTATTGCCTGCCTTGTATAAGAACAACATTATTGACAGCATAAGATATGAAGAAGAACAGTGTTGCCTACCATTGTATAGGAAAAACAGTATTGCCTGCCTGGCATAAGAAAAACAGTGGTGCCAGTATTAAATAATAAAAGTATATGGTGTTCCCGGTCCGCTGGGAGGACAACATTAGACAATCTTTGAAGGACCGAGGACTAGAATGGAACCAGGCCAGGAGGAAGACAGCCGATAGGATGGTCTGGCGCTCTCTCTTCCAAACCTCTACACCTCACGGTAGAAGAGGAACGACTAAGTAAGTAAGTAAGTAAGGTGTTCCCTCCAGTGAAAGTCTTCATCATACATGAGCTGCAAGAAAACCTGGGTCGAAAATAGAACATCTAGAAAATTACACCTCTTGCGAAAGCGAGTCTACAAACTAGATGACTTGGCCATCTGTACGGTCAGACACATAAGTCTGGTCACACTGGGTTGAATATGCCACCAAAATGTAGCAAAACTCATAATTTTCTTTGAAAGAAAATATTATTTCATCACTCCTATCTCCCTCAAGAACTGACTCAGACTTTTGTAACCACCATACATTCTTTTTCTTCAAAAAGGTTAGGTTTAACCATGTTGCCAGTTTGTTTCTCTTATAGAGTCAGCAATTCCTCTATAGAGAAAATGTTCTATTATTTTCTTGTTACCTACACAGACATATCTTCCACTGGTATATTAAATCTAATGGCCAGTTCTATGTGAAATCCATCACCTGATCTTTTCACACCAATGAACAGTATCCTTTTGTTTTATCTAAACCAGGATGATTTGTACTTTTATAATCCATTCTTTCTCTGTGTACTTTATCTTCTAAATTTGAATAAATCTGAATTAGCATCTTTACAAAAATCTCTGGAATAATTTGTAAATTTATAATACTCAAGGCTAATACAACGTATTTTAAGAAGATTGAAATTTTACTGTACCGAAGACTAAACTAAAAATGTCACTAGTAGCATAGCCACAAATTGTTTCAAGCATGTAAAACCCACCTGGCTTCAGCAATGTCTTGTTGTGATGCCTGCAATGTTGTAAGTTCACCTTCCATTAATGCAAGTTTTTCTGAAATGAGCAGTTGTGAGCTGTTTATCTGTATGTATGTATCAACTTGCACCTAAGTTATTATTGTTAGGTCAATGTGTAACAGAATGTATGCCTGAATCACTATGGAGTTTCCCATTTACTCATTAACCTAATAAGAAAAACCTATGAAGACATGCAAAGCAAAGTTCATAATGAAAAAGAACGCAGACAGCGCTTAAGGTGAGAATTTGTACGCATCAGAGATGCGAAATGGTGCGCATCAGGGATGTAACCTGGTGCACATCAAGGATGTGAGCTGGTGTGCATCTGGGATGTCTCATCTCACCATTTGTCTTCATACTGGCCACAGACTAGATTACGAATGCAATAACATCAACAACCAGAAATGGAATTGTGAGGACTCTGACAAAACAGCTTGATGACCTATATCTTGTGACGACCATGCCCTTCTATCCCATATCCAAGTCTAGATGTAAAACAGAAATGAAAATACTGCTCGAGACATGACTTGACCCATAACACTTGGCCAACCGGTGTAGCTCCGAGGAGTCTCTGAGGAGACAACAAAATAATAGGACTACTGTTCCCTCAAGCATGTCGTAAAAGGAAACTATTATTAGGCTGTGCACGAGGCTGCCAACCTCATCATGTAAAATAAACTATTACAGAAATCACTGCTGCTAGAGTAAATAAATAATTTGGTGCAGACTTCCTGCCTAGTACTGTAACTTGCCTTGATACCCCATATAATCTTGATATGTGACCATACCATGTCAGCTTCCATCACTTCATTGTTGTGAGGTCTTCATGTGATCCCATACCACTTCTGTGCAAGTCTTACTTTTCATTAGTTATATGATACATACATGAATTTCCAAGGATCTTTAAGTAACACCTCATTTCTTATGCCTGTATTCTTCTTCTTCTTCTTCTTTTGTCCTTAGCCACAGACCGTCAAAGCAGTCAGTGGCCATTACGCCTAGTGGTGTCTTAGGGCAACAGCAGATAGGTTTTCTTTGCCATTGTTTCCCATCACGCCTAGTGGCGTCTTTAGGGCAACGGCAAATCAACCCATTTGCTGTTGTTTCCGTAATCGAAGTGACTGGCAAACGGGTGATCAGCCCGTTGTGATGCCTGTATTCTTCTCTCTAAATCTGCTGTCACAGTTCTTCTTCTTCCTCGTTCATCCTGAAAAGGACGTTGGTTGTGTTGTGTCCGTTTACAGAGGAGCTGCGATATTTGCGCCTTTCGGCCGACACATCCGACTTCAGCTCGGCATTTTTTGGGACCCGGTTTGCCTTCCCTCTTCGATCCCTACTCTCTCAGCCATACTGCAGTGATGCAGCCTGAGGTTTCCAGGACCACCATTTGGAGGTGGAGTAGGGTCTTGGTCAGCTCTGGTTCGCTGACCCTGACACAAGCAGTCAAGCTATGAGTCGCTGACTGCATTCATCTCGTTTGCTGCGTCTTCGGTCCCCTGTCACAGTTCAAATATTGGTTACTGATGTTCACACTTGACATTCTTGCACTCCTGGCAAACCCGTAGGTGCTCAGTTACTCTCAGTTAGTGTCAAACAGTATGAATGCTAAATGTTCCTATAGTGTGCTGGTTGTATACACGCCTGATGCATTCTCTCATATGTCCATCCCTGCCTTCTTGATTCATCGACTGCAGTGTTGTTCTCTAACAGGCTCACCAATGTTAGATAGTTGTAGGTGTTAAACTGTATCAACTATAGGCTACTTACCCTGAGCACTAGCAAGCTGTACATTGAGATCATCAATAGTCTGCTGCAGTTTACTGACGGTATCTGTTTCTTTGCCATCTTTTTCATCAGTCAGTGTGGACAGTTGTTTGTGAGCTATCATCTGATAACCAACAACAAAATCAAAAACCCGTCAAACAACAGTCCTGATGAAAATATCTCATGGTGTACATCAAAATTATGAAAATTTACGAAAGAATCTTATGAACATGCATGCATTAACTCTGTAACATCATGAAATGTATACATACTTATGAAGAAAAGGTAGACAAAAACAAAAAAAAAATGTTTCACGTATATGTCAACAGTTAAACACATATTTACTCAGAGGCATTACATTCATCCATTCACTGAGTGCCACACCAACTAACGCTGGCAATTATATCTCTTGTGAGGATTTACTGTGATTTTATTTTCAACAGGCCCCATTTTTCTTCTCCATGTATTATTTGCATTTATTTATGAGGAGTTACTGTGAGTTTTAATTTCATTTTGCCCCAGTCTTCTTTTCTCTCTGTAAGTAATTTCGTTTGTTTTATTTATTAGGCAGTTGAGCGCGTAGTTATTATTAGGCAGGGCAAATTCTCCCGACGTTAGGAGAAATTCCGTAACTCCCGTACTTACTATGTTTAAAGGAGGGGTGGGGGTAGAACCACGACCCAGGTATGTAGAACCGACGCTATAACCAATCAAATTTATCTTGATAACGCGAACGGACAGAAAACCTTATCTAACATGATGCAATAAGATGCGCAGGAGCAGAAATAAACATGAGTCATGAGTTGGTTTACGATATCACTGGCAGAGGTCAGAGTTTATTAAAATGCAGCAATATTATTGGTCCAGGTCGGCCCCAGAGGGACGCCACGTGATGACTCATAGCTTGGGTTATTTCAATTATAAATAACAGCGTCGTAGTCTTTAGCAGTCTCTCTGGTTTTCAAAATTTACGGTCGTGAATCAGTCATATCGTCTGCTTTTAGTGAGAAATTCGATAAATTGGGTATGTGTACATCTTTATTAGCGTCGTAGATAGTGCGTTTCATAATAGATCTTATCACGATAGAGTAAGTTTTTCTTCTGGGAGTTAATTTAATTTTTATTAACACAGAAGTGCCATCAATCGCTATCTTATAGAAATAATAAAAATGTAAGTTGTGCATATAATTTTTTCTATGATAAGCTAGTAGTATCTTTGATTTGTGTAGCGGCTTTGAGATATTAACTGTGTGAGGAAAAGCGCTTAGATACACGGGCGCTCTGTAGTATGTAGTAGTAGTTGTGAAAATCGCAATTTGAGTATGATATTTGCAGTGTAAATACACGAGCGTATTTGTGTACTTTATTTAATTGTGTATTAATTTGTTGTGTAGTCAGGAGATAGGGGTGTAATTAATATTACTGAGTTGATGTAGCAACTGTGTGTTTATATTGTGTAGATTTGATAACCTTCCCGGGTCAGTCGTAAAAGTAGGGCCTATGAATTTTACTGGGGAATGTTTCGCTTCAACAAAGTAAATGTTTTGACGCCTGAGGCTAGACTAACGTAACAGATTAGGTCAGCCTGTGTCTGGGGTTTTCTTACCAGACAGATAGTTACGTTGAGGTGGGGGAAGAGATAGAAGACTGTAGAGAGTTGACCCTTGGGTAGGAATAGTTGTTTATCGGTAATGTGTAGTTGTGTAGGGGAGCTGTATTGATTTAGGGGAGAGGTATTTATGTAGGTGGTTATATGTTAAGGATGAGAATATGTTGAATTGTTGTACAGTTGTTATTTTTTTGTTTTACAGCATTTTCACGGCACACAGGGAGGGTTGTAAATTGCCTTACAACTGGCCAAGGTATTCGGCCTTCCCAGGAGTAGAAGGGTCGAGGCATCGCCAGAGGTGAAAGAGAACTGGTGAAGCGGTAGTTACCGGCGCTAAGTACGTCTGCACCAGTAAAAGAAAGCAGTTCTCAGGCAGTGAAGCCCATGCTTCAGCGGGAACGGGTTTATCTTTAAAATCCGGAGCTCTTAGCTCGTTAAACCACTCCAAAAAGGCGTGTGGCCTGGAGGTTGGTTTTATATATAAATATATATATATATATATATATATATATATATATATATATATATATATATATATATATATATATATATATATATATATATATATATATATATATATATATATATATATATATCTTCTTCTTCCGTCCTTAGCCGTCGATCGACCAAGCAGTCTGTGGCCATTACGCCTTGCGGCGTCTTAGGGCAACAAGAAATTATCCGTTGTTCCGTTACGCCTAAAGGCGTTTATTGGTACAACAGAATATTAATTGTTGTTTCCGTAATCAATGTGACTAGCAAGCGGATGATCAATCCGCTGTGCAAGATGTATACGCTGTGTCCCAAATATATATATATATATATATATATATATATATATATATATATATATATATATATATATATATATATATATATATATATATATATATATACACGGCCACAATAATGCGTTTGTCCATAACCCTAAGAGGGTTAAATCGGCCGTTAAAGAATTGTCAGCAGCAGTGAAGCATATACATCCCAAGTCAAGTACCTCGTGCTTGATACCAAAGTCATCAGTGGCAGTAGTCAGGATCAGGAGAGAGGGTCATCATTCCTTTTCCAAATGCTATTGAGAGGAGGGGCGTAATGGAGACGCCACTCAGCAGAAGACAGAAGTGTCAGAGAGACACTGAGCAGAAACAGAGGAGAGACAGAATTTATAGAGTCAGATAGTCAAGAGTCAGAGGACAGCCTCTGATTTTGCACTGAAGAAGTCCGGTAGTGGATCAGTGCTGGTGATTAGCTGTGTAGGACATTAGATAGTTCATTCAGATTTGTGTAGACATTTAGTTACGTCCGCAGCTGGACAGTGGATTAGATTTAAAATTAATTAATAGGATAGTTAGGAGTGATGGCTAGTACTTAGAGATCCCCACCAAGTACAGTGTGTTTAATTCTTAATTCTTTTTCCCATGCAGGTTGAAAGAGTGGGTGATAGGGTTGGGTTATATTGTCTGTCATTTTAATGGTTTTGGTTCTTTTCCAGGTGTGCGACCTCGCACGTTATTTATTTTGATGTGTTATTTATTTTGTTGTGTAAATAAACTATAAACTGTATACTGGATCAGTTTCTCTATAACTACACCAATACCTCGCTCTTTCGACAGGTTAGGGACCAGAGCTATGACGAAAGTCGAAAATCAATTAAAGTCGAAGCAAAGCCTTTATTTTTCTTACAAATGCATTAGGGCCGCCAAAAAAACGTAAATAACTAACTATATAACACTTGCGAATGCGTGCAACACCTAGATAAACAGAAATAAACATAAGAATAAAGAAAATACAGTAATAAATAAAAAATACGTAAATAACATCTTACCTTAAAATCATTCTTGAGCAAGCAGACGATGAATACATACAGTATGTACAGTTTTGAATGTTGGTGATTTAGGGAGATTATAGACTTAAAAAATCAGATGGAGAAAATTGAGGAGGCTCATCTTCAGAACTGGAGGATTTCAATCTAAGTCTTTTAGGAGAAGGGCACTTTGAAGGAGATCTAACTGGGGCTGGGGCTGATGTTGATGGGTCGGAATCTGAAGGGTTAGAGGGAGGGGTGACTGAAGTTGGTTGTGGCGGTTTCGTCTTGAAAAAGGAGAGCAAAGACGTTTGCCTCATTGATGTCTTCTTCCTTTCCCTAAGAAGTTCTCTGTAACAGGCTATTTGGTGTTCTAACCCGCTATTTACTTTAGAACTTCTGCCGAAATTGGGATCCACCCTTTCCCAATATGCAATTGCGTCCTCTATTTTGGCGATTCCAACCTCCAGTTCTTTGGTGGTCATCTCCTTAGGCTGAGCTGTATCTTCAGTCATGGCGTCCTGTTCATTCAACAATTTTCTTTGTTCTTCCATCGCCAGTAGATCCTCATCACTTAGGGGTTGATCATGAGACTCAAGCAGCTCTCTAACATCTTCAGCCTCTACTTCCAGTTCCAGCTGCTGGGCCATTTCCACAACATTTGAAGTGATGGCCTCCACTGTTTCTTCAAACCCTTCAAAGTCGTCCATTAGGGAAGGAATCAACTTTTTCCAAGCGCCTTTAAGATTGGATTCTTTAACATCGGCCCATGCATCTCTGATAGTTTTGATGGCATCCAGAATATTGAATCCTTTCCAAAATGCTTTTAATTTATTTTGTTTAGGCCCCTCATCAACATCAGCATCTAGTGCAGCTATAGCCTTGGCGAACGTCCGTCTGATAAAGTAAGATTTAAATGATGAAATTACTCCTTGGTCCATAGGCTGCAGCAAAGAAGTTGTGTTTGGAGGCAGAAACACAACTTTAATTTCTTTGTGAGCCTCAAGCACAATTCTTGGGTGGCTTGGAGCATTATCCGAGAGCAGTAGGATTTTAAAGGGAATATTCTGTTGTTTGCAATAATCCTCAACTGCAGGCTTGAAATTATCAGTGAACCAAGTTGTAAATAATTCACCAGTCATCCAGGCTTTTTTATTGGACTTGAAATGAACTGGAAGGGAAGACTTTAAATAATTTTTCAGGGCCCTAGGATTCTCAGAATGATAAATGAGCAGAGGCTTTAGCTTGCAGTCACCAGCTGCATTAGCCCCTAGCAATATAGTAAGCCTATCTTTGGCAGCTTTAAATCCAGGCATTGATTTTTCCTCTTTGGCAATAAAAGTTCTGGATGGCATCTTCTTCCAAAAGAGGCCCGTCTCATCTACGTTGAAGATCTGCTGCTTTGTGTAGCCAACTTCTTCTATAATTTTTTCAAGCTCCACTTGAAAAGCTCCTGCAGCTGCGGTATCTGCGCTTGCTGATTCTCCCTTCACTGGTATATTATGCAAATTTGACCTTTTCTTAAATTTCTCAAACCAGCCCCTGCTAGCTCCAAAAGTCTCTTCAGCTGATGTCTCTCCTTGTTCAGACTTCATTGCATTAAATAAAGTTTGTGCTTTAACCATGATAAGATCTTGGCTTAAAGGAATGTTGTGGCTGACTTGGTCTTCAATCCACACATTTAACACTTTCTCCATCTCACAAATTTTAATTTCCTCTAACACTTTAGCTCTGTTCTTTACAATTGTGCTAACTGTAGTGCGAGGTACACCTAGCCTGCGGCCTATTTCAGCATTTGAGATGCCTTGTTCATTAAGCTTGATTAGCTCCAGTTTTTCTTGCAAATTGAGAACCTTATCGGTTCTTTTAACTTTGTCACTACACTTAGGACCCATTATGAATATATTAAAGCACAAAAATAAGTAGTACTGTATAGGGCCTAATCACACAAAAAAGTACAGTATGAAAACTGTACACGTGTCTTATAATCACGATATGAACACTGTCATTAGACTGTTATCACTAAAATAACTATGAACTGTTTACAGTATAATCACACAAATAATATAGTATGAATAGTTTTGTTATTTTAATCACAAAAATAAGTAGTATTAATATGTTTAATCACAAATATAAGAGATTAAATGCGGACAATTTGAAAAAACAGTGCACACCGAACGACTTCTATTCAAAGACTGAATGACGAAAGAAACAAGATGGCTCGCGGTAGTGACGAAATACGACGAAAGAGCGAAGCAAGCGACGAAATTTGGAAACGTGGTTATAATTGTAAACCGACGAAAGAGCGAAGCGACGAAAGTCGAGGTATTGGTGTATACTGTACGTATATGCTTGTCTGTATAGTGGTGTCTGTGGACTTTTAGTGAAACCTTATCTCCTTTATGGTAGTCAGAGGTGGTGAGTCCTTAGCTCTTAACGAAGTCGCGAGTGGCGAGGGAGAATCAATCTAGGTTCTCACCCTTGAAGCTATAAGTCTCATCTTTCCACAGTCACTGTCTTTTCTCATACAAAATCTATCTTCTCAGACTTTCTCATACTAGTGTCTTGTCTTTATACTCGGACAAGCTCTAAACTTAAATCAACTTCGTGACATCTCTCTATATCTTTCAGTCTCTGGTGTCTTTCAGCTATGCCTTCAAACTTGTCCCATGTCGTGTCTTCAGTTTGTCTTTGCTTTCCTTTTCTTCTCTTTGAGCTGAATTTACAAAATTCTAAAATTTTTCATCTCAAGATGTCTCCAAACAATCTTGACAGCCTGCCCCTTATTGATTTACTAATTGATGACTTTTCTGTTTCTCTCAGAACTTCATAATTTGATCTCCTCATGGTCAATGATATCTGCTGTATGCTTCTCAGGAAACCAATCTCTGCTGCCTTCAATTTTCTTTCCATCTCATATGCATTAAGTAATGTAGAATGTACATAACAGCTTAATACTCTCTTAATGAAAAGAAATGTTGTCTATCTCATGAAGATTGAGTGTTTGAAATGATTAAATGAAGTCTGAAACAATTTACTGCCATCAATGGTACCTATACCTTGTAGCGGTATGGCAGCTTGCGCACCCTGACAATCCCCAGAGCTATGCCAGTGGGAGTTTTACTCCTGGTAGGTTCAACCAAGCTGGACTGGTCTGTGTGGGTAGGGGTCAGATAAAAGCTGGTACCCTGGTCCTTCAGGTTGGGGGTTTTAGCATAGGGCTGACACCCCTGTCTATGTAAAAAAAATAATGAAGTTACGGAAACAACATCAAATGAACAAACTTTGCTGCGGGATGGACATTCAGAGTCTGTGGCTCGTATGACTGTCAGTGGTGAAAGCCGAAAGGAAGCCACTGACATGAAAACGGATGTCCTGACCGCAAAACAGGATACAAGAATAGGATTTTGGAATGTCAGGACAATGTACGAGACAGGTAAACTAAGACAGGTCACGGCAGAAATGAGAAACTATAGGTTACACATCCTGGGGATAAGTGAGAGCAGATGGACAGGGGCAGGAAAAGTTAAAACAGCAACAGGAGAAACAGTACTTTACTCTGGAAGAGAGGATGGACAGCACAGTGAAGGCGTAGCCATTATTCTACAGAAAGGGATAGAAAGGACATTACTGGAATGGAAACCCATCAACAACAGACTGATACGATTGAGATTGAGAGGGAGATTCACCAACACTACAATAATACAATGCTACGCACCAACGAATGATAGCGATGAGGAGGTCAAGGATGAATTCTATCAACAACTGCAGAAAGAAATGGAAGACACACCTAGATATGATCTTGTTATAGTAATGGGAGACCTCAATGCGAAAGTTGGTACACACAATACATATAATGAAAGAACAATGGGGAAATGCGGCAGCGGAACAGCAAACTAAAATGGGGATAAGCTAATAAGTTTCTGTAGCATTAACAACCTGGTCATTGGAGGAACACTTTTCCCACATAAGGAAATTCACAAGTTAACATGGGAATCACCAAATGGTCGGGACAGAAACCAGATAGACCACATCATGGTTAACGGTAGATGGAGACATGCATTACAAGATGTGAAGGTAAGAAGAGGTGCAGATGTGGGAAGTGATCATCATTTAGTAGTAGCAAAACTGAAAGTGAAACTAAGAAGGGCTGGACCAACTGTAACTACACAGAAAAGGTTTGACATCAGCAAATTGAAGGACCCCCTTACCAGAAAAGCTTTTGCGGCCGACATTAAGAAACGATATCAATTTGCCAAAAGCCAGGAAAAGACATTGACTGATGATATAGACCAGAATTTCAACACCATTTCAACAGTATATAAGGAAAGTAGCAAATCATGCTTAGGATTCCAGGAAAGGAAGAAGCAAGACTGGATAACACCAGAAACACTAAACACCATAAAGATGAGAAAGGAAATGAAAAGAAAGAAAACAGAAGCGAAGTCCCCCAGGTTAAAGCAACTATATAGCGAACAGTACAGCCAGCTGGACAGGGAAATTAAACGCCAAACCCGAGCCAACAAAAGGAATTTCCTAGACGATCTTGCAAAACAGGCAGAAGAGGCAGCACTGAGAAATGAACAAAGCACAGTATACAAAATAACTAAATTCATCAGCGGAAAACAAGGTGCAAACAATATTACATTAGTAAGAGATAAGCAAGGAAATCTCATCAAGACAGCAGAGGGACAGGAAACAAGATGGGCAGAGCACTTCAGAGAAACTCTGAACAAGGAAATACCAGAGACACAATTGAATGTTCCTGAGGCTGAAAACGATCTAGATGTAAATACAGACATTCCATGAAAAGAAGAAATCATCACAGCAATCAAAGGGTTAAAGAACGGTAAAGCTCCGGGCCATGATAACTTAAATGCAGAGCTATTTAAGACAGACCCTGAGCTAGCAGCAGAACTAATAGAACCACTATTTGCACAAGTGTGGAAAACGGGGACAACACCATCAGAGTGGAACAAAGGAATAATTGTCAAATTGCCCAAAAAGGGAGATCTTGCAGACTGCAATAATTGGAGAGGAATCACTCTTCTCTCAGTTCCCAGCAAAATACTAGGCAGGATAATTATACAGAGAATTTCAAAGGCAGTAGACTACAAACTGAGGAAAGAACAAGCAGGATTTAGAAAGAACAGAAGATGTGTAGACCATATATTCACTCTCAGGAACATTATAGAGCAGTGCTCAGAATGGCAAAGACAGCTTTACATAAATTTTGTTGATTTTGAAAAGGCTTTTGACAGCATACATAGGGACAGTTTATGGAAAATACTGAGGGCTTATGGAATTCCAAGCTGCATAGTGGCAATCATAAAAAGCCTCTATGCCAACTTTACGTGTAGTGTTGGGCAGAGCAACCTAACCTTCGAGGTGAAGACGGGAGTACGACAGGGATGCCCCTTATCAACCACTCTTTTTTTAACAGTCATAGACTGGGTGATGCGCCAGACAACAGAGGGCAGTCCAAGAGGAATAAGATGGACTACATTTTCTACATTGGAAGATCTGGAATATGCAGATGACATTGCACTGCTGGCACATTCACATCAACACATCCAGGAAAAAACGGATAGACTTAATAAATTTAGCCAGCAGGTGGGCTTGAACATCAATTTAAAGAAGTCTGAGGTCATGACGCTCAATGTGAGCAACCCTGAGCCCATATCAGTAAGGAATCAGCAATTGGTACAGACAGATACCTTCACATACCTAGGAAGCATAGTAACACAAGATGGTGGGGCAGGCAAAGACATCAACATCAGAATGAATAAGGCAAGAACAGCCTTCTTTAGCCTAAATAACATCTGGAAGTCCTCCCAATACAGCACAAGCACAAAATTAAGATTATACCAGAGTTGCGTGCTTTCTGTGCTTCTCTATGGTGCGGAATGCTGGAGAGTCACAGAGAAGGAAATGTCAAAATTGTCCTCTTTTCACACAACATGCCTAAGAAAAATTCACCGCATCTTTTGGCCGAATACCATCACCAACCAAGATCTGCTTACTCGTAGCAAGCAAGAGGACATGCACACCATCATAGCTGGCAGACGCTGGAGCTGGGTTGGTCATGTCCTCAGAAGAGACCCCGATGCCATCACAAGAACAGCTATGCTTTGGACCCCTGAAGGAAAGCGAAAGAGAGGCCGACCAAAAACAACTTGGCGGAGGACTGTGGAGGCTGAGATGCAAAGAATGAACCAGAGTTGGGGCACTGTACGAAGGATGGCCACCGACCGTGCAAAGTGGAATCAATTTGTTGTTGCCCTACAAGACGCCACTAGGCGTGATGGCCACTGACTGCTTTGACGGTCGGTGGTTAAGGATCGAAGAAGAAGAAACAATTCACATATACTTTTTAATTTTGTGTTAATCAGACAATTGAAATATGCTATGGTAGTGACTTGGAAGCATATTCACTACATGCATTAGCCACAGTAACAATTATAAAGGTTCTTTTGAATCCCCTTATTTTATCAGTACTTTCTGTGAATTTATCTGGCACTGGACATCAGCACACCAAATTTATGGTGAATATCATTGTCAAGGACTTTTTAAAGTGAAATGTAGTGAGATAATCAATGATGCTTTGGTAGACAGTTAAAAAATCACACTGATTAATGTGTAAAAATGACTGCACACTGTCTATAACCAGATATTTTAGCATTTTCACATGAGATTTAACATGCATCTTATGTTAAAAGTGGAAAGGATTCTGGCACATGTCAACATCCAACTTACTTGCTTGTATATCAAAATGAAACATATTATAGATTTAACATAGCATTGCAAGACAGTCCTTGTTCTGGAATCCCCAAGGTAAAAGAAGTAGATGGTGACAGAAAAACACACGGAGAAGAGAAATGGAGAAAGACATGAAAGTCTTTAGTAGTGTCAGTTTGTGGGCATGGCTGAAACATTTGATGAAGCAAATTAAATTTTTCCTATTTGTCAATCATTTCAGTAAAAAGTATAACCTTCACGAGACACAGTCACAAACAGGAGACAAAGATTAGAAATGACATTTCAGAGTATAACCTTCACGAGACACAGTCACAAACAGGAGACAAAGATGATAAATATTTCTGGTTATACCCTTCATCAACCAGTCACAAACAGGAGACAATGATAAATATTTCCTGTTATACCCTTTAGCAATCAGTGACAAACAGGAGACAATGATAAATATTTCCTGTTATACCCTTTATCAGTCAGTCACAAACAGGAGACAAAGATGATAAATATTTTTGGTTATACCCTTATCCATGGTGATATCACGAGAAGAAAGAAGACATCAGATTAAGCTGGGAGAACAGGTCCTGGAGCAGGTCGACCACTTTAAATACCTCGGAGCTATTATAGACCGAAAGGGAGACATCAAAGAAGAGTTGGCCACTCGAAAAGCAGCAGCTGGGAGACTTTTTCAGGCCATAAATCAAGGATTCCTCAGCAAGAGAGAGGTTGGTAAGAAAACGAAGATGGCTGTATACCGCTCCACCTATGTCCCAGTCTTGACATATGGATGCGAGTCATGGGCAATGACTACAACCCATAAAAGCCAGATCCAAACCTCAGAAATGAGGTATCTGAGGAAAGTGGTTGAAGTAACACGAAGAGACATGGTACGCAACCAGATGATATGTCAAGGCCTTAAATCCTACCCCCTGCAGACCCAAGTAGAACAGTCCCAATTAAGATGGTTTGGCCATGTCTGCAGAATGGGAGAAGATCGGATACCACGACAAGCATGGGAAACAAAGAGCCAAGGATCCAGACCCCGAGGACGACCCAGAGTCCGCTGGGAGGACAACATTAGACAATCTTTGAAGGACCGAGGACTAGAATGGAACCAGGCCAGGAGGAAGACAGCCGATGGGATAGTCTGGCGCTCTCTCTTCCAAACCTCTACACCTCACGGTAGAAGGGGAATGACTAAGTAAGTAAGGTTATACCCTTCATCAACCAGTCACAAACAGGAGACAAGGATGATAAATATTTTTGGTTATACCCTTCATCAGCCACAGTCACAAACAGGAGATGATGATAAATATTTCTAGTTATACCCTTCATCAGCCAGTCACAATCAGGAGACTGTGATGCTGTACTGTAATTCTGTTTTTCAAGAGGCCCAGTTTTCTTCTCTTTCTAAATTAGTATGTGTTTGGTCTTTTTCTGTAGGTATTTTATTGCGTTTTATGACGGTAGGTTTAGTTTATACTTGCACCAGTTTTCTTTTCTTTAATGTTAATTTGCGATCACGAGGGTTTTCTTTGTTAAATTAATCATAATCTCGTAGTCCCAGTTTCTTTGTTAAAGAATTATCGCGGTCAAGTCTTTGTTTAACAGCGAGTGAGATATTCACGGGGTGGAAAGTTTCCGTTGGTTGGCTCACGCAATATGACGTAAGTGGGAAACGCACGCGGTAGGGATAAACAGGTCACGACGTGCTTTCAAATCTATTGGTGTAGACCCCGTTATAAATTTTGTAAGCGATTCCACTGGGTTAGTAAGACGCTATAGCTATGACGTAGGCCGAAAGTCCGCGGTGATTTTCTTGTATATAAACCCGAACGGTCTTTTAACGGATCCCCTTTATCTGATGAGATTAACTACCGTGAACCTAGCATTTATTGTCTGCTCCACGTGGAAGAAAACGCGATAAACTGGTATGTTCATATTTTATTAGAGCCGTAATATTAGTGGGTTCTTAAATAGAGTCGTAGTCTGATTTAAGTAAAGTTTTCTTCGGGAAGTTAACTTAAAGTTATAAACGTAGTGCCATCCATTACTATCTTTGTAGAATGATGTAAAGGTAAAGTGTGCCTAATTCTTTCTAGGATATTGGCAGTATATAGAAGTGTGTGAAGTTTTGAGATATTCACTGGTGAGGGTTAGCTATTAATATATGGGCGCTCTGTAGTATGTAGAGTGTTGGGTAAACCACCATTTATTTCTGTATATTTACAAGTGTAATTTTATTGGGCATCTAATGGTGCGTATGTTATTTTATTGTGCCTTAAATGTTTGGTAATGCAGTAAGAGGAGTAATTTAAATTTCTGGGTTAAGCAGGGAAACCTCATGTGAAACAAAAGATTAAGGTCAGACAGTGTCGGGAGTTTTGTTTACGTATCTGAAAGATTTTCGTTAAAGCGGGGACAGGAAGGAGCATGAGATTGAGAGACACGTGGTTAGGAATTTTAGGTATCGTTGTGCATAGTGGGAGAAGGGGAGAGTAGGGATTAAAGGAGTTATATGTTAGAGATTGAGTTATGGTTGAAGTTGTTGTACATTAGATGCATTTCTTTTGTCTACAGTGGTTCACGGTACAGTGGAAGAGTGGAGTTTGTCCTATACAAATTTCCAATGGCAAGGTTGGCATTGCCGGAGCCGAGAGCTCGATATCGCTAGAGGCGAAAGAAATACGATAGCAGTTCGCAATCCGCGAAGCCCTTTGCTTCGGCGGGAACGTGTTCATCGTTAAATAAATCCAGAGCGAGTAGCTCGTTATGCCACTCCAACAACAGCACATGTCTGGGAGATTGGTCTAGAGTTATACAGCCAGAGATCCATGCTGTGTTCCCCTAAATCCAGATGTTACAAAAGTCTACTAGGTAGCAATCTAGTGTTTTAGTTTGCGGCGCATATCGCCTAACAAGTTGGAAGCTGTGTAAACATTCGTTTAGGCAGAGTCAGCAGGACAGAGACAGTAGAAAATATTATAATATTAGGAAGTGGTGGATAAAGTAGATGCCCCACCAGTTAGATTGTGGTTTCAATCATTAATCATTCTATTTTGTTCCCCAGCTGGGTGACTGCCAGAGTGAATGTGGTTGTGGGTTTTATGCGTCTATCTACTTAATTGGTTCTTGGTTTTTCAGGTCTGTGCAACAGTGCACAATATTTATTTCTTTGCTGTATGATGGCATTTAATGTTTTATTGTGTAAATAAAATATTTATATATTGTAGATTGGATCAGCTTCTATACTATACTGTACCTATATGTTGTCTGTATAGTGGTGTCTGTGGTCATTATTTACACCTTATCTCCTTGTGTTTAAAGGTAGTTAGAGGGGGGGTGAGGTTATAGCATAATTTTAGTCACAAGTGGCAAGGGAGAGTCAATCCAGGTTCTCACCCTTGAGCCAATAGTCTCATCTGTCCACAGTCACTTTCATCAAAATTCTATCTGCTCAGACTTTCTCATACTAAGCTCTTGCCTATACTCAGGCAAACTCTTTAAACGTAAATCCACTTCGTGACAAGTGGGGTTGCTCGTTGCTCGTGATCATCTTTGTTGGGATCAATTCTGGGATCTTGTCTAGATTTTTAGATTGGTTCTATAGAACGTTTTCTGAGAATAGATTTTTCTTTAAATATCCCCTAGACTTTGAGCTATTAGAACTGATCCAGTTATAATTTTTTCCACAGGAAGTTTTTCCACAGGTTGCAGTCAGTTTAGATTTTAGTGATAGATTGGTTTTATATGACTTAGAGGTAATTGATGGAATACTGAAATTTTTTTCTTTAACAGGAAGGTAATTTCGGGTTTTTGGTAGCTGCGTAACAAATTTTTTCCAGGTAGCAGTTATTATTCAGACTTGGTGATAGTCTGAGTTCGGGTTTTTGCGACAGCATATTTTCTAGTAGGTTACAGGTAGTTCCTTCTCTTTTCCTTTCTGTCATTCTCTGTAGTTGTGAACTTACAGCAGTTTACAGGTAAGATGGCGGATACGGCCAAGTTACGAGCTGCCTGATGTGAGGCCGCTCAGGACATGGGAATGGATAAGGAGGAGACTAAGGCCTACATGATAAGGGAAAATGATAGACACAATCAGCGGGAGAAAGAGGAGAGGGACCGGGAAGCAGCCAAAGAGGAAAGGGCAGCCACCGCAGAAGTTGAGGAAAGGCAAAGGGCAGCCGCCGCAGAAGCAGCGAAAGAGGAAAAGGCAGCGGAGAGACAGCACGAACTTGCCATGCATTCTCTGGAACTGCAGCATAGAAATTCCCCCATAGCAGGGGCGAGACACCCCCAGAAACAGAGGCCCCCGGATGGCAGCCATGAACTTCCCATTTGACTTGTTCCCTAACGGGAATGAGAAGATTGACGTGTTCTTGGAGAAATTTGAACGGATGGCAAAGGCATATGGGTTGGATGAGAGTTTGTGGTGTCTGAAATTATCGCAGTCACTGAAAGGGCATGCGTATGAAGTCTACAACAAGATGCTCATAGACGACCAGAACAACTTCGAGGCACTACGGAACGCTTTGTTGCAAAGATTTCAGTGGACCCCACGTAAATGCCAAACCATGTTCAGGGAGAGCAGGTCGGAGAAGGGAGAGAGTTTTGCACAGTTTGCAGAAAGGGTGAGAAATTACCTTACTCGGTGGAGGGAATTGTCAGGACTGGCTAAATCCTTTGAAGGGCTAGAATAGTTAATCCTGTGCGAACAAATAAAGGCAAACATGTCTCCCAACTTGAGGAGGTACCTGGCAGAGCAGGGCACCCAGCAACTGGACCAAATAATTTTATTTTCTGAAAGGTTCCAGACAGCACAGGCCGAAGTACTGGGCCAGAAGAGGAAACACCCAGACCTGCCAGCAACGGACAAAGGAGCTACATCATCGCATTCGTCTTCCTCTCCAGCTCACCAGCAGCAAGGGCCTTCTCACAAGCAGCCCCATTCTGGCCATAACCTGCGGCCCCGACTGCATAACAGAGCACAGGCAGCGATATCTCAGGAACCCGCTAGGAACAGGGGAGATAACGACCGGTATTGTCGGAATTGTCGCACTACTTCCCACTGGACATCCCGGTGTATAAACAAACCACCCGCTCATCATGCAGCTTGTTTAAGGCCTGCGAGAGTGACCACAGGGAATAAGTGGGAACCTGTCAAGTCGGAGAAGTTGTTCTCTAATAATGGACCAGCTGAGGTGAATGGAACGGCCACTACTTGTTTGTTTGACAGCAGGCTCACACATACCCCAGTATCGTTGCTCATCATTTGGTGAAACCAGGGCAGTGGACAGGGGAAATAGTTGATATTGGTGGCATTTTGAGAAGAGGTACCCCACAGCGTCTGCCCGTAGCCAATATTGAGGTGAAGTGTAAGTTTGTGTGTGGCACAATCAAGCAGCTGTAATGGCACAACCAGCCAATGACTTCATTCTCGGGAACCCATATTTAGTTTTGGGAAACCCACTCGCACCGATCCTTGCTAACGCAAGGGGGTCTACTGCAGGCCAGATAAGTGAAAAGGGAGAACCCCTAATTCACGGAGCCCCGCGAGAGCTCAAACATCACTGTCTTGCGATGGAAACTTCTAAAGACAGTGGAATGTTATTTGTAGAGGCGAATTCGCCTGACAGCCCTGGTCAGCCTAATGGCCAAACAGTGGTGACGCCTCTGATTTTGGAAGTACCCTCTTCGTTGTCGGGAATTAGGCCCCCGATGGTATTATCTCCCTCAAGTGAGGAAAATACTGACGAAAGTGATATGACGTATGTCCACGACCAGCGCAATCTTCATAGGGCACATGATAGCGGTCTGAGCGAACATGTTTCCGACCAGCCCTAGAGCCCCATACGACCAGCACTTTTCTCAAACGGAGGAGGACAGTGGTCTGAGTGACCGTTTGCCTATAAATGGAAATGGGCCCCACCCCACTACTAGCTCGCTTACAGAAAGCAGCTCTTGCAAAGAGACGAGAAGCAAAAATGTACAGCCAGTTGCGTCCTGCTTAGTAGGAGAAGCGAATGTCGCTGAGGTCAGGCGCAACCCAGTGAGAACCCCTGGAGAGAGGGTAGAGACAGGAGGAGTCTCTAGACATCCTCTAGGCAAACCAGAGGGGAGTGAATTGCTGGCTCCCAGCAATTTAGCCACAGGAGAGTGAACGCTCCTATTACCCCAATCAAATTGGGGAGATGTCAGGAAAGCGAGAGCGCAACAACACTGCCCGGGGCAGATATTACCTATCGTTTCCCAAAGGTAGCAGCTATTGAGATCACTTCAATAGAAATTCAGCAAGCGATCGGAGAATCTATGCTGGAAGCACAAGACAGTTTGCATCTTCATCATCATATACCGGCGGTCTCAAACCTGCTGACGCGCAGCAATGTAGTCGTCATCGCCAGGCCGCCACAGAGCCAGTCGATCAGGACAGCTGACCAAGACCACCTTTTGACGGACATAGCAAAGGAAGCTTCAGACCCGCCATTAGCCGGCACAGGTCCGAAGAGAGAGCAACTCTTCCACCGGAGCATGGGAGTGGGTACGAAGAGGAAGAAGAAGAAGAGGAAGAGGTGTTCACAGACAGCTCTGTAGACAGGAATAAGGGCCAGTGTGAAACACAGAGATTTCAGTAATTAGATCGGTTGCCCAATCTTTCAAAGGTGGGAGTAATGTGATGCTGTACTGTAATTCTGTTTTTCAAGAGGCCCAGTTTTCTTCTCTTTCTAAATTAGTATGTGTTTGGTCTTTTTCTGTAGGTATTTTATTGCATTTTATGACGGTAGGTTTAGTTTATACTTGCACCAGTTTTCTTTTCTTTAAAGTTAATTTGCGATCACGAGGGTTTTCTTTGTTAAATTAATCGCGATCTCGTAGTCCCAGTTTCTTTGTTATAGAATTATCGCAGTCAAGTCTTTGTTTAACAGCGAGTGAGATATTCACGGGGTGGAAAGTTTCCGTTGGTTGGCTCACGCAATATGACGTAAGTGGGAAACGCACACGGTCGGGATAAACAGGTCAAGACGTGCTTTCAAATCTCTTGGTGTAGACCCCGTTATAAATTTTGTAAGCGATTCCATTGGGTTAGTAAGACGCTATAGCTATGACGTAGGCCGAAAGTCCGCGGGGATTTTCTTGTGTATATAACCCTGAACACCAACGGGCTGATCACCCGTTTGCCAGTCACTTCGATTACGGAAACAACAGCAAATGGATTGATTCGCCGTTGCCCTAAAGACGCCAATAGGCGTGATGGGAAACAATGGCAAAGAAAACCTATCTGCTGTTGCCCTAAGACGCCACTAGGCGTAATGGCCACTGACTGCTTTGACGGTCAGTGGCTAAGGACGGAAGAAGAAGAAGAATAACCCTGAACGGTCTTTTAACGGATCCCCTTTGTCTGATGAGATTCACTACCGTGAACCTAGCTCCACGCAGAAGAAAACGCGATAAACTGGTATGTTCATATTTTATTAGAGCCGTAATATTAGTGGGTTCTTAAATAGTCGTAGTCTGATTTAAGTAAAGTTTTCTTCGGGAAGTTAACTTAACCTTTAGCACGCTGCATAAAAATTCCGAAAACTTGCCCTGCCACTGCATTCTTTTTCACAACGCCCCATTTTTATAGTGGGTGACTTGTAAATTCTATAGTTTTTTTTGTTTTTTGGTCAATTGCTCTAATTTTTGGACTGTATAGAAATGAATGAATGATGAATCTGATGATATAAAATTTGTTTGTGTACATGTTAGATGTGATAGGAAGAAAGGAAAGGAAAGATGAAAAAAACGAGAAATAAAATTTTTTTAAATTTAAAAAAAAAATTTTTAATTTTAAAATTTTAAAAAATTTATTAAAAAAATGACCAACAAACGAAGAGTCCATATCCCTTGCATCTCAATGAAAGTCATTTGACCAATAGACCAATACAAATCAAATGACGATCTTTTCGTTACACCCATCATCAGTAACAAAGCAACAAACTCCCTCGTCAGCAGTAACATTCGGCCGTAATCCTAAACCTTTCCGATATTCCTAATCCTAACCCCTAAAATTATACATACTAGCAATGCCATTCTACTTTCGTTTCCATCTCAACCATCAAACATATTCTGAGAACCGATATCAGCGCTTATAAAGACAAAAATCTCATCCCCACCGCATGGTGTCAGAATCCAATAAAATTAGAACGAAAATGGCCGCGTGTTCGATGCCGATTCATTTCGATTTAAAAAATTCACAGAAAATAAACGCGAATACATCCATTACTTTTTTAAGATCGGAAACGGAAGCTAACTCTCTTGCACATAACATTAGAACTTAACATCCGGGGCTGAAATCACGTGTACACAAGTCCTAATGCTAAAAAAATGACGATATCTGAAGGCGACACATGTCGCCTCAAGCAGTCGGAGCATAGAGATTTCCCTAGTTTGAATGGTTTTGACATGAGGTTAGATTCACGTAACAAAAGATTAAGGTCAGACAGTGTCGGGAGTTTTGTTTACGTACCCGAAAGATTTTCGTTAAAGCGGGGACAGGAAGGAGCATGAGATTGAGAGACACGTGGTTAGGAATTTTAGGTATCGTTGTGCATAGTGGGAGAAGGGGAGAGTAGGGATTAAAGGAGTTATATGTTAGAGATTGAGTTATGGTTGAAGTTGTTGTACATTAGATGCATTTCTTTTGTCTACAGTGGTTCACGGTACAGTGGAAGAGTGGAGTTTGTCCTATACAAATTTCCAATGGCAAGGTTGGCATTGCCGGAGCCGAGAGCTCGATATCGCTAGAGGCGAAAGAAATACGATAGCAGTTCGCATGCCGCAAAGCCCCTTGCTTCGGCGGGAACGTGTTCATCGTTAAATAAATCCAGAGCGAGTAGCTCATTATACTACTCCAACAACGGCACGTGTCCGGGAGATTGGTCTAGAGTTATACAGCCAGAGATCCATGCTGTGTTCCCCTAAATCCTGAGCGGGTTAACGGGGCAAGTCAGAGAAGCTATTCAGCAGAAGAGGAGCTTCTATATTTTAGTCAAGTACCTCATGCTTGATAATCAAGTCATCATTGCAGGAGTCAGAACACAGGAGAGAGGGTGAACATTCCTGGTTCTGAAAAAGTCAACGAGAGAAGGCGTCATGGAGACGCCATCGCAACAGAGGTCGAGAGTGTCAGAGAGACACTGAAGCAAAGAAAGAGAGAGAGAGAGAGGGAGAGGAGATAGCCGGGACCAGTAGGGTCTGATGATATCCTTAGAGGATAGTTTCTGAGTAATAGATGTTACAAAAGTCTACTAGGTAGCAGTCTAGTGTTTTAGTTTGTGGCGCATATCGCCTAACAAGTTGGAAGCTGTGTAAACATTCGTTTAGGCAGAGTCAGCAGGACAGAGACAGTAGAAAATATTATAATATTAGGAAGTGGTGGATAAAGTAGATGCCCCACCAGTTAGATTGTGGTTTCAATCATTAATCATTCTATTTTGTTCCCCAGCAGGGTGACTGACAGAGTGAATGTGGTTGTGGGTTTTATGCGTCTATCTACTTAATTGGTTCTTGGTTTTTCAGGTCTGTGCAACAGTGCACGATATTTATTTCTTTGCTGTATGATGATATTTAATGTTTTATTGTGTAAATAAAATATCTATATATTGTAGACTGGATCAGCTTCTATACTATACTGTACCTATATGTTGTCTGTATAGTGGTGTCTGTGGTTGTTATTTACACCTTATCTCCTTGTGTTTAAAGGTAGTTAGAGGGGGGTGAGGTTATAGCATAATTTTAGTCACAAGTGGCAAGGGAGAGTCAATCCAGGTTCTCACCCTTGAGCCAATAGTCTCATCTGTCCACAGTCACTGTCATTTTCATCTAAATTCTATCTGTTCAGACTTTCTCATACAAGGGTCTTGCCTATACTCAGGCAAACTCTATAAACGTAAATCCACTTTGTGACAGAGACAAAGATGATAAATATTTGTGGTTGTACACTTCATCAGCCAGTCACACACGGGAGACAATGATAAATATTTCTGGTTATAACCTTCATCAGCCAGACACAAACAGGAGACAAGGATGATACATATTTCTGGTTATACTTTTCATCAGCCACAGTCACAAACAGGAGACAAAGATGAAAATATTTCTGGTTATACCCTCCATCAGCCAGTCATAAACAGGAGACACTGATAAATATATCTGGTTATACCCTTCATCAGCCACAGTCACAAACAGGAGACACTGATAAATATTTCTGGTTATACCCTTCACCAGCCACAGTCACAAACAGGAAACAATAAATATTTTTGGTTATACCCTTCATCAGCCAGTCACAAACAGGAGATTAAGGTGAGAAATTTAGATAGGCTATGAGAAAATGACAAAAGGATTATATTTCTCATCTCTGTCTCCTGATGTGGAAGGGTAATGTCCCATATTTCTAATGGACCGTTTTTAAAACTGATATCATACCAGTGTGCATTTTTGTGTGTGCTTTCATTTTAAATATTTTCTTGCCCCAATAACTGTCAATCTGAGATTCAGTTTTTCTTTCAATAATGTAATTTAAATCAGGAGTCCCAAGGTTCCAGAGCCTGATATCCAAATCACATATTCCTGCACTGGTTTTAGATGCTAATCATCATTATCATTTCCCTCCAGTTTAACAAGCCTTCAACAAAATTCATGTTTAGGGTTTCCTCACATATGTTCTATCCAACACCATCTTCTATTCACCATTTGTTCCACTGGCACTTGCCTAGCTCTTGTCAGCAGTTCCACTCTGGTGATCTTGTCATACCATTTCAATCCTTCTATTCTATGTAAGCACCCATTTATGACAGTTTGTAACATCCTAGTTGCAAATTCTGTTGTTTTCTGTGTTTCGAGCCCATCCAATAGGACTGCCTTGACAAATGAGATGACAATTCTAATTCTTGTGATAGGCTTCATTTCTTTTTAATTATTTGCGTAGACTGATTTGTCCTTCAGTGTAATAAAGAACAAATTCTGGCATATGGGAGTGAATCATGGACAATTAGTAAACAAGTTGGGAAAATACTAGAGGCCACAGAGATGTGATTTTACAGAAGAATGTTAAAAATACAATGAACAGCCAAAAAGAGTAATGAGGATGTTATGAAAGAGGCCAATGCACAAAGGTAACTTATTTCACAAGTTAGAAAGAAACAATCCACTTTTTTGGCATGTCATGAGAAGAGAAAAGCTGGAATATATCGTAACAACAGGTAAGATTGAAAGAAAAATACACAGAGGAAGATAAATAGAGCAAATACTGAAAAGTTTGACATCGTGGCATGGAAAGAAGTCAACAGTAGAATTGATAAATTGTACAGGAGACAGGATGTTGTGGAGAGACATGATCTCCTACACCACTAGGCATGGTACTTGATGATGATGTCTTGTCCTTCTGTTGATGATTTTTTTGGCTTAAAGTTTGAGATGCTAATACAGCCTGAATTTCCAATAAATCAAGATGTGCTTTCAAAAATACCAAAGAAATTGTTAAAATTATACCGATATTAACAAATGATGTTGAAAGACAATAAAAAGTATCAAATGTTCATTTTGTGGGCCTGCATAGAACAGAACGACTAAAACCGCAATATAAGGTAAGCAATGTGGAAAAGAACCTGACAAAGTGTAGTAGAACAATTTTTTTAAGCAGAAAAAAAAAGTGGGATGGGGGGATGGGGAGCACTCATGTGAAGGAAGCAGATAAGATTTACACTGAGACAGCCATTTGCTGGCATCACAAGATGACACTGTTCTGGAATCCCTGGGGTAAAAGAAATAAAGGAATACCCTAAAACCCACAAACAGAAGTGATGACAAAAAAAAAAAAAAAGGTAAAGGTGGTTCCATAGCAGATACTGTTGCAGGAGTGAAGTATAGAGACTTCACTTATACTGGGTCTCATCTTTGTGGGGGGTGGGGGTGTAACCAGTTTCTTTCTTATTTGCCTTCCCTAACTCAACAGCAGAGTCAAGAACCCATTTTTACAGCTGGCTTAACTGAAGCATGGCACAACCCAATTTTGAACCAGTTCCCTTTACTTGGAGCGCTCTAACCATTCAGCAGAAAAAGAGGAACACAGAAGAAATGGAAAGTCAAACAGCTGCATACGATGGAAATAGCTTGAAGAGATCTGGCTGCTGTCCTATGCTGAACGGTGAAAGACAAAGAACAACAACATCACAAAAATGAAAATTATTTAAGTAACCTTGTGCATAAGCCACCTGTTAAAAACAATGGAAGCAAACAACCTGTTAACAACAGCAGCAGCATGTCAAGGACTTACTCAAGCTGTCTGTTTTCAAGGATTTCAGCAAGATTTGCCTCATGCTCTTTCAACTGTTGGTTCAGTTCTGCAGAAGTAGCCTCACGTTGTCCAATCAGCTGTTCAGTCAAAGCTGCAATGGCATGCTCTTTCTCAGACACAAGATTTGACTGCACAGATTCTAGTCTTGCCTTTAAAAAAAAACATAGATTGAAATAAATGTTAACACATCTTGGACAAAGGAATGATCTAAATATATATTAACAAATAAACCTGTATTGAATCAGTTTTACAAATTAACGGTACACAGGAAACACGGGACGTTTCGGGTTTCACCCTTCGTCAGCCACAGTTACAAATAGGCAACAAGGACAAGAAATATATACAGGCTAAAGAAATATACTATAGAACACTACAAACGTGTATTGTATATATGTAATAAAATGTAACAATACAGGTGAAGAGCAATAATAAAGCAAGGAAAATACAAAAACTGAAAAAATATAAAGACAATTCAACTATCAACGAAAATCAAAAGCAGAAAATGGAATAACAAAACAAGAAGCCCTGCTATGACAATCTCGTCAAAAGATACGGTGAAGAGGTGAATACAATGGCGCCAGGAATCACAAATAAACGTGACGTCATAAAAATACACAAATAGGAAGATTCTAAATGTTGGACATTTAGAGTAGCGCATCATTGTCTAAATGTCCAACTTCATTTTGCTTAACTCTGTTATTCATTGGCTTTCCACTATTTTAGAATTCTTGATTTCATCCATCGCTTTTTCACGATCTTTCTTTTATATGTTTGTGTTTCATTTCGTGTCCTATTTGTGTATTTTTATGACATCACGTTTATTTGTGATTCCTGACGCCATTGTACTCACCTCTTCACCGTATCTTTTGCCGAGATTGTCATAGCAGGGCTTCTTGTTTTGTTATTCCATTTTCTGCTTTTGATTTTCATTGATTGTTGAGTTAATTGTCTTTATATTTTTTCAGTTTTTGTATTTTCCTTGCTTTATTATTGCTCTTCACCTGTATTGTTACATTTTATTACATATATACAATACACGTTTGTAGTGTTCTATAGTATATTTCTTTAACCTGTCTGTAACTGTGGCTGATAAAGGGTGAAACCCGAAAAGTCCTGTGTTTCCTGTATACCGTTAATTTGTAAAACTAATTCAATACAGGTTTATTTGTTAATATACATTTATTCTCTTACCAGTTTTACAGCAGCCCCCTTATTTATTTACTTACACTATAAAGGAATGATCTGTTACAGTCTGACAGGCAGCAAAAGTATTTAAGAAAAACTAAATGTAGTCACAAATGAAAGACAATCCACACATTTAACAAAGTGGTTTGATCACAAGTTCTAGATGTATAGAAAACTAAATTAGCTGACAGGTAAACTTAAAAAAAAATAACTGTAGACAGAACAGTTTTGACTCAAGTACAAACTTAATTAAATTATACTGTTCAAAAAAAGAAACGCATAGCTACTGAAGGCACACACATAGCCATAATTTTGACATTCAATAACTTTTTTAATTTAATGAGTTAATTGTTCAAATTGCACACAAGAATACCTTAGGGTTCAACCAATCAATTGACAGTTGTTTTGCATCTGGGTCACGAGAGTTTTTTAGCGTACGGGCTTTCCCGTTAGTATGGTGTGTGGCCTCCTCTTGCATCGATTAGCGACTGGCATTTCCTGGGCATGGATGCGATCAGACGTCTGATGTGGGCCTGTGGGATGGCTGCCCACTCTTCCTGGAGTGCCTGGAACAGATCATGACGATTGGCTGGAGCAACGTCTCGGCGACAAACACATCTATGCAGCTCATCCCACAGGTGCTCAATCGGACTCATGTCTGGAGACAGGGATGGCCAGGGAAGGGTGAGAATGTTGTTGGCAGTCAGGAACTGCGTGGTCAACCGTGCACAATGGGGGTCTGGCGTTGTTCTGTTGAAACACAGACCTTTGGGCAGCCAAAAGTGGAAGGACATGGGGTCGAAGAATTTCATTGACGTATCGTTGCGCATTCAAGCCTCCTTCAATGTGCACCAACTGACTCCTTCCGTTGTAACTAATCATTCCCCACACCATTGCACCTCCACCACCGTGCGGCGGAGCTTCATCAACGCAATTTTGGGCAAAACGTTCATTTCGCCTACGGCAGACCCTACGCCGTCTATCATGACGCTGCAACAAAAAGAAAGATTCGTCACTAAACCAGACACGTCTTCATTGATTGTCAGCTGCCCAGGGATGATGCTGGTTGGCCCAAAGAAGTCGATTTTGGCGATGGCGGCGCGTAAGGACAGGTCCTCGGTGAGGTCATTGTGCCCAAAGTCCAGCGTCATGCAGTCTATTCCGGACAGTTTGATCAGACACATGACGTCCTGCAGGCAATGACTGGGCAGTTGAGGAAGCTGTTGTAAACCTGTCTCTGAGGTGACGAAGCCGAATAAAGCGATCCTTCACTGCTGTTGTCACTCTGGGTCATCCACTGCGATGCCGGTCTTCAACTGAGCCAGTGGCTTGGAACCGTTGCCAAAGTCGACTGATGGTACTCTGATGCACGTTTAGATGCCTGGCAACCTTTGACTTTGACTTTCGCCTGCATGCAGTCGGCCAATAGCAATGTTCCTTAAATTTATCGATAGAGACGCCATAAATGTCTGCTTGAAAATGAACTGAATTTTTTTTGTGTAGCGTTATCCTTTTATAGGGTTTCAGTTGCGTAGTCAGTGAATAGTGTTCACCCCAAATTTTGTTGCTTTCACGTGCACGCAACATGAGCTGTGGTCAAAAATTGCGTCATAAACACTATTGACTACTGCGTTGTAACGATTACAAAAACAAACGCAATTCAGGTCAACACGTGCATTTGACACTGTAAAGAACATTTGAGGCTGGTTTTTATATACCCTAGCACCAAATTTTACTTACAAACTCATAAAAACGCGCCTTCGGATAGCTATGCGTTTCTTTTTTTGAACATTATAGTTATCTACTAAAAGAACAGGAACAAAGAAACGAAATAACACACAAAAATGAATTAATGACATTCCCGTGTAGATGTCCAATAAGAAGAAGAAAGAATAACACTACTGCTCCCTCAGGCCTGTCCTAAGTGATGAATTTGAGGTTGTGCATGGAGCTGACAATTTCATCATTAAAAACATAATGTTACAGAAACCACAGCTGTAACATTAAAAACAAAATGTTACACAAACCACAGCTGTAAGAGCACATGATTGCTTTGATGTGGGCTACCTGCAAGAGGACCAGACGCATTGTGGCTCTGTGCTCTTTAGGGGGTGAAAAGGGAATGATGATGATAAAAGTTGGTGGCTATAAACAGCAAGTGCACCTACCTCAATTTCTGCTACTTGGGTCTTTCTTTCCTGCTCCTTCTCTTCCAAATCGGATCTAAATTTCTGGTTCAGGAAAGCCACTGCTGCTTCTTTGTCTCTGGCATGACCAAATTTCAGCTCCTCAGTTTCTTCTCTGTGGACTCTTTCTAAATCTTCCTTTTGCTTCTCAGCAAACTGTTTCACCTCCCACAACTCTTTATTTAAATCATTCTTAAGTTTGTTCAGTCTTTCCACTTCTTCCAAACTTTCCCTAACCTCAGCTCTGATTTTATCAAGTTCTATTTCCATTTCTAACATATGTTTGGTTTCCATGTCCTTCAATGCTGCATCAAAGTCTGTCCTCTGTTCCTCATGCTTTATAGCAAACTCCTTCTCATGCTTTTCAGTTTGCAAGAGAAGTTCTTCATTCATATTAGTCAAATGAACAACCCTCTCTGAAGCATCAGACTGAGATTTATTGAGATCCAGCTTCAGCTGTTGAATTTCAGCTTTTAGATACTCCTTTTCTTGTTCATATTCTGAGTGAGCGTCTGCCAAAATAGAGGCACTGAAAAAGGAAACCTGCTTCTCTACTGAGCTAATAATTGAAGCAATAGCACTGTCTAGATCAGATCTATTACCCAACACTGAGTTTCTTAACTCTGCAAGACTCTGCTTCAAAGATGGAAGATCTATTTTCAATTTCTCTCTAAATTCCAACAGCCTGCTCTTAACTCTTTCTAAGCTCTCATCTCCACTCTTTACATCCTGTTCCAACATGCTGCATGCAGCTTTTAACTCGGCCAATGATGTCTCAAGATTCTTTATAATTTCAACCTTACTTTCAGCCACATTTCTGGCTTCAGACAACTCTTCGCCGACATTTTTCAATTGGTTCTGAAGATTCACAATGACACTCTCTTTGTCAATAATTGTTTTTTCACTCTGCTCCTGCAGCTCTTGGAACTTTGTTTGAGCTTCCGACAAGGACTCCTTTAACTTTAGTAAGTCACTGTTAACTAAAGCTAATTCCAATTCCAGATTTCTTATTCTAAAAGTCTCTTCATTAGGCATGCTAGACGCTGGACTGTCTGACACAGCCTTGACAGAGCCTGTGACAGTGCTTTCCTTCAAAGCTGCATTGCTCTCTCCAGAAGTTTCAACTGTGCCATTACCTGACATTTCATCCTTATTTGTCTCAGCTACTGTACTATAGAAGTCTGTGCTGACAGCATCTCCAAAATCTGAAGTTACAGCCATATCCACAATGTCAGCTGTACCCACTAAAGTTGACGACTCATCAGTACTGGAGCCTTTCTGACTAGAAAGCTTATCACTGTCTGAGAGGTGAATATCTTTCTCTTTTAACTTCTGCTCTAGTGCTTGAATCAGAGCTACTTTCTCAGCAAGTTCTGCCTGGAGAGAAGCTACAGTGTTACATTCAGTTTTACTAACTTGCAGTTTCTTCTCCTCCCTCTTGTCCAGAGGAGAATCTGCCATTGGAGAAGGCATGGAATCTTCAAAGTAAAAATCTGCAGTAGCAAACTCATTAGAAGAGATAGGTGATGTGGAATCTGTGTGCGTAGAATTTGTCTTTGTTTGTGTTTTCACAGACTGTACAGCTGGGCCTGACTCACAGGCAGCCACAGAGCTGGATGAGTCTGGCGTGACCTCACTTCCTTTGACAGAAATGTTATCAATGACAAGTTTAATGCTGGATGTCATGACACTCCTCATGGTTTCTGTAAGGCTAGAGACAGTGGGCAGATACTCCGTGGTCAGAGATTCTTGAACCTCTGGAAGGGTGAATTTGGTTGGTGGAGCTTCTGTTGCTACAATGATGCATGGCTTGGTAATGGACTCAGACTGAGGATAACAGAAACAACATGTCATTATTCTGCCCCCATGCTCTCTCTCTCTCTCTCTCTCTCTCTCTCTCTCTCTCTCTCTCTGTGTGTGTGTCTCTCTCTCTCTCTGTAGAAACAAATAAAGAATAGGACTACTACACCCTCAGGCATTACATACAAGGCAACTAATTTGAGGTTGTGCATGAGGTTGTACATGAGGTTGGCAACCTTATCATGTAAACAAATTGCCACAGAAACCACCATGCAAAAGCAAGTCAATGCTTGGTGCAGGCTTCCTGCGAGGGGACCAGCTGTAGTGGTGGTTCCATGCTCATAAGGGGTGGAAATGAAAATGGTGTCATTATTCTTATTAAAAGGACTGGTTAAATCAGAGGAACATCTGCAATTCAACCTACAAATTTGGAAAAAAAAAGAGCTGGAGAAAAGAGGGCTGGTCATCAGCAGCTCCTAAACAAAAACCATGGTGATGTCACGAGAGGTGTCAACTAAAAGTTTTTAGCAATAAAACATTTATTTTTCAAGCCATTATGGAAGTCTTTCTTACTTGTTCCTTTTTTTTTTTTAAATGTTTCTGTCCACTTGTACCAGCAAATCTTGTGGGGAGAAGCAGTTTTAATTCTTATGTTTGGCTCTTTTTGTTTCATACAGCAATATGAAATCCCCTGCCAGCTTGCTGGGACAGGTGAAGCTTCACCACAGCCCCTTTAGCCAGCTTTCAGGGGGTGTTCCAGGTACATGTTCATGGCTACCACATATGCCTCATAGAATAACATACCATTTATTGCCCGACTTGACAAATCTGCACTATAAACAGTTACCATCTCCTACAACAAAGACACCAAGATGGCTTAAGGAGACATACCAATTCCTTGCATCAAAATCGATTCGTTTTTTTTTCATTCATTACCCTTCTGCTCCCTGTGGTGCAAAGACCTTAAAAAAATTCATGCCAAGCCTTCCAGTCCTGAGCCATCATTTCGAGGTCTTTCTGTGCCTTGTTAATCCCAAAATGTGACAGACACTTTAAAGAAATATACATGACAGCTCACCAGGCTGCATAGTCTAAAAATTATAAACAAACAATTATCTTCATCTGCACTGCTTCACCATATCATAAGTAGATCAAAGAAGTTCAAGTCTCTACTACCCGAACAGCAAACGGTGCCTCAATTGGTGTGGTGTTCCCGGAAACGGGGCCTCCCAGATCTAGGGCAGAGTTGCGTCTCGGCTCCAATGACGCTCACTGGTGCAGCTACCTCACTGCACTATTGGATGGACATGAGGTATAGCATACATATAGGCGTGAGGTGGCAGGGAAGCAAACCTGTAAAAACTGTTTGCTAAAATCGGATGTGTCTGGCCAAAAGGCGCAGATTTCACAGCCTAGCTGTAAACTACAACACATCGTACTTACCGCTCAAAACTATGGCCAGCATTGTATAAGAGAGTTATGGCTGAGAGCGAACACAAACAACAAGCCTCTACTGCAATGTCTTATCACTGAAATTATGAACTTTTCATTAATCATTTCTAAATATTACTAAAGGTCACCTTTTAAATTTCTAACAAGCAGTGCCCACAATATCTCTACCATGCCCTGGTCACTTTAATATTTAAAACAAAAAATGGCTACTTTAATGGCCAAACACAATCACCCTAAACAAACACTCACCTGATCTGACCACTCTGTTTGAGAAGATTGAGGTATGACCATCTGTAAGCGAGGTGACTCAAACATAACCTTGCTCAAGAGACTGAGTGAGAAAGATCCAGTATCAACAGATACACTGGAATGATAAACCAAACAATTTTAAGTGTGAGAAAAAAAATCAAAAACCTAATCACCAAAACAAACTTTGGTAATGAAAGAACTTTATGAATAGAAGCACTGAAGAAGTATGAAAAAAAAATAATGAAGCTAAAGACTAACTAGCCAAACTAGCTGTCACTTTTATAACAAAGCTGTTAGGGCATATTAATATTATACCAGTGCTTACTTCAAGAACTCTTCCAGTTCGGGAACTGCATTTTTAAGCAAAGCAATGTCATCCACTGTGATCTCAGGGAGAAGTGTATCAAATGGCTGAGGAGATTTCGTCTATGGCAAGACAACCAAACAAATGTGTCATGAATGTTGCAGTAACGTTTTAAAGCAAAAGAATGTCATACATCGCAAATACAATAGCTGTAGACAATTAAGCGGATGGGTGTGTGTGTGGTGAGTTTATGTATATTAATTTTTTAAAAACCAAACAAACAATAAATTCTAAAACCACACAAGAAATAATACAACAACAGTTTGTATGAATGTGTAATCCTATAAAAGATAATTTAAATGTACAGAGGTAAAATTTTAAAAATAAAAAAAACCAGGACAAAATATTCTGTTAAAATACATTGCACCTATCAACAGAGAAATTCTAAAAATCTGGTGCACATAATAGCGAGAAATTAATTCTAAAATTTTACAGAGAATCAAATTACCAGTACGTCTTTTTTTCTTTTGAGCTCAGAGCCTTAGTTGACGTTTATGCCCCAGAATTCTTATCATACCTTCTACCTGTTATGGTTTTTGTCCTCTATTCTAACTTAATTTTTCAGTTATTTTTTCCATATTCTTCTTAGGCACCTCCTGATCTTTTAATCTTCTCAACAGGACTAAACCCATTTCTCTGTTAACCTCAATTCATTTAATGATTCAATGCCATCTCAGCTTGTATGATGACTGACAAAGATTACAGACTCAAAATTAAACACAGTTGAGACAGTTTATTGCTTGTTCAAATTCTCTGCTCACTAGTAATATTATCTTTGGGTCAAGTCATCTTCCATCTATGGTGTCTACCCACATCCTTGGTATTTCAGGGAAGAACAAAATGACGAATGTCAAGGCGCTGTCACATGCTGGCCTTCAAGGCATGTATACACTGCTTAGTGCAAACTACGCTGGCTTGGTCATGTCTGCCGCATGAAAGATGGTCACATCCTCAAAGATATTTTCTGAGGTTCAAAGATGTGTGCAAGAGAGACATGAAGGCGCTGGACATAAATCCAGCAACCTGGGAGGATGAAGCTGTTGATCACACCAAGCGGTGATGCTCTCTACGGCGCCACCTCAGATTGGGTGAAAAGAAGCTCTCACAACAAGCAGAAGAGAAAAGAACATGCCGAAAGGAACACCACAAAAAAAAAAGCAACAGAAGGCTAACACCTCAGGGGCGCATTCCCATAGTCAGTTATGACTGAAAGGGGCTACTACTAAGGTCAAGTCATGTATTCATTTTTCTACATATTCTTTATTTCAAACAGAAAGTAAAATAAATTCTGTTTTTAAAATAAAGCTGCTGTACTAGATCTAGGTATTTAAAAAAATTTTTTTTAATAATCTAGGCCTATGAGAAATATTAAACTTCATTCGTTTCTCTTTCTGCTCCCTATGGAGTACAGCTGGCTTCCTTACAGGATGCCTGCATCAAAGCACTCATGTGCTCTTGCAGCAATCGTTTCTGCAGCAATTTACTTCATCTGATGAGGTTGCCTACCTCATATGGCATGCCTGAAGAAGCAGTAACTCTATTCCCCTCAGATCCCTGGGAATTGGACATGGATATATAAAACTCGGGCACGATTAATATTTTATACACGATTATCTTTGCCATAACATCCTGTAGGTAATGATGGGCTCAGATCCTGAGCCCTGGTCTTAAGTCAATCTGTTTGTGGTCTATAAAGGTTTCTACAGGAGTTCCTAAATGTACATAACTCACAGCAAAACTTGGTGGCATGTCATCAAAGCCCTTGAAAAGGGAGTCTAGAAGAAAGTGCTCTCCTGTGAAAAATGTAGTATATGAAAACTGCTTAATATAAAACAATGAAACTATACACCACATGAAATATATATTAGATGACAAGAGGGAAATATATAAATAATACGCATAAGACAAAGCAAGAGTGAAAATACTGTTCTGACGAGCAATGAATATTTAAAGCAAAGAAAGGTAAAAATGCAACAGGATGAGTATTTAATAAGAACAAAATAATAAAAATGCACCTGTGTGGATTTTATTCACACAAAACAAGGGTTTAACACAAAGTACATGATTCGTGCATTCGTTAATTAACTATCTAAAGAACTCAAGTGTATTAAACCTTGAAATAAATAAATATTTTAATTACTGAATATATCAGAAATGTAATATGTCTGAAAACACAAAGAAAGTAAAGGACTGATCCTCCCACCTGGCATGACTTAAGAGTGAGTAAGGTGAGGATATACACAGGGCTAGTGATTTCATTATATTAAAAATAAATTCTACATAAACCAGCACAGCCTTTACACACTAGGTACTTCAATGAAGGTTTTCTGCATATGAGCCAAATGAAATGGTGGTCCCACACTTCTTAAGAAACAAGAAAGTGAATATTAATTCTTCATTCATACATGTGACTAAGTACAAGCATATAATCTTTTATGTGCAAGCATACCAAACATTTATAGCTCTGAAACATGGAGAACAACAACAACAACCGTAAAGTCCCAGACTTTCATAAATGGATGCCTAAACAGAAGAGAAGGAAGACTTTCATAAATGGATGCCTAAACAGAAGAGAAAAACTAAAATAGTATGACACGATCACTAATGTGAAGTGAAAGAAAGAACAAGATAAATACCAGTAGAACAAGAGATGAGACAAAGACATTTCCGCTGGATATGGCACACATTAAGAAAACCAGATGATAGAATTACAAGGTAGTCCCTGTACTGGAATCCTCAGGGTAAGAGATATAGAGACTGACCAAAAATGAGATGAGAACTAGAGACAGACATGAAAGAGATAAAGAGATAGAAAGACTTTGAAGGGAGAGAACAGGATAGAAGAACATGGCATGTTATTGTAGAGGACATGTGCTCCATGGGGAGCTTGCTGTTGTTGTTACTGATCCAGCAGTGCTTGGGCTCTCGCCCTCTGGCCCAATGCCATGTAGTGATATCTGCATGCTTTCACAAGTTGTTTTGTTTCTCCGTACAAGGTGTTCCACTTATCTGGCCTCGGAGTAAGGACCATTTTCCTAACATCATCGAGTGCTGGGCACTCAAAGAGGTGGTGGTCAACAGTAGGGGTAGCCACATAGCTGGCACTCTGGAGAGTGTTGTGGTTAGAGTCTGTTCAAGTGACTGTTGAGTGGTATGTGTTGTGATCTGAGCTGAAAAATAGTGCTCTGATCCCTCCTTGTAAAATGGCCCCATAGGGATCTAAAAGGTATTGCTGATGATGAATATTGTGATGATGATCATCATCATGACCATGACATACAGAATTAAATATAAGCATACATATGATTAAACTCAAGAATACATAAAACTCAGTATATGAAAAGTGTAAACTGAAAACTTGTGAGATTTTTTTCCTCAAATATGGAACAAAATACTAACCTAATTTCCTTGCAAACTGTTTTCTCCTCTCTGTTTCAGTAATGTACAATTGTTTTGAGTCATCAACCAGTGCTTCTGCCCACTGCAATACAGCATAACATTTAGCACATACAAAGATAATGGTCACAGACAAAATAGAATTTGATATGTGTTCAAATGGACAGGAACAAAAAACAGAACAGATCTGTAAAATTTGTCTACTACAGCAATGTACAACAATGCAGAAACGGTAAAGAAACCAAATATTTCCAAGAAATAATTATGTAAAGGTAAAGGTTATCCATAGAAGATACTGCCAGAGGGGAGTGAAGTGTCAGAGACTTAGGGCTCAGCTTTATGAGGTGGGGTGACTTGTTCCATTCTTTGCGGCGTTTGCCTTCCCAAACTTGAGTAGTCTGGTACCCTTTTTTGCAGCCGTGACACATTATCAGTTTTTGAACCTGTAAACTATTGCGTTAAAAAAAAAAGCAATCAAGAGCCTTGGGGGAACAACTATTTTTAAATGTCAATCTTCTTTTTGCTCATTTACTTACATCCCTTGCTTTTTCTAAATGTCACATATTTTTACATAACATCTCTACATATATAAAAGGCAACGTCTGTCTGTCTGTTACCTCAGAACTCGAGAACGGCTGAAACACTTTTGATGTGGTTTTCTCCAGCGTATTTGACATTTTTCTGGGAAGGTTTTAAGCTATATATCATATGGTACGACATCAGGAGGCTGAGCAGTGAAGAAAAAACTCCAAACATTCTTACCTCAAGGGATGTAAAAACTCTCCTGTTGACCTTTATTATAGGTTAACTCCCTTAGTTTACAAACTGTATAAGTCATAGATTTTTTTCCCTTTACATTCAATTTACAAGTGCGTTGCTTTCTGTTATGCAAATGTTCTAAATCGGATTCCTGACACAAGCACTACCTATCACACCTGTAAGGGAAGGAAAGTTTCAATAATACTCAGCTATGTAGAGTTGTTCACGATACGCCTCTAAGAATACGTTGCATTCACTAAATTTGCTCTGTGAATGTGTCCTGACCTTGGCATTTCGCGCCAGATTCTAAATCTAGGAGATGTTTGACACACCTGTAAATTTACGAGCAATGGTTCTTTATGGGACTGGAAGGCCCGAGATCCGTTGTCGTCGTTAACTTCAAACAAACCAAACCAAGAAAACCGCTGAAAGTCGTAAATAGTAGCAGCAGAAAAACGTCTTGTGGGCGTGTGAGTGTGTATGTGTGTGTTTATGTGTGTGCGATGGGTAAATTATTTAAAAAACAACAAAACAAAATTTTTTAAACTGGAAATAATCCTAATGTCTTTAACATTATTCGATAGCAATTGAATTATGCCTTTTCATCAAGAGAAATTGAAAAAGTATAACATATGGGTGTAAGTATAAATTTGTATGTGAAGGAGTGGTTTTATATGTGTATTTGTTACCTATTATTGCCAATGTTTCAATGCACATCTTTGTAAATTTCCACAGCATGTGAATAAAGTTGTTACAAAAATTTTTTTTTAAATGAGATAATAGAGACAAAAAAATAGGTGCTCCCAGGTTGAGGCCCTTCCATTGCACTCCGGTTGGGTTGACCCCTGCGATCACCCCAAATGCGGGTGACTCTGGTGCGTAATTGTTTTCGTAGGAGGGACTGCGTTCGCGCTATACCCTGATTAATGCAATAAACATGAGTGGTGGATATTGTACGTAATTTATTTGACATTGTTAGATATCATGATATGACGAGAGGTAATATACATTACATAAAACAAAACCGAATGAAGAAAGTCATTGAATTGAAAGAAAACTTTTTACGCGTTGTCACCAAGTGACTGTACTTCCAATGTCATCTACAAAGAAGCCCTTACTTAAATTTTTTGCATTAGAAGCACACCTCAATGCAATAGTACAATTAAAACCAAAAAAAGTTAAACCCTCCTAACACGATTCGCAGTAAATCCAAATTGCACCCATTCCGGCATGGACCCGGGCTAGGCCAGGTATGACCGCTAGTTCTATATATAAACTGAGAACATTTGTTAATACTTCAGCCATTTTTACGTAGTAAGATGGCAGTCTATCTTTTGTCTGACACCAAAGGATTAAAAAAACAGTTACAAAACAGAATTAAAAACCTTCTACCGGGGCCCGAAAGGGGAGCAAAGAATAGTAACACTGCACCCTACCACGCATGTCGTAAAAAGCGACTAAGGAGGGTATGGGCATGGGGCTGTTTACCCCATCCCGTAAAAACTTCGCACAGTGGGCTGATCACCTGCTTGCCAATCAATCTGATTACGGAAACAACGATAGATTGTTTGGTCTGTTTTTGTTCCACAAAGATGCCACTAGGCGTGGTGGAAACAGCGATAGATCGATCAATTTGTTGTTGCCCTAAGACGCCACTAGGCGTACTGGCCACATACTGCTTTGCCGGTTGATGGCTAAGGATGGAAGAAGAAGAGAAGACCATTGAACAAGTGCTTTGTCCGCTCTGAGTTTTTGTTTTCTTTGAAATATGAACTTAGAATATCAGTTTCACACAAACTCTGCAGACATCTGTTCTTAAAGAAAGCCATGCAAGTTAAGTCTAATCAGTATATACGTAATAAAGCCCATGTAGTTCCTGAAGGTCTGTAGAGAGACAAAGACAGATCAGGCATACTGCACCCTCGGGCACGTCTGGTGACGAAGGTGACTATTATGAGGTTTTGTATGAGGTCGGAAACCTCATCATGTAAAACAAATTGTCACAGATACCACAGCTACAAGTGCAAGTGAATGTTTGCTGCAGGCTTCCTGTAAGTGGACAAACTAAAGTGGTGGCTACTTCTCCATAAGGAGCGCTAAGGAAAATTATTATGATAAACACAACCACTGGCTGTCTACTGTGATTCTAGATTCTGCCAACAAGCACTCACCTGCATGAATTTACTCGAGAATAACCTCCTCCTTGCTGCTTCTACCACCATGTCAGAATAGACCTGAGGGGATGCTTTAATCTGATTTAAGAGCTCCAAGTTGCACTCCAGTATTCTCAGTGTCTTCATGTGATAAATCAGATCACTGTCCAGTTTTGAAATATGAGTCTCAATATGCATAACCCAGCTGGGAAATACACAATTCATGAATCAATCCACTGTAGTTATACTCAGTTACTGATCATTACAATGAAAAGACAAGGAATCACAAGACCTGGATAACTGACTGATAAAGAGATATTTAATATTTATTTGTTTATATCTGTGTTTGTTAAAAGGTTTGATGCATTTTTGAAACAGAAGTAAAAATGAAGTTATGTAAAATAATGTTTCCCCTTTGCTTTGTCCCTGAAAACTACCCAAAAAAAAAATGTTAGGAGTTGCCAATTCTATGTTGTTTTTTTCCATTAAACACACTTTTCCGTATCCAAATTTCCTACTGCTCAATAGGACTGGTCCCATAGATTTTCAGCATTATTTTTAAAAGAAATCTACAGCCAGACCCTCAACTATGACATTTTGCTCAAAAATAATTAATGAAACCAGACTATTTCTGGATCTCCATTTCCTCTGCTTCATCATACAGATGCAGAATAAGAAAGTTTGTCTTCAAATGTCTAGCAGCAACAATGCTTCAATACTGACGACTGCACATTTGATCTAAAAAGATTATTGCAACTACTGAATTTTTATGGTGCACAAAAATTGAAAGTGTTGAGATGTGCTATCCCTTTATATCAAAGAGTGCTGGAAATCTATTCTTATGTGGCAAAAAATGAAAAGATGTTTGAAAGTATGTAATTCTATGATAAAATGAAAGTTAGAATATTGTAATGCCTGGCAAAATTGATATAAAATAGAGGACGATAAAAAGAAAGGACAGTGAACAGTTTATCATTGTGTTGAAAAAAAAAAGGGACAATAGCAGAACTGATAAACAGCACCAGGAACTGGATGACATGAAGAGATATGATTGCCTTCACAAAATGGTGTGTCACTTGAAGACTCACTTTCATACACTCATAAAATGTCTTTAACAAAATATAAACAACGATCACCATACCCAAGCCTCTGGTGGATGTTTGTTGACATTTCCTGCTTGGATTTCTTGAAGTTATTTTGTAAAGTTTCAACCCGCTGTTGTCTATCTAACATTTGCTTCAGCTGCTGTTGGTGACTCCTGCATAGATCAGGGAGGATGAGGGCAGGGCTCTGTGTTGAGCTTAGTCTGGCCTGCTGGTTAAGAAAACCCTGAGAAAGACAGCAAAAGATAACTATTATATTGTCAATGCTTCATATGATTACTGCACAGATCTGACAAATGTCTATCTCTCAAAATTCTTTTTGAGGACAGTAATGTAACTGACGAATGGGTGCTTGTGTAGAATAGAAGGATTGAAATGGTATGACAAGGTCACCAATGTGGAACTGGTGACAAGAACCAGACAAGTGCCAATGGAATAAGAGATGAGAAGAAGATGCTGGTGATGGATAGGAAACACATTGAGGAAACCTATTGATAGCATTACACGGCAGTCCTCGTTCTGCAATCTCCAAGGGAAAGAGAGGCAAAGTTAGACTAAAAGGGGGTTGGAATGGCTGAGAGGTATGGCGTCCGCCTCCGATTCTAAAGGTACCGGGTTCGCTCCCAGTGTAGTTAATGTGACTGATGGAAATTTTTTCAGGATCGGTGGTTCCTAATGATGTCATGCTCCCCAGTCCGATCTCCTGGGTAGTAAGATCAGATGCCTAGCCTTCTTGGATGGGGGTGAAAAGGTGGGAGGTCCTGTGTGCAAGTTGCATACATTAAAAATCCCTCGGCAGCTGGAAACCGTAAAGAGTAGGCCATATGGCCGCTGCCCTGGCAAAATTTAAAGGTTAAGGAACCTACCCACCACAGCAGTATTTATAGAGTGTGACTTCCTGTATGCTCACATTGGGATCCTCGCCAGTACTATGGAGTTCGTGCACTGTGCTGAGATCCTCCTTGTGTGATGTAAGGGAGGAGATCGGAGTGCTGATGGAGTTGTCCGTGTGCAATGAAAATGGTCCTTGGAACCAAGCCAAACCAAAATATAAAAAAACACATGGAGAAGAGAACTGGAGAAGTGAAAATGATGAGGAAAATATGGAAAGAACTTGGGCAGACGGCAAGTGACAGGAGGACTTGGCATGTGTTTGTAGAAGGCATATGCTCCATGGGAAGCTAAAGGGTATTAAATGTAACAGACAGGTATCTAATCATTGGAACAAAACAAAAGACAATGGACATCAAGAAAATGTTTACTGCAAAAGTCAAATGGATGTAAAAGGACAAAGGGATTTATAAACAAAGGTATGTTTTATGAATGTGTTGTGAACTTGTGCTCCAGGTGGAGCTTATCTGGATAGTCTTGTTTACAGGATGGGAGTAATAGATGAGTGAGATCATTATCAGACTATATGAGTATGAGTGAACATATCTTTAATTCATGATTTAATTTTATCGTGCGTCTGAGTCATCAGTATTTGGTTATGTGAGATGAAGTAAAGCGGTGAATGGTTAGTAGACAGCATGTTTTGGAATGTGTATGAATGAGCAGACACTATGCAGTGGACAGCTTCAGAGAGGTCTGGCTGGAAGATTTTGTGCAGTCAAATTTGTTACGTCTCATCTCGCACTTAGTGGTTGAGTGATTGGCTTGTGAGACTTGTCTCAGACAGAATGGTGTCTGATGTGAGGTTCCTGCAGACGAAGTCCTAAATGAGGTTACATGAACATGCGTATGCCACTGTAGTTTGACTGGGCACAGGTTGTTTGCTAGGCACCAGTCAGATCTTCTGCAAGATTGGAGGAGAGATCATATTTGACTTCTCTCCCTGAAGATTACTTTATCATGAACTAATAGTTGTCATCATCATCATCCTTATCCTTAGTGCTTCTTGCAGAGCCTGGTTCTACTACTGTAGCTGGTCCTCTTGCAGGAAGCCAGCACCAAGCAGTCACATGCTCTTGTAGTGGTGGTTTCTGTGACAATTTATTTTACAAGATAAGGCTACCAGCCTCACACATAACCGTCTATTAGTCGTCTTGTATGACGTGCCTGAGAAGGCAGTAGGCTTTTTCTGTCTTTGTCTCTTCAACGACCCCTGGGAACTACATAGGGCATAAACAAATAGTGTACTGCCGTAATGTTGCACCTCTTGATATGAATTAGATGACGTGTTTGTCCAGTATAACATTTAGATATTGACTCGTGACTTCCTCATTATTTTCTCATGCCTGTATCATCTGATGTGGCTGCTGTTCTACACTTATGTATAAAAGACATGGCTTAAGAAAATAAAACAATGAATAACACTGAACATTAACAACAGTATTGACAGAATGCAAAGAACACAAACAATGAAAAATCCTGGACAAAGAAGAAATAACATGTGAAACAGTGACTATTGTTCTCTCCCTAACAGTTACATGAGAGCAGGTAAATCTCAACAAACCTGCGCCATGTCATTTTGTTCCTGAGTGATTCTCTTGGCTTCATTCAATCTCTTCTCCAGCTCTGAAAGTCGACGCTCTATCCCAACTAATTCTTTCATATGGTGGGGATCGTCCATGACAAGAGACAACTGTTCTTCAATTTCTCTATCAAGCTGAGCAAACATTTCACTATCATACTGAAACAAACCGTCAGTACCAATTAAAAATGGGCTTTACTTTAATATAATAAATTATATACCAAATCACATGACATTATTTACATTGTAGATTACTTGAGTGGTGCAAAAACTGACATATCTTTTACTTTCAGCTCTGCTGCAATGGAAGTGATATGTTGCTAAAATTATATATATGCAAAATTATGACTACTGTCTTGGTTTAATGTACCTCTCACACTAACTGGAGGAGGGAAGAAAGAGTGCACAGAATGAGAGAGGAGGGGGAAAAAAATAAGACATACCAAAAGTAGATCATCACAACACTTGAGCCGCAAGGCTTCAATGCTCTGTCCTTGACCCTGCACAAATGAACGAAAAAAAATCCACAGATATCTATTTGCCCTAACATACTAGCAAGCTCTAACATACTAGAAACAGCAAGTTGACAGTCGGCACTGATACAGTCTCTAACACTTCATTCCCCACAACAATATCTGCTATGGGACCACCACTACCTTTTCAATCAATAACGTCATCAGTTTTGGTAAGAACACATGGTTGTTAATTCACAAGTTGCAAGATGTCATCAAACAATGACAGAACAGAGCTACTGCTCCCTTAGGCAGTTAGCCCCCCTTAAAGGAAACCTGCGCCAAAGCTTTCATACGCTCTTGCGGTGGTGGTTCCTGAAGTAATTTTAGATGCTGTTGTAGAGGAGTGAAGTGTTAGAGACTTCACTATACTAGGTCCAGCATTGAAAGGTGGAATGATCAATTCCGTTTCTCGCTGCCTTTTCCTTCCCTAACTCGAGCAGTCATATACCCATTTACAGCTGGGTGGGGAGACTGAAATGTGATACCATGATTTGAATCCCACCTTTGCCATGAGAGACCAGCACGCTTACCTTCTCTGTAAATCGCATGCTCAAAACCTTCATACTGATTTTTTTTTTTTTTATTATTAAAATCTGATAATCTAATGAAAAGTTATGCATTTCTGATGATAGAGAATGCCAAATTCTGTTAAAACCAGGTTTACAATTTAATACCTCAGGTCTTCAAACTTGTCATCTCTTACAAATAAATTTGTAATACATTAAAGATCACAGGGACACTTGCAGCCAATAACATTTTATAGAAGAAAAGTAACTTTTCATAAGTACCAAAATCTCACATCTGTATTTTCAATATCAATATAGTTTTTTTTCAATTGCCCTGAAAACAAGACAGGCAGAGATTTAAAAAACAGATTAGTCCATTTTTCCAACAGACTAGTCCAATACAAATGAATCTCGTACACCAATACCTCGCTCTTTCGACAGGTTAGGGACCAGAGCTATGACGAAAGTCGAAAATCGACGAAAGTCGAAGCATAGCCTTTATTTAGCTTACAAATGCATTAGGGCCGCCAAAAAACGAAAATAACTAACTATATAACACTTGCGAATGCGTGCAACACCTAGATAAACAGAAATAAACATAAGAGTAAAGAAAATACAGTAATAAATAAAAAATACGTAAATAGCATCTTACCTTAAAATCATTCTTGAGCAAATAGACGATGAATATATATAGTATGTACAGTTTTGAATGTTGGTAATTTAGGGGGATTCTAGACTTAGAAAACCAGATGGAAAAAACTGAGGTGGCTCATCTTCAGAACTGGAGGAATTCAATCTAATTCTTTTAGGAGAAGGGCACTTTGAAGGAGATCTAACTGGGGCTGGGGCTGATGTTGATGGCTCGGAATCTGAAGGGTTAGAGGGAGGGGTGACTGAAGTTGGTTGTGGCGGTTGCGTCTTGAAAAAGGAGAGCAAAGACGTTTACCTCATTGATGTCTTCTTCCTTTCCCTAAGAAGTTCTCTGTAACAGGCTATTTGGTGTTCTAGCCCACTATTTACTTTTGAACTTCTGTCGAAATTTATTCTACGTTGAAGATCTGCTGCTTTGTGTAGCCAACTTCTTCTATAATTGTTTCAAGCTTCACTTGAAAAGCTCAAGCAGCTGCGGTATCTGCGCTAGCTGATTCTCCCTTCACTGCTATATTATGCAAATTTGACCTTTTCTTAAATTTCTCAAACCAGCCCCTGCTAGCTCCAAATGTCTCTTCAGCTGATGTCTCTCCTTGTTCAGCCTTCATTGCATTAAATAAAGTTTGTGATTTAGCCTGGATAAGATCTTGGCTTAGAGGAATGTTGTGGCTGACTTGGTCTTCAATCCACACATTTAACACTTTCTCCATCTCACCAATTAAATTGTGCCGCTTTCTAATAAGTTTGGTATGCACTGGCGTAGCGTTTTTAATTTCCTCTAACACTTTAGCTCTGTTCTTTACAATTGTGCTAACTGTAGTGCTTGGTACACCTAGCCTGCGGCCTATTTCAGCATTTAAGATGCCTTGTTCATTAAGCTTGATTAGCTTAAGCTTTTCTTGCAAACTGAGAACCTTATGGGTTCTTTTAACTTTGTCACTACACTTAGGACCCATTATGAATATATTAAAGCAGAAAAATAAGGAGTACTGTACAAGGCCTAATCACACAAAAAAGTACAATATGAAAACTGTACACGTGTCGTATAATCACGATATGAACACTGTCATTAGACTGTTATCACTAAAATAACTATGAACTGTTTACAGTATAATCACAAAAATAATATAGTATGAATAGTTTTTTTTATTTTAATCACAAAAATAAGTAGTATTAATATGTTTAATGACAAATCTAAGAGATTCAATGCGGACAACTTAAAAAAAAACACTGCACACCGAACGATTTCTGTTCAAAGACTGAACGACGAAAGAATCAAGATGACGCGCAGTTGTGACCAAAATGCGACGAAAGAGCAAAGCGAGCGACGAAATTTGGAAACGTGGTTAGAATTGAAAACCGACGAAAGAGCGAAGCGACGAAAGTCGAAGCGATGAAAGTCGAGGTATTGGTGTATATATATTTCCCATATACAATGGTTTCTACTTAAGGAGATCATGCCCTTTCCCGTCTAAGAAATTAATACTTCTAAACATTTGTCAGTTAAAGAAAAGAATGATGCATTTATTAACTTAATATTTTGAAATTACGAGGGGGCTTCAAATGAAAACCTTAAATTTTTTTTTTCTCTAGATTTATTAAGAAAAAGTGACACACAACTGTATCATTTTTCGATGTAATCACCATTGCATTCTATACAAGTCCCCCAGCGCCTACAAAGTGCACGGATTCCTCTAGAAAAGAATTCTTTTGGTCGTGTGTGTAGCCACTCATGCACCACCTGCTGCACCTCTTCATCGGACCTGAAAGTCTTTCCTCCCATCGTCTCTTTAAGTGGTCCAAAGACGTGGTAATCACTTGGGGCTAGGTCTGGCGAGTACGGCAGATGTGGAAGACACTCAAAGTGTAGGTCCTCGATGGTTGCAACCATTGCACGGGCAGTATGGGGTCACTACTCGGTGTGCTTGACCCGGTCGAGAACAGTTTGTCACAGAACTCACACCGTTTCAGAATTTCCTACTCCACTCGTACACTTGCTGGAGTGACAGGCATGCATCACCATACTGGACCTTCATTCGCCGATGAATTTCTATAGGTTTCACCCCTTCGCTGATCAAAAAACGGATAACAGAACGCAGCTCCTCAGTGGTGCATGTCACTAGTGGGGTGGCCATCTTTAAATTCCTACTGTGACATCATGTGGTTCGTCTGCACCATGATGCCACCTGCAGGACACTCTTGACCTCCTTAGCAACAATACTGCCAACTTACATGACAATAGCACGGTGTTTCGAATTTCTATCACAAATTTAAGGTTTTCATTTGAAGCCCTCACGTATAATCTGACTGAGAAGTTTAACTAATGTGAGAAACCCACTTAACACAATAACTTCCGCAAGCCAATGGGACAGGCTTATGAATATCACAACTGTGGCAAGAGCCGGTCCCATCAGCAATCGATGTTAAGTAATAAACCGAATGAAAACTGTACCGAAACACTTTCTGACCTAGTTCAAGATTTTAATTTACCACCGGAAAGTCATTTTCAAAACATGTTGTTGTTGAACCCTGGAAAATTAAAGCAAAGTGAGACTGCTCTTCCTGCAAACAACATGATGCTTGAGAACATTCAAAGTAGGAAGCAAAAAGGAGACTAACACGAAACAATGACTTATAGTATATGACCTGTGTGGTGATCCACTCTAACAAAGTACTAGGGCAACTACTTGTGGAGGCTACAAAACTGATGATCCCCTCATCCTGATTTCTCTTGGTCAAAAGTTCATCTATTTCCTTCTCTTTCAGAGACTTCAGCAAAGGAATACGATCAAGCAAACTGATTGTTTCATGGAAACTGAAATGTAAAAATAAACAAATAACCAAACTAATTGTTTCATGGAAACTGAAATGTATAAACAAACAATTAATCAAACTAAATGTTTCATGGAAACTAAAATGTATAAATAAATAACCAAACTGTTTCATGGAAAATGAAATGGAAAACAACCAAACCAAGTGTTTCATGGAAAATGAAATGTTAATATAAATAAATAACTAAACATGTTTCAACAAGCTTAAATCATGGAAAATGCTACAGTTTGTTAGCTGTTCATGACATTAAGATGTGAAGTGGAACATTGAAAATTTTCATGCTGTCAGGTTGATGCCTGGTACATATTCCAACAGTGTCAATGTGTTACAGCTTTATCCTTTATGATAAGAGTGTGTTAAATGCTTACAATACAAAACAATAAAATGAAACAGAACCTAGTCAACACATCACACTGTATCAAGTTACTGTATCCCTATGCAGCTGAAGCACTGTGTTTTAATATTAATTTCTTCCTTCCTCCTTCTGGTGACATCTGCAGCTGTTCTCAGACATGTCATCTTGCACACTGTGTAGATTTTCTTGCACACAGGAAACCTATACTTGTTTACTTTACAAATAAACAATTTACAGCAACATCTTAAGACAGTTTTCATAATGGTCACAGTTCACAAAGAAGAACAATAAGACAGTCAGATATTCAACTGTAGTAGCAACTAAGAACAAATCTGCTCTTACTTCTCTAACATTCTGAAGTACATTTCCCTCTGAGGAAGAAATGCTGTGAAGGCTTTTCTGAACTTCGTTTCTGTTTTTTGCATTGCTCTAGAAAATGAAACAAAATATGAAGTCAGTAGTTAATCATGGATAGTCTATAAAATTAGTGATTTTTTAAAAGTCTAATCTGCATTCTGCTCTATTCAACTAAAGTATACTTTAGACAAAGCTGTTTCTGCCAATTCTGTTATCTTATCAGCTATTATCTAGACTTTTCAATTTCCGTAAATCACAAAAGTCTGCAATCCAAGCAATATCTATAAAGATTCTTTAATACTTCAGTTATCTCAACAACCTAAGCAGTGAAGAACACAGGGGACAGCTTAATCAACCAATCAATAAAAAAACCTTTCAATTACTAATGGCACACAGGTCCTCAACAAAAACACCCCAAGTCTTCCTGGTCTGTGCCATCCTTTCCATGTTTCCTTTATCCCCTACATATCTGTCTCCAGTTCTCTTCTCCTCCAAGGTGTTTTTTTTTGGTCTCCCTCTATTTCTGTAACCCAGGATTCTAGAACAAGAACTTGCCTGTAATACTCTCAACTAGTTTCCTTAATGTCTGCCCTAGCCAATGCCGTCGTCTTCTTCTCGCCTCTTGTTCCAAGAGTTAATTCTATCTTGACAGAGACTTGAGTGCCAGAGTTTCTAATACAGTTTCTGGTCTTTTGTCACTCAACCATTAGCCAATACTGATAATTCAAACTATGAGCATGAATTTTAGCATCTTGATGTACTCACAGAGGCATATTAAACTATTTAGTTATATTCTATAACTATGAGACTTCAATGTCACTTCATGTCTAAATGTCTGGTCCAGTTTGGCCATTTTTTCATAATAATTAACTTGTGAACTCAAGACCAAATGTTTATTGTGACCAATTAAATCAACTTACTGTGCAATTTCCTCTAAGTTAGCAACTACTGTACCCCAGCCTTGGTACTGAAGATGTTGCTCCTTGAATTCATTAGAACAAAATGCTAGAACTTTGTTTGCACTGTCTCGAATTTCCTGTAATAAAATAGCAACCATAAAAAGTATAAACAGAATAGTTATTGTAATATTAATAATAATACAAGTTATATTAATTTTACTTTACTTACTTGTTCCGCTTCCACCTTGAGGTGTATATGCAAGTCATATTAATACTCATTTAAATATGCATGGAGGCATATCTGGAGTCATCTTTATATGAACACCAGCTATGCAAAATGCTACAATATACATATGTGGAAGTGAACCACTGTCTGTGAGGCTAATTACACTCTCATTGACTCTTGAAATCATCCACACACATCCAGGGAATCCTCCTGTGATGAAACATGTTGAGAACCCAGCATTACACACTAAGCTTGGAGAAGTCACTTTAGCCCCATACGTGATTCTTTGGCTTTGACCTGGTTGACAGCATGCAGGAGTATCTCACTATGGACCCAGTAATAGGTAGGGGGAGCTAAGAAGTGGCTCTGTGCAGGAGGTGACAATTTCTCGGGAGAGCCCAGAACCAGAGCACAGTATTTTAGCTCTGCATAGTTGGAGAGTCCCCTTGGATGGCAGGGAATGCACAGAATGCCTCACACTACTTACTCCTAGTTTGAAGTCAGATGTGACAATCCTTTAAATACAATCCAAGCTGGAGAAACTGAAGCTCATGACTTCAACTCAACACATTTTTGAATGGCAGAAAAGCCACAGGAAAAGCCTAGATCTACAATGTAGATAATACCAAGGAGCCTTCAACTTGGTATTGGCTGCAAAAGAGCGAGTAGCTCAGCAGCCCTAGTTAAACAACAACTCATTTAAAAACACAGCAGTACTTACAGGGGCAAAACACATTTGATCATTTTCCTATTCGCTCCTCATAGAGCATGACGCCATCATTACAGCTGGTTACCATGGCAAGAAGCCTATGCCAAGCATTAACATACTCTTGCAGCCGTGGTTATTGTAGCAATTTGTTTTACATGAGGTAACCAGCCCCCATACACAACTTCATATTAGTTGCCTCGTACGATATGCCTAAATGAGCAGTAGTACTATTCCTTTGACGTATGAAACACATTCACTAACAATATGTATCGTAGCCCGACACGATAACCACACTATGCATAAATACAGCAACAGAGCAAGGAATGGAACTCCACACTGGATCTATGGTATGGACTATGACAATGTTTTTGACAATTTAGACAAACAAGACCACACTTAGATTACAGAAAATACATCACTAACAAGAGCATACTTACATTACATATTACTGTACACACATCACAAATATTACTGTACTTACACTTCAGATTGTTGTAAACACATTACAAACAACACTGAAATTACATTACAGATTAAGTTAACACATTATAAACAATAATGTACATACCTTATATATAACTGCACACACATCATAAATGAAAGTGTACTTACATTACAGATTACTGTACACACACATCTCAAACAACCACACACACAAATACAAAAGTACATCACAGATTACAGTATACATTAGTCATACTTACACAAGCTACTTTGGTTCTTTTGGACACGGTGTCAAATCCAACAGGCAAATTAACAGCCTCTGTAATTTTATCTTTTAGAGCACTGAGGACCTCTGTTTAATAAGGAATCAATTTTAATGTTTCATATCACTGGCGTTTTAAACCAGTATTAAATGAAAAAAAAACTTATTAAACTTGCCAAATGACTTTAACATAACCACTAATGTCCACTAGTTGCTCCTTTCCTTATTTCTCTTAATTAAATTTTGTTCCTTTTTATTTATTTATTAACTTTTTAAATTTCATTCACGTTTTCTAGTTTTCTGTCATATTCATGCATGCTATACCATACCCAAAACTACTTGAGTGGCCATTTTGTCCTCCGGAGTTCTCGAGAGCGATACCAGCTAACAGGTCATATAAATTTCATTAATTTGTAAATGTAACTTACTTATTCTCACTTCTTTTCTATTCTGTTTTTGTTAATTCATTCCTGACAAATGCCTTCTGGCCATAATGTTGGCAAATTTCTTTGTCCTGGTTAAGAGACATGAACTATTTTTGTTTACCGCACTATAATAACTTTAGGAAGTTGAGGGGAACTGCGGTAAGACGTGGAGTACAATGGATGGGTGTGGAAAAAAAATCGAAAAAAGGTGATTCGTCTTACGAGGACAAAAGACAAAGAAAATAGTCTACGTTACGGCCACAAGGCCTTCGTCAGGGAAAGGAAAGAAAGTGAAGGCTAGATAGGACACATAAGAACTTAAATAAATATAAAAATAAAACCTAGGTACTTCCCTGAAGGCAAGGCATCAAAATCCTACCACTATTTGCTGTCCGCTAATGGACGCGCGTGGCCGAAAAGGAAGTGACTTCCGCCATCGGATGTACACAATACATACTAAGAAACTAAAAATAAAAAACGAAACTGAACAATAAATTACCCAAACGTAATAAAAGTGGGGACTGGAAATAGAAGAGGACAGAATGAGTGGGAGATAAATAAATATGAAATAAAAAAAATCAAGACATATTAGAAACAGTGTATTATATATTCATACATATTATGGAGGACGGCATAAAAATAGAAGAATAGGATAAGAGTGGAAAGAGTCAAAATAGAGCAAGGGAGGAAAGAGTGACCTCAGACAAAGGTGTGTAAAGTGTTAAGACCAGCTGGTTTTAGACACCCCATGTGGTGGATAAGACGGTTCTCAAGCTGTTCTCGGCTAGCAGTGTCAGAGGAGCAGGATCGGATCGCTGTGACCTGGATGTCGACGGGACCATGGTGGTCACGACCATTGAAGTGTATGGCAACTGGTGTGGACTTTTGCTGAGAGGTGTCATTTAAGTGCTGGCTGAATCTGTCCCCAAGTCGTTTGCCTGTTTGGCCAATATAGGTTTTGCAGCAACGTTTACATATGATCGTATAAATGACATTGCGCGATTCACACGTGAAGCTACTGGTGATGGTGTACATAGCCTCAGGAAAAGACACTTTCTGGGTTGAGATGACATACTTGCACGTGTTGCATCGTGTCCGACCACAAGGTAGTGTGCCAAAGTGAGTGGCATTCTCCTTTGGGAGACAGCTGTGAACAAGAAGATCCTTCAAGTTCTTGTCGTGTCTATATGCCACCAAAGGTGCTTCACCGAATACTTCTTGGGTCACAGACTCTGCTTGGAGGATAGGGAGGTGGCGGAAAAGGCTCTGTTTGACAGCAGTACTGTGAGGGTGATGGGTCAAGATTAATTTGACTCTATCCGAAGTGGATTTATAGTGAGGTTTGAGGGCCTCCTGACGAGAGATGGGGAGCACACGTTGGAGAGCAGAGGTGAGAACATGTTCCGGATAAAGTCTGCCACGGAAGAAATCCAACATCTCATTGGCTCGGAAGTGGAAGTCATCGTCGTCTAGGGACAAACGGCGGAGGCGGAGAAGTTGTGAAAAAGGAAGGGAGTCACGACAAGCCCGAGGATGAGAAGAGGTATACAGAAGGTAGCTGTGGGCATCTGTCTGTCTGCTTAGATGAATGACTTATGTGATGGCTTCTTGTGTGTAAGAAAGTATGACATATTCGTTCATGACTTGACAGCTGTTATTGTAGAAGATTGTTTGACAGCTTATCATGTGTCAGATTACTTGACAGCTTAACGCATATCAAATTGACTCAACAGCTTCTCAGATTAATGATTTGTGTAACAGCTTCTTATATGTAAGATAAATTGTCAGTGTCTTGCAGTATACTGTTTGCGGTGAGGTCTCATGTGTCGGTCACCACCAGCTTTAGCTCCCTACCTCCTGATATATCCCGTGCCGCTATTGACTTTGCATTCGTTACTTTCAAGAAAACTAGATTCACCTCTCATCTCCACTTTATTCATACCTGCCTCCACCACAAAATTCTTTCTAATGGATTCTCTTCCAATTTTCACCCATCTGCTGGTACACTCAATCCTAGGGAACGTCTCCTACAACGAATTGAGACCAGATGTGGCTTTCAACGTATGCGCGTAGTGGCCGCCAGTCACTCCCGCCTTTTATCGGACATCAGTGCCCAACAGTCCCAGCTTCTGTTTCACTTACATTGTCTCACCTCCAACAACTTCCCTTTCTATTCTATGATATGCACCACTATCCACACACTGAACCGGCAGCTGCATGAGTCCCTTTCCACTTCTAAACAACATAAACTATCCCGTCTCATACCTACCCCCAAAACTGCCCCTCCATCCTCCACTCCATCATGCACTCAGGTAGTCTGCATCCCCCCAGATCTACCCCTCTCTGAGGGAGAGCGCTCTGTTCTTAGTAAAGGCCTAAAATTTGTTCCTCTTCGTCCGAACCTAGACCAATACAATCTCCTCCAGGATGTTCATCGGTTTCACCGTCGCATGAGGCTGAAGTTCCATTTTAGAGAGGAAGACAGCACTCCGCAGTCTCAGGCTGAATCCGACATCTTCGCACGCTTTTCTGACTCTACGAAACCTCCCTTTACACCTAAACCTGGGGCCTCTCATGCCCTGGACCTGTATATCAAGAACACCATCCATGACATTCAGCAGCTCCGCCCTCGTAGATTGCATTATTCCAATCTCACTTCGGCAGAGTCCAGTGCTCTCTCCCTTCTTCGCCGTAGAGACAACATTGTCATCAAACCGGCTGACAAGGGAGGAGCCATTGTCATCTGGCAGAAGGACTTATACCTAAGTGAAGGTAAAAACCAGTTGACCAATGGCTCTTTTTACAGGCCCAGGACCAGCAATGCGACTGTCTCTAACAATCGCATTGTACACAACACTATTAAACAGCTCATCACTAGTAATGCTCTTCCTCCCCAAGCATCTCATCTTAGGATTCATGACAGCTCTTTGGGCAAGCCTGTATTCTACATGCTCCCCAAAATTCATAAGATTGACAACCCTGGCAGACCTATTGTCTCAGCCTGTTCCTGTCCTACTGAACACATTTCTGACTTCCTCAATAGCATTTTCCAGCCTATCGTTGAGAATCTTCCCTCCTTTGCCAAAGACACTAATCATGCTCTTACAACTTTCTCCTCTATCCGACTCCCAGCAGACCTCTCCTACCGTCTTTTCTTGTTAGACGTCTGTTCTCTGTATACCTCAATTCCCCACTCTGATGGTCTCCGAGCTCTTCGGTTTTTTCTTGACCAGCGCACTTATCCTTCTATATCCACTGACACTCTTCTCCGTCTTGCCGAACTGGTCCTTCAACTTAATTCTTTTGAATTCAATGGTCAGTTTTTTACCAAATTAGTGGTGTTGCCATGGGAATGAAGATGGGTCCTAGCTATGCCTGTCTGTTCATGGGCCACTTGGAGCATCAGATATGGCAACAATACTACGGTCCTTTCCCCGGGTTTTACCGCAGATATATCGATGATGGCATAGGTCTCACAGATATGTTTGAGACTGATTTATACCGCTTCATCGACTTTGTCAACCACTATCACCCCACCATCAAGTTCACCTCCCTCATCTCCACAGTATCTGTCAACTTTCTTGACTTTACTATTACTATCACGCCCTCCGGCCTTAATACCTCAGTATACTACAAGCCGACAGATGCCCACAGCTACGTTCTGTATACCTCTTCTCATCCTCGGGCTTGTCGTGACTCCCTTCCTTTTTCACAACTTCTCCGCCTCCGCCGTTTGTCCCTAGACGACGATGACTTCCCCTTCCGAGCCAATGAGATGTTGGATTTCTTCCGTGGCAGACTTTATCCGGAACATGTTCTCACCTCTGCTCTCCAACGTGTGCTCCCCATCTCTCGTCAGGAGGCCCTCAAACCTCACTATAAATCCACTTCGGATAGAGTCAAATTAATCTTGACCCATCACCCTCACAGTACTGCTGTCAAACAGAGCCTTTTCCGCCACCTCCCTATCCTCCAAGCAGAGTCTGTGACCCAAGAAGTATTCGGTGAAGCACCTTTGGTGGCATATAGACACGACAAGAACTTGAAGGATCTTCTTGTTCACAGCCGTCTCCCAAAGGAGAATGCCACTCACTTTGGCACACTACCCTGTGGTCGGACACGATGCAACACGTGCAAGTATGTCATCTCAATCCAGAAAGTGTCTTTTCCTGAGGCTACGTACACCATCACAAGTAGCTTCACGTGTGAATCGCGCAATGTCATTTATACGATCATATGTAAACGTTACTGCAAAACCTATATTGGCCAAACAGGCAAACGACTTGGGGACAGATTCAGCCAGCACTTAAATGACACCTCTCAGCAAAAGTCCACACCAGTTGCCATACACTTCAATGGTCCTGACCACCATGGTCCCGTCGACATCCAGGTCACAGCGATCCGATCCTGCTCCTCTGACACTGCTAGCCGAGAACAGCTTGAGAACCGTCTTATCCACCACATGGGGTGTCTAAAACCAGCTGGTCTTAACACTTTACACACCTTTGTCTGAGGTCACTCTTTCCTCCCTTGCTCTATTTTGACTCTTTCCACTCTTATCCTATTCTTCTATTTTTATGCCGTCCTCCATAATATGTATGAATATATAATACACTGTTTCTAATATGTCTTGATTTTTTATTTCATATTTATTTATCTCCCACTCATTCTGTCCTCTTCTATTTCCAGTCCCCACTTTTATTACGTTTGGATAATTTATTGTTCAGTTTCGTTTTTTATTTTTAGTTTCTTAGTATGTATTGTGTACATCCGTTGGCAGAAGTCACTTCCTTTTCGGCCACGCGCGTCCATTAGCGGACAGCAAATAGTGGTAGGATTTCGATGCCTTGCCTTCAGGGAAGTACCTAGGTTTTATTTTTATATTTATTTAAGTTCTTATGTGTCCTAGCTAGCCTTCACTTTCTTTCCTTTCCCTGACGAGGGCCTTGTGGCCGTAACATAGACTATTTTCTTTGTCTTTTGTCCTCGTAAGACGAATCACCTTTTTTCGATTTTTTTTCACACCCATCTATAATAACTTTAATACATGATCATGTCATTTACATCATAGAATAAAAAGGCATAAGCAACTGACCGCATGAAGAGAAATAACAGGGTGTGGTATTATTTTACTCAAAGAAACTTCTAAATACGAGGGGCGTTCACCACATCGTTTTTCTCAGCTAATAATGAAGATAGAAGCATGAAATTTTGCACACTTTAAATATGGCATGAGCCAATTGTGTGCACTAAATTGCACCGCAATCGGCCAAATAATACGGCTGCCCTAAACCGTTGAAATGGAGCGTGTTAGCAACTTGCGTTATAAACAGCGAATTGTGATAGAATTTCTCGTTGCAGAAAAGGAAACTGTTGTGAACATTCACAAGCGTCTATGTGATGTGTATGGAAGTTTTGCAGTCGACGGGAGTACAGTCAGTCGCTGGGTTCAGAGAATCAAAGATCCAGGAAGTGGAGATACGGAGCTGCTTGATCGGCCGCGCTGTGGACGTCCTGCCACAGCCACCAATGCAGAAATGTTGAAATGCGCCGAGGGCATTATTCTTACTGATAGGCGAATCACTACTCAACAATTGGCCTTACAGCTGTCAGTCAGCATTGGTAGTGCAAATGCAGTTATAAAAACTCTCGGATTTTCTAAGGTTTGTGCAAGATGGGTTCCTCGAAGTCTCACAAATGACCACCGATTGCAAAAGAAAGCAATTTTTTCTGAATTGTTGGAGCGTTTCAATGCTGATGGAGAGAACTTTTTGGCGACAAAACCTGGGCACATCATTTTGAACCTGAGACAAAAAGACAGTCAATGGAGTGGCATCATCCGCAATCACCAAGAAGAAAGAAATTCAAGACAATTCCTTCAGCTGGAAAGGTCATGATCACTGTCTTTTGGGACATTGAAGGTGTGATTCTTTTGGACGTTATGCCAAGAGGAGAGACAATCAATTCGCAAGCTTACATTAAGACATTGAAAAAACTCAATCAACGTTTTCGCAGAGTTCGGCCGCACAAGAATCCAGCAGATCTGCTTCTCCTTAACGACAATGCGCGCCCTCACACAAGTCTGGCAACACAGGAAGCAATCACCAAATTGGGTTGGACTGTACTACCCCATCCACCCTATAGTCCCGATTTGGCACCCTCTGATTTTCATCTATTTGGTCCACTTAAAGATGCACTCCATGGGACAAGGTTTGAAGATGATGAAGGAGTGATTCATGCAGCGAAGAAATGGCTACATGATCAAGACAAAATCTGGTACGGGCTAGGAATACATGCACTTGTTTCACGCTGGCATAAAGCCGTACAAGTTGATGGGGATTATGTTGAATAATACCGATGTTTACATGACATATCCATGTATATTGTGTATAAATTTCCTGGCAAAGGGGCGATCGACCCCAACCAGCATGGTGGAGCTGCGAATTAAGTCAGTTTTGCTGGACGAATAAGCAGTCGCGGACCAAACGGCGATGTCCTCCCAGCAGGACGGGGAGGGGTAACAGGTGGTACTGATACCCCCACTGAAATCCCCCATATGTCCTATTATGGGTGCATCAAGCGAGTAAGAGCCGCTATAAGCTCTAGCCACGGGGAAGGTAAACCTCGGTAAACAAACCAACCTGCTGCCTTGCAGCTACCACCGGAAGATGGAAAGGCTATGGGAGACAACACTGAACAACAAACACAACCCGGCCTGCTGAAGACGGAGTGTGTTAGCTACGGCGCAGACACCGGGAAAAATTAGGACACACACGCTTTTGCAGTATGGAGTCATGCGACAATCTCGACTTACGTCATGGCGTCGCTCCTATCAGCTACAACCGGGGAGGAGCGGAGCCGGGCCCCTAGCCTCGAAAGGGCCCACCCAAGCAACCGGTGCCTTTGCCAACCAAATGGTCGGGGGAAGGCAAAGTAGAGCAACTGACCAACCAACCCACTATCTTACAGTGGCTCAATGGAATGCAGAAGGAGTGAGGAACAAGAAACCGGAGTTACAAGAATTCCTCAGGGAAAACAACATTGATATAATTTGCATCCAAAAAACTCACCTAAAAGATACCCAACGATTCTTCATACGTGGATACGAATCCTTCCGCCAAGACAGGGCAAAAAGAACTAAGGGAGGAATCCTCACGCTGATTAAAACCTCAATCCCAGCAGTAGAGATACACAGATCTGGTGAGGACGAACTTGAATACATAACAGTCCAACTACTACTGCCCAGTGGAGACTTAATGATCACAAACTGCTACAGCCCTCCAACCACAACTCTGGAGCTACACAAAGTGAAGCTTGCAGCATCAAGACACCTCATTATGGGTGACTTCAATAGCCACTCACCCAGCTGGGGCTATGAAGCAACAGATCTGAGAGGAGAAGAGGTGGAAGATTGGATGGTAGAGAATAAACTAATTCTAATAAACCAACCAGAGGATAAGCCCACCTTCTATTCCAGAGTATGGAAAACAACGAGCACACCAGATCTTGCTATGGCTACAGATGACATACATCGACTCACCACTAGAACAGTAAATAACCAACTGGGGGGAAGTGACCATGTACCAGTCACATTACAGATATCTGAGGTAAGAAGTGCAGGACAAATTAATATGTCTCCTAGCTGGAATTTCAAAAAAGCAAACTGGGGATTTTTTAAAGAACAAGTCGATAACCTCTGTCAGAACATTACCCACTCAAATAATATCAATAAAAACATTTTCATCATCAGTGAGGCAATCATCCAAGCAGCAAAGAAGTCAATTCCACGAGGTAAACGACGAGACTACAAACCATACTGGAGTGACAATCTGGGAAAACTCCATAGTGACTTAAATAAAGCACGGGAAACTATGGAGCAAAGTCCCACATTAGAGAACACCCAGAGACACAACAGCATAAAACAAGCTTTTAATGAACAAAAGAAAGCTGAAATCCAAAGGAGCTGGCACCAGAAGACCAGCAGTCTCAACATGGAAAAGGACTCGAGCAAGCTGTGGAATCTGACAAGAGTGCTAAATGAAGAAACAACAACCAGCTACTGCAAGACTGTCATCAAGGAAAATGAAAAATACCACACAGGAAAGATGGCAGCAAACATCCTGGCAGATTTCTACAAGGAAGAAAGCACCACATCACTTCCACTTGCACGTATCCAAGAAGTACGTAAGGAAGTAAAAGAAAAACTGAAGCACCAAAACCCAGATACCTGCATGAAGTCATCCCTTACTATGAGAGAACTAAATGCTGCCATAACAAAACTAAAGAACATGAAAGCTCCAGGAAAAGATGGTATCACAAATGATATGATCAAGAACCTTGGACCTGTAGCCAGGCACAAGCTCCTCCTAATCTTCAATCAATCATGGAGTACTGGAAAATTCCCAGATCGATGGCGAGAAGCAATCATTGTTCCCATCAGAAAGAAACAAAAGGAGAAAACAAGCAAGTCCAGCTACCGACCAGTTAGCCTTCTGAGCTGTCTGGGTAAGGTAATGGAAAGAATGGTGAACTCAAGATTAATGAAACATCTGGAAAAAAACCATATGCTTGATAACACACAGTCAGCATTCAGGAAAAACCGCAGCACCGAAGACCAGCTGGTATATCTAGCACAGGAAATAGAAAATGCCTTTCAGGAGAAAAAGAAAGTTCTGGCTGTTTTTGTAGACTTGACAAAAGCCTTTGATAAGGTGTGGAAAGAAGGACTCCTCCTTAAGATGCTCAACAACAAAATTGAAGGGAGAATGTTCAGCTGGATACGGGACTTTCTCCGATACCGCACAGCAAGAGTAAAACTTGACGGGAATCTGAGCCATCGCGTCACTCTTCAACAAGGTGTGCCACAAGGAGGAGTTATCTCCCCCACACTTTTTTATCATATATATAAATGATATTGCAGAGAAACTGTCCGGGCATATCTCCAGGGCTCTTCATGCTGACGATTTTGCTGCCTGGTGTGCTGCTGAACATTTGCCTACTGCAAAGTTCAGGATGCAAGCAGCGCTAAATACCATCGGTAAATGGGCATCAGAGTGGGGAGTACAGATAAACCTCTCCAAGACAGTAGCAACCTGCTTCTCTCTGTCAAATCGCCAAGAAACGATCAAACTGCAATTAAATGGAAGTGAGCTTCCAATCGAGGAAAATCCAACATACCTGGGAGTCAAGTTGGATAAGAGACTCACCTGGAAGCCGCACATAAAAGCAGTAGAACAGAGAGCAATAAGAAAGCTCTCTATTATGAAGAAACTGGCTGGCACAAGTTGGGGGGCAAATACCAACATACTAAAAAAAGTCTATACAGGCACAGTCAGGCCTGTACTTGAATATGGCATGTCAGCCTGGGCCACGGCATCTAAAACAAACACAGAACGTCTAGGGAAAGTACAAAATTCAGGCCTTAGATTAATCACTGGAGGGATGAAGACTTCTCCAATCCAGACAATGGAGAGATACGCCAACATCCGCTCTCTGAATGACAGACGTGAGGAAAAGGTATTCACTCACAGTGAGAAGCTTCTACGAATGCCAAGTCATCCAATGCATGCTAAACTCCATAGTTTGACAAAGAACAGGCTGAAAAGAACCAGCTTCATAAACATCTCCAAACATCTGCATCGATGCCATAAGACCTCCTCCCAAAACAACCTACTGATTGAAATGCTAATTGATTATGAGGAGCCAGACGACTGCCATGGAAATATATCTATCTTCACAGAAGTCCCTGAAATAAAAAAGAAAGGCCACCAGACCCCTCAACAACTAAAATCTTTGGCTCAAGAAATGACTGAAGAAAAGTACAACCCGAAGGAGTGGACACACGCATACACAGATGGATCCGCTGAGGGCTCAGTAAAGAACGGTGGTGGGGGAATTTTTATAAGATTCCTAAATGGAAAGATCATCCGAAAGGCCTTCCCAACTGGAAAGATCTCCTCCAACTTCAGGGCAGAAACTATGGCACTACTGCAAGCCCTGAAAATCTTCACCAGACCCGAACAACAACCACCAGCTAAGATAGTAATCTTCACTGACTGCAGATCATTACTGGAATCAATACAAAACACCAGAAATGATAACATGATGAATGAGATCAGATCAGAGCTTAACATCATCCAAAGGTCATCAACCATTGCCCTTCAGTGGTTACCCTCCCATTGTGGAATTGCTGGTAATGAGAAAGCAGATGCTCTATCAAGAAGTGGCAGTAAAATGGAACAATACAGCCATCCATTGCCATATCAGGAAGCAAAAACCATCATCCACAACAAGTACAAAAACCAGTGGAAGGAGGAAGGGGATACATACAGCAGAGATGACCCAATACACCATCTAAACAGATACCAACAGACCACAATGTTCCGCCTGAGAACCGGCCACTGCAGATTACTAGGACATCTCTATCGCCTCAAGATATCCCACACAAATGAATGCCCATGCGGAACAGGAATCCAGACCCCAGAACACATTCTCCAGACCTGTCCAACCCATGATGAACCGCGACGTGCGACCTGGCTAAGGGGTGCTGAGCTCCAGCAGAAGCTATGGGGCTGCCGCGCCGACCTGGTAAAGACTGTGGACTTCGTCCTGGTGACAGGCCTGCAGATTTAGCATGACTACAAACTGAACGCAGAAGAAGAAGAGTGTATAAATTTCATGCTTTTTTAATAAACAGCTCCTGAGAAAAACGATGTGGTGCATTACTTTCTGAATGCCCCTCGTAGTATTTACAACATCAGTGATGAAATAAACAAAACACACACAAAAGGGAATGACTAATGGCACATGTTTAGAGAGCATAAAAACAGATACCCTCATATGATCATGATGTAAACTCCTGCAGAAAAATTGGAAAAAGGAAGTCCTAGGGCAAAAGGATAATTATGGGGGAAGGCGAATGGAAGTTGGAAAGATCTGGAATGATCTGAGCTCAGTTGTACAAGACCGGTCAATGTTTTGAATATATGTCAGTACCTAATGCTCCAAAAGATATTAGATGAAAACATAATAAGAATTTCACTCTAATAATATTCTTTAAAAATGATTGCTAACTATAAAAGATGAAACTTTATAACATAAATTGTACAACAATGACACTTTCTGTAAAGAAACTAAGTAAAACAACATCCAAGAAGCTACAGACTTTCATAAATGGGTGCTTGTATACATATGAAGGACTGAAGTGGATATGACAAGATCACTAATGTGGAACTGATGACAAGATCACTAATGTGGAACTGATGACAAGAACCAGACAACTGCCAGTGGAACAAGAGGTGAGAAGACACTGACGATGAATAGAACACACATTGAGGAAACCTGTTGATAGCATTACAAGGTGGTCCTTGTTCTGGAATTCCCAGGGTAAAAGAATTAGAGGCAGACCAAAGAACACACGGAGAAGAGAACTCGAGACAGAAATGAAAATGATAAGGAAGACATGTAAAATCCTTGAGTTGATGGCACTAGATAGGAAGACTTGGCATGTGTTTGTCAAAGGCCTATGCTCCTTAGGAAGCTAAAGGATATTGATTGACTGGTTTAAAAAAATCCAAGTGCTATGATCTATTTACTTGTATATTTTTTAAACGAGAGAGAGAGAGAGAGAGAGAGAGAGAGAGAGAGAGAGAGAGAGAGAGAGAGAGAGAGAGAGAGAGAGAGAGAGAGAGAGAGAGAGAGAGAGAGAGAGAGAGAGAGAGAGAGAGAGAGAGAGAGAGAGAGAGAGAGAGAGAGAGAGAGAGAGAGAGAGTAATTTCACAATTTATTTGCATCAGTCAAAGAATTTCTACCCCACACAGCAACAAGGTGTTCAAGGCAAGGTCTTCAGTCCAGAACACAATATTGTCAAATGCACCTTTCATGAATGTTAGAAAGATGCAAGAAAAGAATACTGAGGATAGGCCGACAACATCCCCTTTATAAAAATGAAATGGCTACAGAAACGGGCAGGATACATTTTGAAGATTTCATCCTGGAGAAAGGAAGTCCATGAAACTGAGATTAGAGATTTTATTGTTATTGGTGCTTTGTTAACTGTAAAACTGCCCAACATAAGAATTCTGCTCCAACTTTTACAGACGGACAATATGACACTAAAAACACCATGGAAATCAAGCTGAATATGCAGTTATCAGCAAGGAAAAGAGATAGGTAGAAGAAGAAATTTCATAGAAGAGACACTATGACACAACTAGGGGTATACCAGAAGAGATGAGAAAATCACGGCAAATGTGATGAGTGGAAGCATGTGGACACTGGTCTATGAGCTGAGGAACACATGTGCATTGACTGATTGATTAAACAAGTAGGCTTACCCTTGGCAATTCCAAATGACTTCACCAATGGAGGCTCCTGGCTTTCTATCACCAATTTGCTGAACAAAAACACTGGATTTGTGTCCTGGGGTAAAAAAAAAAAAAAATTAATTGAACTCAGTACAGCTGGCTCTGTAATTATCATCATCTTCTTCTTTTTCAATCCTTATGGAGCATGGAGCCATAACTTCAGATGCCCCCCCCCTCCCCGCGCGCGCGCAAGAAACCTGTCAAAGAACATGCTTCCACAGTAGAGGTTTCTGTAGCCCCATGCACAACCTAATGTTAATCGCCTTTTACAAATGCCTGTTCTGTAACAGCGACCAAGAAATAAAGCAAGGTAGGAAATATCACATTTGAAGGCCCTCCCCACCAGACGAAATACTCGTCACCACTATCATCATCACCCTACAACTCTACCAGGAGCTCAGGCCTTCAACAAACATAAGCCTAGTCATCATGTCCCGTGCCATCAGTTCCAGGTCTTCCTCATCATTTATATTTATTGCCAGTTCTCTTCTCCAAGTGTTTTTGATCTACCTCTGCCTCTTCTATCCTGGCGATTTCAGAACAAGGACCACTATGGTCACTACTATAGTAAACTATGGTCATTACTATAGTAAACTATGGTCACTACTATAGTAAACTATGGTCACTACTATAGTAAACTATGGTCACTACTATAGTAAACTATGGTCACTACTATAGTAAACTATGGTCACTACTATAGTAAACTATGGTCACTACTATAGTAAACTATGGTCACTACTATAGTAAACTATGGTCACTACTATAGTAAACTATGGTCACTACTATAGTAAACTATGGTCACTACTATAGTAAACTATGGTCACTACTATAGTAAACTATGGTCACTACTATAGTAAACTATGGTCACTACTATAGTAAACTATGGTCACTACTATAGTAAACTATGGTCACTACTATAGTAAACTATGGTCACTACTATAGTAAACTATGGTCACTACTATAGTAAAAACTATGGTCACTACTATAGTAAACTATGGTCACTACTATAGTAAACTATGGTCACTACTATAGTAAACTATGGTCACTACTATAGTAAACTATGGTCACTACTATAGTAAACTATGGTCACTACTATAGTAAATTGACATTTCATTATCTCAACTTTTGGTTATTCACTTTAAATGTCCGGTTGCCAGGGGTGAGCTGACAAATAGAAATTTCTTGCCCTGGAATAAAGGATGGTTTTTCTAATAAAACAATTCATTTTACTTTACAAACAGATGCTCTCTTTTAAAATGAGCACTGGTTATTATGTCTCTACAGTAGGGGTCGCAAGTAGTAATTTTTATACTAGGTACTAGATTATAGGCATTCAGACGACTCAGCTAGATGAGGTACCTGCACAAGCAGTGTGCTCCTCTCACTCTCCTGCATGCCACTCTTGAAAACGTGCTAACATCAGAACATACTAACAAACAATACTGAACTCAATTCATTTCACATACAAGCTGATATGCATAATATTTGGTACTGGTCTAGAAAGCGGGCCCCAGACTTTTTCCGAGAAACGAAACACAATTTACGAAATGGTAAACGAAATATGTATCGTATGAGGGGGAGATAACCCAACCGTCTTGCCGTAGCTGTCACATGTCTGTTCGTCTGGGGTATCATGACCATTTGATGCACAAACGACCTCGACCGGCGATGGACACCTATTCAGATGCAGTCGGCTCGGAATTATGTGCTCGATCGGCGCATCCAATAAAGTTAAAACGCTCCGGCACGGAACATTCAGCTAATGAGCGAAACACAATTAAAGCACGAAACACTGCTAAAGGCAAATAGTGGGCGGTTGATACAAAAGTCGGATCGGGAGTTGTTAAATAAAAAGTCGGATTCGCGTTTTCAAAAACCTGAACTTCCGGGGCCCGCTTTCTAGACCAGTACCTAATATTTTAAGTTTGATTTGGTTTGATCTGAGGGACTATTTTCATTACACACAGACAACTCCATCAGTGCTCCAATCTCCTCCGCTAGATCACACAAGGAGGATATCAGCACAGTGCACGAACTCTGTAGCACAGACGAGAATCCCAATGTGTGTATATAGGAATCACACATTGTATAAATATTTTTGGTGGGTAGGTTTCTATTTTTTAAATTTTGCCAGGGCAGCGACCCAGTGGCCTACTCTTTACGATTTCCAACTGCCGTGGGATTTTTAACATGCACAACTTGCACAAAGGACATCCTATTTTTTCGCCCTTATCCGAGAAGGCTAGGCATCTGATCTCATTACCCATAAGACCAGGAGGGAGTATGACATCATTAGGACCACTGGGTCTGAAAAAAAATTTCCATAAATTATATTCCTTATACTGGGAATCGAACCCGGTACCTCTAGAATTTGAGGCAGATGCCATAACTCTTAGCCACTAATAATTTAAGATTCTTGAAAATATACTTACAAAAAAAAGAATCATCATCATGTTCCTTTTCGCTCCTTATGGAGTGTGGAGCCATCGCTGCAGCGGGTGCCTTTGCAAGGAGCCTGCACCAAACAATCATATGCTCTTGCAGCTGTGTTTTCTGTAGTAATGTGTTTTACATGACATGAGGTTGCCAGCCTTATGCACAAAATATTAGTTGCCTTTTACGGTATGCCCGAGGGATCGGTAGACCGTCTTTCTTTGTCTCTGCATAGACTCCTGGGAACTACACAAGGCATTCAGAATCATATCAGAACTCTGATATAATATCACTAGACAGCATTCAAACTATGCAAATAGCAATACCTGACCACCTTCCAAAATAATAGACAATTTCCACCACATGCTACCTCACAGATGCCTCTGGTTGAAGGACGGATTCCTCTTGACAGGTGTTCAAAATTTCCAAAGCAATTAAAGTTTCAATTTTCACGGCAACAACATGGCTTTCAAAAATAATGTAGTGTTTGAAGAAAATTACACACAAATGCTGCTAACTTGTATGAAGACTTACAGTACCAGCTCCATATGATATGACCTTCTGCTGAGGCTTTAAACTGTGCCCCCCACTGACTAGGAGAATCTGCTTGTCTACACTTATGCCAGTCACTCTAGCTAGTTCTTGCTGTAAGGTTGACACACTGTGAAGCCAAAACAAATTTATCCATAAACTAAACAATAACGACAAGTAACTCTTAAAGAATAAAATTTTTCTTCAAATACCATTACATGAAAACTTGAATACACCTGAAGAAAGGACTGGTCAGCCTCAAAATGCTGACATTTCCACAGAACTTGCCCTGGATTGGTACTGGCCTTATGCGTTTTTTTTTCAGTTCATGTCAGGCATTCCTACAGCAGATGTTCATCAGTTATTTTATCAGTGTCATTGGTATTTCTATCAGTAGTTGCTATCTTCAGCTTACTGAACAGACTGTATTTCAGTCTTCTGTGGCCTGTGCAGAGTCTGAAGATTAACACTTGTTCCTGTCTGTTGGAGCTCGCGACAGGCATAGCTTTTATGGTGGCCTCGATGCTTTGTCTCTCACCTGTTCCTATATTTGCTTTTGGTAAGTCTTCTGGTCTCTTCATATACAAGGGGCTTGACATAAGTCTTGGGCCTGACCATGAAGGAGTCACAGGAGGAAGATGAAACTCGGCAAATTTAAAGTTCATCATATTTGCACTGAATGTGTGACGTACGCGTTTGTTTCTTCAATGGGTTTTCCCGCTACGGTGCACGGCGCAATGTACCCTATTGACCGGATCTGCAGCTCCAAAGATTTGACAAAACAATGGAAAAGAAGGAGGCTTGAGCTGTGATAAAATTTCTGATGTTTAAGGGAAAAACACCTACAGAAATACACAGGGAGATGGAACCAGTGTTTCGTGATTCTTGTCCTTCATATACCTCAGTAAAAAAAACTGGTGCCAACAGTTTAAGTGCAGCCGCTCAAATGTTGCTGATCTGCCAAGATCTGGTAGACCAGCCTCAGAGTGCAATGATGAAAATGCAACAAGAGTGAAGAAAATCATTGACCAGGATCAAAAAATGACAGTTGTGGAGATAGCCAGTAGAGTAAAACTGAATGAAAGAACAGTTTATAGAATTTTACACAAAAGACTGAACATGAGAAAAGTGTGTGCACGCTGGGTTCCGCGACTGTTGACACATGAACAGAAGAAAACGAGGGTAAATTGCTGTCAACAGTTGCTCAAAAAATGTCAGTCAAAAAACTTTTTGGAGACCATGGTGACAGTAGATGAGACTTGGGTACACCATTATGACCCCGAATCCAAAATTGCCAGCAAGCAATGGAAAACCCCGGGCTCCCCAACACCTGTCAAGCCGAGAGCGCAGAAATCTGCAGGAAAAGTGATGCTGACTGTTTTTTGGGACGCCAAAGGTGTCCTGTTGAAAGATTATCTGCCTCGTGGCAACACAGTTAATGGACAGTCCTATGCAGATCTTCTCACCAAACTAAGAAAGGTTGTGACCAGGAAACGAGGGATAATGCGCACTCAAAATCTTCCTTTGCTTCAAGACAACGCGCCCTCTCACAAAGCACGGCTTGTGCAGCTAGCAGCCAACGATTTGAATATTGAAATTCTTCCACACCCACCATATTCTCCAGATTTGGCTCCATGAGACTTTTTTCTATTCCCAAATCTTAAAAAAACAGCTAAAAGGAAATCATTTTGACAGCGATGAAGAAGTTATACTGGCATGTGATGACTGGTTTAGTTTGAAAAATAGGGTGTTTTACTCACAAGGTCTTTTCAAGGTCAAGCAGAGATGGCAGAAGTGTGTCAATTCAGACGGTGGCTATATTGAAAAGGAATAAACACTATACAAAATTTCAGCTCTCTGTGACATGTCCTTCATGGTCAGGCCCAAGACTTATGTCAAGCCCCTTGTATTATGCTTGTATCAGTTTGAGAAGACTTTCCCCTATCCTTTGTCAGTCTGTTAATTTCCCCCCTCAGTCTGCCAGCCTCTTCATTCCCAGGGATATTGCAGTGAGATTGGATCCACTGTATCATAATTATTTTGAACTGCTGACATAGTCTGCACAGTGCTGTCCTCAAGACAGTCTCTGACTTCTTGAGTGCTGTTTTACTGACAGTGCATATGTGAAAAAACCTACGTCTCTCAAAGCTTTACTTTGTTACTAGAACTTTTATTGCAGTTTTCAGCGCACTTCCTCTGCACTGTAGCTACTAAGATTTGTTGTTGTTGACTATTGCTTAGTATCAGATTCCTCCACTGTAATGTTCAGTTAAGGATCTGTCTTAAGTCCAACAACTGCTTTGGTAGTGTTTTTCTATAAATGTTAGTTATGAATTTTCTTTGCGCATCAGGATGGATATTCTTTCAAAAGCCAGGGATGTTCACTTGCATCCAAGGGAAAAGTCTGTTTTCTCAGTGGATGGGCTTGGCAGTTGTTTTGACATTTAAGGTATCTGCTCTCATATTTGTATCTGTTGATTCTCCAAAGCTGCTCCACTTCAGTCTTCCTCTGTCCATCTCATTTATTCTCTGGTACACTCGATGATCTATTAGCCTTCCAAATTTTTCAGCTTGCTGTTGGGCCGTGTTGTCTCTTCTGTGCTCCACTGGTTGTAAGCATGTCATATTTCCTATATTTTCACAAGGTTTTTTTGGCTTTGATGCTCGCAGCTTAGTTTTGGTGTTGGTCTGATTTCAAGACAAGAGGTCCAGCACTCTCACAATCTGGCTAGACTCTGCAGGGTGAGCACAATTCAGAAAAAAAGGCTAGATCTGGAGTAGGTGAGGTTTGCCATATTTTGGAGTAAAAACTGGGTTTGTTATTGGGTCTGTTGATCAGGCGATCTGCATCTGTTTCCCAGTCTGACTCCACACGATGAGCACCATTTTGTTTTGTTCTCATTTGTGACATCTTTTACTGGGAAAATTATGTTGCACAGTTTCGTTAGGCCAGTGGCCCGGTGCATCCAATGTCACAGGAAGTGTTGTCCACTTAGCCTTAGCCCTTGACTGTCCCCAGCCTGACTGCATGGATGCATGTGTAGGGCCACTCTTGGTCTGGTCCCAATCCTTTGACTTTTCTGACTTGGGAGCCCCTGCTGATAGATATACTGCCCCCGACAATGCTCTTGACATCCTGAGAATATACATGCTGTCCTACAAGGTGGAGGAAAGCAGGAGAAAAAGAAAATTCTGACTGGTGAATGATGACAATGTATGGCGTTGGCTACCTCATCTCGTAAAACAAATTGCTATAGAAATACAGCTGCAAGAGCAGATGAATGCTTTGGTGCAGACAGTGGTGGCTCCATGCTCTGTGGGGGGCGCCACAAAATGATGATGAAATAATGAAAAGAGAAAAACACACAAAAATGCTTGCTTTAATGGCAAGGTGGTGAGCAAGGTCAAACTTCAGAAATGATAAACAATATCAGAGAAGAGGAAACCAATGGTGGTGAAGATGGCATCAAGATGGAAGAACTGAAGGCAGCACTGGAGAAAATCAAGGTGTCCAAAGCAGCAGGGCATGATGGTATAACACCAGAAATGGTTATGTACATGGGAGCAGTAGGCGACCTATTACTCCTGAGGGTCCTACAGGCAGCCTGGTGCCACAAGACCATACCAATGAATTGGGAGACCGCCATCATACACCCATATTCGAAAAGGGTGACAACCGACAATGTGGAAATTATAGAGGCATATTCCTTCTCAGCATCCCTGGTAAAATCTACTCTACAATCCTGGAGCAGAGTCTCGGATGCCTAGCTGAGCCACAAATGGATGAGGTCCAATGTGGCTTCCTAGAAAACCGAAGTACTCAAGACCTTATCTTCACTCTCAGGCAGCTGAGTCACTCTCAGGCAGCAGAGTGAAAAGGCCCTTGAGTATAAAGGTGATATGTTTCTTTGTTTCTTGGATCTGAAGGAATCTGACAAGGTCCCTAGAGAAAACTTTGGAACTGCCTGGCAAGGAAGAACATTCCAAAACCTCTGATCCATGCTATACAGAGCTTCTACAAGACTTGCAGAAATTATGTCAGGATGGCAAACCATAAGTCATAAAAGTTCAGGACCACCACCGGTGTAAGACAAGGTGATTTCCTGTCACTTTATCTTTTCACATTCCTCATGAACAATGTCATCAAAGCATGCAAGGAGAGGACTAAAAAGTATTCAATGGAGTACTGGAAGATGAGACAGGTCTGTATTTCAGAACTGACATTTGCTGACGATGTTGCCCTGATTGCTAAATCAGAGGTACATCTTCAATCCAACCTGCAAGTCTGGAAGGAAGAGCTGGAGAAGAGAGAGATGGTTATCAGCAGCTCCAAAACAAAAACCATGATATCACGTGAGAAAAAAAGGCATAAGATTATGCTGAGAGAACAGGTCCTGGAGCAGGTCAACCACTTTAAATACCTTGGAGCTGTCACAGACTGGAAGGGAGGCATAAAAGAAGAGTAGGGTTACCTGAAGTGGAGCAGCTGGGAGACTTCTTTCAGGCCATAAATCAAGGATTCCTCAGCGAAAGAGAAATCAGCAAGAAGACGAAGATGGCTCTATACCACTCCACTTATGTCCCAAGTAATGACTTTTGGATGTAAGTTATGGACAATGACTACAACCCACAAGAACCAGTTCCAAACCTCAGAAATGAGGTATCCGAAGAAGGTGGTTGAAGTAACAAGAAGAGACATCATTCGCAACCAGACAACACATTGTGGCCTCAAAACCCAGCTCCTGCAGACCCAAGCGGAACAGTCCCAGTTATGATGGTTTGGCCATGTCTGCAGAATGAGAGAAGATCAAGAGCCAGGGATCCAGATCTTCAGGAGAACCCAGAGTTCGCTGGGAGGACAACATTAGACAACCTCTGAAGGGCTGAGGACTAGATTGGAACCAGGCCAGGAGGAAGACAACAGATATGATAGTATGATGCTCTCTCTAGCAAACCTCAACACCCCAGGGTTGAAGAGCAACGACTAAGTAAGTAAGGGAACCTCTGCTGGTAGATATGCTGCCCTCAGCACTGCTCTTGGCGTCATGGGAAATCACGATGTCCTACAAGGTGGAGACACAGCGGGAGAAAAAGAAAATTCTGACTGGTAAATGATGACAATGTATGGGGTTGGTGACCTCAGGATGTAAAACAACTTAAAGAAATACAGCTGCACAAGCATATGAATGCTTTGGTGCAGGCAGTGGTGGCTCCATGCTCCTTAGGGGGCAAAATGATAAAGATGAAATAATGAAAAGAAAGAGAAAAACTTATTTTAATGGCTCAGGCAGGAAACAAACCTCATACATTCCACCTCTCTTCATTCATTCATAACCCTCCACTCCCAAAAGAGCATAGGCATTCAACAAACACATGCCAAGTCCTCCTGTCACGTGCCATCTTCTCAAGTTCTTTCCACTTTCTCCTCATCATTTTCACCTCTGTTTCCATCTCTCTTCTCCATGTGCTTCTTGGTTTACCTCTGCCTCTCTTGCCCTGGGGGTTCCAGAACAAGGACTGCCTTGTAATGCTATCAAAAGGTTTCCTCAGTGTGTGTCCTATCCATCGCCATCGTCTTCTTCTCATCTCTTGTTCCACTGGCACTTGTCTAATTCTTGTCCTCAGTTCCACATTGGTAACCTTGTCACTCCATTTTAATCCCTCTATTCTACGCAAGCACCCATTTATGAAAGTCTGTAGCTTTTTGGTTGTTGTCTTTGTTGTTCTCCATGTCTCAGAGCCATACAATAGGACTGACTTCACATTTGAGTTGAAGATTCTTATTTTCATGCTGGATCCGATTTCTCTTGATCTCCATATATTTCCCAATGCAATGAAAGCTCCTCTTGCTTTTTGTATTCTTATTTTGATATCACTGTCTGTCCTCCAACTTTGTCTATATTGCTGCCAAGATATGTGTACGATTCTACATCTTGTATTGGTGTTTCTTCAAGTTCAACCTTGTTATCATCTCCTGCATTTATTCTCATTTTTTTTTCCCCCTGTGTATTTACAGACCCAATTGCTGTGACCTCTCATCAAGTGTTTTCAATTTGTCCTGCATCTGATTACGGTTATGGGACAGAAGAGCCAAGTCATCAGCAAAATCCAGACCATCCAACTGCTTAGTCAGAGTCCACTGGATTCCATTTCTGATGTGTGTTGTCGATGTTCTCATAACCCAGTCTATTGCTAGTAAGAAAAGAAATGGAGACAAGAGGCATCCCTGTCGCACTCCTGTTCTTATCCCAAACGGTTCTGTAAGCTGTCCTTCATGAAGAACTCTGCATGTCATGTCTTCATATGTTTTCTTTATTAAATTAAGGATCTTCAGGGGAACTCCATAATGCCTCATCAATTTCCAAAGTGATTCTCTGTCTACACTGTCAAATGCCTTTTTGTAGTCCACAAATCCGATGTATAGTGGTGAATTCCATTCCAGACTTTGTTCAACTATTATTCTCAAAGTGGCTATCTGGTCTATACAGGATCTGTTTTGTCGAAAACCTGCTTGTTCATCTCTCAGTTTCTTGTCTATGGACTCTTTTAATCTCTCAAGGATAATCCTGTTTAATACTTTTCCTGGCACTGATATTAACATTATTCCTCTATAATTTGTGCACTCTTGTAAATTTCCCTTCTTAGGCAACTTAACCAGATATCCTTCCTTCCATTCTGCTGGTACCTCTTCCTTTTCCCAGACTTTACCAAGTAATTTATATAACATCTCTGTAGCCGTGTTGATATCTGCTTTGATGGCCTCTGCTGAAATGCCATCAGGTCCAGACGCTTTTCCATCTCTTAGAAGCTTTATGGCTTTCTTTATTTCTTCCTTCGTTGGTCTTTCACTGTTAATTTGTAGCTCTTCTTCTGCTGGCTGGATGTCCGGGGGGTTTTGTGGAGCTGGTCTATTGAGAAGGTCCTCAAAATATTCTGTCCACCTCTTCATTTGCTCTTTTATATTGCTGAGCAGTTTTCCATTCTTGTCTTTTATGAGGCAACTTGTTTGCTTGTATTTCCCTGTTGGCTTCTTTGTGCTGTTATACAGTCATTAGTTGGTGCATAACATTGGATGACATTTACATTTATTTTCTTTTTAGCTGTTTTAAAAGTAGCTGATATTATTCTGGGTCCAACAGCTTCCCTTTCAACAAGTGCTTTCTGTGCTTCTTTAGATAACAAAAGAGCTACCCCTTCACTGTGGTGTGCACTTTTGTCTTCATGTCCTGAGGACAGCACCAATTCACCTGTGATGAGTTTCTTCTTGTCTACCCCCTTCCACTTTGTTTCACACAGTCCCAGAACCTCAATTTTATATTCCCTCATTTCTGCTGCTACTTGTGCCACTTTCCCTTGTTCGTTTAATGTCCGAACATTCCAGGTGCCAAATCTGGAAGTTCTCCTAGAAGAAAGAAGGTTAGCCAGTAACACAGACTCCTTTCGGCTTTCTCTGTGTTGCATCATATGCCTCCCTGCGAGAGGACCTTCCCCTGTCTTGGATGGCTGTGTTTTATTTTCCTTAATTGACTTGTCCATGTTTGTTGAAGTTTTTTGTGGTTTAAATTTTTTACAGGATGGGGTAACCAGCCCCATGCACAACCCTCCTTAGTCGCTTTCTACGACGAATGCATGGCAGGGAACAGTGTTACTATTCTTTGCTCCCCTTTCGGGCCCCAGTAACACACTGGTGATTCCATCTCTCTTGCAGAGTTTCATTTATCCACTAAACAATGCACATTCAAGACCTAAACCTTAATTAAACAAATTAAATCAAACACTACTAATTCTTGCAATAGTAAAAGAAACTACATATACATCACTTACGTATCCATCAGTAATGAGATTTCAAAGGTCAGCATTTGACCAACATCCATTTGGAACACGTAGAGCATCTTGTACAGCTAGATGCAGTCAGCCACAGCAGTTGTTGCTTCAATTAACACTCAATTACTTCACGTCTGTCTACCCTGATCCATCATTCAATATTGATTCCATATTCTGAGTAACTCCTGCCACATAAAGTAGTGATACAATTTAATCACTAATAATATAATAAATCAAAATATAACTGACCACAGACAAAGACTTAGGCAGGATTGACATAAGATATTGGGGATGATTTGCATGTCTCAGAGTATCACCTCCAAACTACAGATATTTGTAAATAGATGTCTCCGACGGATCCTCTGTATAAGATGGCAAGATGTAATAACAAATGTAGAGCTAAGGAAAAGATGCGGGCAACAGCCAATACAAATGGAAATTAAGGTAAGAAGGTGGGGATGGATAGGACATACACTCAGAAGAGAACAATCAAGCATAGCCAAAAGTGCCCTTGACTAGAACCCACAAGGGAAAATAAGAGTGGGGAGGCCAAGGAGAACTTTGAGAAGAACTGTGGAAGAGGAGGCTAAGGAAATTGGAATGACTTTGGCACAACTGAAAAAGAAAGTCCAGAATAGAAATCGATGTACAGCATATGTTTTAGCGCTATGTTCCACGGGGAACGGAAAGGAATGATGATGATGATGAAGTTAACATTCAGTAAAATATAATTCAGTTTGAATTTTCCACAGCTCTGTTGATGGAATTGCAGGAAGTGGATTGTCTGGTAGAGACAGAAGTTACTTATAGGCTCACTAATTCCAATGAAACCTAAAAACAAATCTGATTTGATCAAGGCAGAACTTTAGAGAGTGTAGAGTTTCTAAAGAACATCACCACAGTTCCTGGGTTGTCTGCCACTGGATTAAAGTGACACCATTATTATAGCATGTAGCATCAGTGCAGTTAAATATCTACTTGTAATGACCAGGCCCTGCCTCAATTTTGAACATTAATTTTTTTTTAAATGCGACTAGTTTTTTAACATTACACAGTGATTTGTTATTTACTAAGAATAGTGAATGCCAGTTTTACTTAAAGTTATCAAAAATGGAAATGTGAGTGAAGTGAGCAACAATAAAGATATTTTAATGTCTTAAAACTCAGTCCAAATCCATGCCTTCTGTCACCTACTGTCAAACTAAATGTTGGCCCTTATACTAAAGTGATCATTTGTCCTCTTTTCCCAAGACCGTTCCTCTTTTTCACCTTAAGATTGAGTGTTTGGGCAGTTTTTTCAAAAGTGCAATTTGTCTGGCGGTTTCCCCTCGGAGACTGAAAATGGCATTGAAGAAGCCTATCTTATGCATGTATATTCTGTAAGGAGCAAGTAAATACAGAAAGAACTGCAAAGCAATATAGTTCAGTTATTGAAGGGCAAAATTGTGTTAACTCTTTAAGTCCCAAGAACCGTTATTTCGTTTGACCATTTTTACCCCATCAACGTTATTTCGGTTCGTAGCTTTTGCTTTGGTTAAAAGGCTGTTTTCGCATTTTTAACAACCAAAAAGGTCATTTTCGATGGAAAGAATTTCCTTTCCCTTGAAACATGATCGTTGAACAAAAGAGCATGTGTGTTTACTTGTTAATTTGTGAATTTTTAGCTTTTATTTTATCAGTTTCGAAATTCTTCTTCTTCTTCTTCGTTCATCCTGAAAAGGACGGTGGTTGCGTTGTGTCTGTTTACGCCTAAGCTGTGATATCTGCACCTTTCTAGTTTCGAAATGACCACGACCACTAGATCTAGCACTTCTCAGAGATTAATTTCAGATCAAGTTAGGAAGTCATTTCAAGAAATTCTAAATGATGATAATAATTCAGATTGTGTTTGTTATACTGATCACGATGGAAATGAGTCGGATTATCGATAGGAGTCTGAGATCAAGTCATATGGAAGTGTAGATGATAATAGCATGTCTGATGGCAGCAATGACAGAATGGGGGCAGGATAATGTAATGAAATTTAAACAAATTCAGGAGATTTGTCTATCAAGAGTAAAGAATGTGAGGAGGGATGATCATGTTGCAATACATTATATTATCGACACCAAAACTGTGCAAATTATATTTTCTTTTCCCACTCATTGACGTGTTTTGAAATTGTCTAATTTTACAGGCCAGCGACCTGCTTTTGCATTTCTGTGAAAATAATGATTTCCTGAGGATTTCTAAACAAAATCATAATTTTTATATTATCACAGTACTTCTGTGTATTATATTTTTAGTTTTCTTCAGATATTTACTTGATGTGCAGTGTCACAAGCCAGTAATTGCCTATTTTTTCTTCAGTGCTACATAATATTCTTCTATCAACCTCCATTTTACCTTGCATAACTAATAATTTTTTAAGGAATGCCTTTATACATAACACACCAGCAATCTACATACATTTACCTACATTTTTATAAATAACAACGAAAGTATTTCTGCACATGAACATCATAAAAATGTATTACTAAAGACCACTGTTAATACACACTAGGTTGGCCATTTTGGGTTGGGCCAAACCCATTTTTGTTTAGGATTGAAAAAGTTAAATATGTGATAGACATTCTTAAGCAGCTCTTGTATCAAGAGTCCGCGCCCTCGTAGATTTTGAATATGCCCGTTGAAAAATGAAGAGGCGGATTCGGTAGTTTGTGTGACAAGTTTCATGAGGATAATAAATGAATGTACTTCAATTGTTTAAAAGACTTCAGGAGATTTCACATATTTTTCATGTATGACATGGAACACTGACATGGAAAGATGTGCGAGCTTCTAGGCAATATTTAATTGATAAAGATGTTGCATTGGATGATGCAAATGCTTTGATCAACTCAACAACCTGAATAGTTGAAAGTAACATCAATTATGAAGGATTCATACAGTTGTGGCACATGAGAAGCGAATCAAATTTTAAAAACAGTCAGTAACTGTTGAATTTCATTCTGAATTTTTAATGACCGGAAAATATTAGTCTGCGGTGCCTGGTCACAACAAAGGAAATTCACAGGACAAAAAGATAGAAACATATCCAATGTGAATTCCATTAACGGAATTTTGCTTCTGCAATATAATTTAAAAGAAGTGTCCTAAGGTCAATTCCATGGTTATTTACAAGAAAATAACGAATTATTAAAGAAGATAATGTCCGCTAAAATATAAATAAGTAAAAAAAATAAATACTACTACTACTACTAATAATTTGATCAATAGGCCCTACTGATTAATATGTAGAAAGTTAATTTATCTTAAACTGATTATAAAACATACGTTTTAAAGGACATTTCGTTTAAAATTTTTGTCTAACCTTTATAAAACTAGGACTAGCTCTAGTCATCACAATCATGCATTAACAGATTGTCACAATCATGCATTAACAGATTGTCACAATCATGCATTAACAGATTGGAATTATTAAGTCCTCTTCTTTGCCTTGTCCTCTTTTTTACGTCAAAAAATGTCCTCTTTTTGTGAAAAACTAAATGGTCACCCTACTTTTTACACTGTGTTAATTCATAGTATTTACCTACAGGAACCAAGTACAGTGAGTTTAAAATCATCTGCGGATGAGTATGAAGACTGAACTACACCTTTCAAAAATTGCGGTAAACTAGTTTATAGGCCTTGTATAGGCTAATTGTCCCTTTTTTTAGGTGCCAATCAGCGGATCAAATGTCACCTATGCAAATGCTATTTGTGGCCAACGTTCAAAATGAACAACAACTAAATGTGCGTACGTCATTTATGTCTGATTACTAAGCAAAAACTCCAATGACTTGTTAAAATATTGAATGATTACGTGTATCTTAGGTAATGCTAATAAAGCTAAGGAAAAAAAAGATCTCTGAAGACGCCATTTTGAATTTGCCCAGTTGGGTTTTGTTTACAATATTTGTTGTCTGGGTAAGTTTGCATGCTAAGTTTGTATTTTAACGGATACTTTTATTAACTGCATATTAATCGCCTTACCTGTTCGCCAGGAATTCAAATGTTTTAACTCATTACATGGTTCAGGTTTACAGAATGGGTCCTTCCACTTCCCAGAAAGTCGGTCGAGTTTATTTTGGTTTCATTTATTTTGATAACTCCTTTTATGAGACAGGTTTAGGGGAAGTAACTACTATTTATCATCAATGTCATAGGGTGAAAGGGGATTAAATATATGACACAGCGTAGGTAATGGATGGGGTGCAAGCACTAAGACAGTACTCACGTTTTACAAATCTTTTATTAGAGGAAAAATAGACTATGGAAGTATAATATAATGACTCTGCTGCACACAGTAACAAGATTAAATTAGACAGAATTCAGCATCAAGCTTCATGTACAATAGCAGGTGCAATCAGATCAACATCAATGGGGGCTCTAGAGGTGGCTTTAGGAATTCTACTCGTGGAATTACGGAGAAAGGAGTTAAGACTAAATTACATGAACAAAGTTATGTTAGATAAATCTCACCCATCACATACAGCTTTTACTAAATGAACATTCCTTTAAACACTATGATACATGCTTAAAGGGCTTGGGCCTAATGCCAAGAAAGCACTCCTCAAGATTATGAACTATAGCTCGAAGCGTGGAATTGTACCACAGGCCTGGAAAGAAGCAGTACTAGTTCCAATCCTTAAAAAGGACAAAGACCGAATGGACCCCAACAGCTACAGACCCATCAGCCTGCTAAGCTGCATGGGAAAGCTTATGGAGAGAATGATCAATACCAGATTAAGTTGGCACCTCTAAAAAAACTAATTCTACTGCACCAACAGGCAGGCTTCAGGCAACATAGGTCTACAGAGGACCAAGTCACCTACATTGTACAGGAAATCGAAGATGCTTTCCAAGAAGGAAAGCACACATTAGCAGTCTGGGTAGACATGGAGAAAGCATTTGATAAAGTTTGGAAAGATGGGCTAAGAATTAAAATGCTTAAATATGGAGTCTGTGGAAGAATGTATAACTGGATCCGTCACTATCTAACAAACAGAACAGCTAGAGTGCAAGTGCACGGACAGTTAAGCAAAAAGACTACAATGGAGCAGGGAGTCCCACAGGATTGGGTCCTTTCCCCAACACTCTTCCTTATATATGACATAACAGAAAACATCCACAAGAATGACCACAACTCCCTCTATCCTGATGACCTGGCCATGTGGACTTCAGAAGAATACATCACCACAGCAAGAGTGCGCATGCAGGATTCACTGCTAGCCCTTGAAAGTTGGTCCAGAAAGTGATTGCTCAAAACCAATGAACAAAAAACAACACACACTATTTTTACCTTGTCAAACAAACCACAGCAAGCAAAGCTACAACTAAATGGGCAGTTAGTTCGAGAAGATGAAACACCAACATACTTAGGAATCACACTAGACCGCCGAAGGACGTGGAAATCACAGATAACCAAAATACAGCTAAGAGCTAAACTTTGCATGGCCATCATAAAAAAGTTAGCTGGTACCACATGGGGTGCTGATGAGAATATCCTCAAAAAGCTGTACACAGGCAGGGTTAGACCTGCTATGGAATACGGCATCACAGCCTGGTCGATGGCAGCAAAGTCAAATTCTGACAGTAAACACTCCAAAACCAAGCAGCACGTATTATAACAGGGGCCCTAAAGTCCACAAAAATCAACCGTATGGAAAGCATTACAGGGCTAGCCAATGAAAGACAGACACAATCAGTCATTTTGATTTGCCCAGTTTACAATGATTGGACAGGAGATACAATGCCACTTTCACGTAGCGGCAATTATTCATATTATTTCTCATCATCAAATCATAAAAAAGAGAGGGTTAATGCCAAAAACAGATATCGACCAGTAAATATACTAGGTCCTACAGTATATAAGAGGTGTTAGGCACAGAATTTCAGGTACTAGCGCGCAGTGGCTAGCCTCGTAAGCTTCGCGCAGGTGTGTCCCTAGTTGTGTGCGACGGAACGAACGGAGTAATTTGTCTTCTCTTTGTTACTTTCACAATTGCCTCCACGGCTGGCGGAGTTGTGAATTTTAAAGTTGCTACCAAAGTGAAATGGGTTCATTTTCTATACAAGACAACAGGAGGCTGAGACCCTTGGGAGTCATGACCCAAGTGGGCCCGCCCCCTTAGAGTGTAAAGGAGTATACTGGGCCGAAACACTTGTCGGATTGGGGGGAACGCTTCTGATGATCAGATTGCCTCCTGTTGTATCGCTCTGTAAAGAGTTTCCTATCATAGTTGCATGGTCAAACCAGTGACAATCGGGAAAAGACCGATAGACTTCTGGAAAGACAGATGACACTGGGAAAGACTAGAAACCGACTGACCGGGTTAGCACCCCGTAAGCTGTATTACAATTGCTACAGGACCGAAAAAGTATAGATGCACCCAGGATTCACCGAAAGGGAGGGGGGGGGAGAATGATGAATCCACAGGCGCCTCATTGGAATCGACCAGACCCGTTACACGGACTTCGAGCTCTGAACAACGGCTGGAATTTCCATGTGCCTGTGATAGGAAATTCTCTACTCAGAAAGGAATGAAAATCCACAGAACGAAAAAGTGGTGTGGGAGTTTATCAGGGGGAAATCAACAGCGCTCTGTCTCGACGGGTAAGACGTTAGAAGAACGCAGCCAGAAGTCAATCCACAGTGCTGAGTACATTCAAGTTGATCTGCCTGATGATGATCTCACACACTTCTTGGACGGTGTGACGTACGTCTAAGTATGACAAATGAATTTCCCTGACTCGATGGATGATAACAGAATATTGGCCTCTCATAACTTTAGAACCCCTGATCATCTGTTGTAACTGTAACCCGCATGCAGCATTTCCACGAGAATTTTACACGCTGGATCATTAATATGTAGTCTGCTATCTTCTGTGAACTTTGAGATCGCATGGCCTTTGATGGGAGATTAAAATCACGCCCACAACCATCTCTGAGAACGATTTATAGCAATCTTTTCCTTAACGCCGGCCCAAAAGAGGACGGGCCACAGACTCACTCCTGTTTCTAGAGCAATTAACAGCAGATCATTTTCTTACCTGGCTGTCACCCCGCCTGGTGGGAGTTGCCAAAGCTCTCAGAACAGTGGCACCATCAAAGACAGACAGATCTCAGAATTCAATCGCAGCGGTACACGATCTAAAGAATCAGGGAACTTTCAGCTCACGGAGTTAGCTTCTCGAGAAACTTTTCACACCCTCATGCGAGCAAGCCTGAGACGGAAGAAAATCGGTAGACCGGGGAAAATGAAGGAATCGCAGCGGTTAACACAACGGCGAGGTACCTCGGATTCTGCTCAACTTCAAGAAAGGTGCGAAAACCTAACACGCCCTATTCAAGTTACATTCGAGAAGTATAAATAGAGAACTCCGAAAAACTGCATTTTATCGTTCGCTCTGACAGAATCCTAGTTTCACTAGCATAGTCGGATTACTGCTTGATTCCACCTACCTTCGCGACTATTGGATTGTATTCTTTCTGCGCAGACGGTAATTTATACATTAGCTTCGAGTGATCAGTGGTCGAGTTATTTCAATTTATTTCAATGGATTGTGGTGTAAATTTAACCTTATTAAATAAACCCATTTTCAAAGTTCTAGTGCAAACTAATGTTACAGCTAAAAGTATTTCCTAATACAATTGACGCGTAAATTAATTTTGCAGATAGATAGATGTGCTTTAATTATTTTTAACTCACGGGAAGTTTTCCCGATTTGTTAATTGACGACGCTAATAAGTAAATAGGCTAACTGTAATTTATCGCGTGTCAGATTATAATATAATTTGTAATGCATTTCTTGTTTTGATTATCTTTCATTCAGAACGATCATTCAACCTGCATCCCAGCAATTATTAATTATATACAGAGTTCTGCCAACTCAATTCGATAACTCCAGTTACATATGAACTTTTTTTTAAAGCTAAACTTGTGGCGACCTGTAATGGGCCCCGCTCCTCTGAATTTAACTGAGAATAAAGCTACACAAGAAAATACTTCGAAAATACTAGTTCATATAGAGTCCTTAAAGAAAAACTGGAAGCAGAACATATTTTATTCACTGCCCTATTTGTGAAGAAAAAACATCGATCTACCTGAACACTGTCTGTCACGTATATTCAGTGGATTTTACCCCTCCCCCCCGAAGAAGAACTTACCTCAGTGTTTTTCTTAACTTGTGACATTACGGAAAAAGAAAAGTTATCTCCTCCAGCTGTGCCAATTTTAGGAACCACACCATACCTCACGCCTAGCCAAGTGCCTGTGCCTTTCTTTAGGAACTTTATCTAATAAACAAACAGTACCGTTAAACTTCAACGTCCAGCGATTTCGGGACACTGTGTTAACTTCAACAACCCGCTAATCTGGGGCTGTACACGGAAGAAAATACTTTTACCTAAGCCAAGGTTTAGTGCTGTTTTGTGATGTATTTCCTATGAAGTGCCAGAATTCACCTTTCGGTAAGTCTGCGTGTGTGTTTGTGGGGATGGCCAGCCCTAGTGTGTTTTTTTTTAATGAAAGGAGATTTATCTTTTCTTTACCCTTTTAATTAGTTCGACCTAGTATTAAGGTGCATTATATTCCTTGTACGGGATCTCTCCTAGCGGGATTGGGTAACTGTGTTCATTCCCCCTCCCGTAAAATTTGTTGATTTAAAGGGAGACAATTGAGAACCCTAGCTTTTTCTCTACACCCCCCCCCCCCTTACTGTAACCCCTTGCCTCAGAGTAATAAATTTACCAGTGGGTTAAATTGACTATCTCTGATCACCTCCCCCCCCCCCTTTTTCTTGTCTTTGGGACCGGGTCTTGTCTGTTAGTAAATATAAACGGGAAACGGTGGATGAGATATTTCTCCTCAAAAACCCCTCTTCCCTTGTTATATTTGTATTCTGTAACCTTTGATTTTTTGACTGTAAATGTACAATTATGTGTGACTCCTTTATGATAATAAAGGTATTAATCTTTATTTGTGTTGGTTGTCGGTTGGCCTAAAACTCCAAACATTTCCATTTGTGTAGGCTGTATTCATGTACGTTGAGCGACAGAATCACCAAATCGGTGAGTGCGTCTGAGCGACTGGAACTGACAAACAATTGTTTGTTCAGAAGAGAGATAGGAATAGTCTGTGAGAAACAGATATTGTCGTAATAAGAGACTGTCCTCGCCCTTCCCAGCGCCTGTGAATCTACTACCTCACTCTCCTAAATCCTTATTCTTACAGAGCCTTCAATATCACTTTACACTCTAAAGGGACCAATATTCATCAGCACCCTCTCAGATAAAAATTACGACAATATATGGTTAGCTCGTTCGAGATTCTGAACCTAGTTAAAATAGAGTGTGGTTGATTGTCTTTGTGAAGTAGGGTATAATCTTTAAAAGTATTACTTCCCCTAGACCAAGCCGTTCAGTATTTGGGCCAACCACACAATAATTAAGACAGGTTTGTTTTTCCACAGGAACAGGCAGTTAGTGATAATAAAAGATTTGTCACCTTTGTATTCTCTGGCAGAGGGAATAATAAAAATTTTTGGTTATATAATTGCTGGGACTGCGTGATTGTTTTACAATCACTAAAGGTTATGAAGCGTTTGAGTTGAGCTAAGCTAAAGACGGATTGTTCTATTTTTTAAAATTAAGTTAACTACGTCTCATCTCAAAATTGTCTTCAGGGACGGAGTTTGTTGTTAGAGAATTAACATTTTCTGGGAAAATTTTTTTGTTTCCTTTTAAATTGTTTTAATATAAATCTTTCTCTACTGTTAGTAAGAGTAGATTCTTTTCTAGAGTAACTTACCAATTTAATTGGCATAGTTGCTTGCGTTACGAGTCTTAAGTGACAATAATAGCGGCGATAAGTTAACACACGAGGTCATTAAGTAAATTTTTTTTTAGTTTGGTTTTTCTCGTAGCGGCTTTGAGTTTTTTCCCCTTCTTGTTCCATCTTACTATTCTCTAGTCTTAGAAGCATCCAGTTCTTTGACAATGGCAGAGAGAATTTAGGATAAGATCCATTTTGAGGCAAGAGGCCAAGGACTCAGGACTAGACACAGAAGCTGCGAATCTGTTTACCAACCAGGAACTGCAAAGGTATGACGCGGAGGAAGAGATGACAGAAGCTAGGAAGAAAGAAGCGGACGATCGTCAATTGGAGCAGAAGAAAATTGAGGCAGAGATGGACGCCCGCAGGGAAAGAGAGAAGGAGAGACAACGTGAAGAGAGAGACAAGGAAAGACAGCATGAATTAGCGCTCAAGGCTTTAGAGAGTAGGAGTGCCTCTACTTCAAATAATGGAGAGCCATCTTCGCCCCAGTCTCAAACAATGGATCTCTCCAGCACTCAGTCTGCCCAATTAACTGCGATGTCTTTTGCTTTAGAGTCTTTTCCTAGCCCTAACGAAAAAATTGACAGCTATCTAGAAAAATTCGAAAGGCTCACAAATCTGTATGGGTTAGAGAGTTCCCGCTGGGCACTTAAACTCTCAACGTCACTAAAAGCGAATGCTTATGACGTATACACAAAGCTGGGACCGAACCAACATGATTACGACATGCTTAAGAAGGCCTTGCTAGAGCGGTTCGAAATGACCGCCCGAAAATTTCTGCAAATGTTCAGAAACAGCCGAAAAGAGAGCACGGAAACATTCCCCCAATTCTCTTCACGTCTCACGGGCTATTTGACAAAGTGCATTGAATTATCTGATCTACCTCTTACATATGAGGGACTACTTGAACTTGTTCTTGTGGAACAGATAAAGGCAACTTTGTCAAACGAAACCCGTAGATTTTTGGCTGAACAGGGCGCAGTCAGGCTTGAGGACATACTCAATAAGGCCGAACGCTATACCAATGCAATGGCCGAACTTCCCAGCACTAAACGTAAACCCACAGATGAGCCATCTCGTAAACAAAATCTAGAGCAGTCATCCTATTCCTCTAATTCCTCTCAGAATTATAACCAACGAGAAAATAATACCCAGAGACCTCCCCAGGAAAAATCGAAATTCTACAAAACCCGATACCCCCCCAACAACAATTCTGATCAACCCACCAAGCCTACGTGGCAGCGCGGCCACCAAGGTCAAGGAAAAGGGAAGACCCCTACACCAGGAACGTCTGATCAGGGCAAACAAACCGGTCCAAACCGCGTTGCATGTTTGCATACAGCCTCGAGAGGTAGAGTCAATGTCAGTGATTCTCAACCTGAGGGGGACCGACCTTCAACTCGAGGAACTGTAATTTTGAATGGTACCTCAACTACTTGTCTCTTTGACACTGGACTAAGCTTTAGTTGTATTGTTGCTAGACACCTAGTCAAACCAGGTCAGGAGACAGAGGAAACCGTCAAACTTAGTGGAGTTCTCAGGAGTGATGCACCCAGGACGCTTCCTATCGCACTGGTAGAAATACACTCTGACTTTGTCAGAGGAGTTATAAAAGCGGCCATTATGGATGATCCTATCTACCCAGTTATCCTCTGATGTAGATATGTGTTTATTGGGAGACCAAAGGAGCCGATTGTGGCAGCGGTAACCACAAGAGGGCAAGCCAAGAAGGAGAGGGAGCCTGCGCCAAATTTGTTGCCGAACGAACTGAAGGAGGCGCAACAAAAGGACCCTACTCTAGAGCTCTGCTTTAAAAAACTGCCCATGGCTAAGGACCCCAGACACAACGGAGACATCTTTTCTAAGGATGGCGTATTGTATCGTAGAACGGGCAACCCGGACACGGGGAATAACCAGCTCCTAGTACCGACGCAGTACCGAAGCCAGATCTTAGAGATGGGGCACTCTCTTCCCTTTAGCGGACATATGGGACAAAACGCCACTATTCAGCGAATAAAAAACCCACTATTGGTGGCCAGGAATGAACTCTGACATTATCAGGTATGTGAAATCCTGCGCCCAGTGCCAACGGGTAGCACCCAAGCACTTGACACCCCCAGTACCCATGGGGCAAATGCCAATAGTAGGGACTCCATTTGAACGGGTTGCTGTCGACATCATTGGACCCCTGGAAAGGACCAAAAGAAAGCACAGGTTCATCCTTACTTTAGTCGACACTTGCACAATGTGGGCCGAAGCTGTACCGCTAACATGCATAGATTCCAAGCATGTTGCAGAAGCCCTCGTGCAAATCTTTACACGGTTGGGATTCCCTCAACAAGTGTTGACGGACAATGGATCCCAATTCCGTAGCCTGTTAATGGAGGAGATCTTTAAGATCTTGAGGGCCAAACATATCCACACAAGTCCCTACCATCCGGCCGGAAATGGGCTCGTGGAACGTTTTAATGGCAGCCTCACTACCATGTTACGTAAGCTGGGTCAGGAGAAACCAGAAGACTGGGACCTATACATATCGGCTGCCTTATTCGCCTACCGAGAGGTTCCCCAAGCGTCTACGGGATTCCCGCCTGCTACACTTTTATTTGGCAGACCTATAAAGGGGCCATTAGAAGCCTTACTTCGGTCCCTGACAGACCAAAAGGCTGACGAGACAGTCGTCTCTGCAAGCAAGTATGTATCTGAGCTCAAGGAAAGGGTAAAGCTAGGATGGGATCTAGCTACTACCAACCTTAAGAAAGCCCGCGCTAAAATTACTAAAAGATACAACAAAGCTGCAAAAGAGAGAGAACTACAACCAGGGGAGAAAGTTTTGTTGCTACTCCCAACCGGAAGCAATAAACTTCGCATCGGATCGCAAGGGCCGTTTACCGTCCTTAAAAAGATCTCACGTACTAATTACAAGATCTCCATTAAAGGAAAGGAGAAGGTCTTCCATATAAATCTGCTCAAGAAATATCTGGAAAGACCAGTGCCATCCTCAGAGCATCTCCTGGCTGTCGCCATAGCAACGGAAGACGAGGAAGATGATGATGGTTGCATGGAGTACACATTGCAACCCATAGAATCCTTTAAAGATGTCAAGTTCGGCGACAATCTCTCACCAGAACAACAAACAGAAACCAGGGCGCTACTACAGCAGTACAGTGCAGTCTTAATGGATGTACCTGGTCGAACAAATCTCATCGAATTTGACATGAAATTAACAAACGAGACCCCTGTTCGAACCAGAGTATACCCCATTCCGTACGCCAAAGCTGATGCACTTCGCGGAGAAATAGACAAGCTGCGTCAGGCAGGAATTATCAGCGAGTCTACATCTCCTTACAGTTCGAGTGTAGTGCTGTTGCAGAAGCCCAATAAGGAAGTTCGGCTGTGTATTGATTACCGGTTGCTAAACGCTGTAACGGAATTCCAGCCTGAACCGCTCCAAACTGCTTCTGAGTTGTTCACCAAGCTCAGCAAGGCAACAATTTTCTCCAAGATTGACCTCAGTAAAGGTTATTATCAAATACCAGTCAAGGAGGAAGTTAAACCTTTGCTAGCTTTCAGCACTAGTGAAGGACATTACACATTTAATGTAATGCCTTTCGGACTGCATAACGCACCAGGAGGGTTTACCAGGATGATGAGAAAGCTTTTAGAACCCTTGCAAAGTCCCCACATCCATAATTTCATGGATGACATCTTAATTGCATCGGAATCCTACAAAGAACATATTGCTACAGTCGCTATGCTCCTTAGGAGACTACAGGAAACTGGTCTCACAGCCAGACCTAGCAAATGTCTCATCGCATTTGAAAAGCTGGTCTTCCTGGGGCACACTATTTCTCACGGCTGTAGTTGGCCTATTAAGAAGAACGTGGAGAAAATAGTGGCAGCAAAAAGACCCCGAACAAAGAAAGACATCAGGTCATTCTTATCACTATGCGCTTACTATCAGAAATACATCCAGAACTTCAACGGACTGACAGCACCTCTGACTGACCTCACCAAGAAAGGTTGTCCTGATAAGGTCATGTGGAATCAAAAGTGCGAACATGCATACAGCACTTTGAAAGGACAGTTGTCGGCATACCCCATCCTAAGGTTACCTGACCTTAAGAAACCTTTCATACTGAGAGTTGATGCGTCAGGTCAGGGCATCGGGTCAACATTGCTGCAAGCCAAGGACAGTGACCCGAACATGCTATTCCCAGTAGCTTACGGCAGTCGGAAACTGAATAAAGCGGAACGCAACTACAGTGTCGTTGAAAGAGAATGTCTCGCTCTGATTCATGGCATCAGACGCCATCATGAGTTTCTGTATGGTACTTCTTTCACGGTGCAAACAGACCATGCTCCACTAGCTTTCCTGGGTGCCAATAAGGAATTCAACGCAAGGATAATGCGTTGGGCCTTGCTATTCAGTGTTTATTCCTTCAAAGTGGAATATATTTCAGGAAAACAGAATGTCGGAGCTGACTTCTTGAGTAGAAACTGGACCACGGAGGAAGAGGAGAAAATCGACGATGCCAATCATCCTAAAGCTACCGATCAGGGCAGCTTCATTGTCATAAATGAAACATGAAAACGAGTTTCCACGTCTCAAAAGTGGGGACGATTGTGACGTACGTCTAAGTATGACAAATGAATTTCCCTGACTCGATGGATGATAACAGAATATTGGCCTCTCATAACTTTAGAACCCCTGATCATCTGTTGTAACTGTAACCCGCATGCAGCATTTCCACGAGAATTTTACACGCTGGATCATTAAAATGTAGCCTGCTATCTTCTGTGAACTTTGAGATCGCATGGCCTTTGATGGGAGATTAAAATCACGCCCACAACCATCTCTGAGAACGATTTATAGCAATCTTTTCCTTAACGCCGGCCCAAAAGAGGACGGGCCACAGACTCACTCCTGTTTCTAGAGCAATTAACAGCAGATCATTTTCTTACCTGGCTGTCACCCCGCCTGGTGGGAGTTGCCAAAGCTCTCAGAACAGTGGCACCATCAAACACAGACAGATCTCAGAATTCAATCGCAGTGGTACACGATCTAAAGAATCAGGGAACTTTCAGCTCACGGAGTTAGCTTCTCGAGAAACTTTTCACACCCTCATGCGAGCAAGCCTGAGACGGAAGAAAATCGGTAGACCGGGGAAAACGAAGGAATCGCAGCGGTTAACACAACGGCGAGGTACCTCGGATTCTGCTCAACTTCAAGAAAGGTGCGAAAACCTAACACGCCCTATTCAAGTTACATTCGAGAAGTATAAATAGAGAACTCCGAAAAACTGCATTTTATCGTTCGCTCTGACAGAATCCTAGTTTCACTAGCATAGTCGGATTACTGCTTGATTCCACCTACCTTCGCGACTATTGGAGTGTATTCTTTCTGCGCAGACGGTAATTTATACATTAGCTTCGAGTGATCAGTGGTCGAGTTATTTCAATTTATTTCAATGGATTGTGGTGTAAATTTAACCTTATTAAATAAACCCATTTTCAAAGTTCTAGTGCAAACTAATGTTACAGCTAAAAGTATTTCCTAATACAATTGACGCGTAAATTAATTTTGCAGATAGATAGATGTGCTTTAATTATTTTTAACTCACGGGAAGTTTTCCCGATTTGTTAATTGACGACGCTAATAAGTAAATAGGCTAACTGTAATTTATCGCGTGTCAGATTATAATATAATTTGTAATGCATTTCTTGTTTTGATTATCTTTCATTCAGAACGATCATTCAACCTGCATCCCAGCAATTATTAATTATATACAGAGTTCTGCCAACTCAATTCGATAACTCCAGTTACATATGAACTTTTTTTAAAGCTAAACTTGTGGCGACCTGTAATGGGCCCCGCTCCTCTGAATTTAACTGAGAATAAAGCCACACAAGAAAACACTTCGAAAATACTAGTTCATATAGAGTCCTTAAAGAAAAACTGGAAGCAGAACATATTTTATTCACTGCCCTATTTGTGAAGAGAAAACATCGATCTACCTGAACACTGTCTGTCACGTATATTCAGTGGATTTTACCCCCCCTCCCCCCCGAAGAAGAACTTACCTCAGTGTTTTTCTTAACTTGTGACATTACGGAAAAAGAAAAGTTATCTCCTCCAGCTGTGCCAATTTTAGGAACCACACCATACCTCACGCCTAGCCAAGTGCCTGTGCCTTTCTTTAGGAACTTTATCTAATAAACAAACAGTACCGTTAAACTTAAACGTCCAGCGATTTCGGGACACTGTGTTAACTTCAACAACCCGCTAATCTGGGGCTGTACACGGAAGAAAATACTTTTACCTAAGCCAAGGTTTAGTGCTGTTTTGTGATGTATTTCCTATGAAGTGCCAGAATTCACCTTTCGGTAAGTCTGCGTGTGTGTTTGTGGGGATGGCCAGCCCTAGTGTGTTTTTTTGAATGAAAGGAGATTTATCTTTTCTTTACCCTTTTAATTAGTTCGACCTAGTATTAAGGTGCATTATATTCCTTGTACGGGATCTCTCCTAGCGGGATTGGGTAACTGTGTTCATTCCCCCTCCCGTAAAATTTGTTGATTTAAAGGGAGACAATTGAGAACCCTAGCTTTTTCTCTACACCCCCCCCCCCTTTACTGTAACCCCTTGCCTCAGAGTAATAAATTTACCAGTGGGTTAAATTGACTATTTCTGATCACCTCCCCCCCCCCCCTTTTCTTGTCTTTGGGACCGAGTCTTGTCTGTTAGTAAATATACCAAAGTTGCTGTGGCCACTGCTTATATATGAAATAAGCACAAGTACAGTGGAAGCCATAGAGAAGAAGGTCAACAAGTTCATGAGGAAATGGCTAGGAGTACCACCAGGTCTGTCAGATGTAGCACTGTACTGCAAAAAGTCAAAACTTCAGCTTCCTTTCAAGTCAGTTGTTGAAGAGTACAAAGTTGGAAAGGCAAGGCTTGCAATGATGCTACGCGAGTCAGCTGATGACGTGGTTAAGTCCATTCAGCCCACACTGAAAACGGGAAGGAAGTGGAAAGTGGAAGAAGCTGTTGATGCTGCCCAAGAGTCACTCAAACTGAGGGAGGTAATCGGATACACACAAACGAATAGACGGGGATTTGGTCATGGAGACATCCGCTGGTGGTCCAAGGCATCAAGCAGGGAGCGCAGAGACATGGTAGTTCAGGAGATACGAGAAGCTGAGAATGATAAGAGGTTGCAAAAAGCAGTGCAGCAGGTCCAACAAGGCCAATGGACTACATGGGAAGGAGCCCTGCAGAGGTCCTTGACATGGAATGATATATGGCATATGGCACCTCTTAGGCTCAGCTTCGTTGTCAGATCACTGTATGACCTGCTGCCGTCGGCCACCAACCTTGTGAAATGGGGAAAGTCGGATGATGAGCAGTGCCCCCTGTGCCAGGGGAGGCAGACACTTGAACACGTGCTCTCAGCGTGTAAGGTGTCATTAGGGCAAGGGCGATACACTTGGCGCCATAACAAAGTGCTAAATGAGCTTGCTGCGACAATAGATCTGGCAAGAATGAAGGCGAATAGCAAAGTCCGGCCAGACACCGCAAACACATACTTTCTGAGGGCAGGAAAGTCAGCACACCCCAAACCGAATAAACCTGGTAGCAGTTTACCATCTCTTCTTGATTGTGCAAATGATTGGGAGATGGCGGTAGACCTACCTGGACGAGGGGCATATCCAGAGAGTATCAGAAAATCGCGGAGACGGCCGGATATAGTGCTTCATTCTGCAGCAACGCTTCAGGTCATACTGATTGAACTGACAGTGCCATTTGAATCCAGATTAGATGAGCAACATTCGTTCAAAGCGGCCAAGTATAGTGATCTGGCCGCGGATCTGAGACACGATGGGTTCACTGCAAGGGTCATGGCTGTTGAAGTGGGCGCAAGAGGGCTTGTGGCTGCATCAGTGTATGATCTATTGAAACTGTTGGGGCTGAGGGGACAGTCGAGAACAAGGGCCCTGAAGAGGCTTAGTGAAACTGCCGAAAAGGCATCAGGCTGGCTGTGGAACAACCGCAATGGGGAATGGAGATCGTAACAATAAACGCTGCGGTACAGAAAACACCAGGAATTTTTCTAAGTCCACAATACGCTGAGGTTTGTGGTGGACTAGTGAACGGGCTGCGACTCAGGGGCGACAAGCGGTGTATACTATAAGGGGTGTCAGTATCAAAAGTCCAGTGGGGAACGCGCAGTGGCGACTCGTTGACTTCGCGCTGGTGTCTCAGTGTGTGCGACGGAACGAACGGAATAATTTGTCTTCTCCTTGTTACTTTCACAATTGCCTCCACGGCTGGCGGAGTTGTGGAATTTAAAGTTGCTACCATAAGTGAAATGGGTTCATTTTCGATGCAAGACAACAGGAAGCTGAGACGCTTGGGAGTCATGACCCAAGTGGGCCCGCCCCCCTTAGAGTGTAAAGGAGTATATAGGGCCGAAACACTTGTCGGACGGGGGGACTTCTTCTGATGATCAGATTGCTTCCTGTTGTATCGCTCTGTAAAGAGTTTCCTATCATCAAACGGGAAACGGTGGATGGGATATTTCTCCTCAAAAACCCCTCTTCCCTTGTTATATTTGTATTCTGTAACCTTTGATTTTTTGACTGTAAATGTACAATTATGTGTGACTCCTTTATGATAATAAAGGTATTAATCTTTATTTGTGTTGGTTGTCGGTTGGCCTAAAACTCCAAACATTTCCATTTGTGTAGGCTGTATTCATGTACGTTGAGCGACAGAATCACCAAATCGGTGAGTGCGTCTGAGCGACTGGAACTGACAAACAATTGTTTGTTCAGAAGAGAGATAGGAATAGTCTGTGAGAAACAGATATTGTCGTAATAAGAGACTGTCCTCGCCCTTCCCAGCGCCTGTGAATCTACTACCTCACTCTCCTAAATCCTTATTCTTACAGAGCCTTCAATATCACTTTACACTCTAAAGGGACCAATATTCATCAGCACCCTCTCAGATAAAAATTACGACAGACGGGAAGAGAGATGCAATCAAGTTTCCACCTGCCACTGCAAAGGGGCTTTGGGAACAGCTGGACGAAGCCTTGGCAAAAGTGTTGGATAACAACCTGAAGCAGATAACTTTGGAGAAGAAGCTGGAAATCTTCGGCGACATAATATACCTGCACTGTCGCAAAGTGTTCGGAGTCAGGGAGGCAAGGGAAAGTAACCCACCGCGAAAAAAGTAGAAGACAAATAAAAATAGAAGAAATCAGGAAACAAAAGAAGCATGCCCGAAAACTGTTTAAGAATGCAGTTGCCACAGAGAAGGATGGGTTACGACAGGTTCGGGAGCACCTGAAAGGCCAACATAATGCCCTTTGTAGAGCAGAAAGGTTGTGCAGGAAGAGAGGGAAGACTCGAAGGGATAGGGAAAGATTCTTCAGGGAGCCCTTCAAGTTTGCCAAAGAACTGTTTGAGCAGCCACGATCGGGTACGCTAAACATCAGGAAAGAAGACCTGGAAGAACACCTTAGAATGACATATTCAGATGGTCGCAAAGATGAGCCGCTCAGCAGCATGGCATGCCTTAAATGGCCGAGTAACACCAAGCCCCCAACGGTGCAAGAGGTAGAAAGCATTGTCCAGAAAGCTCGGTGCAAGTCAGCTCCTGGTCCTAATGGTGTTCCATATGTTGTGTATAAGAGATGCCCTGAGGTGCTCAAACGACTGCTGCGTTTACTGAAGAATGCGTGGAAAACCCAACTTGTAAGCAAGGAATTGAGAAAGGCGAACGGAGTCTACATCCCGAAGGAACAAAATTCCACAGACATCAGTCAGTTTAGGCCAATCTCACTACTTAATGTGGAAGGGAAGATATTCTTCTCAGTGATGGCGTAAAGGCATACTACATACTTTCTGGAAAATGGGTACATTGACACTACCATTCAGAAAGGAGGTATCCCAGGTACACCAGGATGTCTAGAGCCTGCCACAATGATCTGGGAAGCAATCCAAAAGGCAAAGTCTGACAAACAAACATCCATGTAATCTGGTTGGATCTAGCACATGCTTATGGATCCGTTCCACACCAGATGTTGTGGCAGGCACTAGAAATGTATCATGTTCCACAAGAGATTGCAGCAATGCTGAAGCTGTATTTCGCAGGGTTTTCTGTTAGATTTTCAACCAGAGAGTACACAACGAAGTGGATTGGCCTTGAAGTTGGAATTGCGATGGGATGTACCATCTCTCCAATACTATTCGTGATGGCCATGCAGGTAATCCTCAATGCGGCTGAAGGAATGGCTATAGGTCCAAAGCTCGGTGGAATGTGTCACATGCCACCGCTCAAAGCATTCATGGATGATACAACAATTCTGACATCAGATGAACATCAGGCCCGGAGAATGTTTGCACGCCTGGATGAACTAGTCAGCTGGTGCAGAATGAGCTTCGAAGTCGAGAAGCCTATCAGTCAGGAAAGGGAAGATAGGAGAGGTCATCTTCATGGTTTCCAACCAAAGAATCCTTACTGTCATTGAGGAACCTGTTAAAAGTCTTGGCAGGGTGTACGATGCCTCATTAAAAGACTCGAAGGCAGTGCAACAGACAATAGAAATGGCAGGCAGAGGGCTACAGATCATAGACCAAAGCAGACTCCTGGGAAAATTCAAACTGTGGTGCCTCCAGTTCATGTTGATACCTAAGTTGCTGTAGCCACTGCTTATATATGAAATAAGCACAAGTACAGTGGAAGCTATAGAGCCGAAGGTCAACAAGTTTATGAGGAAATGGCTAGGGGTACCACCAGGTCTGTCAGATGTAGCATTGTACTGCAAAAAGTCAAAACTTCTGCTTCCCTTCAAGTCAGTTGTTGAAGAGTACAAAGTTGGAAAGGCAAGGCTTGCAATGATACTACGCGAGTCGGCAGATGACGTGGTTAAGTCTGTTCAGCCCACACTGAAAACGGGAAGGAAGTGGAGAGTGGAAGAAGCTGTGGATGCTGCCCAAGAGTCGCTCAAACTGAGGGAGGTAATCGGATACACACAAACGAATAGACGGGGATTTAGTCATGGAGACATCCGCTGATGGTCCAAGGCATCAAGCAGGGAGCGCAGAGACATGGTAGTTCAGGAGATACGAGGAGCTGAGAATGAGAAGAGGTTGCAAAAAGCAGTGCAGCAGGCCCAACAAGGCCAATGGACTACATGAGAAGGAGCCCTGCAGAGGTCCTTGACATGGAATGATATATGGCATATGGCACCTCTTAGGCTCAGCTTCGTTGTTAGATCAATGTATGACCTGCTGCCGTCGGCCACAAACCTTGTGAGATGGGGAAAGTCGGATGATGAGCAGTGTAAGGTGTCATTAGGGCAAGGGCGATACACTTGGCGCCACAATGAAGTGCTAAATGAGCTTGCTGCGACAATAGACCTGGCAAGGATGAAGGCGAATAGCAAAGCCAGACTAAGCACCACAAATACATACTTTCTGAGGGCAGGAAAGTCAGCACACCCCAAACCGAGTAAACCAGGTACAGTAGCAGTTTACCATCTCTTCTTGACTGTGCAAACGACTGGGAGATGGCGGTAGACCTACCTGGACGAGGGGCATATCCAGAGAGTGTCAGAAAATCGCGGAGACGGCCGGATATAGTGCTTCATTCTTCAGCATCGCTTCATGTTATACTGATTGAACTGACCGTGCCATTTGAATCCAGATTGGACGAGCAACATTCGTTCAAAGCGGCCAAGTATAATGATCTGGCCGCGGATCTGAGACACGATGGGTTCACTGCAAGGGTCATGGCTGTTGAGGTGGGCGCAAGAGGGCTCGTGGCTGCATCAGTGTATGATTTATTGAAACTGTTGGGGCTGAGGGGACAGTCGAGAACAAGGGCACTGAAGAGACTTAGTAAAACTGCAGAAAAGGCATCGTGCTGGCTGTGGAACAACCGCAATGGGCTATGGAAATCGGGACAGTAAACTCAGCGGTACAGAAAACACCACGAATTTTTCTAAGTCCACAGTACGTTGAGTTTTTCATTGTACTGATGAAAGGGTTGTGACTGACAAGCAACAGGCGGTGTATATTATAAGAGGTGTTAGGCACATAATTTCAGTTGCTAGCGCGCAGTGGCTAGCCTCGTAGGCTTCGTGCAGGTGTGTCCCTAGTTGTGTGCGACGGAACGAACGGAGTAATTTGTCTTCTCTTTGTTACTTTCACAATTGCCTCCACGGCTGGCGGAGTTGTGGATTTTAAAGTTGCTACCAAAGTGAAATGGGTTCATTTTCGATACAAAACAGGAGGCTGAGACACTTGGGAGTCATGACCCAAGTGGGCCTGCCCCCTGTCACGAAGTGGATTTAAGTTTAGAGTGTGTCCAGTGTATAGACAAGACCCTAGTTTGAGAGAGACTGAGAAGATAGATTTAGATGAGAAAAGATAGTGAATGTGGACAGATGGGCCTATTGGCTTCGAGGAATGAGAACCGAGATTGACTCTCCCTCGCCACTCGTGATTTCAAGAATTGCTGTAGACTTACACCCCCCCCCCCCCCAACCCTCTGGCTACCTTTACAAAAAAGGAGATAAGGGTGTACAAAGACCACAGACACACTATACAGACAATTATATATGCACGGTATAGTTAGCTATATATTAGAAAGACCGATCCATTGAACATTTATATAGTTTTATTAAAACAACTCCAAAAAAACTCAGTCACACAGGAAACTAAATACGTGCACTGTTGCACAGACCTGAAAACAAGAAAACCAATTAAATGGATAAACACAAACAAAATATACGACCACTGTCACTCCTTCTTTCACCCTGCTGGGGAACAAAAAAAATGATTTATGGTTTAACTACAACAAATGTGTGGGGGCTTCACTTTAGCCATCCCTCCCTACTACAATAATATAACTATTAACTATAACACCACAGTCTGGCTGCAGACGTACTAAGGGTCTACACTCTATAATGTTAACCACTGCTTCACAAGCACTGATCCACTAAATGACCTTTTTCATTTGCTAACCCAGAGGCTGTCCTAACACACTTTCTATCTGCATCTAACACCTCACTCTCCCCTCTGTTTCTGCTTCAGTGACTACTCTGACACTGCCGTATTCTGCTGAGGTGGCGTCTCCGATACGCCACTATTCTCTGTTTTGGTCGGGAAAGGAATTTTGACCCTCTCTCCTGCCCGGACCACTGCTGCTGATGACTTCTGACAATAACGACTAGATACTTGACTTAGTATGTAGAGGATTCATTGCTGACGAAAACGTAATTTCTCCTGCTCAGTTACCCCTCATTGGGTTTAGGGCCGTCGGTTTTATTATGACCGACTTTCTTAAACGACGACACCACGCCACGTTCCTTTGTTTCGGTGTGTGTAGATGAGCTTAGAGCTCAGGTTTTTTATGAAATCCGTTCGCTGAATGCTGCTTCACTGAAAATGGAACTGCTGCTTTTTTTTCTGTGACAGCCGTACTTCGCACCCGTAACCACCTCGTCATCAGTGCTCTTCACCTCTGCCGATAGCTCGAGCACTAGGCTCCTGAGACAACAACTTTCAGTAGTAAATTGGAAGGCCGCTTACACCCTCCCAATTCGCCGTGAAAACTCGCTGTGGAACAAACAACAACAACAGCTATATAACACGTCAGAAGCTACACATCTCAAACACTTAACTCCCCTAAAATAAATACCTCTCCTCTCTCTATTCCCGCACCAGCGATACGTAATTATTTATGCCCCAAAAGGGTCAGCCTCCCATGCAATCTCCCCTCTGATCTATCTATCCCTTCTTCTTCTTCTTCTTGCGATCGCATCTTTGATGATTACACCGTCAGACGAGTTCTCATGATGAATTCGACTGTTGTTTGAAGTTCCTCTTTAACTCCATATAGCTTTGAGTTTAGTGTTGAGTCATTGGGCCAGTATATCTTTCTTAACTGGTCATACAGAGGACAGTCCTGTAGAACATGCTCAGCAGTTTGTTCGTTTAATCCACATGTGCACAGTGGTGAAGCAGACAATCGTAGCTTGTGCATGTGTTTATTCAGTTTGTTATGCCCTGTCCTGAGTCGAAAAATAGTTGTCTGTCCCTGCCGGTCGAGAGTGTGATAGTCGTCTTTGGGTTGGTTCTGTTCTCTTCTGATAGTCTGGATAGCTCTCTTTTTCTCAAAGTATGTGACTTCATTATCTTCTTGTTCACATTCTCCTCCATTTTTTGCAAGTTTATCTGCCTTTTCATTTCCGGGTACACCACAATGAGATGGTACCCACTGAAGTATGGTTCTCTTTTTGGCAGCTACCTTGTTTAGTTCATTTCTCAGATGCGGGAGTTTACCACCCTTGAGAGCTTGCAGGACAGACAGTGCATCTGTGAGGATGACTACCTGGTGGCAGTCAGAGTTGGTGTTATAAATCATATTTGCAGCTTGCTCTAGAGCTTGAACCTCAGCTGTATAGTTGGAACAGAATTTACCAGTGGGAATGTGCCTAGTCTCATAGTGGTTGTCAGGATATGAGATAAAGATACCGGCACCTCCATTCCTAACAGCATTAGTTGCTGATCCATCTGTATAGGCATGTATCCATGATTGATCGGGATAGCTTTCTTGGATCATACTCAATGTAGCAGTTCGTTTTTGCAGATCATTATACTCACATCCACTTGTGAGACCACTGACTGTTGTATTAATTTGGAGGGCACTGCTGGCCTGCTCCCATGGTACAGGGTATAGGGTGGGCTTCAGTGGTGTTGTCTTCATGGATAGGTCTTCTTGATGCTGTCTTATAAGTCTTTTCCCCCGATGCACAAAGCTGCTACGCTTTAGACGTCCCAATGCCAGATCATCTAGTCTTGCCTTCATTGGGTGCATTGGCATACTGTTGTACTTTTCCATCTGGATCATGGTTTTTGTGTCTCTTCTATGGGACAATGTCTGTAATCCAGCAACCTTCTGCATCTCTGTTATTGGTGTAGTTTTCATGGCTCCTGTAATGAGCCTGAGAGCTTGATTTTGCACCTTGTCCAAAGACTGCAGATGTGAGTTAGCAGCTGATGACCATGCTGCTGAGCTAAACTCTAAGTGTGGTCTTATTACTCCATTATAAATCTTCTTTAGATTTCGTTCATTTGCTCCCCAGTTGGTACCTGCTAATTTTCTGAGTATGCCTAGTCGTCTTCGGGCCTTTCCTTCTGCATTTTCAATATGCTTATTCCATGTAAGCCTTTGGTCAAATGTCACCCCAAGATAGGTGGGGTAGCTTTCTTCCTTGATCACGGTTGTCCCTAGGTGTATGTTAGCTGATTTGTCCTTGGGGGCGAGGGAGAACAGTGTTGTGGAGGTTTTGTCTGTGTTTATTGTGATAAGCCATTTCTCTGCCCATGACACTAGCATGTCTGCTGCCCGCTGCATTCTATAATTTGCTGTGGTGACATTTTCATCAGCGCACCAGAGTACTAGGTCATCTGCATATAAGGCAGCTTTAACTCCTGCAGGGAGATCTTTCACCAGGTCATTGATGTAAACAAGGAAGAGTGTTGGGGAAATTACTCCTCCTTGAGGTACCCCCTGATGGAGCAACACTTTTCTGCTCTGCAGACCGTCAAGAGTGACTCTAGTTCTCCTGTTATGCAAGTATGACTGGATCCATTTCATCATGTTGCCTTGGATTCCACTTCTCCTAAGTTTTGCAATGAGGCCATCTTTCCACACCTTGTCAAAGGCCTGCTTGAAGTCGACCCAGATCGTTAGGACCTTTTTCTTCTCCTGGAAGGCATCTTCTATTGCTTGAGACAAGTAAGTAACTTGGTCTTCTATACTGTAGCATTCTCTAAATCCAGCTTGTTCCGGCACCAGGATCTGCTCAGACTCTAAATACCATTTCAATCTGTGTGGTTGACTATTCGCTCCATAGTCTTCCCAACACAGCTTGTGAGACTGATTGGCCGGTAACTTGCAGCCTCGGTCTTACATTTCCCTTTCTTTAGTATGGGTATTGTGATGGCTTCTCTCCATACTTGGGGTACCGTTCCTTTCAACCAGCTGTGGTTGAATATCTCAAGCAGTTTTGTCTTTGCTGCTGAGCTCAGATTTACTAGCATTTCGTTGCTGATTTTGTCTGGGCCGGGTGACTTTTGAAACTTAAGCTTAGAAATAGCCTTCTGTAGTTCTCCTAGTGTGATGGGTTCCCTCATTGGGGCAGGAGTATCTGTCTGTCCCATGGTTGCCAGTATTTCTTTTCTTATCTCTCTCTGATGGTCTATGTTAATGGGTAAGTTGCTTTCTGAACTGTATCTTCTAGCAAACAAGTCTGCAGCTTGTTTTCCTCTGAAAAGTTTGCCACCTTCATCCAATGTGATAGTCTGCCTTGGTGAGGAATGCTCTTCATTTAGAGACTTGACTAATCTCCAAAGTTTCCTGCCGTCTTTCTCAAGGTTCAGCGATGCCGTTTTAGTTCTCCAGCTTTTCCGCTTTTCTTCTAGCTTTGTTCTCTGAAACTCTGCTACAGCCTTTTTCCATTTGTTGTGAGTTTCAAGTGAAGGCTGAGACTCTGCGTCCTTTCTAGCCTTGTCCATAGCTTCCTGACGTTCTTGGAGTGTGCTGGACCAGTATGGTATGTAGTTACGCCGGCATCCTTTGGGAATGGTTTCTTTTGCAGCTTGTAGTATGCATCTGTTGAAGTCTTTTACCACTTCATTAATGTCTCTGTTCTGTACCTTGAGGGTAGACAGCAGCGTGTTCACCTGATGCCTGAATAAACCCCAGTTGGCTTTTTTGTAGTTCCATCTTGTAATGGCTGGGCCTGTACTGAGAGTTGCACTCTGGACAGTAAGAAAGATTGGGCGATGGTCGCTTCCCCCTAGTTGGTCTCCTACTTCTCTACTAATAGATCCAGCTATATCTGGTGTGGAGAAGGCAAGATCTGGTGTTGAGGTTGTGTGCCATCCTCTGGAGTAGAAGGTAGGAGTATCTGTGGCATTATTGACTAGGATTAGGGAGTGATCATCTTGCCAAGTTTCAACCTCTTCACCTCTGTGATCCAGATGGTTATAGCCCCAGCTCTGGGAGTGGCTATTAAAGTCTCCAACTGCTATAAAGTTTTACAAAGTAAACATTAGTCTGTTAATAACTCCCAGACGGGCTGACCTAGATCTTTTGTTCTGCATGACTAGCCACGTGTCACAACAATTCAAACTTTCGGGGAACCCCTCCTGTCTGTAATACTTAGAGTTCCTGTATTCTCAATAATGTTAACTTCACTCCTCCTCATCCAACTGAATATCGTCCCGAATTAATACTCAATTTATTAACAGTATACTTCTTCTTCTTCTTCTTCCGTCCTTAGCCAAAGACCGACCAAGCAGTAAGAGGCCATCACGCCAGGTGGCGTCTTAAGGGCAACAGCAGATTGATTTTCTCTGTTGTAGTTTCCCATCACGCCTAGCGGCGTCTTTAGGGCAACAACAAATAGATCCATCTGCCGTTGTTTCCGTAATCGGTGTGACAAGCCAACGGGTGATCAGCCCATTGGGTAACAGTATACACGTGCTTAAAATTACACAAATCCGCTCCCGTATATCTGTAAATTATCATAAATCCAAGATGCGGGATTTTCTACAGACCTTCTGTTAAATATTACAGAGCACACACTTAATATCTCAAAATCTTTACCCTCTCCTAGATGTCACGTGGGTCTTTATATCATTAAATTACCTACATCTTCTTCCTTTTCTCTCACCCTAATCCTTTCATTTTATTACTTTTCCGTACTTGTTTTTCCTGTATTTTTTCGCATCATTCGTTGCGAAAAATATATTTCTTTCCCATCATCGTTTTTCTTTCTCATACTGACTAGTAACCTTATTGCATCAGATGTCAGTCGCGCAGATAGCTGTGAAGATACGGTTCTCGCCAGACATACGTCTGCAGTTTCCCCCGGTCAGAGCGCGGCCCGACCAGATTTCTGGGCCTGAGGTGTGAGAAATTCGTTTCGCTGGACATAGAGCAGACTTTTGGTCTACCATTTTGTTCACCTGTCACTAGCTTAAGGTGTCAAACCCGGCATCTGTACGACGCAGTCGTAGACGGTTGTCTGAGATTTGCAACTGTCACGCGCATTTCTCGGTCACTGGTGGCAGTAACGTCACGCGTTAAGCTGACGTAAATGTTGGGAGTAGGGGAGATAATTTCGCTTGGCGAAATAAGTTTGGGCCCTTTGTCTGATTTTAAGATATTGGCCCGAGTTTGAAACTTTAATTTCATTCTCGCTCCTATATTCGCAGTAGACAGGTTGTTCGAAACAGAATAGCTGTTAGCGAAGTTTCTCAGTTTGTTTCGGCAATTTGTCGAACTTCTAGACTTCCTTAAATATTCAGCATATAATTCTTAAGTTGTGCGACTACCTGTAGTTCTGTGTGAGTGAAACGGTGGTACCCAACTTTACCAGCGTTCTAGTACGAGAACTTTATTTGGGAAGAAACTAATCACTTTCATTACCTGAACTGTAACAGTTAAATGAAGTAAGAGGCCTTCGCGCCAGAATTAATTCTTCCGGAATAACTCTTCAGTACAATTCAGCCCGTTGTGGCAAGCAAAGATCAGAAACATTCCGACAGAGTTTTGACTAGTACTGTGGTGACCAAATATAGTAACTTCCTGAAAGTAGACACCGATCTGACATTCCTTAAATTCTAGTAACCAAAGCTAATGACATTGTGCTCTGCTAACTTTCGTGCCTGGACAATATTTTATGTGACTTAATCAGACATTCGAAAAATTAGAACACCCAAGGAATCGTTCCCTGAGAGTTTAGTACGTCTTTTGGAACTGGGGATTTCTTGGTCAAGGACTGCATTTTCGGGTATGTGTGAAGGTCCTAGAATTGAGTACTCACACCACATTACATATCATTACCCTAGACATTTTACATAGCTACATTCATTAAGAAAAAAAATTGAGTGTGAGGTCGTAGTGGTAGCAAGAAAGGCCTTCTGACAATTCACAACTACATTTTATCTCAGGAGCCTTCACAGCTGGCCTCATACATTACATTTAGTAATATCACCATCATACAATACCATCAAACCCACTACACATTAAGTGCTTTATTGCCGAAAAAAGCAGCGATAGTTAGATTTTAATTTGGAGGAGGTATCCCAGGGTTAAGGATATCATCTTTTGATTTTGGTAATTTTTTTTCTCGTAAGTGGTAGGAACCAGTGTATCCTTTTTCCTATTTTCGTTCTCCACTAGTCTCAGTCACTGACATAATATGGCCGAGAGGGCAAAGCTTAGACAACTTCTCAGGGACGAAGCGAGAGAGGAGGGACTGGAAGGAGAGGAAGCGAAAGCTTTTATCAGAGACGAACTGGAGAGATATGATGCGGAGAGGAAAGCAACTGAAGCTAAAGAGCAGAAGAAGATGGACGAGGAAATGGAAATCCGCAGGGAGAGAGAAAGAGAGAAGGACAGACAGCATGAGAAGGAGAGGGAGGACAGAGAAAACTTTTCAGCAGTTCTCGTCTCGTCTAAAGGGATATCTAACAAAGTGCCTTGAGGTTTCACAGCTCCCCTCTACCTATGAAGGTCTTGAGGAATTTGTTCTAACAGAACAAATAAAGAACACTTTGTCTGCGGACACCCGGAGATTTTTGGCTGAGCAAGGTGCAGAAAAGCTTGAAGACATCTTAGAGAAGTCTGAGCGTTATCACAATGCGCTGGCTGAACTACCGGCCACAAAGCGGAAACCGACAGAGGAGCATTTTCGAAAAAATAATCTAGAGCAATCTTCTCAGGCTTCCAACTCGAATAACCACAGAGAAACTGGACCTCAAAACCCCCCTCCTGAAAAATCCAAGTTCTACAAGAACAAGTACCCCAACCACCCCAAACAGTCTGATCAACCCGACCGCCCTACATGGCAGCGTAGCCAGAAAGGACAAGGTGGCAAAGGGAGAACCCCTGAGCACGGGACATACGATCAAACCGAGCACACCGAGCCTAAACGCATCGGATGCTTATTGACAGTCTCGCAAGGCGGAATTATTGATAGTGATTCCCAACCTGTTGGGGATACACCCTCAACGCGAGGTACTGTTATTTTGAACGGTTCTCAAACTTCTTGCTTATTTGACACGGGGCTTTCTTACGATTGCATTGTTGCCAGAAACCTGGTTAAACCCGGTCAAGAGACAGGAGAGACCGTCAAACTTTGTGGAGTTCGTAAGAGTGATGCACCTACAGCGCTTCCCATCGCATTGGTGGAGATACACTCTGACTTTGTCAGAGGTATGATCAAAGCGGCTGTTATGGATGATCCCATCTACCCAGTCATACTTGGCGGGAGATACGTGTGTATTGGGAAACCGGAAGAGCCGATTGTGGCAGCAGTAACTACAAGAGGGCAAACCAAGAAGGAAGGGGAGCCTGCGCCAAATTTGTTACCTATGGAACTTAAAGAAGCGCAATACAAGGACCCTACTTTGGCACCCTGCTTTAGGAAACTGCCCATGGCTAAGGAACCCAAACAGCACGGGGACATTTTTTCTGAGGATGGCGTACTTTATCGGAGAACGGGCAAGCCTGATCAAGGTTACAACCAGCTCCTAGTACCGAAACAGTACAGAAGCCAAATCCTAGAAATGGGGCACTCTCTTCCCTTCAGCGGACACAGAACGCCACAAACCAACGTATAACCACTCATTATTGGTGGCCAGGAGTAAACACTGATATTATCAGGTACGTCAAATCCTGTGCCCAGTGCCAACGTGTACCACCCAAGCAACGGACACCCCCAGTCCACATGGGTGAAATGCCGATAATGGGAACACCATTCGAACGGGTTGTGATCGACATTTTAGGGCCTTTCGAAAGGACTAAAAGAAGGAACAGGTTCATCCTGACTTTAGTCGATACATGCACTTTATGGGCAGAAGCTATCCCGCTAACATGCGCAGATGCCACGCATGTCGCAGAAGCCCTAGTGCAGATTTTCACTCGGTTGGGATTCCCTCAGCAAGTGTTGACGGATAACGGATCTCCATACCGAAACCTGTTGATGGATGAGATCGTGAAGATCTTGAGGACCCAGCACATCCACACTAAGCCATATACTCCGGCCGGAAATGGGCTCGTGGAACGTGCTAATGGAAACCTCAACATGATGCTAAGTAAACTGGCACAAGTGAAACCTGAAGATTGGGATCTTTGTATTCCTGCAGCATTATTTGGCTACAGAGAATCTCCTCATACTTCCACAGGATTTCCGCCAGCTACACTCTTATTCGGCAGACCCATTAAGGGCCCGCTTGAAGCCTTTCTTCAGTCTCTGACAGACGAGAAGGCGGATGAGACAGTTGTCTCAGCAAGTAAATATGTGTCGGTTTTAAAGGAAAGGTTGAAACTAGGGTGGGACCTAGCAACGACTAACTTTAAGCGAGCACGCACCAAGCACGCTAACCGATACAGGAAAGTTGCGAAAGAGAGAGAACTGGAAACAGGAGAGAAAGTTTTGGTGTTACTCCCGACCGAGAACAACCAACTGAAGATCGGATGGCAAGGGCCGTTTACCGTCCTGAAAAAGATGTCTAAGGCTAACTACCAGATATCTATTCAAGGAAAGGAAAAGGTTTTCCATTTAAATCTCTTAAAGAGATACTTGGAAAGACCAGTGCCGACCTCCGACCATCTCCTGACGATCGCCAGAGCTGACGAAGATGATGATAGTGGCAGGGATATTCCACCGCTATCACAGGAAATCTTTGACAAATGTCAGAAGCGGCGACGCTCTTTCAAGCGCGCATGGGAGACATTCCAGAGGAAGGAAACTTTGGGGAGTAGACTTGAGTAGGAATTGGAGAGAGATGGAGGGGGAAGATGAGAAGGAAGAAGACAGACACCCCGAAGCTACGGTTATAGGAAATTTAATTCCATAACGTAGACATGGAGTGCTTCCATATCTTAAGGGGGGGACGTCCTGTCACGTGGGTCTTTATATCATTAAATTACCTACATCTTCTTCCTATTCTCTCACCCTAATCCTTTCATTTTATTACTTTTCCGTACTTGTTTTTCCTGTATTTTTTCGCATCATTCGTTGCGAAAAAATATATTTCTTTCCCATCATCGTTTTTCTTTCTCATACTGACTAGTAACCTTATTGCATCAGATGTCAGTCGCGCAGATAGCTGTGAAGATACGGTTCTCGCCAGACATACGTCTGCAGTTTCCCCCGGTCAGAGCGCGGCCCGACCAGATTTCTGGGCCTGAGGTGTGAGAAATTCGTTTCGCTGGACATAGAGCAGACTTTTGGTCTACCATTTTGTTCACCTGTCACTAGCTTAAGGTGTCAAACCCGGCATCTGTACGACGCAGTCGTAGACGGTTGTCTGAGATTTGCAACTGTCACGCGCATTTCTCGGTCACTGGTGGCAGTAACGTCACGCGTTAAGCTGACGTAAATGTTGGGAGTAGGGGAGATAATTTCGCTTGGCGAAATAAGTTTGGGCCCTTTGTCTGATTTTAAGATATTGGCCCGAGTTTGAAACTTTAATTTCATTCTCGCTCCTATATTCGCAGTAGACAGGTTGTTCGAAACAGAATAGCTGTTAGCGAAGTTTCTCAGTTTGTTTCGGCAATTTGTCGAACTTCTAGACTTCCTTAAATATTCAGCATATAATTCTTAAGTTGTGCGACTACCTGTAGTTCTGTGTGAGTGAAACGGTGGTACCCAACTTTACCAGCGTTCTAGTACGTGAACTTTATTTGGGAAGAAACTAATCACTTTCATTACCTGAACTGTAACAGTTAAATGAAGTAAGAGGCCTTCGCGCCAGAATTAATTCTTCCAGAATAACTCTTCAGTACAATTCAGCCCGTTGTGGCAAGCAAAGATCAGAAACATTCCGACAGAGTTTTGACTAGTACTGTGGTGACCAAATATAGTAACTTCCTGAAAGTAGACACCGATCTGACATTCCTTAAATTCTAGTAACCAAAGCTAATGACATTGTGCTCTGCTAACTTTCGTGCCTGGACAATATTTTATGTGACTTAATCAGACATTCGAAAAATTAGAACACCCAAGGAATCGTTCCCTGAGAGTTTAGTACGTCTTTTGGAACTGGGGATTTCTTGGTCAAGGACTGCATTTTCGGGTCTGTGTGAAGGTCCTAGAATTGAGTATGTTCCCAGAGGCAGCGAGCAAAGTTGTGAGTATAACTGCATGGCCATGGCTGAATGAATGAGTGTACGCAGATCAGAGTGTTATTTTACAGTTATAGATTGTCACCCATTTACTGTCTTAATTCTTTTTGTTTAACCTGCAGAATTTGTTACTATTTGCTAGAGTTTCTTTACTTCTTAGGCTAAATCAGATTATTCAACTCTGTGCATACCTTTACGAGAAAGGAAGAAAAACTCTTAGCCTCAACCCTACGTATCTATAACTCTTTGGGCCATCATCTGTTCTCTTAACGGGGTTGTGGGCTAAACCTAGAGTAAGATTCTAACGGGCTATCATACTTGTATCATTTTCTTAAATTTTATGACTATTTGTATATGTTTTCCTTGATGTAATTTTTGGTGTTGTGAGAAATTTGGATATGATAATTAAAATATCTCTCTTGAACAAAAAAAATCAGTGCGTTGGTCAGCTCGATCCCATTTATCTGTATATCATTGTTATAGTTTTTCCCACGTCTGTGTGTTTACCTGTCGTCACGTGTATGTGCGTGCCCGTGAGTAGATAGAGATATTAATATATATATATCTGTGTTTAGACTGTCTGACGCCTTTAAAAACGGTCGTAGAAGATAGGTGAGAGAGAGAAGATTATCTCGATTCTCAAAGACAGCTTCTTTATCACATTCTATCATCTCACGTGTGGGAAATGCTATTGTGGTTTTTTTTTTCACCAGCTCTCACTGTGACTATCACTCATTCCTACCTGTTCTGAAGGGACCAACCCTAGTCTTAATTCTCCTATCAAAATCTACGACACTAGATACGGCGATTATCATAGAAAGAATTTATGCACCCTTACATTTCCAGTTTATCTCTAAGATAATAATTGATGGCACGTTTGTTTAAGAAATTAAATTAAAACTTCCTGAGGAAACTTTACGTTACCCGGTCTTATTTAAAACCAACTATATGGTTTACCAACGGGCTGATCACCCGTTTGCCAGTCACTTCGATTACGGAAACAACAGCAAATGGATTGATTTGCCGTTGCCCTAAAGACGCCAATAGGCGTGATGGGAAACAATGGCAAAGAAAACATATCTGCTGTTGCCCTAAGACGCCACTAGGCGTAATGGCCACTGACTGCTTTGACGGTCGGTGGCTAAGGACGGAAGAAGAAGAAGAAGATATGGTTTACCCTAGTCGAATTTCTCCGTAGAGCAGACGAACTATGTATATAGAATACAGGCGTAGACTTTCATGGCATGAAGTTTTTCAACAAAGAGACCCACTAATGAAAATGCGCGAGTATATATAATTAAAAACCCCACGCTGACCTATGCCCCTACGTCATGGTTTAGCGTCCTTCTTAAACCAATGGAATTACTGGAAAAATTAACAACGGTGACCTCTGCCAATAGATTTTAAAGCATACTCACGAGTTCTGTTTATCCCGATCGCGCGCATTCCAATTGCGTCATGTTAAATCATGTTATGCTGACCGCGTGAGCAAATTTAACTTTTGATTCGTTCAAGCGCTCGTTCTTCTGTACATGGGTAGAGGTTTATCACCCACCCCAATTAATACAAGCGCCTAATACAATAAACTGACCGCGATTATTTACACAAAGAAAATGAGACTACGTGGTCGCGATTAATCTAGCGAAAAAAAACTGGTGCAAATCTAATATAACCTCCCCGGTATTCCCTATTATAAACGCAATTATTTACCTACAGAAAAAGACTAAACTCGATATTTTTACAGAGAGAAGAACTTTGTGCAACTCATATAGTTACAAAGAGAAGAAGACTGGGGCAAACTCAAATAGAAGAATGAAATGGGGCCTGTTGAAAGATAAATCACAGTAACTCTATCACACCCCCTTAGAGTGTAAAGGAGTATACTGGGCCGAAACACTTGTCGGATGGGGGGAACCCCTTCTGATGATCAGATTGCCTCCTGTTGTATCGCTCTGTAAAGAGTTTCCTATCATCTTATAAAATTACTGACACTGTATCCTAATTATAACCCTACGAACAAGATATTTTTCTTCATCAATTTAAAAAAAAAAAAAAATAGAAAATAATTATGGGGTTCTGTTTTTTAATGTAACTTTCACATCTGAGTTTATTGTTCATGTACAGAATAAATTTAACTGCCAGGTACGTCTGAATTTCCAAATTAAAATTAAAACTGAGAATAATCAAGTGTTATATATATTCTTCATTACTGTGTGGTGTAGAAACATGGACAATGAACAGACAATTGGAAGAAAGAATTGAGGCTTTCGAGAAGAGTGGATATATAGAAGAATAGAGCACATTTCATGAAAAAAAAGAAAACAAATAAAGAGGCCCTAGAAAACCTAGGAATGAAAATAGCATTAATGAAGAAGATCGAAATTAGCTAAAATATTTTGCAGAAGACCATAATAGAAGGCAGAGTTGAAGCACACATGCAAGGGGAAGACAGTGGTATGTGTAATGTTATGATGTATGTATATAATCATTACCTCGTCATCTACACAAGCACACACGTTTCAGAAGGGACTCAGTAAAAGCATGTTCAATTCGTAGCCATGTTTATTTACAGAATCTCGTACATGTCAAGATTCGCATTATATTACAATGTGTGGTTCGTACTTTAATGTATTCATATTACATCCCCCCTTTTTTGAAAAAAAATGTGTGCAACATTTCCAACGAAATGTTTCATGTGAGAAAGGATAAGTATGTGTAATGCTCAGTGTGAGTATATATGTCACTGTCTGTATCGGCTGGGAGGTGTCACTGTACGGCCAGAACGAGTGGTGTAAAGTGCTGGTGGTTCTGCGGAAGTCCCTGGTTTAGCTTGAGTTGGTTGTGATTTCGGCCTTGGCGCTTGTTGGTTTTGTGGGGCACCAAAGTCTGGAGTTACTGCATTGTCTGTTGAAAGCATGGGAATTCTCTGTTCTGTTGTATTCTGTGGGATTTCTCTTATGTCCACTCTGTTTCGCCTCAGGAGGTTGCTGCTGCTGTCTGGTCTTAAAGTATAGCTCCTGGGTTCAGGGTTTCTGGAAATGATTGTTGCTTTTGACCATGTGTCATTGTTGTGGTTGTAGGTAGTCACATGCTGACCAGGATATAATGGTGGTAAGTCTTTAGCACATTTGTCATAGTTGGATTTCTGAACTTGCTGACGATGCTGAAGTTGATCATATGTGCTGTCTCTATGTTGTGGACGGAAGTGGACCTTAGATGGTAGGAGGTCTTTAATTCTTCTATCAAACATAAGTTCTGCTGGACTGTCGATCTTACTGTCTACCGGTGTTGTTCTCCATCTCAAGAGTGCTAGGTGTACATCCTCTGTTCTTGTTTTCTTCATGATTGACTTGATAGTTTGTATCTGTCTCTCAATGAAACCATTAGATTTAGGGTATCTAGGTGATGATGTTGTGTGTTTGATCTTCCAGTCCTTAGTGAAGTTTCTGTATGCTTGACCTGAGAAATGTGGACCGTTGTCTGATCTAATTTCATCTGGGATGCCAAACATGCTGCAATACTTCTTTGTAATGTCTGCAATAACAGCTGATGGTGAGGGTTGTGGAAGTTTCTCAATGATGGGAAATTTGCTGTAGTAATCAGCAATAATAAGATAGTCATTATTGTCGATTGAGAAAATATCAGTTCCTATAATGCTCCAAGGGCTCAATGGTATGTCTGATGGTATGAGAGGTTCTCTGCACTGCCTATTTGCATGTTCTTGGCAAATTGAACAGTTTTTTACATAGTGTTTCTATGTCCTTGTTTATCTGTGGCCAGTAAACATCTTTCTTTGCTCTCAGTTGTGTCTTCACAATACCAAGGTGACTATTATGGAGCTGTTTAAGGATGATATCGCGTTGTGTTTCTGGTACAACAATGCGATCTCCTTTAAGGATCAGACCATCTTCGATGCTTAACTCGTCCCTCATCGAGTAGTATGGACGGATGTGTGTTGGAACTTCCCTGATAGAGCTTGGCCATCCATGGTATATCAGTTCTTTGAGAGAGTTAAGGATAGGATCTCTCATTGTGTCTTCTCTGATGTGTTCAAGCCGATTATCGCTAAACTTGACAAAATCAACTTTGATGTTTGGGGTAAGATCTGCTGTCTTGTTGGGGTTTGGTAGTCTGCTGAGAGCATCTGCAAGACCTATATCCTCTTTAATGTTGTTAATAGTTACCACACTCAGCTTTTCGCACATTGGTAAACCCAAAATTGCAGGTCCTTCAACATCTACCAAGTAAAATGTTGACAATGTCCATTCAGAGCCTCTGTATGAACATTCAAGTGTTACTGCTCCAAAACAGTCTATACTTGTTCCATTGTAAGCTCTTAGCTTTGTCCTGCCACTCCTACGTTTTACATCCCTTGTGGGAAATCCTTGCTCATCCACCTTGTCAGGCATGATCTGTCTGAATATTCTTAAGGGTAGAGTGTTACCTTGGGCACCTGTGTCTATCTTGAACCGAATATATCTTTCTTTGTGCCTTTTAATTCCTGGTATTCGGAATTGTACCTTGCAGAAAGCCTGCGTTCTCTTTGGTTCATTACTGAAAGTTAGTATCTTCACAGTATCAAAAGTGGAAGGATCACTTTCTTCACTGGAGTCAAGGTCCTCAGTCATCATAGAGTGTGTTTGTTTTGACGACTTTCTGCTGTGAAGTTTGTGTTGAGCACTGTCTTGTTTCCTCTTGAAACATAATTTTATCCAGTGGCCCCTCTTTCTGCAGTAATGACATGTAGAGTCTTTAGCTGGACAGTGGTTTTGTATGTGGTTTAGGCCACAACATTTACACATAGCACCTCTGCTTGTGTTGTGTTTTTCTTGTTGTTTCGAACCAGTTGCTTTGTTGTGTCTAGGTTTATAGCTTTTCACTGCATCCACCTGGGCTGCTAATGTACCTTGCTGAATTTGTTTAATGTTTAGTGCTTGTGCCTCGTGTTTCCTGCCTTCATCCAGAAGTTGTTGTAAAGTTAGCGTATCACTCTGGCTCAGTAGCCATTTCTGGAATTCTGGCATTGGTGTGCTAAGAAGAATCTGTTCAATAATTCGCTCTTTTTCTTCTTCGTTGCTAAATTTACATACTCTTGTTTTCTCCTTAATGCGAGTGAAAAAATCATCTAGGCTTTCACCACGTTTCTGTCGCAGGTGGTGAAGCTCTAATCTTGCCGCTCTAAAGTTTGTGTGCTTTATGATCAGACGCTTTTCAAATTCGTCCAATATGGCTACGGGGTCGGTTGCCGACTCAACCGGCATGGCGGTAGCAAAACTGTTGTAGATTTTCAAACCTTCATCGTCCAATGCTTCTAGGATATATGGAGTTAGGGTTTGTCCTTCCAGACCAGTGGTCTTGGAATATAGATCTATGCGTTGGCGCCATAACAAGAAAGCTTCACTCTTATCGTCTTGACCGGCGAATCTCATTTGCGGTGCGTTGCGATATTGTTTCGCCGCCATGGCTGACTTCGATGACGAAAATTAGCCGAATACTGTACTCACGTGTTATCGTGTAGCTGTTTTGCGTCAGTCCGGTATCGACCGCTGCCACCATGTAATGTTATGATGTATGTATATAATCATTACCTCGTCATCTACACAAGCACACACGTTTCAGAAGGGACTCAGTAAAAGCATGTTCAATTCGTAGCCATGTTTATTTACAGAATCTCGTACATGTCAAGATTCGCATTATATTACAATGTGTGGTTCGTACTTTAATGTATTCATATTACAGTATGATTGCATCCTAACGCATTGTTTGGGGCAGGGTGGATCGACGGGGTGGGAGATGTTATGGAACTGCTTAGAGACGGGGTTGGCCTTAGGGTAGATATTTATACCTGCATCCTAACGCATTGTTTCCAACTTTCTTCTCGTAGCATTCTCAAACAACGTAATAAGAATGCATTAAAGGAAGTTAGTGCACAGCAAAAGTTGATTAAGTGCACTGACTTCCTTTAACGCATTCTTATTACATCTTTTAGCTGTCCATAGTTTTCTGAACTTCATTCTGTAGAACTACGTTTCTGTGACCTCCAGGAAAATTATTGTTTATTTTACTTATTGTCCATTGTTTGCATCCATATCATAGGATCGGCTGTATGTAGCTCTGAACTCTGTCTAGCTTATGTGGACAAAAGTTTGTTGCACAGAATTCCTTTCATTTTTACAGAATGCTGTTTTTGCTTAGGTTATTCTTTATTTTTTTCTTTCTAAGATGCATCTTCTATATGATATTAATGTGAGTAGGTGTGTGAATACATTGACTTGCTTCAAAGTTGTCCCTTTTCATTTTGATGTTCTTTTCTTCAAGGGACCTTCTACGTTACTCCATTTCCCAACACTCAGTTTTATCTGTGCCTTCAGAGTCTAAACCCAACTTGAATCGATTTTGAATTTTTTTTTCAGCTTATGTTTGTGTCTGCTTCAAATATGTAATCTTCACATTTTCCTCTGTGCCAAACACTCACAAAATTTGTTATTAATAGTTAACATTTTCCCCATTTCTCCCCTAAAGATGGAAAAGTGGGTTATTTGAAGATGAAATGAACCAGCAGCTTATGATAATGATGAGGCGAGTGAATCGAACAAACTCATTGATTTGGAACTTGGTGTCGAATAGATGTAATGTTGCGAAAAATGAAATAAGAATTGTTATTGTTGATCAGAACTGACCTCATGGAACTCTGGACAAACCTATAGGTGCTCACTCTCCCCCAGCAAATATCAAAGGGTCCAGCTTCTTGATTCCTGAGCTTTGGCCAGGCAATCTGAGAAATCTTGGGCTTGTTTCTGGAATGCATCACATGGAGGTGTTTCGGTGTCTTGTTTAGTGTTCTAACCTTGAAAATCTAGCAGGAGCCTCTGGAATTCACTTGTATCCTGTCTATTCTTGGTAAGGAGTAGTATACATTTCTGACCTATTTTTTTTTTAAAGTCTGTAAGTTATCACCAAGTCTGCTCGGTAAATAGTAGTATGCTTTTTGTTTTATTTGAACTAGGATGTTCTCGTTGCTACTTTTGTATGGGCAAAGAATTATTTTATTATTCTTTTAATCTCTTCATATGTTGTTTGTTTCCTTATTTGTTATGTAGTGGATGAGATATTTCTGGCAACCTACCTATATTCCAGAGCATGTTCAGTTTTAATAAATTAATATGAAACAAACATAAAGGTATGTTTTCAGGCACTCATAAGAAATAAAGAAGTAGAACACTAGACAACAGAAAAACAACAGACATGAGTGGCTTTAATAGCTTTTAATAGTTTTAATAGCTTGAGTACCTTCACCTGTTGGCACAGAGGACATGAAAAGACAGATAAAGAAGCCAAGAAAGGTAGATCTGATAAAAATTATAATAAATGTTGGGATGAGTAAATCAGAGATTAAAAAGCTTAATTAAAGAAATAATAACAGATAAAAGGAAAGCAGAGTGGGATAAAAATCTGAAAGAAAGACGTGCATATAAGCTGTTTAAGGCTCCAACAAGAAAATGTCAGATATCTATGGAAATGAAAATTCACAGTAACAAGAAACTTCTCAGACTACAGCTGGGAAAAGTCTATGTCAGAATAGAAGAACCTTAATGGGCAGAATGTCTTCAAGTCAATAATAAAGAGCATTTCTTGTTATAATATGAGGTATGAACAACAGAGAATTCCAATAGTAGATGTTTTGCAGGCTTCAAATTCACTCATAAATATAGATGAGGTGTTAAGAATAGACAGACATACAATAATAATAGCCCCTTCTGTCATAACTGACTATGGGAATGAGCCCCTGAGACAGCCCTCAGCTGCTTATTTTCCCGGTGTTCCTTTTGACGTTTTCTCCTCTCTTCTGCTTGCTGTGAGAGCTTCTTTTTTGCCCAATCTGAGGTGGCACCGTAGATAGCATTGCCACTTGGTGAGATCGACAGCTTCATCCTTCCAGGTTGCCGGATTTATGTCCAGTGCCCTCATGCCTGTCTTGCACACATCTTTGAATCTCAGCTGCGTTCGCCCAGTTGTTCTTTTGCCATCTGCCAGTTGTCTGTAGACTATATTTTTTGGGATGTGACCATCTTCCATGCGTCGGACATGGTCAAGCCAGCGTATCTGCGCTGTCTAAGCAGTGTGTACATGAGACAGACCTAGGGAACTACATAATATAGTCAAACAGTATTTAACAAGAACAAAGTTAATATATAGTGATTGCTGGGTATATAGCAGGGAAGGTGAAGATCTAGTGGTGTTCTTAAAAAACATTACTTGTGACAAAGGAACGTCAATTAAGTATCAAACTTGACACATCAGACTTTTACACTCCACCCCTGCTTCTTGTTTTTGTTAGGTGTTTTTTGTTTGCCATTTTTTGTTTGGTTTTTTTTCTAAATTTGTTTTTTATTTTGTTTATTTTTTCATGTTGTTATTTTGTTTACGCACACAAACACACATTTTGGTCATTTTTATTTGCCTTATTAGCAATCATTAGACAGAAGATATGATGCCCTTTTTGCATATCAGCAATTTTACATATTATTTGTGCTTGAAATCACCATATATCCTAATTATAACCCTTCAGAGGTTGATCAGGATATTTCTCATCAGTTTAAAAAAAGAAAAGTCTGTCTGCTCTCATGTTTCTATATATCTTTAAATTTGTAGTGGTCGATTCTAATTGCACTTCATTAAATTTATAGCTGGTTACAATTAATACTTTTGACAGCCTGCTTAGTTTATAGTTCTTATGATTTCATTTAGTAGTTCTGACTGAAAGGGAATCTGCAAGGAACACTGTCTGGGCTTCTGGGCTATCCCTGTTTTCATTGCTTCAGTAAGTTGGAAAATTTCCAATGGCTGCTGAGATACAGGTTTCATGTTTTAGTTTTGTTTGTATATTTCCCCCTTCATTTTTCGTAGATGTGCTTGCTGGTCTGTCTTTTTAAAAACAAGTCCATTCTGCCGCTGGGTATATATTTTTAATGTGTTCCTTTCTGCCCCTAACTGACCGTCATTTTTGTTTTTCGTAACCTCTGGTATGCTGTCAATAAGTTTTGGAAATCTTGTTCTGAGGACACAATTTGAAAGACATTTAACCCCACCTTTTTTACGCGTGGAGGCATATCTGGAGTCATCCTTATATGACCACCCACTATGCTTACTTACTTAGTCGTTCCCCTTCTACCGTGAGGTGTAGAGGTTTGGAAGAGAGAGCGCCAGACCATTCTATCAGCTGTCTTCTTCCTGGACTGGTTCCATTCTAGTCCTCGGTCCTTCAAAGATTGTCTAATGTTGTCCTCCCAGCGGACTCTGGGTCATCCTGGAGGTCTGGATCCCTGGCTCTTTGTTTCCCATGCTTGTCGTGGTAGCCGATCTTCTCCCATTCTGCAGACATGGCCAAACCATCTTAGTTGGGACTGTTCTATTTGGGTCTGCAGCGGATGGGATTTTAGGCCTTGACGGATCATCTGGTTGCGGACCATGTCTCTTCTTGTTACTTCAACCACTTTCCTCAGATACCTCATTTCTGAGGTTTGGATCTGGCTTTTGTGGGTTGTAGTCATTGCCCACGACTCGCATCCATATGTCAAGACTGGGACATAGGTGGAGCGGTATACAGCCATCTTCGTTTTCTTACCAACCTCTTTCTTGCTGAGGAATCCACGATTTATGGCCTGAAAAAGTCTCCCAGCCGCTGCTTTTCGAGTGGCCAACTCTTCTTTGATGCCTCCCTTTCAGTCTATAATAGCTCCGAGATATTTAAAGTGGTCGACCTGCTCCACCCACTATGCACAATGCTATAATTTACATATGTGGAAGTGAACTTCTGTCTGTGAGGCTCATTACATCCTTACTGACTCTTGAAACCATCCACACACTTCCAGGGACCCCCTGTGGTGAAACTTGTTGAGACCCAGCATTGCACAATAAGCTTGGAGAAGTCACTTGAGCCCCAGATGTAACTCCTCGTCTTTTACCTGGTTGACTGCATGCAGGAGGATCTCACTATGGACCCAGTGGTAGGCAGGGGGAGCTGAGAAGTGGCTCTGTGCAAGATGTGACCATTCCTTGGGAGAGCCCAGAACCAGAACACAATATTTTAGTCCCCTTGGATGGTGAGGAATGCACAGTATGCCACACGCTTCTCACTTCTAGCTTGGGACCAGATGTGATGATCCTTTAAATGCAAGCCAAGCTGGAGAAATGCGAGCACATGGCTTCAACTCAACAGGTTTCAGAATGGCAAAAAAGCCTAGATCTACAGTATATATAATATCAAGAAGTCTTCAGTTTGGTATTGGCTGCAAAAGAGCGAGAAGCTCAGAAGCCCTAGTTAAACAACAACAACCCCTTTTGTGTTCAACTTAAATGACATTATGCCATATTTTAATAGACTAAATATTTTATATTATTATGTAGACTTCAAATTTGACAGTAGCTGAAACTAGAAAGCTGTTTTGTAGAGCTGGAAAGCAATATGTCATCACTATCTTTCTAAATGATAGATAACTGCTAAGGATCCCGTTACACGCCCATTGAGGCATATTGGGAATATGGTGTTAGGCCCATATTTTCTTGACCATCTGCACACTAGGGGTGAGGTGGTCAGCATCACGCCAGCCGCCTTAACCTTCCCAGAGTTGCTTTGGTACCCAATTCATGAGGCTGGGTCGACCCTGGAGCCGTTTGCGGTTTAAAAAAATCCCCCTTCAACTGGGGATCGAACCATGGACCACCGAGCTAGGAAGCCAGTGCACTAACCACTGCGCCACCTCGGCTCCCTATAACTGCAAGCACTAAAGAAATAAGAAAGAGATTACGATAACAACCACTGCTGCTAGAGATTAAAGAGGAAAGCTGAAATGAAGAGGACATACCGTTAGACAGAACTAACCAGTAGATACAGGCATGCCCTAAACTGGAGCAGGAGCCTCAAAGGCACACCTGAAGATGACAACTGAAAATAGAAATTGGAGAAGAGCAAGAACTGCAGCCGAATGTTCCATGTGAAGCTAAATGGACGGATGATTTTGAATGCCTCAAGTGATGAAGACAATGAGTTTTTAAATGATTAATTTTGACACAGGCGTCACAAGAACACTGAGGCTGAAGAGCGTCCTGACTGAATGCAACAGCAGACCCCTAATCTTTTCTTAAGAAATCATCATCATCATTACCCTTCAGCTACCCAAGCAACATAGACCATCAACAGAATTACACCAGCTCCTCCTGTCCTGTGCCATCAGTTCAAGCTCTGTCTATATCTTCTTTAATCCATTCATTTATGGCTTCAGTTCTCTTCTCCATGTTTTTTTGTGTCTGCCTTTATCTCTCTTACCCTGGGGATTCCAGAACATTGTATTGTAAAGCTATCAACAGTTTTCTCAATCTGTGTTCTGTTCATTACCGGTGTCTTTTTCTGAAGAAAACTTTCTTATTTTTAATGTTCTGTATTCTTCCATTATTCCACGCTATAAACTCTGTTTAAATTGCTCAAATAAAATTTTTACTTTAGACAGTACAATGGGAGTCTGCCCCATGTAGTTACCGGGGGTCTCTGAGGAGACAAAAGAAAAAATAGGATCACTGCTGCCTTGTAGCATTCTTGTCACATGAGGAGACCAGTACGAGGTTGTGCATGGAACCGGCAACCTCATCATGTAAAACATACTGCTACAGTAGCCATTGCTGCAAGAGCACAGCAATGCTGTAATGTAGGCTACCTGCATTGGGACCAGCTGTAGCAGTGGTTCCATATGGATCAAAAGGGGACAAGAAGAAGAAGACGATGTGATTCCATCTGAATTTTCCTTTAAAACTATCTACGAGCATTGATGTATATTTACATAAAGGCTGCCCATATACATATGTATAGTGTTGAAAAAGAAACCAATTACCACCTGTCAAATTCATAAAAAAAGTAGTGTAGTATACCAGCGTTATTAACATTCTTCTTTCTTTTCCCTACTTGCTCCTTTTGGAGCATGGAGCCACGTCTGCAGCTGGTCATATTAGTATCTTCTTATGATATTCCTGAGGTAGTAGTACAATTTTTTTATCTCCTCAGAAACCTCCTAGAACTATTATTATAAAATTATGAGAAGGTATTATACGCAGTATAAGTGTTTACAATATTTTAAGGTAGTATTAAGAAAGGAATACAGTATATGAAAATTAATGTTTTCAAAAATGTCATACACAATAAAGAGCAAGAAAAGAAACAAACTAATTGGACACTTTTCTGAAAGCATGCATGCTCTTTATTTCACCTTTTTTGATAGCTTCTTTAAGTCTGTTGAAACTAAAATACGTTATGGTAAATGTCCATAACCTTTTATTTGAAATTCTGAAATGCAAAAACTTTTGAAAACAAAGAGTTTTTTCCTAGAGCATCACTCATGTGAATAATTTGACCAAGCAATCTTTATTGAATAATTTATTATATTTTCTTTATATTTTTTGATAAATACACTCAATGCTATTTCTCAAAATTTATATGAAGCTCCATTTCCAAAGCTTTTTTTTATTTTTATTTGTGCAACAGTACACAGATTCAAGTTACCTCTAATTTTGAGTTAGTGGGCATGGTTGGAGACGTGGGAGAGATGAAAACACAGCTAAACAACATGGCTGCATATTTGAATATTGAGGAAAATTAGGATATACTGTTTTAAATGTACACTTTCTTCACAAAAAATATGAAAATACACTGACTGATAATGAAGTCAAAGATCTGTGATGTTGTTCTCATGGTAAACAAAGTGCCACAAAACTTCAGAGCACAGAGTGACCAACTGTGTCTCACACTGTTACCAGCCACACATGTGTCTGCAGCTGTCTGATATTTTAGTACCTTTTTTTTTAGAATTTCATTATGAAAATGTCAAAAAAAGAGTGCAGATTGGTGACAGTGAGAAGAAGAAAAGGAAGCGTTTCTAATTATCAATAGTGAAATGTACAACCACTGTGTGGGGAAGGAGACAGCGCTTTGTGCGAGCTCCAGTGATTTTCTTTCATCTGGTAGAGAGTAACTGCCTGTCTACTAACAAGACGTTCACTTAGTCATAAAAGACAGGTCTAAAGTGACACTAGCTTACTGACTACCAGCCTAGAGCTCATTGCATGAGTGGGTCTTTCTTCAAGACTTCTGTCAAGCCACATTAGGGTGTTACTGTAATATATTCCTGTACTGTACTACCATTCGTAAATCTGAAAAATTATGAATTCCAAAACACACCCGACCCCAAGGGTTTCAGTTAAAAGATTGTGGGCCTGTACCGATTGTTTTTAATATTGTTATGATGGCCTTATAATCACTCAGCTGGTAGTGCCATTTGAACCAAACTGAGATTCAGAAAGCATGGCATTTTCAAAACGGCCAAACACAATGACCTGATAATGGATTTGAGCCATGTTTGGTATACAACAAGTCAGGGAATATAACGTACTTGATCTATTTTAAATTTAGACCTGTAGACAAAAGTATGAACAACAGCGCTGAAAAATATTATGAAATTGCTCAACAGGCCCCATGCTGGCTGTGAAATGATTATGATGGATAACAGAATGTATGCCAGTAAGTAAATTACTAGCTTCACTACTGCCTCAAGTTGACTGATTTTGTTAAAATAATGATCTGGCAGTGCAAGTGTTTGAATTCAAACCCCAGCTTTGAGAAAAAAATTCAACAAGAGGATAACACTTCGGACTTACAACCCAAGTTGGCCTTCTTCTTAAATGTAAAAAAACTGAAGAGTTAAAATATTTGTCATGCTGGAGGGTTTCTGCTGATGATCATTTACTCTTGTTGAGTTTTCTATCCCTTCTGCTCATCATTAACCTTCACCTTCTTGACGAGCATAGACCTTCAGCAACTTCAGGCAAAATCTTTGTTTCCTGTGCCATCCATTCAGTCTTTTCATGTCTTCTTTATCCCTTTCATTGCTGTCTCCAGTTCTCTTCCCCATGAGTTTTTCAATTTAACTCTTCATCTCTTACCCTGGGAATTCCAGAAATAAGGACTGTCTTGTAATGCTATCAACAGGTGTCCTATCCGTGCCAGCATCTTTTAATTTCTTATTCCACTAGCACTTTTCAGGTGCTTGCTATCAGTTCCACATTGGTGATCTTGTCATACCATTGCTCAACATACTAACCACTCTAATTCAAATATATGCAAAGAATTACGCTGGAATAATAATCATATCATAAATAAATAAATATCAAAACAAACCATGTGACTACTGGTTGCTATAAAAACACACACTAAATATATCATATTGTATAGAAAAATGACTGCTTGTAAATGTATTTACGGCTTATGTCATGTTGATGCAACTAGCTAGCACACATATATTGCTTAGTGATTATTCAAAGTGCAAGATGAAAGCTACAGTACTTTAACTGGCCAAAAAATTGTTTCAAGGAAAAATCAAGTGCCATAGACTGCTGCCCTTTAGAATGATGGAAAATTCTGTTATGCTCTGGTTTCCCTCTCCCCTTCTCCTTTTTTGTCAAACAAATAGCTCTGAATTATGTTGTTACATTCCTTTTATCAAGCTTCTGCCTTCCCTGGAGTGAGCTAGACTTGATTCAGAATTCTGAAATAAAGTCAAAAGAAGATTTTGACAAATTTCATAATCTGTGCAGATGCACTCAGTAATATTTTGTAAAAGGTGTAGACTGACTTAAAACGTTACTGCACAAACACCTTTTGTGTGCCTAGTCCCATGGTTTGGTTTGGTTTTTTAATAGTATTTCCTTATGAATTACAGACTGAAATATTTGGATCACTTATTATCACAATCACAGAAGGTCTTACATTCAGTCTTGAAATTTTCTTTGTCTTTTCTTAATTTTCAATACACCAGAAGCTTTCTAAAAATTCCAAATGGATGATGGTTTGGTTTGGTTTTTAAAATTTTTCTTCATTGCTCATGGACAACTCCATCAGTGCTCTGATCTCCTCCCTTAGATCACACAAGGAGGATCTCAGCACAGGGCATGAACTCTGTAGCACCAGCAAGAATCCCAATGTGTGTATATAGGAATCACACATTCTGTAAATATTTTTGTGGTGGGTAGGTTTCTTATTTTTTAAATTTTAGCAAGGCAGCAGCCTATTCTTTACGATTTCCAACTGCCATGGGATTTTTAACGTGTGCAACTTGCAAACTGGACCTTTTATTTTTTTGCCCTTAACCAAGAAGGCTAGGCATCCGATCTCACTACCCAGGAGACCAGGGGGGAGTATGACATCATTAGGCCCACTGGTTCTGAAAAACATTTCCATAAATTATATTCCCTCAACTGGGAATCAAACTCAGTACCTCTAGAATTCGAGGCGGATGCCATACCTCTTAGCCACTCTGACCCCTCCAAATGGACAGTGCCTCACTTTACCTCTGCAAGGTCATGGGGAATCTTTATTTCCTATTTCATTTTAATTACAGCAATACATTATCATAAGAAATGCATCTTAGCCTTTACTATATACAAGAAGACACGATGTACATGTCACATTAATTTTCTCAAGAACTGTCTCCGTGCTAGGGTTATTCCCAAAGGGTTTGTCTCTAGCTTCCATCTGTCAGCTGGACTTCTTCATCTTGCTGACCAGCACCGCTTACAACAAGTTGGGAAGAAATGTTCCTTCCAACGTATGAAGTGCGTCATTGCTATACATAAACGCCAGCTGACTGAATCCAACCTTACTCAACAACTACGTCTACTGACTTCTTCGTGCCCGGCAGCGTTCCCTCTTATTCGCACTATTATCCATGACACGAATACGGAGCTCTACACTCGTTTGAACACGCATAAACAAGAGAAATTGCGCCGCTTCCGTCCGCAACCTCCTTCAGGGTCCTCTATTCAGTCTTCTACCCATGCTAAGTTATTTGCATTCCTCCAGATTTGCATCTGTCTCCTTATGAATTGTCTGTCCTGAGCAAAGGACTTAAGTTTGTTCTTCTTCGTTCTAATTTTGACAAATACTCTCTGCTTCAAGATGTTCACAGCTTCCATCGCCGCATGCGTCTAAAATATTACCATTGTAATGGTAATGATTCTACCAGGGTTTCCGATACTGATGATATCTTTTGTCGTTTTGACAAACCCAAACAAGACTGGACTCCAGCTCCAGGAGCTTCTCATGCTCTGGATTTATATATTGCCAATACTTTACATGACATTGACTAGCTTACTCTACACCGTCTCCGTCGATCTAACCTCACGTCTTCTGAATGGCGGGCATTGTCACACCTTAGAAAACGTGATGATATTGTTATCAAGCCGGCAGACAAAGGTGGTGCAGTGGTTGTTTGGCGTAGGGACTTATACATTCATGAAGGAGTTACACAGCTAGGTAACACCAAGTTCTACTCACCTTGTTCTGGTGATGCAACAGTCCGGAATAATCTTACTGTTTATAAGACTATCCATGGCCTTGTCCATGATGATCTTCTTCCTTCTGGTGCTTTATCTCTCCATATTTTTGATAGTAGCCTAGGTAAGCCTTCCTTTTACATGCTTCCTAAGGTGCACAAAATTGCTAATCCTGGTAGACCTATTGTTTCAGCCTGTTCTTGTCCCACTGAACGTATTTCTGAATTCCTTGATAGTATTTTCCAGCCTTTAGTCGCCAATCTGCCTTCTTATTTGAAGGACACTACTCATGCTATCACCACCTTTGATTTGATCAGATTCACGCCTGGCCGTACTTACCGTCTTTTCCTCCTAGATGTTTGTTCCCTTTATACTTCTATTCCACATGCTGATGGGCTCAAAGCACTCCAATGTTTTCTTGACTAGCGTACTGACCTTACTATAAGTACAGGTCCACTTCTTTGCCTTGCTGAGTTGGTTCTTACTCTCAACTTTATTGAGTTTAATGGCCAATTCTTCAACCAAATCAGTGGCATTGCTATGGGTACTAAGATGGGCCCTAGTTACGCTAGCCTGTTTATGGGCCACTTTGAATATTTGGTCTTTCAAAGTTACAGTGGACCGACCGATACCTGAGTTTTACCGCCGCTATATTGATGATGGAATTGGCATTACAGACATGTCTGAGGTAGACCACCGTCGATTTATTTCCTATGTTGGTAATTTCAATCCTGCCATCAAGTTAGTTCACTTCTGAAATTTCTACGACTTCAGTGAACTTCCCTGACATCACTGTGACCTACTGGTCTTAAAACGTCTGTCTATTATAAGGCTACTGATGCTCATGGTTTCCTTCTTTATACTTCATCTCACCCTCTTAGTTGTAAAAATTCTATTCCCTTTTCTCAACTTCTTCGCTTGCGTCGGTTATGTCACGATGACCAGGATTTCCAGCAGCAAGCTCAAGAGATGCTCGAGTTCTTTTGCCGACGTCTTTATTCAGAATAAGTTTTATCTGATGCTCTTAATCGCATCACACACGTCACTCATCAGATGGCACTCACAACTAAACCTTCTGTCAAATCTGACAGACTCAAACTGGTTCTAACTTTCCATCCTCACTGCCTGGCAGTGAAGAGAATTCTGTTTCGACATCTGCCTATTCTCCACTCTGATCCTGATACCAGAGAGTTGTTTCGTGATACACCTTTGGTGGCATATCGTAGGGATAGGAATTTTAGAGATATTCTTGTACACAGTCACTTGAGACATACTAGCCCTTCATACTTTGGTACTAAACCGTGCCAATGCTGTATATGTAAGAGCTGTCCGTTTGTACTCCAAACTCAGACAGTCACTTTTCTGAAAGGAAAATTTGTCATTAGAGAGTCTTTCATGTGCGAATCCAGAAACCTGATTTATGCTATCATCTGCAAGAAGTGTGGCATTACCTATATTGGTGAAAACTGGCAGACATTTGGCAGACAGGTTTCGTAAGCACTTAAATGACATCTATCATGGCAAACATTTACCGGTGGCCCTTCATTTCAATAGGCCTGACCATTCAGGTAATTCCGATATTCATGTCACTGCCCTCCTTTCATGTGTCGGTGATGGCCGAACTCATTTTTCGTTGGAGAATCGTCTTATTTTTCAAATGGGCTTTATTGTAGTATCTATATACTTATATAGGCTGACGAATACCATAATTTGAGGCTAGCAACAAAATCTATTTGGTATATCCTAGCTCTCAAAAATAATTTACTGCTCCCTGGCAAGGTGGCAGAGAAAGGATAGACTCTTCATTTGGGAGATAAAAGAAGCTGGTGTTTAAAAAAATGTTAACATTTATGTAGTTAAAAGTGACAAAATGATAAACTAACCAGCTAAAAGTCTGAATCAATAGTACCTCCCAGCACGGATTCTAGCAAGTCGTAGTTCTAACTCAAGGTCATCTAAAGAGTTATAATAGCTGCTGTATAGACGACCAAGTCTGCGGGATCTGGCTCTCTCTAGTTCCTGCAAGAACAAATACACAGCATGATTAGTCATTGTCTGGTCATCACATATGAGAAGGGAGCGCTGAAAGATAATGATTATATCTGAGAAGAAAATCAACATGTACGCTCGTAAAAGAAACTGCTGTAAAAATGATCACAGCAAGGACATAGTACTATGGTGCAGGCTTCCTGAAAGGGGGCCAGCTGCAATCGTGGCCCCATGCTCTTCAAGGAGCGTACACACTGAATGATGATGATATCAATCAATCAGTCAATCAATCAGTCAATACCCTTTAGCTCCCCAGGGAGAATAGGCCTTCAACAAGCACATGCCAAATTGTCCTGTCACGTGCCTTCCGCTCTAGTTCTTTCCATGTTTTCCTCATCATTTTCACTTCTGTATCTAGTTCTCTTCTCCACGTGTTTTTTTGGTCTACCTCTGCCTCTCTTTCCCTGGGGATTCCAGAACAAGGCCTGCCTTGTAATGCTATCAACAGGTCTCCTCAATGTGTGTTCCATCCATCACCAGCTTCTTCTTCTCATCTCTTGTTTCACTGGTTCTTGTCATCAGTTCCACATTTGTGACTTTGTCACAATGATGATATCGAGGAATGTTACTGAAATGTGAGGCTGTAAATCAGAGGTCACATTTGGCAATAGATCTTTGATAAGACAAGCAGATTTAGACATGCTTTCAACTGGAGCACAAAGTTGAATAGCAAGAGAGGTGAGGCCTAAAATAACCTAGAGAAGAACAGTAAAAGAGGAAGCCAAAGATTTTGAGCCTCAAGTGCAGAGCTTAAGAACATAGCCAATGATTTTGAGCCTCAAGTGCAGAGCTTAAGAACATAGCCAATGATTTTGAGCCTCAAGTGCAGAGCTTAAGATTTTAGCCAAAGACAGAAACCGGCAAAGAACAACAACTGCAGTGCCCCATGTAGTTTCTGAGGGTCTCTTAGGACACACAAAGGATAGGACTACAGCTCCCTCAGGTATATCATATAAGATGACTAATGTGAAGTTGTGTGAGGCTGGCAACCTCATCATATAAAACAAATTGCTATAGAAACCACTGGATGTTTGATTGGCAGAGTGATTAGAGTGCTTGCTGCAAAGTTATCAGGTTACGGGATTGAATTCTCATAGCCTCACGCTCTGGCCTACCCAGCTGTAAATGGGTACCTGATCCTGCTCTCATAGATGAGTTAGGGAAGGTAAAGGCAGTGCATAATTTATGAGAGTGACTCTTACAGTTGGATCAGTTATGCGCTGGTATAAAAAATATTGATACCACATAGTTTGAGCCTATACATTTGTTCAAACTCCTCATACCTGATGAAGCTGTTGAATTGTTCTGAGACCAAAAAAAAAATATATTAATAAATTATACGCAATACAGTGTTAAAATGAGAAATGACATATACAAATCTATTAGCATTTGAATTATTGTGATATAAAACATGCTAATAGTCTCATGCTGTTCTTTACATATAAAAAACTTAGTGATCATGGTGTACACTATTCTTTCGATGTACAGTGTTTTGTATTATAATCAACACATGCACTTTTAGCACTTTGCAGAATTGCATTTGTGGGCTTAAAGTCTGCACAGCATGTATCAATGTTAATCTTACACTGTAAAATAGAAGTGAGTGTGTCCGCACTCATGGACCTCCTGCAAATAAAACTTCAGCCCTTATAATGCCACCCTCTTCCTGCTTTGGCTGAGCAAAAAAGGTCTTAATAGATGCTCCCTTCTGCATTGCAAACATTTGTTCATGCAATTTCGATTTAAAATGTACTTTCAGATCATATAATCCTGAAGCTACTACTTTAATATCTTTGCTGCATAATCTACAAAAAGCTGGGTTGATCCTAACTTGGATGCATCTACAATGCCAGGGAAGAGTTTAACCCATTCGACTTGAAACTTACCATGACCTGCAAGCTTTTGTTTCTTTGAATTAGGCTCAGCCATCATTCAGTGGATGAAATATTTCAACTAATAATATTTGTAGACGAAGAGAATGAATAAAAAATACAACGAACAAAGCAAACGGCTAACAGCAAAAAAAAAATAATAATAAACAAAATTATGAACATAATATCAAATCTAGGAAGAAAAAACATACCACCAAAAATTTACAAAATTATTATTTACAAGTTGGTAGTCTATACCAGCGATAACAGATTGCCACTTTATTAAAAAATAAAGCAGCTAATCTTGAGCGCTGGAATAAAGTAGGCCTACTCAACGCAAACAAACTTTTTTTTTTCTAGTTATGTAGGGCCTACATAGAATATTATGACACTTTATCAGAAATATATTGAAGGGCAAGATATCAAATCTAGGAAGAAAAAAACGTACCACCAAAAAATTTACAAAATTATTATTTACGAGTTGGTAGCCTAGACCTGTGATAACACATTGCCACTTTATTAAAAAATAAAGCAGCAAATCTCGAGAGCTGGCATAAAGTAGGTCTACTCAACGCAAACAAACTTTTTTTTCTAGTTATGTAGGGCCTACACAGAATATTATGACAATTTATCGGAAATACATTGAGGGGCAAGATGTAGGCCTAACTGGAAAGATTAAGGCAGCGATTAAATTGCAACAAAGCAAAACAACAGCAATATTTAATAAGTTATAAGTACTTAGCTTTTTTAAAAAAATAGCATCGAAGTGTGGTGGCAAGCAAGCGTCGTCGTTGATAACAGGTAACTTTAAAAATACATCATGTCACGCTGAAAACCGAAAGCGTTTGAGGCTGAATTCAAGGTGTTTGCCGAATTCTTGGGTATAAAAGGATTTGATTGGTTGCTGGGAGAGACCCCAGTTTAAAAACGAACGCCGAGATTTCCGGAATTAAAAATAAAAAAATTGGTTAAAAAGAAAACCTGGGCTAGAAAATATTTTCTGATTTAAAATTTTCAAAAACTTGGGTTGGAAAATATTTTTAGAATTTAAAAAAAAAAAAAAAAAAAAAAATTGTGGGGGGGGGGGGGGGGGGGGGGGGAGAAAGATCCGTACAACGAGTCTGTACGGCCGTACACTGCTAAAAGTATCAAAAATCCGTACATTGTACAAAAAATTTGTACAAGTTGACAGGTATGTATATATTCTATTCTCCGTATATATACCCCCCCTAAGAATGAAGATTCTGTACAAAATCTTAGATGCCTGCCAGGCCACATGACCTAACTGGCATATTTAAAAAAAAAAAATAATAAAGGTATTCCACTTAATGTGTAAAGTCTGTAAACCTCAAAATGATCACTTTGAGACTCTGGCTATCACAGTTTTAAAATTAGCTCATAAAACACATTAAATGTATTTACAAACCTTGTCAGCTTGTAAATCATAGTAAATAGATGAGTATGGTCGACTGTAGAGGGAATCGCCATAGCGATCCCTGAAGCTGCTTCTGTATAACAAGGGACTCACTGAGCGAGGACGAAATGAGACATAGGCTGGTTTTGTAGATGTCAACTCTTCCACTTCTTTATCTGCATTGTAAAAATTATGAATGTACTAGCAACAACCCTTCAACATTGACAGGTTATTAATTATAGTGTGTTGTTTCTGTTACATGTATTACAGACAGTACTATAACTACTGTGGTCATTTCATTGCAGGCGACCGTCATGAGATATTTGTAGTGAAAATTATATGGATGTATTAAATATGAAGACATAGAGTAACCTTACCTAAATGACATGTGGAGCAGTGATAATGATCTAATGGACCGTAAATTGACTAAAAAACTAACATTTCTTTTATGACAACATGTCTCGTAATTATTCGTGCATCTTTTAAAATCTTGCCCAGGTCGACTTACTGCCTCTGAGAAGCCATGGTCGACTTACTGCCTCTGAGAACAACGTTTGAAGTTTGACGAAACTCCCGTTCATGTACTGTTTATCAATTGTGTTGTTGGATTCTGTCGTAGATTTTCGATAGGAGAATTAAGACTAGGTTTGGTCCCTTCTGAATAGGTTTGAATAGGTGATAGACTCAGTGAGAGTTAGTGAAAGGTAATAGAATTTCCACACACGTGAGATGATAGATTTTGATATAGTGGCTGTCTCTGAAAGTGAAAAGAATTCTTCTCTCTCTCACCTATCTTCTACAACAGTTGTTACAGCGTCAGACAGACTACACCAATATACATATTACGTATATTTCTATCACTCACAGGCACGCACATACAAGTGACGACAGGTAAACACACAGACGTGGGAAAACTATAACAATGATATATATATTATCTAGAACGAGCTGACCAAACACGATTATTAAGTTCAAGAGCGATTTTAATATCAGGAAAAATCGGCTCACAACATCAAAGAAAGTACATCAAGGAAAATACATATACACATAGTCATAAAAATTCAAGGAAATGTTGCAAGGATGTTAGCCCCGTTATAGTGTTAACTCTAGGTTTAGCCCGGCCCCGTTAAGAGAACAGATGATGGCGCCCGAGTCACAGATACATAGGGTTTGAGTCTAAGAGTTTTCTATGTTTTATCTCGTAATTATATGCACAGAGTTTGAAAAAAAATCTGATTTAACCTAAGACAAAAACACAAGAACTCTAGCCTTAGCAACAAATTATGCAGATTGAAAAAAAAATTAGGACAGCAACCGGGTGTCAAAGATATAATAGTGAAAATATCACTCAAACCAGCGTACACTCATTCATTCCGCCATGGCCTCTCATACATGTACTCACGACTTTGCTCGCTGCCTCTTGGAACACACTGATTTTAGATTTTCACACAGACTCAAAAAAATGCAGTCTTCTGCCAAGAAGTCCCCAGTTCCAAAAGACGTATTTAACTTGGAGTCTCCGGGAACGACTACTTGGGTGTGCAAATTTGTTCAAATGTCTGATTAAGTCACCTAACAATTATTCCAGGCGCGGGAGTTAGCAGAGCACAGTGTCAATAGCGTAGGTTTCTAAAAAAATGATGAATGTCAGGTCGGTGCCTTCCCTCAGTATAGGATTCACTTTAGTCACACCACAGATTTGTCCACAAAAATATATATATATATAGTCGGGAAATGTTAGTTAATACTTGAAGTATTTCGCGCCACCAGGCAGAAAAATTACGTAGAGTTTTTCTAGAAGAAATTAAGATCTGGCTCCAAGGTCCAGTATTTATCATTACAGTCTTTGAAAACCCGTTACTGGGATATAGTATTTCTGGCTAACTCGGGTTGCATATGCACTGTTTAGACCAGTGGTACTTAAGAAACCCACGTGGTTCAAAATAAGGACTGTCTATTTCTTCACAAGTATGGAAACTACTACTAGGTGCTGGTAAAGTTAGGGTCACCCCAAAACTTTCACTGTGTGGAGGAAAAATAACACAATTAATATAATAAACAGAATCTGTACTGGTTATAACTTACATTTAAACTTGCAAGCAGAGAGCTTTGCTTATCATTTAAACTTCCCGTGACGTAAGTTATATTTAAAAATCAGCAATCCTCATGAATTAGGAACACGTGCGTATTCCGCCACCATTCATGAGGCTCGATTCTAGAGTTTATACGTTAGTTTAGAAAAATACACTCGACTGAGTATTAGCAGTTAAATTAAATTCATAAATAGCTACAATTGCCGTTATAAGCTAGAAATTTTAATTTTATTCTGCTTTCCACTGAATGCTTCCCTAGAAAATATAATAGCCTACCACTTTATTTCTCTTCTGCGCTAAAGAAATAGATTAAAATGAATTAAGCGATTTAACACTTTAACACTCACAAAATCTATATATCTATCTGTAGCCTCGCTTTTCCTGGGGTGTAAACCGCTGACTAAAGGATGTTGATGGTGTTGTAGTGACAACGGTCCAACACGGGCGATGCTATTTGGATTTGACAATAATAACGCGAATGTTTCTTTCTTGGAACGTGAAAGAAGGACTTCAATAACAAGCCGGCACGTCAACGAGTGCCAATATGTATAGGGACGAACTCGTTAGATTTACTGACATCATAATTTATTTAGGACGAAAATACGTTGACGACAACAGGTTACAGTACTCCAACATGGATTTCACAGTAAACGTACATGTAGCATATATATGGGCATGGTACAGGCATAGTAACTTCCTCACATAAGATCAGGGTTTGACCTTGCGTCAATGTCATGACCGTTAGGACTATTCAACCATAAAGGTCTTGGAATAAATATATTGATTCTATCCTACAATTCTGGTCGGGTACTTTAGTAGCTTGGTACCCCTGACATGGCAGATCCATACATACTTGCATCTAATATAAACAACGAAGGTTATGTCCTAGTGCTTGGCTAACCTCTCTTCGTCGCCGTGACTCGTACGACGGCAATCCATATATTATTACAATCCAATAAACCGTAAAGGATGAAGCCTTGAATCCTTTATAATATTAAAATACTTTCGGTGAAATTCCCCGTTGATCCATTATAGCACCCCTTTGCAGAAAGGTGCTAGCTAGATGCCAACGAAGGATGGTGACACGAAAGTTCAAGTAAACAATTCACTTCTTACCAAAACTGGTTCGGACTTACGTGTAGTGTAATCCGACAATGACTTCTACCAAGAAGACATTGTACCAGAAGAATAACTAACCCAACACACTGGGTATATATAGGAATATAGGCAACAGATTCAATGTCTGGCTTGAGATGCTGGCTTTCATTCTTTAACCTCTGACGTCATCTGCCTTGCTTGGACACAAGCGCGCACGAATTCCCCTACACCAAATTGTGCATATTCGTGCGTGCGTGACAGAAGACATTTATAAAAACTAGCATCAACATAAGTTGGTGCGTACTCACTCAACCGAAGTATAACCTGATGACCACCCGTGAGTGTTTAGAATACAATAAAGGAGGCATCAGCTTCCTTCACACCGTCCGCAAAAAAATTTAATTCTATTAAATTTTTTTTCTTTAATTAACGCGGAGAGGTGAAACAAGCTTACAATTATGTATTATATACTAATAATACTAATAATGCAAGAGAGGCATATTAATCAATAAGAGGAGAGTGAACGAACAAAATCAAATTCAACTCAACTCAACAACAAATATGCATAAAAGCATATCATCACAATTGACCACCTTTGGAACATTGTGGAAGAGATGAAAGAAAATCAAAGCATAAAGGATGATTAATTGAAACCAAATGCAATAAGAAATAAAGAGATATGGTAATACATGAATTTAAAGGAAAAGATGAAAATGCATAAAAATTAAAAAATGAGAAGTGGCAAAAATCAAAGAATATGAATACAACACTTGAAGTCATCAACACACCTAACCGTGTCTAAGGATGAGTAGTATCATAGAATAACTACCAATGACGTATCACTATCTAAAATGAGTGATAGTTACTCGATGTAATCATTAGGATTAAAATATTTATAGTTAATTATATTAAACTAATTAAACTAATTAAATATGTTCATTAATCACAATGTACTGAATAATGTTTCAGTTCATTACACTGCTACAAGTTCAATTAGTTCTTGAAGATTCTAAGTTAACTTCAAAACCAGTTCATAAACACGAAGATCCTTAAAAGTTTTAGTATGTTGAAATACCAAAGATTCCACAAAATAGTGTTAAATAGTTCACGATATACTATTGTTTATCCAATTCACAATGTATCTTTACGCAGATAATGTCATAAATACTAAAAGTTATGTGATCCTCACTGTTATATATATAATTCACAGTTTTTTTTTTTTTTTTCTCTATTTTCCGCTTCAAGTAATTCAACGGAATGTTACAACTTTATTCACTTGACTAAGTATGTACCAAAAAAAAAAATTGTCACTGATTCACAAAGTAAAGTTCAAAGAACGTCATGTTTACAAATGTGATGTAGTATGTGTAGAGGCATCCACATTTGTAGGGCGTACCAAGTCGCATGATTCACTCGGGCAGCGGGACAAAATATCAGCGAAAACGTTCTGTGATCCAGGTATTGCCCGGATTGTGAAACAGTAGGGTTGCAATGAAATTGCATATCTGGTGGACTTTGCAGATCTGACGTCTTTGGTGTTTAATGCAGTAAGTGCTTTCTGATCCGTCTCTACAAAGAAATGTGATCCAAGAAGATAACGTTGGAGTTTAGTTATAGACCACACGAGAGACAAAAGTTCCTTATCGAGAACGGAGTACTTTTGTTCAGCCGACGTAAGTTTCCTTGAAACGAACAGTACTGGGTGCAAGGTGCCCGCATACTCCTGTAGTAACACGCTTCCAATACCGTAGGCAGAGGCGTCACTGCGCAAGATGAAAGGAAGGTTCGCATTAGGCAATTGTAACATAGGAGGTTTAGAAAAGAATGCCTTAATGGTGTCCAACGCGATTTGGTGTTCCTCCGACCACCGAATCACGTTAGCCGCGCCCTTTTTTAATAACGAAGAGAAAGGTGCAGTAATAGTGGACAGATGAGGTATGAACTTAGCGTAGAACTGAACAAGACCCAATAGTGATCTCACTTGTTTCTTAGTTTTGGGAGTAGAAATGTTGAGGATCTTAGAGACATTACTGTCCTCAGTATATAACCGACCGTGACCAACGCGGTGGCCTAAAAATGAAATTTCGTGAAAACCCACGAAAGCTTTAGAAGGCTTAGCCGTTAAATTACATGACCGTAAAGTAGACAGTAATGTTTTCAATCCAATAATGTGTTCATCCCATGTGTCATTAAAGAGACAAATGTCGTCAATATATGTAATGACATCGGGACGATGAGAAAGTACGCGACGCATCATGCGTACAAATGTAGCCGGTGCATTTACTAAACCGAATGGCATGAAATTATATTGGAATAACCCCCGTGGAGTAGAAAAAGCAGTAAGTGGCTTTGCCCTTTCTGTCAATGGGACTTGCCAATATCCCTTTGAGAGGTCAAGTTTTGTAAAGAAAGTAGAGTTAGACAGTTTAACCAATAAATCTTCTAACAATGGCAATGGTTCCGCGTCAAACTGGGTAAGTTTGTTTAACTTCCTATAATCCACACAGAGACGGATATTGTTATCTTTTTTTTCTAATTATGACCATAGAACTAGAATAAGGTGATGTAGATGGTTCAATTATTTTTAACTTTTGCATCTCATCCAATTCCTTATCAACCTGAGAACGAAAGTGCAGAGGTATAGGATATGGACGGACTCGAATAGGTGTATCGTCAGTTAATAGAATGTCATGTTGAATAACTGACGTACGACCTGGGATGTCAGTGAGAACATCTTGAAAAGATCTAAGAACAGCGGAAACTTGCTGATGTTGATCCACCGACAGATCAGTAGAAATAGTAACGTCATTCCAACTTTCATTAGGATGGAGTGGTACCACAGGTAAAGGTAAAGGTACGTCATGAAAAGAAGATTCTTCTTCTTGAATGACGGATAAAGAAGAATAGTGTTGGATAGGTGGTGTAGGCTCATCGGTTGCCTGAAACACTGACTGAAGATAGTCAGGACGAGTGTAATATTCCTTCAACATGTTGATATGGAAAGTCTTATGCTTTCCCATGACATCGACAATATAATCAACATCGGAGATCCTAGATATTATTTTAAAAGGACCTCTCCAAGTAATAAGGAGACGATTGTCTTTGCAAGGCAATAAGACATATGCCTCATCGCCAGGAAGAAGTTGGCGGAGACGTCTATATCTGTTGGCAAAAAGTCGAGCATTTTCTTTAGCTTGTTCTGATGATGTGGTAGCTAATCTACACGCATCTATTATTCTTTCTCTTAAAATGAAATCACGTACTCGTAAGAAGATTGAGTTTCATCAGTGATATTATCTTCAATAAGTAAGTCGTGTAGTAACGACATAGGACCGCGCGGTTGAACGCCAAAGACCAATTGAAAAGGAGAAAATCCGGTAGCCTCATTCTGTACTTCGCGATACGCAAAAAGCGCCGCGGGGAGGACTCTGTCCCAATTTTCAGGATGGTCCTGAGTTATCTTTCCCAACAACTGTTTAAGCGTCCTATTCTGCCTCTCAATTAATCCATTCGACATCGGATGGTAGATAGCACTGAGCGATCTATCTATGCCTAATAACTTCATAACTTGGGACATAGATTCCGATATGAATTGGACTCCATGGTCCGATAAGATCTTTCTAGGAAAACCTAAACGTGAGAAAATCAACCACAATGCATCTGCAACACTGGCAGAAGAAGTATTCTTAAGAGGTATGGCCTCTGGCCAACGAGTACACATGTCAATACAAGTGAGTATATGTGTATGACCTCTAGCTGATGGTTGCATAGGACCAATTATGTCAATTGACATTTTCTCAAACGGCCGAATCGGAATGTCCGCAGCCTGAATCGGAGCTGCGTGGTATGGACCACGTACTTTGACCTCCTGACATGTTGTACAAGAGCGGCAGTAAATATTGACATCCCTATGGACGCCTGGCCAATAGAATGCAGATAGCACTCTAGATTTTGTTCTGGAAAACCCCATATGGCCCGCACATTGAGTGTCGTGCGCATGGTGTAATATACGACCTCTCATTGTCGTAGGTACCAAGATCTGAGAACGTACGGATGAATCAGCATCTCGTATTACTCTCACTAATATCCCATTCTTTAAAGCAAATCTATGTTTAGATCCTGTATAAGGAGTATTACCAGTGTTATTAGACAAATGAAAAAATTTTTTCAAAGAAGCATCATTCTTTTGTAATGTCATAAATGACTCCCGTGAAATAGGAGTGTTAACATCATCATTATTACCTTGGACAGTAGGTACAGTAGGTGTATCTTGCAACATATCTTGAGCTTGTGCTCTAGTTACAACTGCATTAGCAGTATGTATATGTCGCTTTTCCCAATTAGCAATTTGCTGTGGGGTACACTCTTTAATGCCATGTATCCGACCAAGTATTATGTCACAAACTGGTGACGGGAGGAGACATGCATGTACATTTCCTGAAAAAAATGGAGTGTGAATATTAATTATAGCTGTGGGAAATGTTTCTACAGTTCCTCCAAACGTGCGGCATTTAATGGTCTTTCCAGTGGCACAGGATGGGTTGACCAAAGAGCTTCTGACGCCGATCGTAGAGCAACCTGAATCGAAAAGGACAGAGCATGGATATAATTTATAAAACCACGATTGAAATTAAGTCTTCCTTCTCCATTGTGAGCTGAAGTAGCCGTACACACAGCTGGTAGACTGGGTAACACATGTCCGCAACGGAGTGTCGTGATCGCCTTGGGCTGGAACAGGGTTTTACATTCTTGGCAACACTTTATCTGTTCATAATCAATAGAACAAGACATTGCATTATGAGTGTTATTATTTGTATTATTCTCTTTGTTAACATGTGTGTCAACAATAGCTACATTAGTTTGATGGCGTGGCCCTCTGCTAGACGATCTATCTCTACGTCGCGATCGACCATCATTTCTAAAATTGCCATTATTATCATTTCTGCTTGTGTTACCGTATTGATTTGAATGATAGTTAGCGCTATCACTGTTATGGCTTTGACCATAAAATCTATTACGAGAATCTTGTCTATTGTTAGGATTCTGAGATTTAGATCGCCAATTTTGTTTATAAGTACCTACTTGATAATTTCCATACTTATTGTTATCCCAATCTCTTGATTTGTGAAATTGACCCCAAGAATTGTTATATGGAGAAGAATGCTGAAATTGTTTCCCCTTATAAAAATTACAAGAATTGAAATTCTCGTTATTTCCCTTTTTGTAGTTTCTGTCATTACTTAAAGAGCGATGGCGTCTGCGATAATCTTGTTGTATAGCAAAAGCAACGGGAAATTCATCTTTAACCTGAGTATTCCCAAAATTCAAGTTTGGGTGTGCAGTACAGTATTGTACACAGGTTTGCTGCATTTCATTTATGCTTGAATGTTTATGTTCGTGCAAAAAAGCAAGAAAAGCTGGGTTTACCGAGGACAAAACTTTATCGCGTAATAATAAATCTCTCAATGCGTCAAAAGTTTTATCCGTCTTGGATAATTCAATCCATCTATCCAATGTAAGTGCTATTTGATCAATAAAATCGTTAAAATGTTTTCCAGTTTGTGGGAGCATAGATTTGAATTTTAAACGATATTCATTAGCTGTCATTTGATATTTAACAAGTAAAGCAGTTCTGAGAGCCTCATAGTTATTTTTATCAGCAGTTGTTGCAATATGATATACTGACATAGCTTCACCCGTAAGTAGTTCTGATAATTTTACACAGTACTGAGATTTTTCCACGTGATAGGCCTCGCATGTTGCCTCGAACCTATGTAGATAATGAATCACATCGTCCGATGGTGGATTAAATTTTGGCAATATTAAATGAAAATTTTTAATATTCCCTTGTTTAGATGAATTTTGGCCCTCCTGAGACTTTTGAGCAATAGCCTCCTGAGTTAATCGAAACTGATTAAATTCTAATTCCTTCATTTCTTTTTCATGTTGAATTTGAAGTTGATATTTTCTTGTATTTTCTTCAGCTAACAATCTCCTTTCTTCTGTTTCTTTTTGTTTACTTTCCAATTCCATTCTAGTCTTTTCCATTTCGAGTTTATATTTTTCTTCAGCCTCCAATCTTTTCTGATCTGCCTCCAATTTCTTATGTTCCGCCTCACGCTGAAATCGTTTCTCATTTTCCTGAGACTCAAATATCCTCTTCTTTTCATTTTCCTCTGCTTCAAATCTCAAATTTTCTTGTTTCAGAAGTTCTAATTTCCTCTGTTCAGCTTCTATCTCTTGAGCCTTTTTGTATTCCGATAGTGCGAATGCTTTCGCCTCGTCAGGAGCCATCCCAACGGATTTTGCCTGTTTCATAAAATATTCAAGCGACGACATTTTGATTTACTCAAATAATTATCAATTAATTTACTTTAAGTGTGTGCAATACGTTCTTGTCTAAGAACGGTACCTAATTATCACTTAAATATACTAAATATTATTAATCAATTAAAATAATTTATACAATGAAATATTAAGAACAGACAAGAGCCAAAGACAATAGCAACAACAATGACAAGACGAGATAATCAAAGACGAAGAAGACGATCGCAGAGGTCAACAAAATTAAAATGTGAAACTGAAATAGAATGTCGTAAAAATTTACGATGATAACTGCGATAAAAACTTACACAAGACAATTGACAACACAGTGTAAAAACATATATTTTGTAAAAAACTCAACGAAAGTCAGGTTAGAAGGACAATAATCACATACAAGATACATCATAAAACCAAGGTACGAATAAAAATAACTATGAAAACAACGATTAAGACTTGACACTACAGCTAAACAGATACTATTATAAGGAGCAACTAGCGATCTGAACGTCGGCAAGGTTTCTAGCCTTGTACCGGGATTATCGCTCAATTGAAACTTACAAAATGAGCCCTACAGAACGTCTGACGAAGAGCCCGAATTGGCTTCGAGATGGATCTCGTTCGACAGATCGACCTCCCTACCGCCCAGAACAAACATGGAACATAAAACATGCATCACAAGAAATACTACAATGGACATATTAAAAAGCGGCTCAGCTAACATAAGACGGTGACAACGAACAGAGTAATACTTATCATTTCGTGATAAAATGCAATTTCTAGGATTGCAGAGTCTTGCACTCCGGCGCTGTATCACCGAGGAAGCTTACGTAGCACCTGGTAGAGTCCGCAAATGATAGAAACAGTTGAGTCCATCTTGACCTTGAGTAGCCGTTAGATTTTATAACCAGTCCAGGATGTTGTCGCCTTGAAAGACTGCATTTTTCTTTTCAACCGAGTTGGATTGAGTTCGATTCCATAACTGAAAAAATGGACATTTTCAGACCACACTGCGCCGCCATAGTTGTAGCCTTCGCTTTTCCTGGGGTGTAAACCGCTGACTAAAGGATGTTGATGGTGTCGTAGTGACAACGGTCCAACACGGGCGATGCTATTTGGATTTGACAATAATAACGCGAATGTTTCTTTCTTGGAACGTGAAAGAAGGACTTCAATAACAAGCCGGCACGTCAACGAGTGCCAATATGTATAGGGACGAACTCGTTAGATTTACTGACATCATAATTTATTTAGGACGAAAATACGTTGACGACAACAGGTTACAGTACTCCAACATGGATTTCACAGTAAACGTACATGTAGCATATATATGGGCATGGTACAGGCATAGTAACTTCCTCACATAAGATCAGGGTTTGACCTTGCGTCAATGTCATGACCGTTAGGACTATTCAACCATAAAGGTCTTGGAATAAATATATTGATTCTATCCTACAATTCTGGTCGGGTACTTTAGTAGCTTGGTACCCCTGACATGGCAGATCCATACATACTTGCATCTAATATAAACAACGAAGGTTATGTCCTAGTGCTTGGCTAACCTCTCTTCGTCGCCGTGACTCGTACGACGGCAATCCATATATTATTACAATCCAATAAACCGTAAAGGATGAAGCCTTGAATCCTTTATAATATTAAAATACTTTCGGTGAAATTCCCCGTTGATCCATTATAGCACCCCTTTGCAGAAAGGTGCTAGCTAGATGCCAACGAAGGATGGTGACACGAAAGTTCAAGTAAACAATTCACTTCTTACCAAAACTGGTTCGGACTTACGTGTAGTGTAATCCGACAATGACTTCTACCAAGAAGACATTGTACCAGAAGAATAACTAACCCAACACACTGGGTATATATAGGAATATAGGCAACAGATTCAATGTCTGGCTTGAGATGCTGGCTTTCATTCTTTAACCTCTGACGTCATCTGCCTTGCTTGGACACAAGCGCGCACGAATTCCCCTACACCAAATTGTGCATATTCGTGCGTGACAGAAGACATTTATAAAAACTAGCATCAACATAAGTTGGTGCGTACTCACTCAACCGAAGTATAACCTGATGACCACCCGTGAGTGTTTAGAATACAATAAAGGAGGCATCACTATCATATTAATTACCTCAACCACAGAATTTCAGGTAGTCGCACAACTTAAGAATAAAAAATGCTGAAAATATTTCTGGAAGTCTAGAAGTTCGACAAATTGCCGAAACAAACTGAGATCTTCGCTAACAGCTATTCTGTTTACGAGCAACCTATCTACTGTGAGTCTATGAGCGAGAATGAAATTAAAGTTTCAAACATGGCCAATATCTTTAAAATCGGACACAGGATCCTAATCTTATTTCGCCAAGCGAAATAGTCTCCCCCTGTCCGTATAACACCTTCGTCCGCTTATCGCGTGACGTAACAGCCATCAGTGGCCGAGGGCTTGCATGAGTTGCAAATCTCAGACCACCGTCTGCAGTGCGGAGTGGATTTTCATGCTAAGCCGGGTTTTTCCTGACGAAAAACCTCATGCGTTTACTGAAATGCAGACTCTCTGTCTACTTTCCATGTCCCTCGGGTGAATTTTCACGCCCCAGGCCAGAGACCCTCAGACGAATGTCTAGCGAATGCTGTAAATTCACGCCTATCATCCGACCAGCGCGACTGACATGTACGCAATACCACCCAGGTGCGATTCTCAGTTTTAGAGAAAGGAAAACAGGTAAAGTTTGCGAATTATATGAAAATAATATTCGCAAAACGAATGGATGAAAAATATACAGGAAAAAAAGGAAATACAGAGATAATAAAAGAGAGAATTCGGGTGAAAGACTAGGAAGAAGATGTAGGAAATTAAATGAATATAAACCCTACGTGACAGCTTCTTTCCATAATCAAACTGTTCATGCACACATTCATTTGCGTACTTTTTCTATTTTCGGGAGAGTACATATAAGGGGAAACAATACAATTATTGTCTAACTTTCAACCACAGTTGCATCCCCTTAGCTGTGATTGAAAGTTAATGTACTCTCTTGAAAATAGAAAAAGTGCGCAAATGATGGTGTGCAAAATGTGACTGACCGACCGAAGTACTTATGGTGGGAATTATAGTATTGAATACAAATGTTATCCCTAGGATGCCAATTTCCATTTCAAGACCTTATTTAATAAAACAGTTCCCAAGCTGGTTTAGCCTACATACTTATAACAACGTTATGTTTCATCCTCTAACTAGATCGTTAGATAGTGACAAACTTTCCCCATTTGAACCTGCTTTGTGTGATCCTGCTCAGGTCATTTACAGTTATGTCACATCCTAAACAAGAGTATATATGTATTATAATAATAATTTTCATTTTCGCTCCCTATGGAGAATGGAACCACCACTGCAGCTGACCCCCCCCCCCCCCCCCTTTCCAGGAAGCCAGCACAAAACATACACATGCTCTTGCAGCAGTGGTTTCTGTGGCAACGTGTTTTATATAATGAGATTGCCAGCCCCATGCCCAACCTCATATTAGTGGCCTTGTATGACATGCTTGAGGATGCAGTAGTCCTATTCTTTCTTAGTCTCTTCAGACACCCCCTGGGAACTACACGGGGCAAGCACACGCACACAGATATATTATATAGAATGAAAGTGAATTCTTGTTGCACTTGCATGAATTCTATGGCTAGACGCCTAACCAAGACCCTAAAGCAACCTCCATACAGTACACATCCTGGATAAAGGTAAACTCTAAGTCCTTGAACCAATGCTCAGGGATTGAGTAGATGCACCAGACAGCCCATGATTCCCACAATAGTGAAACACATTGAGAACCCAGTATTGCACACTCAAATAGGGGAAATCAGTCAGTCTCTGGACTTAACTCAGGCTTTTACCTAGTTGACTGTGTGCAAGAAGATCTCACAATGGATAGATAACAGGCAAGGGAAGCTGGTAAATGGTTCTGTTCAGGACATGGTGAATTCTCGAAACAGCCCAGAACCAAAGCACATATTTTTTAGCACTGCATATTTGGAGAAGCAAGAATCAAGAGGGGGATGTCATGGATGGCACAGGCAGAGGCTACGATTGGTCAGGTGACCAGGGTTGAAAATGTATCCACAGGGGAGAGTGGAGTAAGTCAGGGGAGAAATGGATAAACTACCAGCAGGTCATCATTAGTCTTGGCAGAGAGTGCAGATCTTGGGGCAATGGAAAAGCAGAGCTAGAGATTAATCAGCTGACAAGTGATCATGCTGAGGATGATGATGCCATTGTGTACACTGATGGTTCTGTAGTGCGTGGTGAGAAATCAGGATGGGGCTTCTCTGCAAGAATAAAGGGCAGGGTCGTTGCTGAACAGAGTGGAGCCTACATGACAACAACCTTGAGCATGAGAATGGAGGTAGAGGCAGTTACTGCAGCACTGAGGTGGCTGTCTGAAACTCCATCAACCAGGGAAGTTATATTGTCAAACTCTCAAGCCATGCTTCAGAAAGTTCAGAACAGATGGCTGCGGCAGGAATGGAAAACATCAATAAAATCCTCAAGTCTTCGAGAACTGGTGTGGATCTACTGTGCTGGTCATGCAGGGGTATGTGGCAATGAGAGAGCTGACAGACTGGCCTCACGATCACCCATAGTGGGGACACTGGACATGGATAAGGGAGAGATACTAAGGGCAATTAATGATCGCCTGCTGGATAATGACACTGCAATGGATAAATCAACAAGGCTGAGACTGTTGGAGTTTGGCATCAAATGTGGGACTAGCAGAAATGAACGTGAGAGAGGATACACCCATCGTATGTACAACCAGCATGCTACAGGTACAATTAGCATTCATACTCTTCGACATTTACTGAGGAAGAATGAGCACCTATGGGTTTGCCTGGAGTGCAGTGAGGTCGATTCTGATTAACAATAACAAATAAGAATATTTGGAGAGCTTCTGTGGATGACGGGAATGCACAGAATGCTGCATCCCCCTGCTAGCTTAAAACTAGACGTGAGATCCTTTTATTTTATTTCCATATATTTTCAAAGTTCCTATGGCCTTTTGTTTTCTTATTTTGTTATCATTGTCTGTCTGCCCAACTTTGTCTATGTTGCTGCCAAGATATGAGTCCAGACTTTAATTCAGTGTTTCATTACATGAGACAACATCACATACATCCTACAACAACAAGGGCTCAAAGCAGCCAACACGACCCACTTGGCTCAAGAATGCAAACATCAGCTCCCCCTACACTTCACGGCAATAGTTGGAGGAAAAAAGTAAAAAGGAATTACAAAAAAAAATGAGAAAGATGGAATAATAAGAAAGTTTGACAAAGAATGTTTAACAGCTCTCTGTTCAATAGTTTCATGTGTTTCTCCTTAATCATGATGGCATGGATCCCAGAGTCATTATGACCTTTGACTAAATCCGAAAAGGCTAGTTCTTCCTGCAGCATTAGAAGAGCTTGTTTTTCTTCAGTACCTGAAAAAGTGGACTGGTTTCTTTTTTGTAATGGGAACTATGTTGTATGAAGAATATGATACAAATGAATGTCACTCAGTTCTGGGGATTTGGAGCAGACATCATTACACACTAGTAACTATGAGATACATGCCCATGATGTTTATTCTTGGTTTATGTTTATTTAATGGCATAGTCACATGGAATGTGGAACTGCCAGCAAATATTACATTTGTAGTTTTCTAAACCTTTATTTTAAAATGTGAGCACAAAAGATGTTGCCGATGTTAAATGTGTTAAGATGTGACATATAAGTACTCCTGTTTGTTCCCTGTGGCTATTTATCTTTCTTCCCATAAACACCCCCTTTCCTATTTTCCATGTAGGGTTCTATCTACATAAGGCTATTCACTTTACACATTTTTAATATGTCCCTTAATCACCTCTATCTTTTTGTTTAATTTCATCAGTGTTATTACATAAAGTACATTTAGTAAATACTGCACACATATTTTATGTTCCAATCAAATGTGAAGGAATGTTCTTCAGCAAAAATTTGATGTGAACAATTATTATTGCTGCGCTTCTTAACAAAAATTATGACATCAAAATGAAAAATACTAACCCACATCGTTATCATATGCTGATGAATAACGTGGCTTAAAAACAGGAAGTGGTTCCTCATAAGGCTTTCTGATAACCTGGATAAATAAAATGCATGTTTTATTTTTAGGATTAATGAAGTAGGTTTTAAATAATGCATGCAGCAATATTCCTGTTCTATCATCTAGTGCACCCGTAAGAAGACTTTTACACCAGACTACAAAATGTCTTGGATAATAAGAAAAGAAAGGACATCACAATTTTGATTGGGGACCTAAATGCAAAAATAGGAACAGACAACACTGGCTTTGAAGAAATCATGGGAAAGCATGGATTAGGTATGATGAACGAGAATGGGGAACTATTAGCAAACTTTTGTGCTTCAAATCAACTAGCTATAGGAGGAAGCATATTTCCACATAAAAGAATACATAAAGCAACATGGACATCACCAGACCACAGAACTGAGAATCAGATTGATCACATATGCATAAGTAAGAAGTTTAGGTCATCATTGCATGATGTGAAAGTATGTAGAGGAGCAGATGTTGTATCAGACCACCATCTTCTGTTGGCTAAAACAAAATTAAAACTCAAGAAATTTACAACAGCATATAGCTATAGACAACAGTATAATGTGGGATATCTAAGAAATCAGGAAATAAGAGAAAAATGTTCAATCACAGTATCCAACAAATACCAAGTACTCCAACAGCTGGAAGATGAAACAGATACGGAAGACCACTGGCAATAAGTAAAAAATATATGGAACGAGACATGTGAAGAAGTACTGAGAAAAAGAAAAGAGAACATCAGCACAAAGCATGGATAACAACAGAAACCATTAGTAAGATAGAAGACAGGAAAAACATGAAAGCAGATTTAAACAGAAGCAAAACCAGAAGCTCCAAAGCCAAGGCTCATGAAGTGTACATAAAAGCAAACAAAGAAGTAAGAAGAAACATCAAAAGAGACAAGATGAAATATATTGATGATTTGGCAAGGGAAGCAGAGGAAGCTGCAGCCAAAGGAAACATGAGGGACCTGTACAACAACACAAAGAAGCTAACAGGGAAATATAAGCAAGCAAATGGCCTCATAAAAGATAAGAATGGAAAATTGCTTAGTAATATATAAGAACAAATGAAGAGATGGAAAGAACATTTTGAGGAACTTCTCAATAGACCATCTCCATCTAATCCCCCAGACATCCAGCCAGCAGAAGAGGAACTACAAATCAGCTGTGAACGACCAAGTAGAGAAGAAATAAAGAAAGCCATAAAGCTTCTGAAAGATGGAAAAGCAGCTGGTCCAGATTGCACTCCAGCAGAGGCCATCAAAACAGATATTGATACCTCTACAGAGATATTATACAAACTACTTGGCAAAGTCTGAGAGAGAGAACGAACGAACGAACAAACAAACTTTATTTTCAAAGGGTTAAGAATTGGGCACGCAGGCCCGTCTGACATTCTGCCCTTCCTCTCTCTCTCATCATGTATACTGTATCCTTCCATCCTCACATTTACTTTAAGCATTATTAAGGCATTTATCATTAATAATAAAATAATAATAAATTCTTTAAGTACCAAACACGGCGCATAAGGCAGAAACCAGTGCTCTCCAGGTTGTTCGTTGTGACGCCACTCCTCTTAGCTCTTGCACATTATTTAGGCCCAACGTTCTTCCTTCTCTTATTATTGTTCTTCTGAGTGTTTCTTTTGGTCTTCCTTTTTTCCTCTTACCCTCAGGAACCCAAGTGAGCGCCTGTAGTGGTATTCTGTTGTTTTGCATTCGTAGGACATGACCGATATATGACCATCGTCTTTTCCTTATATAGTCGGAGACATATTTCTGCCTAGAGTCTTCTCTTATTTGTCGATTAGTCTTGAATTCTTTCCAACTGATGTTCATGAGTTTTCTAAGACATTTGTTCTCGAATGTATTCAGCTTGTTCTCCAATGATTTTGTTATTTTCCAACTCTCACAGCCGTATGTTAACACTGAGATAACATTTGAATTAAACAGACGAAGCTTGGTATGTATATTCAATGATCGTAATTTCCAAATGTTAGATAATCTATTGAAGGCGGTAGCTGCCAAAGCAATTCTAGTATGGATTTCTCTTGTTGTGTCACCATCCTGAGTCATTTTACTGCCTAAATAATTGAAACTTTCAACTATTTATCATTATAAAGGTAATATAACATCAAACATTTGCAATAATAATCATAATTAAAGTATGTTTTAAAATAAAGAAGATAGATAGATAGACAGACAGACAGATAGAACGAACGAACGTACAAACTTTATTTTCAAAGGGTTAAGAATTTGGCACGCAGGCCCGTCTTACATTCTGCCCTTCTTCTCTCTGTCATCTTGCATACCTTATCCATTCAATCGCACATGTATTTTGAACACTATTTAAGCATACAACATTATCAAGGTAAAATAATAACATACATTTGTAACATCCAGTCATAATCAAATTTAAGTATGTAAAAAAAAAAAATAATAAATAAATAAATAAAAATAAAATAAATAAATAAATTTAAAATAAATAAATAAATAAAATAAAAAATTAAAAAAAAATAAAAGTAATTTAAAAAAATAAATTTAAAAACTTAAATTTTAAAAAAAACACACACAATTTAAATCATTCATACGGTAAATTAGACATAATTTGAAACATAATCAGATTATGGTGGTATATAATAAGAACTCGTGACATATTGGAAATCTGCTACTGAATGACCTGGGACTTAGTGTGTTGTCAGCGCATGTGGAAAATGTTCCCACAGGTGAGCAGCTTTGAGTCCCAAGCAGATACTGCCACAGGGAGTGAATTGTTGAGGCCTCCACTATACGAGATCCAGCTTTATTACCTATGCTCCTTAGGGAGGTAAAGGGTATTGACTGATAGATGAGAATCGTGCATATAGGCCTGTCTTGCATTTTGCCCTTCCTCTTACTCATCTTTTATTGCTAGTTATCCAGACATTCTCCAACATACTTAAGGTATTAGTTTAATGGCGATGCAACATTATAAGTAGTATAAAGGCATACATTTACAGTATTTGATTACAATTAAGAAGTAAGGTATATTAAGGTAGTAGGCTACCCACAAAAGATTAAAAAAAATAAAAATCCTACATTTTTCATTTTCATGCTTTAAATCATCGTCAACATGTTCTTGTACTAAAAATAATTCATAGAAGCTTGGAGATACTCTGGTATGATAAGAATCAGTGTTTTTCTACACACACCCCCTTGAGTGATTTGCATAGCAACCAATGTTTATAGTTGGTTACCATGTGAATAATGACCCAACATGAAGGTGCGTAATTGTAAAACTGCGAAATTATAATTATACTGAGGCAACAGGAAAAAGATATTTATAACTTTTCCAAGGAGAATCACTCAATGATTTCTTATGAATTTTTCAAAAGTGTGTATCTAGAAAGCTTTGATCGTAAATTTCAGCATTTGTTACATGCATTGTGCATTTTCCCCCACATCAACTCTATTTATTGCTAGTTTTATACTGATTCTGTATAATAGTAGTTAGCAGAGCTTCTTTTGTTCACAATGGGAAATAAGACAAAGTAAGTTCCTTGGAAATCGGTACATCAACAAACCGTTGCCTGAAAATGAGACACCTATTGTCGATAGTGACGCTATAAAGCCTCTGTGCTCCTCAGCAAAGAAAATAAAGGTCCAAAAAAGTGAAGGACAAGCTAAAAATGACAACAGAGGAAATGTGTTTATCCTTATGGATGTAAAACTGCTGTTTGGGTTTTTATGCGCTAACTTTAGATGTGACAAATGTTATCAGTACTCACTGACCTGTGAGATCGTCGAACAGACCCGGGATGGCTTTTGTCATGAAATCAGTATCAAGTGCACAAACTGTGTCGAATGGAATGCCAATTTCAATACTTCTGATGTTTCATCTCCAGCTACTCACAAACACAAAGAAGTAAATGTGCGAATGGTGGCATTTGTGCGTTCTATTGGGAAAGGCCACAGTGCATTGCAGAATTTTTCAATATACATGAACACAAGTCAACCCATGGCAAAGAAAGCATACAGGAGAACGCTGCACAGGATCTATTCAGCATTCAGCAAGTAAGGACATTGCAATGGAAAGACCCTAAGAGCACCGAAAAGGGGATTCATAGACACTGCAGCTGCAGTTGAAGGAGACCTTTATTCAACAGGAGCTCATTAAACTTCATTTTGTGAGTTCTTTTTCTGTTTTTCTTCGATTTCTCGGAATTGTCTTTTTAACATAATTGGTGATCTTTGAAACAAGATATCTCTGGATCTGTACATTCAATTGACATGAAAATTAACACAGTTGGTTGTCATATAATCTTACAGATTCTGACCTAAAATGGATACAATTGAATTCAAAGTTTTAGTTTTATGACCATCATGCATATATAATGAGGCACAAATATCAAACATTCCAGAAATATAAATTTTGAAAATTAATTAAAAATTAACCTTTCTGTCAATCTCTGTCATTTTAGGTCATGACCTCACGCTATATATATAATGATTCAATTTGCCAAGTTTCAGTCAGATCCTTGTACAAATAACATAGTTATGATGTTTTGAAAAAGGTGTATAATTTGTTCACTACGGCGGCCATATTGGATAGCTAATTTGCATAATTAATGAGGTCATTATGTGGACAAAAATTTTAAGTCCATACTAACACTATACCCATGGTTGTTTGATTCTGAAAGGACAATTTGAGTTTTTTACCCTATCAAGGTAGCCTACTACCTTAAAATGAAAAACTAGATCATCAGACCCTCCATACAGTATATTAGATAATAATTCGAAATGTAATCCCTTAGGGCAGCATATAATTGGCACTCATAATGTATTTGAACAGTCTACGATTATATGAGTAGGGACTGTGCATGTTTTTTAGATCATGTGGAAGATTGTTCCAAAGATGAGCAGCTGAGTAAGCCAAGCTCTTCTTGAACAAATCTAGCCTGGGCTTGGGTACCTGTAACTGGTTTAAGCGGTTACTACGTTTTTCATTGAATTTTAAAAGTGGCCACAAATACGTTGGAGCATTCTGTGACAAGATTTTGTGAGCGAATTTAGCTTTGTTAAATAGAAAGCGCTTTCTAAGGGGTAATATTTTAAGATAGTTATAGAGATCTATACAATGTGTTTGGTGTTTATCAGCAACTAGGCGCACTGCACATTTTTGAAGTGAATGAAGCCTTTTTGTGTTGGATATGGAACAACCATCCCAGATTGTGGAACAATAGTCTAGGTATGTTTGTATGTGAGATGTGTAGAACATTTTCCTTGCCCCCTCATCCAGGAAGTGTTTGATTTTGGCTAATTGGTAAACTTTTTGTGCCGTTAGCTTTGTGAGTGCACTTACATGTGAGTTCCAACTTAGGTGCTGGTCAACAGTTAGACCTAGAGTTTTATGTTCATTTACGTTTTCAATTAGTGATGTTCCAATGTAGAGCTGAAGTGTTGTTTTCTGCGAGTTTTGTAGTTTTTGTCTGGTTGATATTAACATACATTTCGTTTTACTAATATTTATTTGCATTCGATTCTCGTTGCTCCACTTAATAATATTATGTGTGTCAGTTTGTAAAGATAGTTCTAGTGCAGTGCAACTTTTGTCACTAGTGTAAACAGTACAGTCATCGGCAAACAGGTCACAGGATGAATGTTTGATGTACAGAGGAAGATCATTGATGTTTACGGCAAAGAGAAGAGGGCCGAGAATAGAGCCCTGAGGAACACATTTGTCACTGAAAACAGAGGTGTGAGAAAAACAGAGAGGAAATACCAGAAGAATGGAAGGAAAGTTATCTGGTCAAGTTGCCTAAGAAGGGAAATTTACAAGAGTGCACAAATTATAGAGGAATAATGTTACTATCAGTGCCAGGAAAAGTATTAAACAGAATCATCCTTGAGAGATTAAAAGAGTCCATAGACAAGCAACTGAGAGATAAAGAAGAAGGTTTCGACTATACAGATCATGTACAGACCAGATAGCTACATTGAAAATACTAGTTGAACAAAGACTGGAATGAAATTCACCACTATACATCGGATTCGTGGCCTATGAAAAGGCATTTGACAGTGTAGAATTGCTTTGGAAATTGATGAGGCATTATGGAGTTCCCATGAAGATCATTAACTTAATAAAGAAGACCTATGAAGACATGACATGCAGAGTTTTTCATGAAGGACAACTTACAGAATTATTTAGGATTAGAACGGGAGTGAGACAGGGATGCCTCTTGTCTCCATTTCTTTTCTTACTAGCAATAGATTGGGTTATGAAAACATCGACATCACACAACAGAAATGGAATCCAGTGGAATCTGACTAAACAGCTTGATGATATGGATTTTGCAGATGACTTGGCTCTTCTGTCCCATAACCATAATCAGATGCAAGAGAAAATGAAAATTCTCGATGAGAGGTCACAACAAGTGGTCCTGAAAATACACAGGGAAAAGACAAAGATTATGAGAATAAATGCAAGAAATGATAACAAGGTTGAAATTGAAGAAACACCACTAAAAGATGTAGAATCGTCCACATATCTTGGAAGTAATATAGACAAAGTTGGAGGGACAGACAGTGATATCAAAATAAGAATACAAAAAGCAAGAGGAGCTTTCATTGCATTGGGAAACATATGGAGAACAAGAGAAATCAAGTCCAACACAAAAATCAGAATCTTCAACTCAAATGTGAAGTCAGTCCTATTGTTTGGCTCTGAGACATGGAGAACAACAAAAACAACAACCAAAAAGCTACAGACTTTCATAAATGGGTGCTTGTGTAGAATAGAAGGATTTAAATGGTATGACAAAGTCACAAATGTGGAATTGATGACAAGAACCAGACAAGTGCCAGTGGAACAAGAGTTGAGAAGAAGACGCTGGTGATGGATAGGACACACATTGAGGAAACCTGTTGATAGCATTACAAGGCAGACCTTGTTCTGGAATCCACAGGGAAAGAGAGGCAGAGGTAGACCAAAAAACACATGGAGAAGAGAACTGGAAACAGAGGTGAAAATGATGAGGAAAACATGGAAAGAACTTGAGCAGATGGCACAGGACAGGAAGACTTGGCATGTGTTTGTTGAAGGCCTAGAGGTGTTGCTTGAGGTTGGCAACTTCATCATGTAAAATAAATTGCTATAGAAACCACTGCTGCAAGATCATGTAAATGTTTGGTACAGGCTTCCTGCAAGGGGACTAACTACAGTAATCGATCCATGCTCCATAGGAAGTGAAAAGTCAAATGATGACGATAAACTAAATGCTAATCTCTGATGAAAGTGAGTTACTATTAATACCATAAACAAACATAACAAAATAACATATATCCTTAATTTTCTTTAAAAATAACAAGTGTTAAAGCAATAATAATGCAGTTTAACTGAACTGAAAATATTGGAATTTGCACTCAACAATGGTATCTACTTCTTAAGTTGCAACACAGCAGTGAATGCAAACAAAAAAAAAAAAAAGACAGACCAAATGATCATGCAAAGTTGAGTTCACTTAAACAGATAAGTACTCTTTCTGCTGGAATAATTTCTGACATGTATGCTTCTCTTTTTGTCTCCCCTTAGTGCAAAGCTATTATCAAAGCAAGTAATAATTTTTAAAGTTTATGCTTATCTTTATCTCCTAGTCTCTTTTTGTAAAGGTATATCAAAGTAATTGACTCAGGAGAGTTTAAAAAAAATAAATTATATTCTTAGCTGATCACACTGTTAAAAAAGATGATTTTTTCGTTTACTTAATGAACCTAATTTAAACATTTAAAGAATACCAGTGTAACATTACAGTAAACTGCCAACGATTACAGCATGAACCATCACAAAGCATATCAGCAACACAATGGCCAACATAAAAATATTCTCAAGATTATGTTGATCATAACTATATACTGTAGAAATATAATGTTCAGGTCCCTGGTGTAGATCGTTAGATTTAAATGGTTCCCATAGGCAAAAAGACAAAGGAAAATAAAAAAATTTCAAACCAATTATCTATAGAGGAATAAGAAGTAACAGTAAATAGTATGGTCAACTTGTGTATATGTTACACTCAGGTATTAAATTTGTTTACTACATTTATACATTTGCATGTGTTTGACACAAGGTTTTCCAATAAATAAATATTACAAACACATAAAGGTATGTTTTCAGGCACTCGTGAGAAATAAAGAAGTAGAAAACTAGACAACAGAAAAACAACAGATGTCAGTGACTTACCGGGGAATCGAACCCCCGCCTAGCTACGGAAGTGAATCACACTATCCTCCCTGCCATCTAGGCACCACAAAATGATGCTTCGATGACAGGGGTTATTTGCACGACCCGCAACACGTAAAACCGGAAATTAACCTATTAATGACGCAATCACTTCTGTTATTCCCCTATTATACAGTATAGGTCAGATTACACAAGACAAGGACCTTAATACTGTGTCTAGTAAATGATAGAAGACTAAGAACAGTAAGTACAGGGCAGAGGGTAAGTTTTGGTATTGTACGAGTATAAACGTTTAAACACATAAAGAAGGGAAACCCGTGGCCTGTAAACAGTAAATAAATATTACACACACATAAAGGTATGTTTTCAGGCACTCGTAAGAAATAATGAAGTAGAAAACTAGACAACAGAAAAAAAACAGATGTGAGTGATTTACTGGGGAAACGAACCCACGACTTTGCATGCGGCACCTCCGTCTAGCTACGGAAGCGAATCACACTATCCTCCCTGCCATCTAGGCACCACAAAAGGATGCTTCAATGACAGGTTATTAGCGAGAACCACAACACATAACATCGGAAATTTACCTAGGGCAATCCAGCCTATTAATGACGCAATCACTTCTGTTGTTCCCCTATTATACAGTATACGCGTAGGTCAGATTACACAAGATAAAGACCTTAATACTGTGTCTAGTAAATGATAGAAGACTAAGAACAGTAAGTACAGGGCAGAGTGTAGGTTTTGATATTGTATAAACGTTTAAAGACATAAAGAAGGGAAACCCGTGGCCTGTAAACAGTAAATAAATATTACACAAACATAAAGGTATGTTTTCAGGCACTCGTGAGAAATAAAGAAGTAGAAAACTAGACAACAGAAAAACAACAGACGTGAGTTTAAACAAGGTTTTCCAGTTTGCTTGATATGTAAAGGTAAAACATGACTTACATATTAAAACAAAAATTAACATAAGGCCTTATGGGACATTACTCTCACAGAATTAGAATTATTGTCATCTGGAAACTGTGTAAATGGCTGATGAACAATTACATTTTTATTTAACATACTCTTAGCATTATAGCTTAAATTATAACTTATAGTTTTTAGTTGTGTTTACATGCACCCCATACAGTTTTTTCTTTGGGGGGGTCTCTCTGAGAAGGCAAAGAAAGAATACTACCGCTCCCTCTGACATATTGTAAGAGACAATTTATGTGAGGTTGTGCATGGGGGGCCTGTAACTCATCATGTCAAATAAAACAGAAGAAAAAAAACAGAAATCACCACTGCAAGAGCACTTGAAGTGCTTTGGTACTTTGCACTAAGGGGGCCTGATGCAGTGATAGCACAATACTCCTTAAGAGTCATGGTAATGAATATGAGTTTGCATTATTTATTCATCACATCAGGCAAGCATCAATGTCCTGAATCTTAATCATAAGTAAATGATGTCAGAATGCCTTATAGATTGAAAATGTTTGTTTCCTTTGAAGACAATAAATTTGAAATTTTCATAACCTCAATTATAAATTGTTTCCCTTGTAAAGAAAGACTAAATTAATTACACGACCTAGACTTCACAAAGGTTTCAGTGTTTACCTTTGTCAGGTGATATCTGGGTTTTACAGAGGTTGATAAGTTTAATGCATCCAGTGCTGAAACAAGGAAAGCATGCAATAAAAGTTATTTAACAATTAATGTTACATGTAACAAACAAAGAAGATTAATAAACACATCAAACACTGGCTGAGGGTAATAGAGTTACAGGGAGACTAAAAAAACAAAACACATGCACGGAGAAGAAAACTGGAGACAAAAATGAAAATTATGAGGACTCTATGGAAAGATCTGGAACTGATGGCACGGGATACAAGGACTTGGTATGAGTTTGCTGAAGGCCTATGCTCCTTGGAAAACGGCAGGGCAATGATGATGATGATGATGATGATGATGATGATGAAGCATTGGCTGATAACAAAGCAGGTTGTGATTATTTTGTGATAAGTGCCGTAATAATATATATATATGTGTGTGTATCCACACATACACATAGGTGTTTCAAAATTATGTATACATACTTCGAATGCATATAACTCAGACATAACTTAACATAGAATTTTGCAAGAATAGAGCAGAATAATGTTCAATACAAATGAATAATGCCATTAGATTATTACTCATGAAGGTTGTGCTCATCTCAAAACACGCACAGTGAGGGACCTGAGACATCGAATTAAAACTGCATGTTTCACTATTTGTTTAGAAACAATATGGAATAGCAGTCAGTTGTTCACTGCAATGGATTGTCGCTCATCACTTTGAACATTTGCGACATTAAATGTGAAAATGCCACAATTCTGTCTCAAATGATAATTGAGTTATCAGCATTCAAAGTGTGTATACATAATTTTTAAACACCCTAAACATACATATATATATATATATATATATATATATATATATATATAAACGTGTTACAATGTTTACTTAGGTAAGTAAACAAAGGAAACAAATACTTGTTATTCTTCACATGTATATACACAGATGGAGGGCACAAAACAGAGGGGATGATTACAACACAGACAGATACAACTCAAAAGCTGAGTGATGATATCTGGACAAAAACAGTCAGTAATTAAGAGAAACGAAAAAAGTTGGCACATGCATAAAAAAAATAGCTATAGTTTGTAATTGTGAAGAATGAGATTAGTTTCATGCTGTTTATTTTTAACATATGTTATAATTGTTGTGGGTCATATAATGACAAGCTTGTGCTGGGAAAAGTAAATATTTATTTCTCATTGACAATTAACATTATCAAAAACAAAAAGAGAAATTGACATGGTATAAAAAAAACTGGTAACATATTGGTATTTCCTATTTGGAGGAAAGAATTTGAAAAAAAACTTTTAATTTGATTAAAAACATCAATCTTTAGATTTAAAACAAAATTATGACACTTTGGCTTCTCTGTAATCAAATGGTATACGTTAAATTTAAAAGGCATCTGAAAATTGTGACAAATTCTGAAATGTTGACATGACCAGAAATTTAAACCCATTTCTCTCAGAATTTGACATTTCAGACATACCATCTTCAAATGTGCATAATCTTTCATTTTTCTACTGTAACATTTTTTTCACCAATGCAAAGTTCTTTGACAGCCCCTTTATCGGATACCAATAAGTCTGTATGTCAAAGTGCCAAAATATTAAGTGACTCAACTGGTTGGTAGAGCCTTTCCTTCATAAGTTGGGGTGGAAGGCATATATGGAATGTCACATAGCAAGATTAGTACCATTTTATGTCAGTATTCTGAGATTTTAGTTACAGACTTTCATAAATGAGCACTTGTGTAGATTAGGACTGAAAAACTATGACAAGATCACAAATACAGAACTGACAAGAACCAGAAAAGTGCGAGAGAAACAAGAGACAAGATGCTGGCAATGGATAGACACACACTGAGGAAAACTGTTGATAACATTACAAAGCAGTCCTTGTTCTGGAATCACCAAGGTAAGAAAGGTTAAGGAGACAGAAACACACACAGAGAAGAGAGAAAAAAAAGTCATAAGTTATGTGCATTTGAAGACAGTGTATCAGAGACACCCAATTCAAAGAAGACTGGGTTCAACATTCAGCGCCATAATATTGTTTCTGAATAGGCCAGTGTTTTCAGTTGCATATTTAATGAATATAAGATCATTTTTCACAAATGTAATCTATACCACATGATAGTAGAAAACCTGAGTTTTTAAACATTTTTCTTGAATTCAGATAAAGCAAAAAGTTACCAATTTTGTCACAATGCTCTCTTTGCTCTGAACTGCTGTTGCTATGATTCCTATTCTCTTTCTCTCTTGCTGGTTATTTGTTTGTTCTCAGCACTGATAATTTAAGATGTTACTGTACTTATATTTCACTAAATCTGTCTCAGATTTGCAACCTTGGATTTCATATTTGCTTGATTGCTATTTGCTATGCACTGCTGGCAACTCTCAGTCTGCTAGTGAAATGAAGACTTTCTTTGAAAGATCAGTTATATGAAGCTGCATGCAATTAAGAATTACTTCACTGTTAAACAAGCAAATTAGGATACCTTTCTCACTTTACTGGTTGATCGTTTTTCCTTCATTGCTGACGAAACATTTGCATGTAGCCAACTGGTAGTTTTCAAGTATTTTTGACAAAGTTTGCAGAAAGCTATTGAACATTCCAGTTGGCTGCATATCTTACACACATCTTTTACTTCTTTGCTTCCTGTTTCAGACAAGTACTTTAATAACAGCTCGCCCAGTCATAAGAAAACTCTCACTGCATTTAATACAATTCAATTACATTTTTTGGTTTATTATTTATGGAAAGCATTGTGGGGAGTTCAAGTTTTCATTTATAACCCAAGAGCGTCAAATAGTTTGGTGTGACCCTGTGCTGATGTAGGATTTCTGTGATGTTGTCTATCCATCTGCATCTTGATCTTCCTCATGCTCTAAAACCAGATGTTCTACTGTTGTAGGCATGTAGTGGTAATTGATCGGGCTTTATTCTTATACAATGGCCCAAACCACTTAAATTTCTGTCTCTCCATGATGCAGGATACAGTTTCTACAGTTTTTCTAATATCATTTCTCATTTTGTCTCCCCTGGTAACATTAATGGCTTTTCTTAAGCATTTCATCTCACATGATGTGATGTTCCTCTCTTGTGCTCTGGCCAAGGGCCATCTCTGACATTGATAGCAAAGATTTGGTAAGAATATACTACAAGTCTGTATCCCAGAATCCTAAACACCCAAAAACCAAAATATTCTGAAAATCTAAAGTTTTTTAGGCTGATTTTAGAACACATTTTTGGATGACTTGAGCTACTTTTGGGCGACTTTCAAAACATGGCTGCCCCCATGCACTTTGGATTCTGTGATACAGACCTGTGTTTATCAGCTGCCATTAGTTTCCTTACTGTTATTCTGATGTTTGAGTAGTGGTGACAGTTGGTAAGTCACTGCACTGTCCTTTTGAAATCTTGTTTCAATTTCTCTGTCAAGTCTTTCATTTTCTGTGAAAATGCTTCCTAGAGATTTACACTGGAACCTGTTTGAGCTGAACATTGTTGACATGTATGTTATGTGGGCCGAGTGATCTACTGATCTTCATGGCTTCTGTCTTGGATGTGCTGGTCTTCAAGTTGTATCTTCCAAAAGTTGAATTAAGTGCATATGTATGGTATAGCAATTTCTTTTCATCTTCATGCATTAGACTTTGGCATTATGCAACAAGCAACTCATTCAGCGAGTAATATTCTTTGTTTTCTGGGTTTACTTCATCTTCTGGGCTTGTTTCTAGGTTTGCTTCTGATGTTGTTTCGTCCGTGTATATGATAAAAAGCAACGATGATAGCAAACAGCTTTGTCACACTCCTGCGGTTATATCAAATGCATCTGTAGGGGTCCATTAGTTGTTCTTACTACGCTTTGGCATAAATGGTACAAAGTTCTCATGTTATCTGATAGTTGTCCTTGTATTCTGTAGTCTTTTAATGCTGATCAAAGTTTATTGTCCCCTCTATCAAAAGTCTTCTCCAGATCTATAAATACTATATTCATTTGTTGTCAACGGTTTGTATTTATATCTAAAAAGTTGAAAATTTTATCAAAATTTCGAGCTCCTTTTTAGAAGTAAAAATTAGTCATACCTAAAGATAACTTGATGATAAACAGATGACATGGTTCTGTTCTATGCACATAAATGTTTGTTTATCTGCATTTTAATTCAGCATGTGCATGAGAATATATAACAAGACACTACCAGACAGTCAGCGTTTGGTAAAAAATAATACCTTTCTGTTACTGCACTTAAGTTTCAGATACCATTTGTGGCCCCAAAAAAAAATACACAAATTTAACAAGAAATTTGTAAACCTACCTGAGCTACTTCGTGGTCTTTGGGGTGATACACTGCGTTTAGGTCTGCTCTTTGCAAGTTTTTCTGTTGATGAACTTGGAGTGCGGCCAATTAAGTTATCATCCAGCTGTACCAGAAACCAAAACATGAATACATATATTTGCCTATAAATATAATATGGCTTTAATTATAGGGCAACTATAATCATCCTAAGTTATAGATTAAAAGAATAGGATTTTTTTTTAAATACATAATTTCTCTGGCAATTAAACTTTGAAATATAGTATTAATAAATAATTTCAAATGACTACTACCATGTATAAAAATCTCTCTATCTCTCTCTCTCTATAAATATAAATATATATATATATATATATATATATATATATATATATATATATATATATATATATATATATATATATATATATATATATATATATATATATATATATATATATATATATATGTTTCTTCTTCTTCCTCGTTTGTCCTGAAAAGGATGGTGGTTGCGTTGTGTCTGTTTACGCCTAAGCTGTGATATCTGCACCTTTCGGTCGACACATCCGACTTCAGCACAGCATTTTTTGGGACCGGGTTTGCCTTCCCTCTGCGATCCGTACTTGCTCAGCCAGACTGCACTGCTGCAGACTGTTTCCAGGACCACCACGTGGAGGTGGAGTATGGTCTTGACCAGCTCTGGTTCACTGATCCTGATGCAAGCAGTCAAGCTATGGGTCGGTGACTGCATTCACTATTGCTGCATATATAAACACATATATATTCCTTGAGAGCTTTAAAGACTTAGTTTTCACATCTTTTTTTTTTTCCTCTACAGAACATATTAGATGTGGAGTTTAATTTTTTTAAATATCATTCTTTGGGCAATCAAATGAAAGAATACTTTAATGCAATAATCTAACATACAGAAAATGTTAAAAAATGAAAGCACAGACACAGGAAATAAGAAATTTTAACCATATAACAATAACAACTGACAAGAAATCAAGTAAAACTGAATATTTAATCTGTAAATATAAATTCCAAAATATAACTGTTTTAGACACACACCCCAGCTGGTATACCAAAAATGCATCAGTTTGCTCAAATATAAGTGATTTTTTAGGGTACCATATAACACCAGACGCTGGAGCTGGGTTGGCCATGTCCTCAGAAGAGACCCCGATGCCATCACAAGAACAGCTATGCTATGGACCCCTGAAGGAAAACGAAAGAGAGGCTGACCAAAAACAACTTGGCGGAGGACTGTGGAGGCCGAGATGCAAAGAATGAACCAGAGTTGGGGCACTGTACGAAGGATGGCCGCCGACCGAGCAAAGTGGAATCAATTTGTTGTTGCCCTACAAGACACCACCAGGCGTAATGGCCACTGACTGCTTTGACGGCCGGCGGCTAAGGATCAAAGAAGAAGAAGATATAACACCAGAAACCTTGAACCCATCTCTTTATATCTCTCTCACACGCATGCATAAATACGCATATACAGTTACTGTTTGGGACAAAAATTGGAAAGCGACAGGGATGTTTCTTGTCACCCTTTCTCATCCTATTGACTATAGATTGGGTTATGAAAATTTCAACATCAGCCAACAGAAATGAAACCAGTGGATTCTTGACTAAACAGCTTGATGATCTAGATTTTGCCAACGATCTGGCTCTTCTGTCTCATAACCATAATCAGATGCAAGACACAATTAAAATACTCAATAAGAGGTCACAGCAAGTGGGTCTGAAAATACACAGAGAGAAGACAAAGATAATGAGAATAAATGCATGAAAAAATAACAAGATTGCACTTGAAGAAACACCCCTACAAGATGTAGAATTATACATATACCTTAGTAGCGAAACAGACACAGTTGGAAGGACAGACAACAATAACAAATTAAGAATACTCAAGGCTAGAGGGGCTTTCACTGCATTGGGAAATATATGGAGCTCAAAACAAATCAAGTCCAACAAAAAAATTAGAATCTTCAGTTCTAATGACCCGAAAGGGAGGCATCAAAGAAGAGTTGGCCATTCGAAAAGCAGCAGCTGGGAGACTTTTTCAGGCCATAAATCGAGGATTCCTCAGCAAGAGAGAGGTTGGTAAGAAAACGAAGATGGCTGTATACCGCTCCACCTATGTCCCAGTCTTGACATATGGATGCGAGTCATGGGCAATGACTACAACCCACAAAAGCCAGATCCAAACCTCAGAAATGAGGTATCTGAGGAAGGTGGTTGAAGTAACAAGAAGAGACATGGTACGCAACCAGACGATACGTCAAGGCCTTAAATCCCACCCCCTGCAGACCCAAGTAGAACAGTCCCAACTAAGATGGTTTGGCCATGTCTGCAGAATGGGAAAAGACCGGCTACCACGACAAGCATGGGAAACAAAGAGCCAAGGATCCAGACCCCCAGGACGACCCAGAGTCCGCTGGGAGGACAACATTAGACAATCTTTGAAGGACCGAGGACTAGAATGGAACCAGGCCAGGAGGAAGACAGCCGATAGGATAGTCTGGCGCTCTCTCTTCCAACCCTCTACACCTCACAGTAGAAGGGGAACAACTAAGTAAGTAAGTAAGTAAGTTCTAATGACAAGTCACTCCTATTGTATGGCTCTAAAACACTGAGAACAAAAAACAACAACCAAAAAGCCAGAGTTTCATAAATAAGGTACTTGCACAGAATAGGACTGAAGTGGTATGACAAGATCTCTAATGTGGAACTGCTGACAAGAACCACATTAGTGCCAGTGGAACTAGAGATGAGAAGATGACACTGGCAGTGGATAGGACACACACTGAGGAAACACGAAGACAGCATTACAAGGCAGTCCTTGTTTGTTCTAGAGTCCCCAGTGTAAGAGAGGTAGACAGAGGCTAAAGAACACATGGAGAAAAGAACAGGAGACAAACATGAAGGAGATGAAGATGACATAGAAAGACCCTGAGCTGACAGCACGGGACAGGAAGACTTGGCATACGTTTGTTGAAGGCCTATGCTTCTTGTGGAGCTGAAGGGTGGTGATGGTATGTATAAAGTGTCAAGGTCTATTGAATTTTTTGTGTCCTAAGATGGTCCTATCTGGTAGTGTAACTGGCCTGGTGAGACAGCTAGATGTACTAACAAATATTAACATTTACGTTCCAGGGATAAGTAATCTATTTAAACACTGTATAATTATATTTTGTCACATAATTTACTAATTGTGTGATAATGATATTGTGAGTTATTGAGGTTATACTGTTAAACTCTCTATGGTGTCAGTTAGAATGCCTCGTTTAACTAAAAAATAATTCACACAGTTTTATTGACTGATTCTGGCTTTAATAATTATTATTTCATCACATTCATTACTAATTGATAGTTGTGACGAGTTTTTAAGGTGTTAATGAGAAAACTAGATACACTAGGGACATCTGAGATGTGTTCTGTAGCACCAATATCTCACCTCTGTTAGTCCATTGAAATGGTGCAAATTACCACTATACATATATATATATATATATATAACCTATTTGGTTTCAGCAATGTACTTGTCACTGCACTTGTGCTAATAAATTTTTGTTTCATTTTCTTGACATAATGAAGCTCTCCTGAAGCTTGATAAATTAAAAGTGAACTAAGGTTTCTGCCAAACAGTGATCAGACTGTCACTGTGTGTAAATAAACACATCTAAAACTGTTTTGTCCAAGATTAATGAACAGTAAATTGTGCTCAAACAAAATTATCAAGAAATATGTTGGCAACTAGAATAATTTACCTCTGCATCATGAGAGCAATTCCAAGATAAATTTTCCTAAATTATGAAAAAAATTTAGCAATAAAGAGACAATAGAAAAAGGAGTGATAGAAAAGAATATCAGAAAGATACGAAGAATAGAAAAAAAATGAATGAATACATAATGAAACAAGAAGGATTGTAAATGATTAAGAAAGATGGTTAGAAAGAACTAATAATGTGGGAAACAAAACAATGCATGAATAACAAAACATTGAAAGACATAAGATATAAAAACTTAAAAAAATATAAGAAGCAATATGACAGGAAAGAAACAAAAATGAAGACAAGGAAATAGGAGGAAAGTAAAAAGAAATAATGACATAGAACCAAAAAAATGTTATTTTGATGACAGCAATCATTAATGGTTAAGAAAAACCAAAGGAAGAAAAAATATATCTACAGCAGACTAATACTGGTATGCAATGCATATTTTTAAAGGTTTGTAGTGAGTAAGTCAGAAAATATACGCTATATATCAGACCCAAAAAAAAACATGATCAACATTAGTTAAATTTAAATTATATGGATACAAAATCAATTTACTACATAAAAAGCTGTTTCAAATTCTAAAACACATAAAACAATTGTTAGTAAATGCTTCCCATATTTTTGTTTTATTATGTGCATATGTAGAAGTGTTTTGGATCTTTCGTACAACATATAAACCATTAGTGAGTTAAGATAAACTGTAGAGAAAATAAAAAGATATCCACAGTAGACAAAAACATGTTCATTTTTTAAGAGTTTGTACTGCATAAGTAAGAAAATGTATATCTATATTTGACAACATAAATTATACAGATAGAAAATACATTTACTACATAAGATGTTTGAAATCCGAAAATGCTTGATAAAACTGTAAATAAATGTTTCCTCTATTGTTTCATTATGTACAAATGAAGAAGTGTTTTTGACCTTTCGTACAACAAATGGTGGCCTGAGATCAATCGTATCCTCAAGGTTGATGTCAGCAAACTTGCGTCTGACTGATGGTGAAGGAGACCTAGAACGAGAAAGGGATGTGACAGTAGGCATACAGTAGTGAGGAGGACAGCTGTCCTCAGCACTACGCTTAACCCGCTGCTTTTGCCTTCTACATGGTTTTATGCATTGTGAATCAGAATCAGTGTCGTCCGAGCTCTCCTGCCTGGAAAGTTAAAGATAAGGTATAAGGATGGGGAACAACTGAGGATGTGATTTCAAGCATGAAACTAAATCATAAGTGAGGCTCTAAATATAAAATAAATTTCATAGCTGAGGCCTAAAAATAAAGCAAAGTAACTGATTAGATATTAGGACAGTTGGGAAAAATGATAGTGCTTTAGGGTAAAAATCACTTGGTTCTTATACTGCTGTATTATTAATAGTACAACTTCATGAATACATTTTGATCCTTTCAGTGTATATATGAAGCTCTGAAGAACAATTACATTTAAAATTTAGTACAAAATACACTGTAAAATTTGAAGTATGGAGGAATGCAGAGGGAGTAAGCAAAATGAAAAGATATAGGAAAGAAATGAGATTTTGGAAGTAACTGTAAAAATTATTACACACATTTCAACAAGAACATTTATTTCTAATAGATGTCTTTAAATATTCAGAAATTATAAATACAAAATGTGCATCAACATTTTTCTGAATAAATAATAAATATAACAATAATATTTTAACCCCTTGACTGCAGAGTTATTTTTCCAGAAATTTATTTATTGTTGCAACTCCTCCCTCTTATGTCAGAGGAAAGGAGTTTTTAAAAATACATACACATACACCAATATGAATGTATGGAGCTGATGTTGTATTTGAAGCCTGCAGTCTTCATCTGCTAATTTTGGATAACAATCTTTCCAAAATTTTGCTTGAGCTGTCCTATAATTTTCAGTGCCAGAGCCTCACTATTCTCAGCCTAGTGAATTATGGGATTGGCTTGGTTTGGTTTGAAGGATTATCTTCATTGCACATGGACAACTCCATCAGTGCTCCTATCTCCTTCCTTAGATCGCACAAGGAAGATCTTAGCACGGTGCATGAACTCCGTAACACCAGCGAGGATCCCAATGTGTGTATACAGGAACCACACATTTTATAAATAATTTTTGTGGTCGGTAGGTTTCCTAATTTTTACATTTTGCCAGAGCAGCGGCTGTATGGCCTACTCTTTACGACTTCCAACTGCTGAGGGATTTTTAACATGTGCAACTTGCACACAGGCCTACTATTTTTTTTGCCCTTATCCAAGAAGGCTAGGCATCTGATCTCACTACCTAGGAGATCAGGTGGGAGTATAACTTCATTAGGAACCACTTGTGGGGGTCAGAGTGGCTAAGAGGTATGGCATCCGCCTCTAATTCTAAAGGTACTGGGTTCGGTTCCCAATGCAGGGAATAAATTAGATGGAAATCTTTTCAGAATCAGTGAGTAAAAATATAAAAACAGCAAGCGTATCACACACTACAGTGTCACTAAACAATGTAATATGAATAACAGTAGGCCAGCAACAGCCAATCCGTAATCAGATCACCTAATCTCCTGTGCCCTTGAACCTGGTCACATTACCAGTCTGTTCCAACAAACAGGAACAGAGGATTCTACTCTAGTTAACTAACTGCATTGCTACATTGTAATTTTGGTAGTGGTTCTAAAGGCATCAAAACAAAAATATATAGGACATACCAGACCATGTCGTGTGCTGGATAGAAAAACCAAGACGACTATGGACTATTTAACGCAGTCAAGAGGCTAATAATGAACCACAAACAAAGTTTGGGGAAACATGCATACCTACATCATATAAGGATACCTAAAGATTGCAAAGCAAATTCATTAGTTAGTTGTCATTTTATAAAAATGGAATAAATAACTGTGGATGGATAAAAACCATGAAATGTGAAATTTCAAACAATGCCTTTATGGTTATAATGACAGTCAGAAATATTTTACACTGAACTGAAACTTGTGTTTACAAATACATTTCTGTTTTATATCTTCTTTTTTAATTTAAATAGGCAAAAATTCAGCATTCTGTGTTTATTCTGAAATAATTTTAAACACAGACCTAAAGGTCTTTAATATTTGAACAAGCGCCTTAATATAACCGTCTAGGTTGAATGTGACACACCTCACCAAAACAAGGCAAAATTTTATTTAAAAAAAAAAAATAATAATTTTTTAAAGGAAATATGCAGAAGAGAGCTGCAAAATAAAATAAAAACATAAATTACATTTTTAATATGGCACTGCAAATTTTAATGTGAATAATTAATCATTATAAATGACACAAGGTCTTTAGAAGTGAAGTACATTATCATGAAAAGTAAGCAAATAATTAATAAGGACAAAATCTTCTTCTTCAAGTACCGTGCCTAGTGTCGTAGGAGATCATGTCTCTCCACAACTTCCTGTCTCCAGTACAATTTATCAATTCTGCTGTTGACTTCTTTCCCTGCCACGATGTCAAACTGTCCAGTATTTGCTCTCTTTGTCTTCCCCTATCTCTTTTTCCTTCAATCTTACCTGTTGCTACAATATATTCCAGCTTTATTCTTCTCATAACATGCCCAAAAAAATGAGGATTACTTCTTTCTAACTTGTGAAATTAGTTTCCTTTGTGCATTGGCCTCTTTCAGGACATTACATTATTTTCTTTGGCTGTCCATGGTATTTTTAACATTCTTCTGTAAAACCACATCTCTTTTGCCTCTAGTGCCTTCCCTATTTGTTTACTAATTGTCCATGACTCACTCCCATATGTCAGGATTGGTTCTATATAACAATGAAGAACTCTCTTTCTTACTTCCAATGACAAAGAATTGTTGCATAAAATACTCTTCATTTTATAGAGGGACCTCCTAGTCCACAGCCATTTGAAAACTGTCGACGATGGCCATTTTGGTACCCAGCCATGTAACCAGACATGATGCAAGACATGCCAGTATGTAATCCAAACATGCACAGTGACATTCCCTCAGGCCAAGTTCACCATCACCCAGGGCTTCACATGCGAGTCACGTAACGTCATTTATGCTACTATATACAAACATTGCAATATTACTTACAACGGCCAAACGGGCACACGACTGGGTGACCGATTCTGCAGACACCTCTACGACATCTCGCAGCTGAAATCCACACCTGTGGCCATCCACTTCAATGGCCCTGGCCACCACTGCGCCACTGACATCCAGGTGGCAGCCATCAGATCCTGTTCATCGGACGCCAACAGTCGGTTCCGCCTGGAACAATGCCTCATCCATCTTATGGGTTGCCTCAAACCCAATGGTTTGAACACCCAGCATTCTTTTGTCTGAGATGTCTTTTTCTATCTAGCCCCAGTTCTATTATGACTGCGAGACCCCTGACTTCCCATTTTTTATTTTATTATTATTATTATTTATTTATTTAAAAAAAAAAAATTTTTCTCTTAATATATATTACTTTTCCCCCCACTCGGTTTTCCAGTCCTTGTTTTCATTATTTTTTATTTATAGTTTCAATGTACTATTCACTTCCAGTTTCCGGTTCAGTAGCGGCCATTTTCGCTCCGACATGTGACACTATCAGGGAGTATTTGTCTCTTATTCCTATAGTTTCATGTTCTCCACTTAATTCTCACTTTCTTTCCCTTTTGTCTTTTGTTTGTCTGACCCTGACGAAGGCCTTGTGGCCACAACGTAGGTTTCCTTGTCCTTTCTCTTAGTAAGACGTATTACTTTTTGTGTTGTTTGTTTTTTTTCTTTTTCATTTTATAGAATGCTGCTTTTGCCTGCGCTATTCTGCTCTTCACTTCTGAGATGCATCTTCCATCCATTGTTATTAATGTGCCCAGGCATCTGAATTTATTGATGTGTTTTAAAACGGTTCCATTTACTTTGATAGTGCATTCTGGGGAAGCCATTTTCTTTGAGATGACCATTACTTCTGTCTTTTTGCTATTAAGGCTAAGGCCTTTATTTTCACTTTCTATCACTTGTATCAACCATTTCCTGCAGCTCCTTTTCACTTTTTGCTATTAAGATTGTATCATCAGAGTATCTCAAGTTGTTTATATCATGTCCGCCAAAAGATATTCCTGGCATGTCCTCTAGAGATCTCATTATATTTTCACTGTACAGATTGAACAGATCCAGTGACAGCACACATCCCTGCCTGACACCCTTTTTTACTTGCTGAAACGTTCCTCTTTGGCTGCTAAATCTTACAGCTGCTGTTTGTTGCCAGTACATGTTCTTTATTATCCTCAAGTCTTTTCCATCAATGTTGATGCTTTCTAACATTTTAATAATTTCCTCATGTTTCACTTTGTCAAATGCCTTAGTGTAATCTATAAAGCACAAGTACAGATCTGTCTTCACCTCTATGGCTCTTTCTATTAATGTTCTTATAATATATATGATGATGATGATATAATCTCTTTAGCTGTGAGCAGGTAGCTCTTGACAGCCCATTGCCTCTCTGACAAAGGTACAAGTCTTCCTTAGTTGTTGTGATGATGTGTAGAGTGTATTGTGGATGGTTGGGTGTGATGGGAGTAGCTGGTGTCGCAGGTCAGTTAGTCTTGGTCACTGTAACAGTAGGTGTTCAACTGATTGCTCATGGTGGTGGCAGTGCCTATAGTTTGGTTCACGTAGTGGGTCTATTCTATTTAAATGTTTATTACATGGCCTGTTCTCAGCTGGAAGATTAGACTCTGATCTCTTCTTTTCGGTTGTTTAACTGGATCTCAAAGGTTTGGCTTCGCTTGATGTTTGAAGAAAGGACATCCTGTCTGGGAGGTTGCCCACTGGTTTAGCCATTCTTGCCTATAATTGTTTCTCAGGATCTGTTGGCAGGTTTGCAGTGTGGTACTTGATGGGAACTGGGGCAGTGCTGCTCCACTTTTGGATAGTTTATCGGCTTTTTCATTTCCTGGGACTCCGATATGCCAAGGGATCCACTGGAGTGTAACTTTGATGCCATAGGAAGTGAACAGCTGGTCAATTAATCTGGAAATGTTATTAACATCAGAAGGCATTTTGCTTTTTATGGCTTGAAGTGCTGATTTTGAGTCTGAGAATATAACAATGTCCTCAGGTGGAGTGATGCCACTTTCTTCTTCTTCTTCTTCTTCTTTCGTTCGCTTGAACTATATTGTCTATATCTGCAATGTTGTTTCTTGTATAAACTTCACTGTCTTTTGTAGTTCATACAGAGGTCCATATAGTTTTGCTTCCAGTGTTGTTTCTCTGGGCCAGTGGGTTTGCCTCAATATATCATATTCGGGGCAATCTTGAAGTACGTGCTCCGCAGTCTGGGGTGCCTGTCCACATGTACACATGGCTGAATTTCCAATCTTTGCCACTTTCAAAGTCTGAGATTATCCGGCACAATGCTTTTTCTAGTGCTGTTATTTCTGCATCATAGCTGGAGCAAATTTCTCTGCAAGGGCCAAAGATACAAGGGTGGTCTTCTGGGTGCAGGTTGGGGTATTTTATCACTGCGCCATATCCAGCATTGGTGGTAGCTTCAAATGCAGATCCATCTGTGTAGACATGGATGATATCTTGTGGATATGAGTCTATAGTTTCTAAGGCAAAGGTTTTCAGTAGTGGTGCTTAGGTGTTCTTGTCTGCTGAGGAGTCAGAGTGTTCAGTTCTTAATGTAGGAGTAGTTGCCTGCCAACAAGATGGTTCATTATTGATAGTTGCCATTGGCTTTCTAACTGCTGGTAGGTGATGTTTGATGCTAGCATCTTTAGCATTTTTAAAAAAAGATGTCTTTTGTATTCTGTGTTTTTGGTGCCATTGCTCTATCATTTTCCTATTCTCCTCCGTTGTGTCAATTCTCAGATACCTTTCGTATGTTTCCACAACTGAGCGTTCTCTTCTTAGGTTTAAAGGTTCAATATTGGTGTTGATTTCACATGCATCTGTTGGCATTGTCTTCATGGCACCACTTATAAACCATAGAACGTGATTTTGGACTTTGTCTAACTTTTGTAGGAGGCTTTTGCTTGCAATAGTTTGGAGGGGGAGCGAGTAGTCAATGACTGAGCAGACATATCCAGTATAGAGTTGGCGTAATGAGTGCTGGTCTGCTCCCCACCCACAGGTGCTTGATGAGCCTAAGTCTTGTGGATGCTTTCTCAATCAGCTTGTCTATGTGGGGTTTCATGGTAAGTTTGCGGTCAAGCTAGACTCCAAGATATCTCGGGAATTCTTCGTATGCTAGTTTCTCTCCGTTCATCCAGACCTCAATAATTTTCTCATTAACTCTCTTGTTTAGACTAAACAGGCTGTACACAGTTTTCTCTACATTAATTTCAAGTTTCCAGAACTGGCAGTATGCAGAGATGGTTGTCAGGTTCTTGTTCATATTTTTGGTGATGGTTTGGAGATGTTTTCCTTTTGTCCAGATGACTAGATCATCAGCAAAGGGGTTTCTATCGATTCTGACGAATCCACAGACAGCAACTCAAAATCAGCTGACAAGGGGGTGTCTCCCCAACCAGGTCCCAGCAGTAATGCAACAAAAAGGAGGAAGATAAAGTCTGAACCTCCTAAATCTACATGGAAAGAATTAAAGGAAGGTGCAACCTGTAATTCTTTTAGATTTATGCCACACAAGACACCAGGTGTTCATGCTAACCTAAGAGAGAGTTCTACACCATTAGACTGTCTTAGAGCTCTGTTGACTGATGATGTCCTTCTGCTTTTGTGTCAGTCAATAAATGAATATGCATCATATAAATGCATGATAAATAATCCATACAAAAGGAGATCTGTTTACTCAAACTGGGCACCAATTACTACTATGTATGAGCTTATTACATTTTTAGCTATTCTTATTGCAATGGGAGTTGATATTCGTCCAAGCATCAAACACTATTGGTCGAGAAAATAAATATTTTATACTTCATTTTATCACCCAATGTCATACCTGTCAACCTCCGGAGACAAAAATCTGTACGCCGGACCAAAAAAATTCTTACAAACACCCAAAAATCCTTACGCAAAAAATATATTAAAAAATTATACGCAATACAGTTTTAAAATGAGAAATGACATATACAAATCTATTAGCATTTGATTTATTGTGATATAAAACATGCTAATAGTCTCATGCTGTTCTTTACATATAAAAAACTTAGTGATCATGAGGTACACTATTCTTTCGATATAGTGTTTTGTATTATAATCAACACATGCACTTTTAGCACTTTGCAGAATTGCATTTGTGGGCTTAAAGTCTGCACAGCATGTATCAATGTTAATCTTACATTGTAAAATAGAAGTGAGTGTGTCCGCATTCATGGACCTCCTGCAGTCTGTGTGGATTTTTTTCATCATTGAAAATGATCTTTCGCAGTCAGCTTTTGTTTCTTTGAATTAGGCTCAGCCATCATTCAGTGGATGAAATATTTCAACTAATATTCTTTGTAGATGTAGAGAATGATTAAAAAATACAATGGACAAAGCAAACGGCTAACAGCAACAACAACAACAACAACAAAATAAACAAAAATTATGAACAGAATATCAAATCTAGGAAGAAAAAACGTACCACCAAAAATTTACAAAATTATTATTTAAGAGTTGGTAGCCTAGACCAGTGATTGATGGTCCTGGAAACAGGCTGCATCACTGCAGTCTGGCTGAGAGAGTAGGGATCGAAGAGGGAAGGCAAACCCGGTCCCAAAAAATACCATGCTGAAGTCGGATGTGTCGGCCGAAAGGCGCAGATATCACAGCTCCGGCGTAAACAGACACAAAGCAACCAACGTCCTTTTCAGGACGAACGAGGAAGAAGAAGAAGAAGACCAGTGATAACAGATTGCCACTTAAAAAAAAAATAAAGCAGCGAATCTCGAGCGCTGGCATATAGTAGGCCTACTCAACGCAAACAAACTTTTTTTTCTAGTTATGTAGGGCCTACACAGAATATTATGACAATTTATCGGAAATATATTGAAGGGCAAGGTATAGGCCTAACTGGAAAGATTAAGACAGCGATTAAATTGCAACAAAGCAAACCAGCAGCAATATTTAACCAAGTTATAAGTACTTAGCTTTTTTAAACAAAATGGCGTCGAAGTGTGGTGGCAAACAAGCGTCGTCGTTGATAACAGGTAACTTTAAAAATACGTCATGTCACGCTGAAAACCGAAAGCGTATGAGGCCGAATTCAAAGTGTTTGCCGAATTGTTGGGTATAAAGGGTTTTGATTGGTTGCTGGGAGAGACCTCAGTTTAAAAACGAACGCCGAGATTTCCGGATTTAAACATTAAAAAAATTGGTTTAAAAAAAAACCTGGGCTATAAAATATTTTCTTATTTAAAATTTAAAAAAAACTTGGGTTGGAAAATATTTTTAAAATTTTTATTTATTTTTTTTTGGAGAGGGGGGAGAAAAATCCGTACAACGAGCCTGTACGGCCGTACACTGCTAAAAGTATCAAAAATCCGTACATTGTACGAAAAATTCGTACAGGTTGACAGGTATGCAATGTTCAAGTGTGCCAGTCTGAAAGCATTCTTCATACAATGCTGCATTGTTCAAAATGTGATTCAGATAATAATGAGATACTTAAATTATCTATTTTTTTCTTATTTGTAGCTCTAGTTATTTTTGTGATAATTGTTTTTTAATCATCTTGATTTACCCCGAGCTGAGCGCTCATCGCACCCTACTTCTCCCCTGTAATTTTTTCTCTTAATGAGAGCAATTTGGATCGTGTGGATCAAGTAAACATATTTGGCTATTTTTGAAGGCTTCCCCCCCCCCCCCCCCCCCCCCCTCCGCAACCCCCCCCGCTCTCGCAGGTGGGCTTTGGTGGTATATGTGTTAATCGGAATTCAATGTACGACATAGCGGTCCTAAGCAATGTGCAAGATGGAAACACACGTTGTGTTGGGAAGTGCTAGACTCATATATCTCCCACCCCCCCCCCCCCCCCCTCCGGACTAATGTCGAAATATCACTAATGCCTCTACGGCAAATAAGCCTGGGCACCGCAAATACAATGCCTAATCGATGCCTACATCCACCCCAAAGGGGGGGGGGGGGGGGGGGGGGGGGCAAAAATAGAGCCCTTTATGAATCTTCTCCTTGAAAAGTTTAGTGATGCCTTTTATCTATATGAAAATCTGTCACTTGACGAAATGGTTGTTGGATGGACAGGCCGTTGGCAGTACAAGCAGTACAGTTCAGGCAAGCCAAAAAAAATCATATTAAAGTTTTTGGTCTGTGTGATTCAACAACTGGTTACGTCATCAATTTACTTACATATTTTGGAAATAAGACATCCTATGTTCCAGAGGCAGATCTAGATGGAGGCATGACAGTGAAAGTTTTTCAGACACTACTGGCACCACTTGGAAAATGTCACTATGTTTTTGCTGACATGTATTATACAACCCATCAGCTTATATCCTATTTACTGAGTCAGAAAACCTATCTTACAGGTACTCTGAACAGTAACAGGAAAAACTTCCCCCTGCAGTGAAGACACTGAGACTTCAACACCGTGAAACATAGTCATACCTGGATGAAAACAACTCAATTCTTATCACTGGATGGAAGGATAAAAATGCTTGTGATGAAATGGGGTGACCTCTATCGATCTTTGGTTCTCTCCAGCAGTATTGGTACATTTGTGGTGCTGATTTTTATTATGTGCTGTCAGTTATCGCACTTTTCTTTCATTCTTTCTTTATTTGGCTGCTAAGTAGCAGATATGTGATTTTATCAAATCACCCTGTAGGTGATAAATATCACAGTTGGGACACTCCTTGCAGATATGTCACCGGTTTGTTACCCAGTCATCCCAGTCTACGAAGAGCTGAGATAAGATAGTCACTGGCGCGTTTAGATTGAACCGCTGATAAGACGACATTACCGTCTGTGTCATACAAGAGTGATGTAATCGCTTCCGGTCACTTGTTAAAAAGTAATCATGGATTTATTACATTTTAGACAATATGAGTCTACAAATGTGTTGGTAAGAGTGTATGCAAAGCATCAGATGTCCATATATGGTAATACGTGACCTTTGCAGGCACGCACCTTATTTCACGTAGGACGATTTTGAAATATCACAGCCTATCCTGCATGATTTAAAATGATTGGATCTTTCTGATTAGATTCATAACATCACTGGAGGGAATATAGGCTGACAATTTCACAGTTTTATTTCTCTGTGATTTGCACGCTCGCCAAGACAACACCAGACCTTCACCAGAGGAAGAACTAGATTCCTAATTCCTAATTGTTATCCGGACCTTTTATTGGAGAACCAGATAAGACTTATAAAGCACAGGAAATCTCTGTCAAATTTTAAAAAGGAAAACCCGGACTAGGAAAACTGAAAAAACACGGAGTCAGAAGGGGCAATCTATTATAAAATTAAAAGAAATCCCAGACACATGTAAGAGAAAGATTCGTCTCTTTTATTCATCTGAGCGACAAGTCTGTAGCCAGGATTGGCTTATTGGTGGTACCAGCAGAATGTACTATTTCTGGAACAAGACAGGATCAGTGGCCTACGCTTTAAGACAACGGGCACACTGTGTAGACTTTCCTTGAAGATTCTCGGAGACGAGCTACACCAACAACCTTGACCAGAGACGAGTGATCAGTGTGAAAAGACAGAACCGTCATTGGCAGCTAAGTTCAAATATATGCTGCCATCTGAACTTCTTAACCCTTTTTGCAAACCCCAAATACGAGGATGATAGCTTTTCTTTATCCATAACTATTCAAATTATTTTCAAACTGTTAAAACTAAAGTGATTATTAAATTTTGTTATTTGTAATGTTACAAATTTAACTTCAATTTGATCATTTTAAAGTTACTGCATGTTTGTCTCAGTCAATTACTACATACATTCTAAACAGAGCTATACCTGAATAAGAGAATTCCACTGAGTAAATCAGGGGTGGGGGTTTAACGAGCTGATAAATAAGTGCTTAAATTCTTCACAAAAGTGGTCGGCAGGTTACAGAATTAACGTGCTTAGCGACAGCCAGCATTGTTTTCGCTTACCTGAATTTCTTGTGAAGACTCCCATGTGATAGAAGCTTTACTACTCTTCTATCTATATTTCTGCCAAGAGAATCTTGTGTACAAATAGACTCCATTGAAGCCTATATTAGATACTCTTGAGTTTTGGCCATTGTTGGACCACTACTGCAAAGCAGGGGAGGCAATACCGTCACAATGCTAAAAAACCTGTTGTTCTTGCATCATCAAAAGCCTCAACAGGAGATATTACTGTGCTTGGTAGAAGAAACCAGACCAGAACAAAACCTAAAGTTATCCATGATTATAATTATTCAATGAATGGATGTGACCGTGTTGACCAGATTTTGACATATTACTGCAATTTCAACCACAAAACATACAAATGGTGGAAAAAACTGTTTCACTGGCTCATGGATATATGCCAGAGTAATGCCTTTCTTCTTTATAGTCTGACAAGACAGGATAAATCAAAGCATAGTATGTTAGATTTCAAGATGGCACTTATCAATGAACTGACATCAACAGCATCTACTTTGATGCTAGAAGATATACAGAAATGAACTTTTTTGCTGTTACCTGGCAGGCCCAGAATTTCAAATCCTGTAGGCAAACTTCAAGGAGCTCAGCATCTAATCATGTGGTCTGGCAGCCAAAGTAAGTGCATACATTGCAAAAAATCAAGTTCTTTTGTATGCAAAGGATGCACTGCCGATCATCCACAATGCGCAAAGTACTGCTTTGAACAGTACCACAGCAGTAATAATTAATTAATTATACCCATGCCCACTTCTTTAAGTGTTCTGTAATTTGTTACTGGAAAAATTAGTGCCATTCTTGTGTATGTGGTTATGTTTTCTTGGGCACTGATGATTAGGATGTGAGTTCTGGATTTTTACAAAATTTTAATAAAATTTCTTCACTCACACATATGTTACTAATATGTGAACAGTGAACAAACTGTGTGAGCAACCACAACTTTCTTACTCTTTCTGTTTCTAAATGGATTACCTGCACAAAGAGAGCAGTTAAACATTTTATGTTACAAGCCTTAGGTAAGTGGAAAATGTTTGCTCAGAATTTCAAGTTATCTTTTTTTCCATGTATATATTATCTGTCATAACATTAATATAACATAAAATTAGCTAGAAAAGAATATAGATTCATACTGTCCATCTAATGTACTTTAATTTGATATATAATATGTTATACTTAACTCATGATTGGACACACAATATCAGTAAAAGTAAATTATGTATATGTAAATTGTTAGGGCATAAAAATAATTCTGTCCAGAGCTGAAAATAATTACATACTAAAATTAGACCCATTCAGACAGTTTTGTGCTATACATTTTCTAAAACAAAAATTAATGAGAACATAATTTAATATTTTCTCCAAAACAGGTAACTTCAATGCAAAAACAACAGGTATCAAAAATCCATTTACTATTTAAGTTGGACAAAACTGACACATAAAATTAACTTACCTTGACAGGGTGCTGCGGTTTCTGAATGATCTACGAGATTTCTGAAATTACAGCAAAATAAAAATCTTAGTTACTCACTTTTTACTTTCTCAGGCCACTGATGCCATCAAGCTGAAGATAGCATTAATGAGCCAAGCATGTCACACTGGCTGCTGTGAGCCTGTGTTGTTGTACAATTTCTGTGATGATGTCTATACATCTGCCTCTTGATCTTTTCATGCCCTGAAACCAGATCTCCTCCTGTTGTAGTCACATAGTGGTAATTTATCAGGCTCCATTATCATGAAATGGCCAAACCACTTTATTTTCTGTCTCTCTAAATCCTTGATGCTAGTTCCTAACAATTTCCTTTTTTATATCATTTCTCATTCTGTTCTCCTGGTAACATTACTGGCTTTTCTTAAGCATATCATTTCACAGGATGTGATTTTCCTTTTCAGGGACCATGTTTGACACTGATAGAAAACAGCAAGACAATAAAATTCACACTCTTGAATATTAAGTAAATGACTGCTTAATGTTTTGAGAAGAAAGTCTGAGATTTATTAAAATTATTTTAAAAAAAAATTATTTTGGTATATACCTAAAAGGTCATTATAGCCATGACATTATTCAAATAGCAGGATCAGCTGAATAATCAGTCAGATATTGAATAAAGGTAAAAAAGAGCCTGAAAATCAGACAAATTGAGACTAAAAGTCAGATAATCTGAAAAAAAAGACAGGTGTGTCTTGAAAGTAAAGATTCAAGAAAATCAAAAAAGACAGGTGTGTCTTGAAAGTAAAGATTCAAGAAAATCAAAAATAAATTTTGGTGCTATAGGAAACAGAATATGTTTCACTGAAATGCTGCTGAAGTCTTTCTTTACTTTCAGTCATTATGTTTGGCATGGTGGTCTTGGCAGTGGGGACACAGAGCAGATATACTGGAAAATTACAATTGCTCAAATTTTTTGTTTCCTTTGTGATGCTACTATGCAATTTAAGAACTCAACAAGCATTGTCTTTTTAACATACGTGGTTCAATTCACACATGACCCCATTTTAATTGTTATTTTCATCATTTTTGAGTGAATTTTCTAAGATTTGAAATTGCCACCACCCGTATACACTGTAGGCCATACATATTTAATTTACATCAATTCAGAAAGCCATCTCAGGAAATTCTGAATAAAATAATTCAGAATGTACTTAGAATGCACTGATTCTATTAGCGACCGTGGAAATTTGAATCTGGAGTTAAACATCGATTATGAAGTGTCCTTCCAGTTAAGTGTTTATCATTACAATATGTTTCCCAATGTCATTGTCTTATGACCCTAAGACATGCTGTTTAGTTTTGCGCAAAAACAGCTATTACTTGAGAAATTCAAGAACTGTGATTATACATTGTTAAAGATATTCCTTTTTGAATCCTTCTGGATGTTACTGATTAGATTAAAAATATGGACATGCAAGTACTATTTGCCCCATGTGGTTCCCGGAGGTCTCTGAAGACACAAAGAAAAAATACGACTACTGCACTCTCAGGCATGTCATACAAGGTGACTAAAATGAGGTTGTGCATGAGCCTGGCAACATCATCATGTAAAACGTATTGCCATAGAAACCACCACTGCAAGAGCATGTGAATGCTTGGTGCAGGCTTTCTACAAGGGAATTAACTTCAATGGTGGCTCTATGCTCCATAAGCAGCCTAAAGGAAAATGATGAATATATGGTCTATTTAAAAAATAAAATATGTTTGTCACATAATGTTACATATTTTTCCTTTCTATAGTAACAGAGTTATAGCAGCATATAATTTTTTAAAGGCTATTTATATACGAGACGTGTTCAAATGAAACCTGACCGTGCTGCGCCAAGTGGACATTCGTAGGAGGAGCATAATGACATCACATCTGACGTAATAAGAAAATACGAATGTACAAGTGTGTAAGTGTTCATTCTCCTAGTATTCATTGGTTGTGCTGCAGACCGTCAAAATAATGGCCGGTGTGATATGGAATCCGTCCAAAAAATTCAAGTCACAGATTTCCGCGGGTAAGGTTATGCTGACCGCATTTTTTGACCATGAAGGGCTTCTATTGGTAGACTTTAAAGAGCCTGGCGTGAACATCAATGCCATCCACTACAAAGACACACTAGACAACCTGCATACAGCCATCAAGAATAAACAACCCGGCATGCTTTCGCGTGGTGTGATTCTGTTGCACGACAATGCTCGTCCACATGTTGCGAACATTGTGCAGGAAGCGTTAGCAAGGAAAAGGTGGGAAGTTCTGCCACTCCCAGCCTACAGCCCCGATCTGTCACCATGTGACTTTCATTTGTTCGGACAATTAAAAAAATCTCTAAAGGGACAACGATTCGACTCCGATGCAGACGTCAGGGCCTCGGTACGCCCACGGCGACCGTTGCCTCAATTGGCTGTGTGTGGTGTACCCGGAAACGGGGCCTCCCAGTACTGAGGCACAGTTAAGTCCCCGATGTCACTTATCGGTGCAGAGTTGAGAGAGATGGCTGAGCATCACAATCCCCACTGTGTTGCAGCATGATCAGAACCAAGCATTGCACACTGAGCTTGGGGGGATCACTTGGGCACCAGACTTAATACTGGCTCTTGACTGGATGGCCGCATGCAGGAGATTTCTACAATGGAGGGTTGGCAGGTGGTGGGTATCTGGAAGTGGCTCTGTGCAGGACGCGAGGATTCCTTGGAAGAGCCCAGAACCAGAGCACAGCATTGTGCAAGCTCTGCATAGTTGGAGAGCCCCCTGGATGACGGGGAATGCACAGTGTGCTACCCCACCTATCCCCAACTGCTAACTTAGAACCAGAAGTGGGGTCCTCTGTATGCGTGCCAGGCCAGGATAAAATGCCTGGGAAAGAGACTGGAGCTCAGAACTCCCTAACTCAAAGTTGCAGGATGGCAGAAAAGCCACGGGAAAGACAGGGCTATTTTGAAGATAACGCAACCATATTTTTACCATATGAGTTCGGACGCCGCCTCGGTAAACAAGGTCCGCGCAGAGCAGTGACACCCCCAGGCTGCTTGCGAATAGTCTACTACTGGGAACTTAAACAGATTAGGGATGAGCCCACTCTCCCGTTGAACAGGTGCTAAAGTCGTAGATACTGGGCCAGAAGGCGCACCGGAAACCACAGTATCACGCAACTCGCTTTTTTTTTTTCTATGGAGAGTACACCGTCAAATAAATCTCGTACTGGTGCTCGCCCTGTGGAGCTCCACCAGGCAGGTGCAGTGCCAGGCTCTGAGCCTCGACAGAGCCCACCCTCAGCTACTGGAGGACCCTCTAGACCGTCTTGTGGAGTCAGCAGACGGCGGAGGAGAACTACTGACCAAAACAAAACAGAAAAAAGAGAAACCCAGAGTGCCACTTGTCATGATGCACTGGAATGCAGAGGGAGTGAACAGCAAGCAGGCTGGATACAGCAAAAAGACAGAGCTGGAAAACATCTTGTATGAGAAGCAAGTCAGTGTTTGCTGTATCCAAGAGACTCACTTGAAAGCAGATCAAACCTTTAAAATAAGGGGATATCAATGCTTCAGATCCGACAGACAAGATAGACGAAAAGGAGGAGTACTTACTCTTGTAAGGAATAACATTCCTGCACACGAAAGGAAAACCTTCATGGATGGAGCAGAATATCAGCTGTTGCAGCTAAAGGTAGACAAGATGGAAATAGAACTCCTGAACTATTACTGTCCGAACAACAAACCCCTGAGTCTCAGCACTATACAGGTACCAGCCACCAACTTTATAGCAGTTGGAGACTTTAATAGCCACTCCCAGAGCTGGGGCTATAACCATCTGGATCACAGAGGTGAAGAGGTTGAAACTTGGCAAGATGATCACTCCCTAATCCTAGTCAATAATGCCACAGATACTCCTACCTTCTACTCCAGAGGATGGCACACAACTTCAACACCAGATCTTGCCTTCTCCACACCAGATATAGCTGGATCTATTAGTAGAGAAGTAGGAGACCAACTAGGGGGAAGTGACCATCGCCCAATCTTTCTTACTGTCCAGAGTGCAACTCTCAGTACAGGCCCAGCCATTACAAGATGGAACTACAAAAAAGCCAACTGGGGTTTATTCAGGCATCAGGTGAACACGCTGCTGTCTACCCTCAAGGTACAGAACAGAGACATTAATGAAGTGGTAAAAGACTTCAACAGATGCATACTACAAGCTGCAAAAGAAACCATTCCCAAAGGATGCCGGCGTAACTGCATACCATACTGGTCCAGCACACTCCAAGAACGTCAGAAAGCTATGGACAGGGCTAGAAAGGACGCAGAGTCTCAGCCTTCACTTGAAACTCACAACAAATGGAAAAAGGCTATAGCAGAGTTTCAGAGAACAAAGCTAGAAGAAAAACGGAAAAGCTGGAGAACTAAAACGGCATCGCTGAACCTTGAGAAAGACGGCAGGAAACTTTGGAGATTAGTCAAGTCTCTAAATGAAGAGCGTTCCTCACCAAGGCAGACTATCACATTGGATGAAGGTGGCAAACTTTTCAGAGGAAAACAAGCTGCAGACTTGTTTGCTAGAAGATACAGTTCAGAAAGCAACTTACCCATTAACATAGACCATCAGAGAGAGATAAGAAAAGAAATACTGGCAACCATGGGACAGACAGATACTCCTGCCCCAATGAGGGAACCCATCACACTAGGAGAACTACAGAAGGCTATTTTCAAGCTTAAGTTTCAAAAGTCACCCGGCCCAGACAAAATTAGCAACGAAATGCTAGTAAATCTGAGCTCAGCAGCAAAGACAAAACTGCTTGAGATATTCAACCACAGCTGGTTGAAAGGAACGGTACCCCAAGTATGGAGAGAAGCCATCACAATACCCATACTAAAGAAAAGGAAATGTAAGACCGAGGCTGCAAGTTACCGGCCAATCAGTCTCACAAGCTGTGTTGGGAAGACTATGGAGCGAATAGTCAACCACAGATTGAAATGGTATTTAGAGTCTGAGCAGATCCTGGTGCCGGAACAAGCTGGATTTAGAGAATGCTACAGTATAGAAGACCAAGTTACTTACTTGTCTCAAGCAATAGAAGATGCCTTCCAGGAGAAGAAAAAGGTCCTAACGATCTGGGTCGACTTCAAGCAGGCCTTTGACAAGGTGTGGAAAGATGGCCTCATTGCAAAACTTAGGAGAAGTGGAATCCAAGGCAACATGATGAAATGGATCCAGTCATACTTGCATAACAGGAGAACTAGAGTCACTCTTGACGGTCTGCAGAGCAGAAAAGTGTTGCTCCATCAGGGGGTACCTCAAGGAGGAGTAATTTCCCCAACACTCTTCCTTGTTTACATCAATGACCTGGTGAAAGATCTCCCTGCAGGAGTGAAAGCTGCCTTATATGCAGATGACCTAGTACTCTGGTGCACTGATGAAAATGTCACCACAGCAAATTATAGAATGCAGCGGGCAGCAGACATGCTAGTGTCATGGCAGAGAAATGGCTTATCACAATAAACACAGACAAAACCTCCACAACACTGTTCTCCCTCGCCCCCAAGGACAAATCAGCTAACATACACCTAGGGACAACCGTGATCAAGGAAGAAAGCTACCCCACCTATCTTGGGGTGACATTTGACCAAAGGCTTACATGGAATAAGCATATTGAAAATGCAGAAGGAAAGGCCCGAAGACGACTAGGCATACTCAGAAAATTAGCAGGTACCAACTGGGGAGCAAATGAACGAAATCTAAAGAAGATTTATAATGGAGTAATAAGACCACACTTAGAGTTTAGCTCAGCAGCATGGTCATCAGCTGCTAACTCACATCTGCAGTCTTTGGACAAGGTGCAAAATCAAGCTCTCAGGCTCATTACAGGAGCCATGAAAACTACACCAATAACAGAGATGCAGAAGGTTGCTGGATTACAGACATTGTCCCATAGAAGAGACACAAAAACCATGATCCAGATGGAAAAGTACAACAGTATGCCAATGCACCCAATGAAGGCAAGACTAGATGATCTGGCATTGGGACGTCTAAAGCGTAGCAGCTTTGTGCATCGGGGGAAAAGACTTATAAGACAGCATCAAGAAGACCTATCCATGAAGACAACACCACTGAAGCCCACCCTATACCCTGTACCATGGGAGCAGGCCAGCAGTGCCCTCCAAATTAATACATCAGTCAGTGGTCTCACAAGTGGATGTGAGTATAATGATCTGCAAAAACGAACTGCTACATTGAGTATGATCCAAGAAAGCTATCCTGATCAATCATGGATACATGCCTATACAGATGGATCAGCAACTAATGCTGTTAGGAATGGAGGTGCCGGTATCTTTATCTCATATCCTGACAACCACTATGAGACTAGGCACATTCCCACTGGTAAATTCTGTTCCAACTATACAGCTGAGGTTCAAGCTCTAGAGCAAGCTGCAAATATGATTTATAACACCAACTCTGACTGCCACCAGGTAGTCATTCTCACAGATGCACTGTCTGTCCTGCAAGCTCTCAAGGGTGGTAAACTCCCGCATCTGAGAAATGAACTAAACAAGGTAGCTGCCAAAAAGAGAACCATACTTCAGTGGGTACCATCTCATTGTGGTGTACCCGGAAATGAAAAGGCAGATAAACTTGCAAAAAAGGGAGGAGAATGTGAACAAGAAGAGAATGAAGTCACATACTTTGAGAAAAAGAGAGCTATCCAGACTATCAGAAGAGAACAGAACCAACCCAAAGACGACTATCACACTCTCGACCGGCAGGGACAGATAACTATTTTTCGACTCAGGACAGGGCATAACAAACTGAATAAACACATGCACAAGCTACGACTGTCTGCTTCACCACTGTGCACATGTGGATTAAACGAACAAACTGCTGAGCATGTTCTACAGGACTGTCCTCTGTATGACCAGTTAAGGAAGATATACTGGCCCAATGACTCAACACTAAACTCAAAGCTATATGGAGTTAAAGAGGAACTTCAAACAACAGTCGAATTCATCATGAGAACTCGTCTGACGGCGTAATCATCAAAGATGCGATCGCAAGAAGAAGAAGAAGAAGAAGGGCCTCGGTGACCAAATGGTTCAAATAAGCAACCAAAGTCATTTTTCTCGGACGGCATCCGCCGTCTACCCAAGCAGTAGGATGCGTGTCTGAATGCCTATGGTGACTATTTCTAAAGGACCCCAGTGAGTACTTGCTTCATAACAATTGCTGTATTTAATTCTACTACTCCTGCTGATGTACCTTACATATATTTGTTATTAAGACACTGGGACGGGTTTCATTTGAACACACCCCGTAGATAGTTTTGTGAACAAATATCAACAGCTTTTATTATAAAAGCAATGGAAATGACACACACTGTTTAAACTTCATCAGTAAGTTATACTGAAATGAATGAATATCCTTTTTATACTTCTTAACCCTTTCTATCCCATATAATGCATGGGGCGCCAAGACATGGTACATTATTCTCCCAAGGGCTGCCTGAAATGCCTGTTTGGCTGCGTTTAAATTTCCTCATGTCTGGACCATACATAATACAAAACAGCATTTTTTTTTTTTCGTACGCCCGCTATTACTCGAGGCGAAATCTCGAGGTTAGTATGTCTAACCTGAGACTGATTTTACGTCAGTATTCCTTGTTTCTTGCACAGAGACAGGTGTCCCTCGCCATTCAGGCAGATACTCGCTGATTTCGGAGGTACCCATTAGAGCTGGGTCGGCTCAGGAGCTGCAAGTCCCTGGTCGACGATACTTCTTCAAATGTTCTCGCCAGAGCTCAAGTTAATCCAGTCCAAATCCCGGTCGATGAAAAATCTTCAAATGTCCTCGCCCGGGTTTGATCCTGGGTCACCCGGTCACCAGCACAGTGTGGTAACCACTACGCTAGCGCGGCTCCCCAAAACAGCATTAACTGTTGCATAAAAGAGTGCCAGCAGCTCCAAATATTCTTAAACCAATTTAATATCTCCTATGGGGGGAAAAAAACTGGCACTCATATTGGTGCCTGGATAAAACTTATATACTGCCTGGGTAAAACTTATATACTGCCTGGGTAAAACTTATATACTGCCTGGGTAAAACTTATATACTGCCTGGGTAAAACTTATATACTGCCAGGGTAAAACTTATATACTGCCTGGGTAAAACTTATATACTGCCTGGGTAAAACTTATATACTGCCTGAGTAAAACTTATATACTGCCTGGGTAAAACTTATATACTGCCTGGGTAAAACTTATATACTGCCTGGGTGTGACGAGTTGCCCAATCTTCTCTTCATTTTTTTTTATTATTTACGTGACATCATTTTTTCTCATCCTCAATGCATGATCGCAAAGTCCCGGGAATTGTCACTTGCGGATAATCTCCTAGTGTTCGGTGATTTTCTCCTCGCTATTTTTAGATACGATGTCACTGTTGACCCTTGACCTCGGTAGCGAGAAACCCGCTTTAATTTAGGACTGCTTAAACTTAGGGAGAACCAGTTTAGGCCACTTAGGAAAACATCACGTGACTTTTAACGTTATTGATTGGAGCGTCTATACGAGGCTAAGGTCACATGATGCACGCTACGGATCACGTGTCCAAGCGGAAATGTCCCGCTAAAAGTGCGCCAAACACGGCCATTTTTCACTTACGCCCAGGTAACCAAGAAAGCTAGACCTAAGCCAGATCGTGCGAATTCATGCATTAAACGCACTGAAGCCACGTGTCTAAATTGCGGGTTAGCGTCCATCTTTGAGTAGTCTATGGTGGAGCCTTGCACGACAGTCCAATCTCAGAGCAGAATACGGAGTCGAGCACAGAGAAGGCAAATCCGAACCATTCAAGACCTACCTGGGGCAACGTCAGGAGACTGGAGAACTACCCACGCTTCACTATCAGCCGGGGGCTGAAAAGCTAAGTTCCTATAGAAAGGGAACTCACCAGATCAATGCATATTTTTGTCATCCATGATGAAACACACTTGATGTGAGACACATAGTACATACAGCAGACACTAATTCCATCGACAATACTATCATTCACCATCTATTCGTTTTAATTGCAATAAACCAATTGGGTGTATATACTATACCCCATGCTTTGTTCCTTCTATTAGATGTTACATATTGTCTGATGTTTATCTTCCTTTATAAGGGAGGGGGGGCTCGTAAAATATAATATAATTTAAAGAATAACAATAATAGATAACTGAGAAGGGGACGACGGTAGCGAGAGACCAAATATCTCCTTACAATCTTTTCCAGACCTGTCTAGTTAGGAGAATTTACCCTCTTTGTCTCCCTTCAGTGGTGGAAAACCCAGCAGGAATTCCTTGAGCCAAATCTTCCACATTCAGATCTACTATTTCCTCTAAATAATTCTTATCCTTCTAACGCTACGTGACACTGGGGTCTCAGTCCGGGATTTGAACTTATGTATTTTATCATACCTCTGGGATAGTATCATTCATTCAGTCATTACAGTATACCATTTTAACACATGTATTTTCACACAGTGAGCTCTAGCAAGACAGAAAACATTTTTTCTAGAATTTCAGGCATTGATTGGTGAATCCCTTTATATATGTTGTATTTAATTAAGTTAGTTCATGATTTTGTATTTCATTGAATTACAGACCTTAAGTCTCCATAACTGTAGTAATTTCATTCTACAGCAGTCTGATAAATAATTAGTATTTACTTGTTGTTAGAAATACTATTGGAAGGTAGCACTAGCTTACTCAGTGTGGACTATAACAGCAAAAGATGGCTGAAATAGTTAAGCTTAAGGCAGCACTAGGGGAGGCCGGTCGAGATCTAGGTTATAGTGGGGTGGACCTTGCGAATTATGTCAGTGTCGAGACTGATAAGTATTACGCTCGAGAAACAGCGAAAGCTGAAAGAGAAGAGCGAATAAAGTTAGCAGAAATAGATGAGAGGATAAAAGCTGTAGACGCTAGGGAAAGAAGCGAGAGAGATGAACGCGAGCATGCACTGAAGATGAAGCAGTTAGAGATGCAGGGACAAGCTCAAAGAGTTGAACCGGTAGCCGGTGCGACAGCATCTACCTCCTCAGGCAACCTATCGCCACGGTCAGATGATATGCCCTCCTTGCACGCAGGGGGCACAGGACCTTTGCCATCCTCACTCATGTCAAACTTGGGACCCTTGACGTTTCCATTTGAAGCTTTCTCGGAACAAGCCGACTCGATCGATAGGTATTTGGACAAATTTGAGAAGTTTGCCACCACGTTTGGGTTGGAGAAGAGCAAGTGGAACCTGAAACTGTCACAAGGGCTTAGAGGAACTGCTTATGACGTATATAGCAAGCTTCCTCCAGGTTTACAGGATGACTACGACTCTCTGAAAAAGGCACTATTGGTTCGTTATGAGCTACATGCTGACGCCTATAGGAAAAGGTTCCGTAACTCTAGGAGGGAAGTCGGAGAGAACTTTGCTCAGTTTGCCGCTAGACTGGATTCCTACGTGGAGAAGTGGGGTGCCCTAGGGAATTTTACTCATGATTGGGAAGGCCTGAAGGAAATGGTCATGATCGAGCAACTGAAGGACACCATGACTTCCGACATGAGAAGATTCCTGACAGAGAATGGGGCCAGCACTTTAGAATCCATAGTCCAGTTAGCGGAACGATATCAGGCAGCACTATCAGAGAATCCACCACCCAGACGGAAACAATCAGATTACGTATCTAGACAGACAGCTCAGTCACACATGGACCCCCAAGTGAAACCACCGTATACTAACTTCAAAAAGCATGACAAGCCAGACTACAAGACTACTCAGAGATCAAATTTCCAGCAGCAGAGGCAAGGGGAAAAATGGTGTAAGCACTGTAGAACCATCACCCACAATACGCAGGAGTGCCACCGGAAAAACCCATCTCATCATGCTGCCTGCTTACGTAAAAGTGCCGCAAGGGGAAATGGACCGGAAGAACCTCTGGACAAACCCCGACATCCCCCGGTTGTTGAGACAGTCCTTGTAAATGACCAAGAGGTGACCTGCCTTTATGATACAGGCCTTGCATTCGACGCAGTTGTCTGTGCATCCCTAGTCAAGCCTGACCAGATGACAGAAGACACTATAGAAATACAAGGACCTACTAAAAGTGCAGCACCTATGCGGTTGGCCATAGCCAAGATTCAGGTCAAATCAAAATATGTGACTGGGGAAATCAGTGCAGCGATCTTGGACGACCCTATTTATCCCTTGATCTTAGGGTGTAGGTATGTGCTCTTGGGAGAACCCATTCACCCTCTGGTTGTGGCGGCTGTCACCACTAGAGGACAGGCCAAACGGAATATGGAGTTGGAATCCCCACCCAACATCCTTCCTGAGGAATTAAAAAAGGCACAAACTGAGGATCAATCTCTAGCACCCTGCTACAAAAAACTACAGAGAGCGCACACTCCTCTCCAAAAGGGAGACTTCTACAAGAAAAATGGGCTGTTGCATCGGAAAGCAGGAAATGGAGGACAGGAACATGGGCAACTTGTGGTTCCGTCAGCATACCGAGCCCAGGTCCTAGAAATGGGCCATGCCCTTCCGTTTAGTGGCCATATGGGCATAAGTGCCACGATTCAGCGTATTTCATGTCATTATTATTGGCCAGGTATCAACGCCGATATCCAGAGATATGTGAAATCATGCCCGCAGTGCCAGAGGACAGCGCCAAAACACTGGACGGCCCCAGCCACTCTGGGAGAAATGCCAATCTTGGGCACACCCTTCGAACGAGTAGCGGTGGATATTGTGGGTCCACTTACTCGTAGCAAAAAGAGAAACAGTTATATACTCACGTTAGTGGATTGTTGCTCCATGTGGGCAGAGGCTATCGCTATGCCCGCCTGTGATTCCAAGCATGTTGCTGAGGCTCTGCTCACCATATTTACTTGGCTAGGGTTTCCGTCACAGATCCTGACAGATAATGGTTCGCAATTCCGAGGAAAACTCACCGAGGAAGTGTTTAGGATATTTCAGGCCCGACATATCCACACCTCTCCCTACCACCCCCAGGCAAATGGCCAGGTGGAGCGGTTTAACGGGACCCTTATTTCCATCCTTCGGAAACTTGCGCAGGAAAAACCAGAGAGCTGGGATCAATACTTACCCGCAGCACTATTTGCTTACCGCGAAGTACCCCACCATTCTACTGGGATGCCACCTGCCACATTGCTGTTTGGTAGACCTATAAAAGGACCTTTAGAGGCACTGTTACGTACTTGGACAGATGATAAAGCAGATGAGACGGTCACCTCTGCATCCCAATACGTGAATGAGTTGACCCAACGCCTTAAAACAGGATGGGAACTGGCAAAGGAAAATGTACGCCGTGCCCGTCGTAAACATGCGCGTTACTACAACCGCACTGCGAAGGATAGGGAGCTAGAAGTAGGAGAACAGGTCTTATTACTCCTGCCCAGTAGCAATAATAAATTGCAAATCGGTTGGAGAGGTCCATATAAAATTGTTGAGAAAATGTCGCGCACCAATTACAAGATTGCCATAAAGGGGAAGCAGAAAATTTACCACATAAACCTGCTGAGCAATATTATGGAAGACCAGGTGCAGAACCAGCACATTTCCTGACACTGGCTATTGCAACGGAAACTGAGGCAGAACCCCTGACCTCCTGTGAATACCCTCTTCGTCAGTGCAAAACTCATCAAGATGTTCAGATTAGTTCAACTTTAACGGAGGATCAGCAGGCACAGGTGCAACAGTTGTTGAGAAAACACACTAGTACACTCACGGATAAACCTGGCATGACCAACCTGATAGAATTTGATATGAAGCTAACAGACCTCGCCCCGGTACGAGTTAAGAACTATCCTGTTCCTTATGCTAAGGCAAAGGCATTGAGTGAGGAAATCGAGTACCTGCTTAAGGAAAATATTATCTCAAAATCAGAGTCACCTTATAGTGCGAGTGTGGTGTTGCTTAGAAAATCCACAGGAGAACATCGCCTCTGCATAGACTACCGAAGGCTCAACGCTGTAACTGAATTTCAAGCGGAGCCCTTACCTGATCAGAATCAGCTTTTCACCAAGCTGAGTAGAGCGCGATACTTTTCGAAGATAGACCTTAGCAAAGGGTACTACCAGATCCCGGTAAAAGAGGAAATTCGACACATGTTAGCATTCAGTACTTCTGAGGGCCATTACGAGTTTAATGTATTGCCATTTGGGCTAAGCAACGCCCCAAGCGTCTTTACTCGCATGATGAGGAAACTACTGGAACCCCTGAACCACCCTGGAATAAGTAATTTCATGGACGACATACTTATTGCAACGAACACCTTTGAGGAGCACCTGAACGCAGTTTCCCTACTCTTTGAAAGACTTAGAGAAACAGGACTCACCGCTCGCCCTACAAAATGTCAAATTGCCTGCGAGCAACTAGAATTCCTGGGACACACTATCTCGCATGGATGCATGTACCCAGATGCACGTAATATTGAGAAGTTACAGCGGGCCCCACGACCCCAGACTAAAAAGGATGTCAGGTCATTTGTGTCTCTATGTGGCTTCTACCAAGAATGGGAACCCGGACAAAGTAACCTGGACAGCGGAGTGCGAAAATGCCTACACGCTGCTGAAGGAGAAACTCACAGCTAGGCCAATTCTGCGACTGCCTGACTTAACTCTGAACTTTACGCTGCGAACAGATGCTAGCAATATAGGGATAGGCGCCACTCTCCTGCAGCCTAGTGATAGACCTTCTGCAACTCTATTCCCCATTGCATATGCTAGTAGGAAATTGAACCCTGCTGAACAGAACTACTCTACCATCGAACGAGAATGTCTGTCGCTAATATGGGCTGTGCAGAAGTTTCAACCATATTTATACGGGAAAAAGTTCACGGTGCAGTGTGATCACCAACCGTTGATATTTCTTGCAGCGTCGAAGAACCTTAATGCCCGGCTTATGAGATGGTCACTCCTGTTGCAGCCATATTCATTTCACATAGAATACATACCTGGGAAGAACAACGTAGGGGCAGATTTTTTGAGCAGACATCCGGACGCAACCGAGGAGATATGAGAAACTAAAAAAGAAGAGGAAGACAGGACCAGAGGAGTTGGACGGAACGTCAAACTTGAGGAGGGGCTTGTGTGACGAGTTGCCCAATCTTCTCTTCATTTTTTTTTATTATTTACATGACATCATTTTTTCTCATCCTCAATGCATGATCGCAAAGTCCCGGGAATTGTCACTTGCGGATAATCTCCTAGCGTTCGATGATTTTCTCCTCGCTATTTTTAGATACGATGTCATTGTTGACCCCTGACCTCGGTAGCGAGAAACCCGCTTTAATTTAGGACTGCTTAAACTTAGGGAGAACCAGTTTAGGCCACTTAGGAAAACATCACGTGACTTTTAACGTTATTGATTGGAGCGTCTATACGAGGCTAAGGTCACATGATGCACGCTACGGATCACGTGTCCAAGCGGAAATGTCCCGCTAAAAGTGCGCCAAACACGGCCATTTTTCACTTACGCCCAGGTAACCAAGAAAGCTAGACCTAAGCCAGATCGTGCGAATTCATGCATTAAATGCACTGAAGCCACGTGTCTAAATTGCGGGTTAGCGTCCATCTTTGAGTAGTCTATGGTGGAGCCTTGCACGACAGTCCAATCTCAGAGCAGAATACGGAGTCGAGCACAGAGAAGGCAAATCCGAACCATTCAAGACCTACCTGGGCAACGTCAGGAGACTGGAGAACTACCCACGCTTCACTATCAGCCGGGGGCTGAAAAGCTAAGTTCCTATAGAAAGGGAACTCACCAGATCAATGCATATTTTTGTCATCCATGATGAAACACACTTGATGTGAGACACATAGTATATACAGCAGACACTAATTCCATCGACAATACTATCATTCACCATCTATTCGTTTTAATTGCAATAAATTAATTGGGTGTATATACTGTACCCCATGCTTTGTTCCTTCTATTAGATGTTACATATTGTCTGATGTTTATCTTCCTTTATAAGGGAGGGGGGGCTCGTAAAATATAATATAATTTAAAGAATAACAATAATAGATAACTGAGAAGGGGACGACGGTAGCGAGAGACCAAATATCTCCTTACAATCTTTTCCAGACCTGTCTAGTTAGGAGAATTTACCCTCTTTGTCTCCCTTCAGTGGTGGAAAACCCAGCAGGAATTCCTTGAGCCAAATCTTCCACATTCAGATCTACTATTTCCTCTAAATAATTCTTATCCTTCTAACGCTACGTGACACTGGGTAAAACTTATATACTGCCTGGGTAAAACTTATATATTGCCTGGGTAAAACTTATATACTGCCTGGGTAAAACTTATATACTGCCTGGGTAAAACTTATATACTGCCTGGGTAAAACTTATATACTGCCTGGGTAAAACTTATATACTGCCAGGGTAAAACTTATATACTGCCTGGGTAAAACTTATATACTGCCTGGGTAAAACTTATATACTGCCTGGGTAAAACTTATATACTGCCTGGGTAAAACTTATATACTGCCAGGGTAAAACTTATATACTGCCTGGGTAAAACTTATATACTGCCTGGGTAAAACTTATATACTGCCAGGGATAGAAAGAGTTAAGGATTAAGGGACCTCCACTGAAGCTAACCCTCATGCAGTAAGCCTGTGGCAAAGCACTTCATGTACTTTTGCAGTGGCAGTTTCTGTAACCAGTTGTTTTACATGATGAGGTTGCTAGCTCATGCACAACTATACTGCCCTTTTATGACATGGATGATCGGAGAGGTGCCCCATTATCGTTTCATTTTGCTTACTCAGCATCTTAGAGACTCAAGGGAACTATACATACATGGTATGCTGAAATACTTAATGATAATATCACAGACATCATGTATGCTTCATGTCTTTTCAAAATCACATGAAGCGAAAAACTGGGACTAGATAATGTCATTCTCAAGACTGACAAGAAATTACAAAGAGATTTCTTAATAGAAGAAAATTTAAATTGTTTATGCGACCCAATAAAAGCTACTTCACGGGATCATGTGAACCTACTCGTTCAAATTCAGCAGCGTCATCTAGTGCTTCCAGGGCAGGGGATACAGACTCCTTGATTACTGTTTTTGTTGAGAACTCCAGCTTGGGGGAGATTCCCTGAAATAAAATTTAAACAAAATTGTGTTCATAATATTCATAAAACATTATAATATAAAATACAAGTTGTTTCAGTCTCCTGTAAAAATTTCCCCAAGACATTTAGAGACAAACATAACACTGTCCAATTTTGATCTCATTTATTAATTATCTTTTAATTCCCATCGTTTCTATGCCTTCATCTGTTTTATTATCTTTCCGAGATATGCTCCATTCTTCTATATATAAAAATTCCAAGGGATTCAGTTCTTTCAAGATACAACAGAATAACAATCTTATTAAAAGAACCTAGAGTTTGGCCTAACATCTTACTGTTTATGCCATAAAGCATCATACAGAGAGTTTATTATGAAACTGTCAATTCAGTGTAAAGCATAAGGCCTGGCATGTTGTTAATGCTTTTAATGCCGGCTATCCAACCAGTTCATCTTGTCCTGGACCATCCATTTTTTTCCAGCTGCTTCTATTATGTTTTCATCATCACTTCCCTTTTCGCTCCTTGATGAGTTTGGAGCCATCTCTACAGCTGACCCTCTTGCAGGAAGCCTACACTAAAGGATACAGGCATACCTTGCTTTATTGCGGTGGTCTGGAATCGAACCCACAATATCTCCGAGGTATGCCTGTATGTGTTTTTGCAGTGCTGATTTCTGCAGCAATATGTTTTACATGTTGAGGTTGCCTGCCCCGTGCACAATCTCATATTAGCTGCCTCCTACTAAAGGTGCATGTTACGTACATTTATTACCTAAGGGGGTAGTCTTCGGTCCTGCCAAATGTACGCACCAGTTTTATGTAGTTATACTGTTTGAGCGTTCGATTGATTCACGCACTGACGTGCACAAAGCAGTGAGTGTTGCTTTGGACGCACGTGTAACCTAGTTGAGTAGTTGTGACGTCATGTTTTGAAGTGGAAACATGGAACTGGCTGGTGTCCATGATTATAATTTTATATTGTGTATCCAATGGCATGTTGAAGGAAGCCATTTATTATTGTGATTTGTATTGGTCTTCAGGTCGAAGCCAATCGCAGTTATGTCACGTAAGTTATCGCCCACTTCTTATTTTAATGCTGCATAAAAAGGCCGCTCTACTACTAATCTAGCGGGAATGTTATCATTCCTAGAATGGATCTACAGAGTCGCTTGCCTTTAAGATTTGGATCGTAGACGGAGAATTCCTACGAGTAGAAGAAGATATATTGTTTACCTTATGCACATGTTTTAAATGCCGTACATGCTTCAATGCCAAAGTCGTGGCATGAACGTAAAGAGAGGTTAGCCAACTGAAAGCCTTTTAACTGATAGGATTATCGTATATGACTTTGTGTGAAATTATATGATGTACAACGCTATGTAGGATGAACGTCTGGGAATTTTAACAAATGTAATATGGAAGATTTCATCCCAGAGTATGTATACGTTACCATGATAGACGTCCTTGAAAGAAGGTCAACGGTCGTGACTGAGAAGGATATTATACGGTAACAGTTTTGTAATCCTTAGTCTATGGACAGAGGTCTTTACTAGAAGAGAATCTTCAGGAACTTTAGCAGCAATAATTAATATGTTGTCGTGTGATCTTTGCGCCTGTGACGATGTCCGTCTTGTCCACTTCGTGTCCTGGTGAATAAAATCTATGTCAAGTTACCAACGACTTGTGTGCTGCCAATACTTGATCAGTTCACCTAATTCAAGATACATTGTTGGTTTTTTCGTTTGAAAGACATTGTTGACATTTATTCCATTGTAACCATTCGCGTTTTAATTCATCACTATGAAAACGACACCAACAGTGCAGTAGTTCTATTCTTTATTTGCCTCCTCATAGACCACTGGAACTACATGACAACATGGAGCATTCTTATGAAATATGATAATGCAACTGGTTGACATGACTTCATCTTCAAAATAATTTCAAACTATTGTAACCTGTCTTTAAATATATTTTAATTGGTGATGCACCCTGACATTTTCACTTCTGATGAATGTTGAAAAAATACTCTCTATGTGTTCTTATATGAATAAATTATTCTAACTGATGGGAGCGAAATGACCTCAACAAAACTAAAACTGAATAAAAGCCACTTTTACTTATATATGTGAGCCAAAATTACAAGACTGAATTTCATCTTGGTTGTTTTAAGTGACATTTTTTAATGTTCCTTTTTTTCAGTTAAAAAACACACTGAAAGTTTAAAACAAAAACATTGAAAATGTAGAATGCTGGAAATGTACAATTCTGCTTTTACTTCACACAAGCCACTGTAATATAAGGTTTGGTTTGGATTGGTTTGGTTTGAAGAATTATCTTCATTGCACACGGATTACTCCATCAGATCACACAAGAAGGATCTCAGCACAGTGCATGAACTCCATAGCACCGGTGAGAATCCCAGTGTGTGTATATAGGAATCACACATTCTATTAATATTTTTGTGTCAGGTATCCCATATGCTATCAGCCATGTCTTAACCAAAAAAAAGTAAAATGTCTCATACTTACAGGGAAGGCAACTGTCCTGCACATAAGAATCTCTCTGTCATGGCAAGAGTAGGATGGAGCAAGGGATGGGTAGGGATACAGGAAATCCCGAGCATTTGTTGAATAAGACGCTAATCTGACTGCACCATCTGTATACTCTGACAGCTGAACCAGCTCAAAAATGATCAACTCATCTATAGATGTAAGTGTTTGAAGTTACGGAACACAAATAATTACTTCAACAAAGTTGCACATTGAAACAAGGTAATTAGATTTTGATTTATAAAGTAATTTCACACGTTCATCTATTGTTAATTGTACTCAATCCACAGGTAAAGGTTATGTGGCCTCACTCTTGTAATTCTATTTTACTTCAGCTTTTCCTTTTTTGCTCCTTATAGAGCATGGAGCCACCACTGCTGTCTGTCCCTTTGCAAGAAGCCTGTATAAAAGCATTCATATGCTCTTTCAGCAGTGGTTTCCATAGCAATGTATTTTACAAGATGAGGTTACCAACCTCAAGCACAACCTCATAATAGTCACCTCTTACAACATACCTGAGACAGCAGTAACTTTTTTTTTTTTTCTCTCCTCAGAGATCCCCAAGAACTATGCTGGGCGTGTACTTATATGGTTAACAGTTTCTGTAATGTTTATACTTCAAGCAGAAAGAACACATATTGTCTTCCTGAAGTTACACCTGTAGTATCCACTGAGGAAACTGACATCTAGCATAATTCCATCAATACTTAAAGGAAATCAGTAGGGGAAGATGATAACTCAAAGACTAAAGAAACCATGAAGAGGAGACTCTGTGGTGAAACCGAAGGATAAGATACTTCTGGAGAGACTGTCATAAGTTAAAATAAATGGAAGCATGTATCGCTGACCTGAACACTCACTGGAGTAAATATACAGAATGCTACTGACTGCTAACAATCAAACGAACAACTGAAAGAGTTGCTCAGCCTAGGAACTGCTCAACATCACACAAGAAACCAAGTAAACGAGCAGGAGAAATGAGCATTAGGACCTACAAGCTGAGAGAGCCAGAAATTAAGACCAGATATCAGGGGCTTATTGCTGCAGCGGTGAGCAACACAGAAGAACAACCTGATGACTTGGAAACCCTCTGGATTAAATTCAAGGATATCATAAAGACAGCTGCTGCAGAAGCATGTGGTGAAGTCTGACTTGGGAACCAGAGAAAGAGGACACCTTGGTGGACAGAGGAAGTCAAAGAGAAAATAAGAGAGAAGAAAATGGCATGGAAACAATACTTAGGAGCTAAAAACACAACAGGACAAATGGAAAAATATAGAGAATATGTGACACTCAGAACAGAAGTAAAGAACAAAGTGCTAGCAGCAAAACAGAAGTCCTGGGAAGAATTTGGAGAAAAGCTAGAAAAAGATGCTCAAGAAAACCAGAAATTGTTCTATAAGACCCTAAAGAACATGAGGAAGGAAAAACAATGCCCTCTCAAATTTGTAAAGGACAAGCAAGGCAAATTGCTTACTGCCCCGAAGGAAGTAATGGAAAGATGGAAAGAATATTTCTCAGAACTCCTTGATGGTGAGCAAGGTCAAACATCAGAAATGATAACCACTAGCACAGAAGAGGAAACCAATGGTGATGAAGATGACATAAAGATGGAAGAACTGAAGGCAGCACTGGAGAAAATCAAGATGGGCAAAGCAGCAGGGCATGATGGTATAACACCAGAAATGGTTAAATACATGGGAGCAGCAGGCGACCTGTTACTCTTAAGGGTCCTACAGGCAGCATGGTGCAACAAGACCATACCAAAGGATTGGGAGATCGCCATCATAACACCAATTTTCAAAAAGGGTGACAATCGACAGTGTGGAAACCATAGAGGCATATCCCTTCTCAGTGTCCCTGGAAAAATCTACTCTAGAATCCTAGAGCAGAGACTCCGACGCCTAGCTGAGCCACAATTGGATGAGGTCCAGTGCGGATTCCGAGCAAACCGAAGTACTCAAGACCTAATCTTCACACTCAGACAGCTGAGTGAAAAGGTCCTTGAGTATAAGAGTGAGATCCATCTTTGTTTCATAGATCTGGAAAAGGCGTTTGACAGGGTCCCTTGGAGCAAACTTTGGGACTGTTTGGCAAGGAAGAATATTCCAGCACCTCTGATTCATGCTATACAGAGCTTCTACAAGTCTTGCAGAAATTATGTGAGGACAGCAAACCATAAGTCAGAAGAGTTCAGGACCACCACTGGTGTGAGACAAGGTGATATCCTATCACCTTACCTCTTCATACTCCTTATGGACGATGTCATCAAGGCATGTAAGGAGAGAACAAGAAAGTATTCAGTGGGGTACTGGAAGATGAGACAGGTCTATATTTCAGAGCTGGCATTTGCTGATGATGTTGCCCTGATTGCTAAATCAGAGGCACATCTCCAATCCAACCTGCAAGTCTGGAAGGAAGAGCTGGAGAAGAGAGGGATGGTCATAAGCAGCTCTAAAACAAAATCCATGGTGATATCACGAGAAGAAAGAAGACATCAGATTAAGCTGGGAGAACAGATCCTGGAGCAGGTCGACCACTTTAAATACCTCGGAGCTATTATAGACCGAAAGGGAGGCATCAAAGAAGAGTTGGCCACTCGAAAAGCAGCAGCTGGGAGACTTTTTCAGGCCATAAATCGAGGATTCCTCAGCAAGAGAGAGGTTGGTAAGAAAACGAAGATGGCTGTATACCGCTCCACCTATGTCCCAGTCTTGACATATGGATGCGAGTCATGGGCAATGACTACAACCCATAAAAGCCAGATCCAAACCTCAGAAATGAGGTATCTGAGGAAGGTGGTTGAAGTAACAAGAAGAGACATGGTACGCAACCAGACGATATGTCAAGGCCTAAAATGCCACCCCCTACAGACCCAAGTAGAACAGTCCCAACTAAGATGGTTTGGCCACGTCTGCAGAATGGGAGAAGATCGGCTACCACGACAAGCATGGGAAACAAAGAGCCAAGGATCCAGACCCCGAGGACGACCCAGAGTCCGCTGGGAGGACAACATTAGACAATCTTTGAAGGACCGAGGACTAGAATGGAACCAGGCCAGGAGGAAGACAGCCGATAGAATAGTCTGGCGCTCTCTCTTCCAAACCTCTACACCTCACGGTAGAAGGGGAACGACTAAGTAAGTAAGTAAGCTACTGACTGAAGTTATGCTAAAAAAATATACCATAACTTACCTTCCAGTATTTCAGCCACTTGTGCAGGGTCAACAGCAGTGTAATATGTCTGTAATTAAATTGCATTTACAGCATTGTTTAGAAGCTTAAATAAGTTTAGTATGTTCATGAAATAAATTTGCACTGTTCCTACCATACATATAAAGTTTATTCACAATTTGACAAATTAATTATGCAAAGTGCATTTGTTTCAGTAATATCATCCATAATTTTAGATTATCTACCACATTTAATTCTCACCACCCCTCTTTCTCTCTCGCTATCCCACCCTCTCTCTCTCTTTCTCTCTCTCTCTCTTGGCAGAGGAAGGAGCTAGAAAATTTAAATTTTACCTTCTCAAACCTAAATTTTTCATTGATGAGGATTGGAAAAATAGAGTCATGACATGCAGTATTTCTGTACTGGTTAAACAGTGAGATGCTCAGGTAGACAGGCTCTTTACTGGGCAACCAAACACCTGGAGCAGATACCTGGAATATAAAATTATAACGATTATTCTCCATTACATCTTGGCTTTCAGTTTTGATCAAATCCTGCAAAAAGATATACAGCTAACTATTAAGACAAATCCAAAAAGAACTTGAAGAATTGTGATGGGAGAAGCTAAAGCAACTAGGAAATCAAGGGCAGATCTGAAAAAGATGGTCAAAAGGGTGCCGATCAACAATGGCAGCCTTGTAACCCCCTGCTCCATACAGAGCCAAAAAATATTAATTAATTATGCTGATATTACAGCAAATGTTGCAGTGGTAATAATTTAATCCTTAAGTTTAATATTAATATGTTATGAGCATATGAGAAGGACTGCAGTAAGACGGGGTGCAACTGTAGAATGGAGGGGAAAAAAATAACAACAGTAATACATCTTACTATGAGAAAAGACAAGAAATGTATGATAATATATTAAATAGGTAAATATGCTTTAAAAAATTCAGACTACATGTGCAAAAACATTAATTAACTACATTGTCAGAACATTTGGTGATGTGGTGTATACTTTCATTAACGAGATATAAGATAGAAATTAAACTAAAACAGAGAGGGAAAATGTATTTGTCAAGATATCAAAACTGGTAAACTTGTGTGACTGAAAATAAGCTAATATTTGTGTCTGGTAATCATTTTGTAATCATATCAAGCGAGCGCACTATGCTGCCCATTTTTGGTAGATCTATAGGGTAACCTGGCGCATGACACAGCTTATGGGTTAGAATGAATTAATTCCATAGTTGCAGGTTGTATCATGAAAGTAACTATCAAGGTGACAGCTTTCCCACTGCTGTCACATTTTCTGATGATCGTCTTCTCAGAACATTTCCTGTAAATTGTGAACACCTGTTCCCTTTCTTCAATGAAAGAAGTTTCTTTTCACTCATTATAACTGTAAGTTTTCTCAAGTTTTAACAGGCTGGACTTGGGCTCTTAAAAAAAAGTTTCCTACTCTTCCACTTAATTTTTAAAGAAACATTTCCTACTACTGTGAACTGACTTTGTAAGAAAGTGCTTTCTGTATTTTGACTAGGCTTTAAAAAGAAAGAGTTTTAAGATATTTTGTAACATTTTCATTGCATAACTTTCATTTATACTGGTAAAAAATATCAGCCTCAGTCTAGTATAAATTAATTTTAATACTTAATTTTCACAGTGTCCTAAATGATAATTTTCACTAAGGAGGAGAAAGCCTGTTGTTATAAATTTTGAGGGAAAACGGTGAGTTATATTTACACCACCTTAAAAAAATGTATACTACAGCGGGATTTTAAACAAACATGACAGGACATGTAAGGGAAGTAAGAAGTGTCATTAGACCTACGTTTAAGACGATAGCAGAAATAGCTGGCTAAAAAGGATACGATCACAACTACATTCGAAAGTGAAAATCCCGTAATCCTCTGAACTTCCATAAACAAATACTACTCACAGCATGCAGATTAAGATCGACAACACATCTTAAGGCCCTCCGTGGCATTTTCAAATGAGGATACACACGTTCTCTCTTGAAGCAAAACTAAGCAGGGCCCTAAAAACCTACAGGTAGCTCTGCTGTGTATCTGATCAAGAGCTCTAGGGGACGATTAACCTCTCGTTGCAAGGGACGCACAAATCTAACAATAATATGTAGGGAGTAGTCCTTTAGTGATTACTTAAGTCTTTAAAAAAGATAAAACAACTGATTTTAAAACTATTTTTTAAATAAAAAATTGTTAATAAGAAAATATAATTAATTTTTGATTTAGTAATTTACTTTTTAAATACGCAGTGCGTGTTTCTATTCCACTTTGTTAAGCGCCAAGCGACACCTCCCACAATACAAGGTGGCGCTTCAAAGTATTTTCGCCGCATAGGTGTATTTTTTTTTTCTTTTAATCTAACATGCTAAATATCTAAATATAGAATCTTCTTCCCCCCTCCACTCGATATTGTTCATCATCACTTGAAAAAAACAAACAAACAACCTTGCATTAACATGAACATCAGTTCTCTTCCTGCTCGGGATTGGATGTTCATCCATCACGGGTGATGAAGACCACTCTGTTCATCCAATTATTTAAGAATATGTTAGGTTAGTCTATGGGTACGAAGGTGACTGAAGAGCCCGATGCGGGCCTGGAAAGATCTTGGACAGTGTGGGCAGGGAATATTTTCTTCATGTGAAGGTTTTATTTCACGGTCCTTTCTAGCTTGTCTCCGCTGTTCCGCTGCTGCTCTTCTGGATGATTCGCATGCTGCTGCACCTTTACGAAGAGATGTGCGCCAAGCAGTTCGGTCTTGCGCAGCAGCTTCCCATGTGTCTGGGTTTATGTCAAAGGTTTTCAATGACGTCTTTAACGTGTCTTTGAAGCGCTTCTTTTGGCCACCATGGGAGCGTTTACCCTTCTGCATCTCACCATAAAAGAGTATCTTTGGCAGTCGATGGTCTGGCATGCGGACTACATGACCTGCCCAGCGAATTTGTGACTGCATCAGAATAGTATCAATACTAGGGATACCAGCTCTGTCAAGAACGGCGGTATCCGGGATCTTGTCTTGCCATTTGATGTTCATTATCTTCCTGAGACAGACTGTATGGAAGTGGTTTAGCTTCTTTACGTGGCGCCTGTATACAGTCCATGTTTCACATGCATATAGCAGCACTGGAAGCACCGCAGCTCTGTACACCTTCAGCTTTGTCTGTAGACTAATGCCACTTCGATGCCAAACGTTGGTGTATAGTCTGCCAAATGTGCTGCTGGCTTTGGAGATCCTGGTGTTCACCTCATCATCAATGACAATGTTCTGGGATAGTGTGCTACCAAGGTATGTGAATCTGTTCACAACATTCAGTTTCTCACCATTAACCTTGATGACTGGCTCAGTATAAACTGTGCCAGGAGCTGGTTGGTACATGATTTCTGTTTTCTTCGTGTTGATGGTAAGCCCAAAGTTGGCGCAGGCTTCGGAGAATCTATCCACACTATGCTGCAGATCAGCCTCTGAGCCAGCATTGAGGGCACAATCATCAGCAAACAGAAGATCTCTGATGGTGTGTGATTTGACCTTGGTTTTTGCTTGAAGCCTCCTAAGGTTAAACAATTTTCCATCAATACGATAACTAATGTCGATTCCTGTGTCCCCGTCTCTAAAAGCATCAGTCAGCATAGCAGAAAACATGATACTGAACAGAGTCGGTGCAAGTACACACCCTTGTTTAACTCCATTTGAGACGGGGAAAGGCTCTGACAGCTCACCGTTTTCCTGAACTCTAGCCTGCATTCCATCATGCAGTTGCTGCACTATTGTGATAAATTTCTTTGGGCAGCCGTATTTTGCCATGATCTTCCATAGACCCTCTCTACTGACCGTGTCGAACGCCTTTGTCAAGTCGATGAAAGCTGTGTACAGGTCACAGTGCTGTTCTTGGCATTTTTCTTGTAGCTGTCTTGCAGCGAACACCATATCTGTGGTTCCACGTTCTTTCCGGAATCCACACTGACTTTCAGGTAAAAACCTTTGTCAAGATGAGCCGTAAGGCGATTCAAAAGGATTCTGGCGAATATCTTCCCAGCGATTGATAAAAGAGAGATGCCTCGATGATTGTTGCAGTCTTGGCGATTACCTTTACGTTTATATAGATGTATAATTGAGGCATCTTTGAGATCGTGTGGGATGGTTTCACTCTGCCACATTTGCTGGAAGATCATATGAAGTTTCTCTATCAGAACTGCACCGCCATCTTTATAAACCTCAACAGGAATTGAATCGGAGCCAGGGGCCTTTCCACTAGACAGTTGACGAATCGCTTTTTTAGTTTCCTCCAGAGTTGGTACATCATCTAATGCTTCATTTATAGGAATTTCTGCTCGGGATAACGCATAAACCAGTAACAAGAACTCTAAATCGAACTCGGTCGTGGGTCTCTGTATGTTTCTTTTTGGCCCCCAAAAAAACTGTACATATAAAGTTAATTATTTTAATTATTGAATATTAGTGCAAAGCTTAATAATAATCCAGATAACAGATCGGTGGTTACACGGGATATTTTTCTCAATCAATTTGAACAGAAAAAAAAAAAACCTCCAGAGTAGGTCTTTGTAATTTCAGATCAGTAAACTTTTATGTCAAGAATAACTACTATAGCTCGCTACTATGTGGTAAAGTACCATGCTATCTTTCAGTACCTATCTCTACTTAAAAAAAAAAAAAAAAAAAAAAAAAAACATATTGCATTGACAAACAGCCCTACACTCTTTAACCCGTTAAGAGTTATTATTAGTAATTATGGGCGTATAATGTTTGTAATTTTAGATAGATATATATACTATCTAAAATTAAATAATTTTTAACAGTTTCTTTGTCAGTATCGGGAACAGACAAGAGACTGAAAAGATATTTGATGCCTGATCCACCTACTCCATCACCACTACGCCACTATCGATTTAATCAGCCCTGCACTTCAAGCCTAAAGTTAAATGTATTTTTTTTTTAATATGTCATAACTATTTATTACATAATCTTTATTCAATATCAGTTTTTAATGTAAAAATTAAGTACAGTAATATATAACATTTTTTTGTAAAATTATTTAATGAAGAAAAATATCCCCGCTCAACCTCTTCTTCTTCTTTGATCCTTAGCCGCCGACCGTCAAAGCAGTCAGTGGCCATCACGCCTAGTGGTGTCTTGTAGGGCAACAACAAATTGATTCCACTGTGCTCGGTCGGCGGCCATCCTTCGTACAGTGCCCCAACTCTGGTTCATTCTTTGCATCTTAGCCTCCACAGTCCTCCGCCAGGTTGTTTTTTGACGGCCTCTCTTTCGTTTTCCTTCCGGGGTCCATAGCATAGCTGTTCTTGTGATGGTATCGGGGAAAAGACGTTCAACCTCTGATGGGTTATAATTAGGATATACATTGCTTTAAATTCCACATAAGATGAATAAATGCCGATACGGGAAAATGGCATCTTACTTACTTACTTAGTCGTTCCCCTTCTACCGTGAGGTGTAGAGGTTTAGAAGAGAGAGCGCCAGACTATCCTATCGGCTGTCTTCCTCCTGGCCTGGTTCCATTCTAGTCCTCGGTCCTTCAAAGATTGTCTAATGTTGTCCTCCCAGCGGACTCTGGATCCCTGGCTCTTTGTTTCCCGTGCTTGTCGTGGTAGCCGATCTTCTCCCGTTCTGCAGACATGGCCAAGCCATCTTAGTTGGGACTGTTCTACTTGAGTCTGCAGGGGGTGGGATTTTAGGCCTTGACGTATCGTCTGGTTGCGGACCATGTCTCTTCTTGTTACTTCAACCACTTTCCTCAGATACCTCATTTGGGACCCAAAGACGCAGCAACAGAGAATGCAGTCAGCGACCCATAGCTTGACTGCTTACGTCAGGGTCAGCGAACCAGAGCTGACCAAGACCATACTCCACCTCCAAGTGGTGGTCCTGGAAACAGGCTGCATCACTGCAGTCTGGCTGAGAGAGTAGGGATCGAAGAGGGAAGGCAAACCCGGTCCCAAAAAAATGCCGTGCTGAAGTCGGATGTGTCGACCGAAAGGCGCAGATATCGCAGCTTCGCTGTAAACAGACACAACGCAACCAACGTCCTTTTCAGGACGAACGAGGAAGAAGAAGAAATACCTCATTTCTGAGGTTTGGATCTGGCTTTTGTGGGTTGTAGTCATTTCCCATGACTCGCATCCATATGTCAAGACTGGGACATAAGTGGAGCGGTATACAGCCATCTTCGTTTTCTTACCAACTTCTCTCTTGCTGAGGAATCTTCGATTTATGGCCTGAAAAAGTCTCCCAGCTGCTGCTTTTCGAGTGGCCAACTCTTCTTTGATGCCTCCCTTTCGGTCTATAATAGCTCCGAGGTATTTAAAGTGGTCGACCTGCACCAGGACCTGCTCTCCCAGCTTAATCTGATGTCTTCTTTCTTCTCGTGATATCACTATGGATTTTGTTTTAGAGCTGCTTATGACCATCCCTCTCTTCTCCAGCTCTTCCTTCCAGACTTGCAGGTTGGATTGGAGATGTGCCTCAGATTTAGCAATCAGGGCAACATCATCAGCAAATGCCAGCTCTGAAATACAGACCTGTCTCATCTTCCAGTGTCGTATATTTTTAGATAGGTTAGAAAATAGTTATGGTCCTGTCTGAGCAGAGGTGATAGTGGTAACTAGGTGAGAATAAAGGTGTAGAAATAGATTTCACGAGTGAATAGTAAAGGAGAAAAAGTTGTCTCTGGACTGATTAGTTTCTCTAGTCCAGCCTATCTATATGACTATATTGTAGTGCAAGACACTCTTCCAACCTCTTATCTCTATAAAGATAAGTTAAACTAGACACATTCACACACAATTATGTGACAACAAGGCACACAAAAAACGTGAAAACTATGGTTAATTGGGTATGGGTCTGACCAACACACACATGTAAGTTCCTTTTTGTTGTTTATTATCATTAAACTTTTTACAACATCAAACATATAGAGAAATCAAATAAATGAAGTTTACAGATATATGAAAATAACCGAATAAGTGCCCTCCCCTTGTTGAGAAAGGATCCCAAAAGAATTTAATAACCCAAAGGTCAAAGATAAACACTACGTTACAGAATAGACTATGAAGAACAAGTCCCCCACTAAATTTCTACTCAGTAAGGTACTCAGTTAGCGAAAATTAAAAAAAAGAAGTTAGTACAATGATTGTAACAAAGGAAAATATTCTCTCTATCTCTCACTCTGTCATATGTGGTCACAAACACTCTTGATTACCTAATCGGGTGTTGGTATCCCTTGAAAAACTGCAATAATCTGAACCTATACTGTCAGGTGGGTTGCCCAACTCTGGCCCCAGTCCAGCCTTTATATCGAATAATAATTACAAGGTGGACACCAAATTTGGTGGGTTAATTTTCCTGGATGAATCCTGTGTCACCGCGATTAGTTACTGAAGCAAAACGCTCTCGGGACGTTCACAGTTGCAAAAGGAGAAAAGTAATTCCTGTATTGTCAAGCATCTGGTTGCTACGACAAATGTTACACTATGTAAAAACTGATAATAATGGTAAATCCTATCTCCTTATGGTGAGTGCCGATTTTGAAACTGCGTAGTTTTCTAGATCACCTCGTTGCTACGGCTGTCAATCGTCAGGAATATATGTTCTTGCGTATGCCAAGTGGGCTGGAAAAATAATTCTGGGTAAGGTACCGTCCAGTTACGATTAATCTTACTGTTTCTATTTTTCACTCTGAATGAAGAAAGAGGACCGAACGGGTCCAAAAATCGAAGACCCAAAATAATAATAATGGTACTGGTAATGTTAGACCACTGGTTTTGATTATGAGCTAGATAAGGAAGAAAAGAACATGTTAAAAACTGCTACTATCCTATCCACCCGTAAGTTTTCCGCTTTGGCATGTCGGGAAAAAAGGGTATGTGCCCTCTCCCCGTTATTGCCCGCGAGAAAAATGCACAGCGCACAAAGTCAATTATTATTTACTTTATCCATACACGCACTTTAACAAAAATCGCCTGTCACTACTAGCTATTTGTCGGCGTCTATTGTTTAGTCACATAACATTAACTCTAGTCACTTATTTAATTTCACACAATGAAATATAATGCGAATTCTATTCGGTCACTCATCCGTCACACTTAATAATCTCAGTCAGCTAAGCCGTATCTCCTTGTATAAGAAAAACGGTGTGTTTGAAATTACATTACTCTGAACGACTGGCAAGAAATATCTATGCGTTAGGTTATTTCACTAGTTTTAAACGCTAGGGAATTATAGTGAATAAAAATGGTAAACTTAACACATTTTAACACTTAAGCACAATTTCTATTACCAAAAATCAGAAAATAAAATCCCCACGAGACAATTTAACACATTTAGCGAAGAAATGATTCTAGTCTGGCGTGATTAGATTATCCAAGAATTTCTGAGCGACTCTAATAACTGAATTTGAGAGAGCGCGGTATATTTACAGATCATGGCGTTATCATCACCAGAAGACGTTACAATTCACACCTTCTGTATAGTAGGGGTATCAGGAACTGCTTTTCCCGAATTAAAGGTTTCTTCGTTCATTCTACTCAGCGATGCTGATCGACATCAGATGATTTTGCCGTGCACGGGCCTCTCTTAGATTACGTAACCTTGTGGAGATCAAACATTACCTCCCCCTGAAACGTACGACCATCAAAGGTGGTCGAGAAAATATTATCGCCCCTTGTCTCTCTTCAAACAATCCGTTATTTCTACGCGCGTCCGTCTAATGACCGATAATTTGCCAATCAGCTCGCGTGAAAAACTCAGGTAAACAAACGCGATTCGCTCCCTTGTTAAACTGGCAGGTTTGCGAAAGTTGGTAAACATCTCTGTTATGTTCCAGAAAAAAAAGCGTGGATTCAAAGGTGAGTCATACAATCAGATAATTGCGTGGTTTGGCTTAGCCAATGGTAGACACTAAATTGGAAAGCAAAGGCTGTCAGATTACTGTATCAATATTTCCGTTCCACGTCACATCCAGTACCCCACTGAATACTTTCTTGTTCTCTCCTTACATGCCTTGATGACATTGTCCATGAGGAGTATGACAAGATAAGGTGATAGGATATCACCTTGTCTTACATCAGTGGTGGTCCTGAACTCTTCTGACTTATGGTTTGCTGTCTTCACATAATTTCTGCCAAAAGTGAAATAATATTATAGACACAGTTTTTGGATGTGTGAATCACTCCTTAATGTCACTATTAATCAGAAAGATAATAATTATGCCAAATGCTTAGTAAAGTAGATTTGGTCAAAGACATAAACGAAATGAAAACGGTTACATGACAGACGTGCAATATCTGATAAGAAACGAACTTTAAAACTGTGATAGCAAGTATCTTTAATGTGTAATATCTTGTCAAGTATTCATGATGAAATGATGAACGATATTAAAAATGTTTAGTCGTCTGAACGAGACTTGTTCCCTGAAGTTTTCTACAAGTTTCAATTACGTTCCATGACTTGACCGTTATCCTTTAGGTTGGTTCAAGAATATAACACTTCAATACAAGCTGCTAATAATAGCAATAATAAAACACTGTGAGCCAATATGAATACAAAGTTTAATGAAAGAAACGCTGATACGAAATTATAAAAATAACGTAGATAAAACCCAATGTTGCAGAAGAAAGATACTACGTGATAGACAGAACAGATGAATTTAGAAGGCATGAAGTGAAACATAATATCAGCCCAATTATCTAATGATTAAAGCAGTTAATGACAACAACCTCTTGAGAATTTTAGATATTATAAATGAAGTATGGAGAGAAGAACAACCACCACAACAATGGAAAGACAGTATTATTGTAAAGTTACCGAAGAAAGGTGATCTATCAGACTGTAATAACTGGCGTGGTATATCTCTATTATCAGTACCTGGAAAATTATTATGTTGCATGATGTTAGAAAGACTTAAATTGCATGCTGACGAAAAGATCAGAGAAGAACAAGCGGGTTTCAGGCCGAAACGATCATGTATTGATCAAATATTCACACTAAGAACAATTATAGAAGAATCAGTGGAAAGGCAATCGCCACTTATTATCACCTTCGTCGATTTTCAAAAAGCCTTTGGTAGTCTACACCGCCCATCATTGTGGAAGATACTTACAATCTATGGTTTTCCAACAAAATATGTGAATATAATCAAAGCGCTATATGACAATGCAAGATGTTGTGTTAGAACAAATAAAGGGAATACAGAATGGTTTACAGTAGAAACAGGGGTGAAACAAGGCTGTATTATGTCACCACTACTTTTTGGAATAGCTATTGATTGGGTTATGAGAAACTATACCCACAATAAACAATTGGGTATAAAATGGACAAATGGAAAATTCCTGGGGGACCTGGATTTCGCAGATGATGTAGCATTCTTAAGTTCAACACCAAGACAATCCCAAGAAGCAATAAATAAATCTCTCGGTTAAAATTGGTCTCCAAATAAATGCCTCTAAAACTAAAGCTATGAACTTTTCTAACGAGACCTTTGATATCATCTTGAACGGGGAAAAACTACAGAAAGTTGAAAGTTTCAATTATTTAGGCAGTAAAATGACTCAGGATGGTGACACAACAAGAGAAATCCATACTAGAATTGCTTTGGCAGCTAGCGCCTTCAATAGATTATCTAACATTTGGAAATTACGATCATTGAATATACATACCAAGCTTCGTCTGTTTAATTCAAATGTTATCTCAGTGTTAACATACGGCTGTGAGAGTTGGAAAATAACAAAATCATTGGAGAACAAGCTGAATACATTCGAGAAAGAAAACTCATGAACATCAGTTGGAAAGAATTCAAGACTAATCGACAAATAAGAGAAGACTCTAGGCAGAAATATGTCTCCGACTATATAAGGAAAAGACGATGGTCATATATCGGTCATGTCCTACGAATGCAAAACAACAGAATACCACTACAGGCGCTCACTTGGGTTCCTGAGGGTAAGCGGAAAAAAGGAAGACCAAAAGAAACACTCAGAAGAACAATAATAAGAGAAGGAAGAACGTTGGGCCTAAATAATGTGCAAGAGCTAAGAGGAGTGGCGTCACAACGAACAACCTGGAGAGCACTGGTTTCTGCCTTATGCGCCGTGTTTGGCGCTTAAAGAATTTATTATTATTATTATCTAAGAAGAAAGTTTGGTTTGAACTTGATTCGGATGGGCGCACCATGTAACACCTCTACTGAATAAAAATAATAAGGTTCGCGTATAACGTTGTATGACGCGTTAGGCTAGTTACGGTAGTCTTGTGTATAGCCTTCGGGCAGAGAACAGTGTTTACAAGTGTGTGGTATAACCACTAAATAAAAATGTCTAACCGCTAAGATAGTGCTGGTAAAGCAATAAAGTAATAATGTGTAAGGACCATTGAGTCCGAAGATATATAAGTCGGTATTATTAACCGCAATAATTATTAAATGCAAAAGTCGTGAAATACGATCGCAGATAGAATATGTAAAGGCTGATATAGCCCGGCTTTGAATGCTGTCGTGATTTAGTCTGTCTTACAACACGGTTTTCGAAATAATTGGGAGTAAATCTGACCATACCGCAAGCCATATGTTGAGAACTCTCTGATACACTAACCAATGAAAACGCGTCATTCTTGGTGTGTATTGTAAAACGTACTAGGCTTGAACATAGAGGCCCATTTTGTGTAACCGATGGTACAATGCCATTTAATTTTGAAAAGAATAAAGAAGTATCACCGGAAAGGATTATATAATTCAACAACGGGAATGTTACGCTAGAGGTATGTGTATAAACTTTCACGAATAGTATTTTAGTAAGATAGAAATATCGAGGGAAAGGGCTTCGTTACATCATGGTTAGTCCCAATTTAGCTAGTTAAAGCATGCATATATTAAAATGCATTTTGCAAACTAACCAATTATTCGGTAGATCAATACAGAATAATTCAAGCTTTAGATGATCAAAATCGGCCCAGAATTAAGAAAGATAATGAATATTAAATATTAAAAATGTTGCTAATTGAACAGAAGGCAAAATTATGCCTCATTTTGAGATTTTTAACACCCTTTTTGCCCCATGCCATCCAATACGACGGATGTGCTAGTATATAAGACCTTGCCCTTGGCTAAACTGAGGCCACAACATTTAAAAAATACAGCTGAACAGAAGAAAGCGGTAAAAGTGTTTGAAGGAGTATTTCTTAAAGGAACGACACATTTACCAGGAACATAAGGAAGGATGACAGGAATTGTTTTAAGGAATTGATTAAGGTATTACTTAGTGCTTTATACTAGACCAAATCATTGTATGAAGGCGGATCATGGACAATTGGATCTAACTTAGGATTTATAAGGAAAGTGTAGTCACAGTGAACTGGCTGTGAGTGGTACTGAGGTAAATTGTCCTGTGCATATGTTAGCACAATGTCTGACACTGTTTGTTATGTCCATTGTATGTGAGGACAGAATAGGGCTGGACCATACAGGGGTTATGATTATTTGTAATCCAGGTTTTATCCTGCAAACTACCAGACTATTAGGAATCAACTATCTCTGTTGGACTCTGAGGTGCAAGTGCTCTTAAAGTCATTGGAGCCAGATACCCAGCATCCACTGCCTGGCAATTCACAGACGTGTTCGTCCATGGCAGGAGCGTGTTTGATTTCAACATAAAAGATAAGTGGCAAAGAAAAGCCACTGGTCAGCCTATTCAGACTCTATCACCAATATATAAAATAAAAGGATAAAAATACAGTGTATGATGAATCCTTGTGGACAGAATGTATCTATTACTACCTTCACAGTTCAACTTAGTGACAAACTATATTGAATTATAATATTAATCAGTGTAGAAAAATTGAAACTTAAGTACAGTATTCTGTTTGATAATTAAAGTGTCTATGTTTATTTATTTTATGCTGTAAATATATTTGAGTTACTTCTAAGTTACCTAACCGAAAAGAGAACCGGTATAAGGTAAATAAATTGTAAATATGTACCATCAGACTTGCTGAAATTATTTAAATTGAGTTCCAAGTTTTGTTGATACATATTAAATATATATATATAGACCATAATTAGTACCCCTAGCATAATTAGCCATAATAAACTATAATAATAACATAATATCAAAGGAGGATCTTGAAAGGGAGCAAATAGACTTTCAGGACATCTACTCTCATCACGCCTGGAGGTTTATACAGCTGGATTCTATCCTTTGATGTCAATACACGCTCATTCTTTTCAGAAAAGGGGGTATTTCTTGTAAGGCCAGTCTCCTACCTGGCACTATCCTGGTATCATCTGATACATCTTTTGGTCCAGGATACCTTATATTTTAAATAACAACAACCCTTTCGTGACAAATGCCAAAAGTGAAGTAATATTATAGACACAGTTTTTGGATGTGTGAATCACTCCTTAATGTCACTATTAATCAGAAAGATAATAGTTATGCCAAATGCTTGGTAAAATAGATTTGGTCAAAGACATAAACGATATGAAAACGGTTAGATGACAGACGTGCAATGTCTGATAAGAAACAAACTCTAAAACTGTGATAGCAAGTATCTTTAATGTGTAATATCTTGTCAAGTATTCATGATGAAATGATGAACGATATTAAAATGTTTAGTCGTCTGAACGAGACTTGTTCCCTGAAGTTTTCTACAAGTTTCAATTACGTTCCATGACTATTGACCGTTAACCTTCAAGGTTGGTTCAAGAATATAACACTTCAATACAAGCTGCTAATAATAGCAATAATAAAACACTGTCAGCCAATATGAATACAAAGTTTAATGAAAGAAACGCTGATACGAAATTATAAAAATAACGTAGATAAAACCCAATGTTGCAGCAGAAAGATACTACGTGATAGACAGAACAGATGAATTTAGAAGGCATGAAATGAAACATAATATCAGCCCAATTATCTAAGAAGAAAGTCTGCAACATAAGTGGTGTCAGAAGTGGGATCAACTCTTCTGTCACACGTTTTTGTCAAAGTATCAATCATCTACGATTCAAGAAGTTCGAGGACTCTACTGTTGAAGAAATCGAGTCATTCGTTACGATGGTAGAAGTTTCAGTGGAAGGTCAAACGTGAGAAAATTCATCCAAGGCAAGCTGGCAAATCGAGTGCGCATGTCAGCATTCTAACGTCAAGATGTCGAGACATGTCTGTATCTACGGTCAGATGTTTCAACGCTGTTTCCTGTGGTAGCACTTACTGTTACCTCTGTGAATATCGATCCTGATCCGAACCAGAAATCAGGGTAGAACAGTTCTACCATAATCGTTGTTCCTGATCTATTGTGGCACGAAGTACGAGAATTGTTGTTCACCATCAAGGCCGAGACGAATTTCCTTCAAACAACAGCTGTTCACTTGACGATACGAACTATAACAGCTACTTGCATCTTAGTGCAGAATTCCCTCACGATGGCAGGAATGGAAAAAAGAAAAGTCCTTGTGTGTATTGAGGCGCTTAAATTCTTTATTCCTGTTCTTAAAGGTCTAGCTTTGGCCTTCAGTCCACGGTCACTTCACTATCGTCCTTACTTTTCTCTCTATCATCATGTGTTTCAAATTTATATTTATCTGTATTTTTGTGGGTGATTGGTAGGGCTTGTCATCTTCTGGGATTGTCTTAGGAGAAATTCAGAAGATTTCAACGACTTTTAGGGTTTCCGTTGGTATCGCTGACTGAGGGTCTAGTGGTTTGTTCCACTATAGAAGTGATACGCCTCAGTTTGCCATACAAACTCCATCTTTTCGTGCTTAGCTGTGACGTCATGTCGTTCGTCATTTTTAATTTGCATGACCTAATTTCAGTGTAGTCGGGGTTTATACGTTTGTTAATCTAAAACTCTGTCTTTTTGTACATTTCACGACGACTTGTCTTGTTTATTTTTGTAATGTTATTTTAATGTTTTCTTTTTTCTGATTAATATGTCTGAGTCTTCTCTAGTTGCTTTATATTCGTTACGTGGTGTTGTATAATTGGAGATATCACTTCACTGTTTCATTTTCTTGTGCCTTCCATTGTCCCCTGTGCTCATCTCTAGTTCACATTGAAGAATATATTTACATCCCAGATTGATTGATTTCAGAGTTTATATATTAGTTGTATATTTCAGGATAGAAATTATACTATTTTAAGATAATTAGAAACTATAACCATGTCGACTTTAGAAGATTTTATCAACATGGGTAAGAGGTTAGGTAAATCAGGAGTTGAACTTGATGAATAATATGCAGAGACTAAGTATGAGAAACACTTAGCTTATGCTGAGAAAATAGAGCAGCGTGAGGCTGTTAAGCAGGTAGATGAACTCAGGAAGTTTGAACTGGCCCAAGAAAAAGAACGTAAAGAGAAAGAAATGGTTCAAAAGGATAAAGAAATGTCTCTAAAATTGGAATTGGAACGTATAAAGTTAGAACAAAAAGATAAAGAAAAAGAACAAAAAGATAAAGAGAGAGAATTAGAAAGAGAACAAAAAGATAAAGAGAGAATTAGAAAGAGAACAAAAAGATAAAGAGAGTTAGAGAGAGAGAAAATGATTCAACAAGATAAAGAAATGGAAATAAGAAGAATGGAACTTCTTCAATTAGACCAAGCTCACAGGAATGCTATGGAGCTTGAATCATTACGACTTAATGCAGAGAAAGAGAAAGCTTTAGAATTAGCAAAATTGCAATCTGATCATTCTAAGACTTCAGCAGGTTCAACTGTATTTTATCCTAAGTTGAAGACCAGAATCGCGACTGTATAGACAGCTTCTTGTCTAGATTTATCATGAAGGTAACAGGTTTGAATGTACCTAAAGAGCGATGGAGTAGTCTCTTAGTTGATTTTTTGACTGGGGACTCACTCCAATGCTTCGTGAATCTCGACGAGAAGAGCAGAAACGATTTTGATGTCGTAAAAGAAACATTTCTCAGACGTTTCCAGTTAACTGAATCTGGATTTCGTGATCGTTTCCGTGCGGCTAAGCCAAGTAAGGATGCTGACTTTGGTGAATTTATTGCATCTATTAAACATTTCTTTAGCAGATGGATTGATTTATCTGGTATTAATAAAACATATGATGGGTTAATGGATCTCATGTTACGAGACAAGGTTCTTTCGACATGCAGTCATGAACTGGAGTCATTCTTACAGGAAAGACATCCAGATTACATTCAGGAATATGAACGTTTAGGTAGACAATTCCTAACAGCACATCCAAACAAGGATGTCCACAGATCTTCTCTTTGAGATCCTATGCCTGCATGCGTGGCTCACCACGATCAGAGATCTTATGATCACCGACCTCGATCGAAGAGCGTTGACAGGCGTTATCGTCCTGATTTTCGTCAATCATGTAGAGGGGCTTACAACTTCCCTCGTCAACGCTCGCCATCAAATTTTTATCGACGAGGTTATTCACCTCATGATCGTGGGTATCACAGAGGCAGAGATCATGATGATTCACATGTCAAGGAGTATCATAAATATGGATCTTCAGATGGTATGGAAAATTAAGATTATATCAGAGCTGTGTGCTTTCTGTGCTTCTCTATGGTGCGGAATGCTGGAGAGTTACAGAGAAGGAAATGTCGAAATTGTCCTCTTTTCACACAACATGCCTAAGAAAAATTCACCGACTCTTTTGGCCGAATACCATCACCAACTAAGATCTGCTTACTCGGAGCAAGCAAGAGGACATGCACACCATCATAGCTGGCAGACGCTGGAGCTGGGTTGGCCATGTCCTCAGAAGAGACCCCGATGCCATCACAAGAACAGCTATGCTTTGGACCCCTGAAGAGAGGCCGACCAAAAACAACCTGGCGGAGGACTGTGGAGGCTGAGATGCAAAGAATGAACCAGAGTTGGGGCACTGTACGAAGGATGGCCGCCGACCGAGCAAAGTGGAATCAATTTGTTGTTGCCCTACAAGACGCCACTAGGCGTGATGGCTACTGACTGCTTTGACGGTCGGCGGCTAAGGATCAAAGAAGAAGAAGATATGGTATGGACTCCAAAAATGACGATTCTTTAAATTATTATAGTAAGAATAAGTCTTTCAAGAAAAAGACAGGTCATTTCCGAACTCCTTCGAGAGATAAAAGTAAACATAGGCATGCTAATGCATGTAATGACAATAAGGAGGATGATAAAGATAGAACTAATCATGCTAATGCATGATCTGTAAGAGATGACACAAGTTATGTTTGTCAGTCACAACATGCGTCCGAGACTAACACTACACTTCGTTGAGGTCACACCATTCCTGCAATGTCCTCGTGTGAGAACTTGGGGCGTGTCACACTACATCAAGAATTTTTGTATGGACAGAAAGTAACAGTTTTGAGGGACACCGGATGTACCACCGTTGGAATTCGTAAATCGCTTATTGATACCTCCGCTTTTACAGGTAAATCTGTTAAATGTGTCACTTTTGGGGGTACTGTAGAATGGTTCCCGGTGGTACGGGTTTACATTGATACACCATTCTTTACAGGCCCTGTGGACGCCTGCGGATTAAGAGACCCTGTAGCTGAGATAATATTGGGAAATATACCAGGGATTAAAGATTGCACTTGTTAAGAACATTTCCTTCGTTGTCTGAATGTTGTCTAGGGTTTTCTATTTTAGTAGAAGTATTGCCACCAAAAACTCTGGCCACAACTTTTATGTATAATCGTTCTTCTTTTATATTCAGATTCGAATATGAACTCCCTGTCATAAAATGTTAACTGTTCATATATTCAAACTCATAATCCCAACTTTGAATCATTTCTCGAAGACTTTTGTTTCAAACGACTTTCAACTTTATTTATCACATAAAACGTTTATGAGCAACACATTGCTCTGATACAGTTTGACATCTTCATTTAAAATATCGATTCCTTTCTTCAAACTCCTATTTATAAATGAATCCACATCTCTGTAAAATTCTTCACGCTATCAAGACTAATCCCTTGGTGCTTGTATAGCATATTCATACTTTTGTCCGTTTATTTTATTCTTGCGAATCCTTCTCGATACATTATAATTTTCCTTCAATGTTCATATTATTTATATTCGGTGCCTTCTTGCACACTTTCTTTTGGTCGGCAATTACATATATTTTCTTCAACTTTCATAACTTTGAATGCCGGTTATATTAACCTTGACATGTCTTCGAACCTATATATTTTGGCAAATCGAGCCTATATCTTACCGTACATTTCACACATCCTGAAAAAATGGGTTTGTCCCATAATGAATTATAAATCTCCCTTGATTTCTGTTTCGAAATCTAAAATCTTGAATACACTTGGTGAGTAGAATTCTCTACGCTCAATTAGTGGACCACGCCACACAAGCCGACCCTGTTGAATAATGTAACTATGTACTCTACGTCATTCTTTGCCACTCTCCGTAGTCATAGTTAATGACCATATTTATTTTGTGTTTTGGTGAGGCACAACATGGTGCAGAGTGATCTCTCCTAATTTACTTTTACACAATCGCTATGCCCCATGATGCGCCCTCAACAGCACTCCACAGGAGATTGCAATGTGGGTTGACTCGCACCCACTGGTGGCAAATGTTGTTGTAACCAGAGCACAACAGTTAGCTGCAGACACGGCTACACCACCTACCCCGGTAATAGATAGTGTTATATCTCCTGGCATTGTTGCTGATCCTCCAACTGCTGTTGCTGTTACATGTGTTGGAATGAATGATTTTCACGGACTTCATTTAAATGAAATTGGTTCGAAGGACAATAAATCCCATGGTATTGGTGGTCAGCAGGTATCACCTGAGGGGGAGGTGATCCACAATGATGTTGGTAACTTAACGGTTTTTGGCTGTACTGCTGTTAGAGAATATTATGGGGATACTCATGATTGTCATGACTTTACGACATGTCCTAATCATCAGGCTCCAACAAATGGTGATGATCTACGACATGCTAATTCTACTCATTTGGGAGTTGTTAATACTCGTTCGGGTAATCACAGGTGTATCCGTGATTGTCATATCATTGCGACATGCAAGGAACGTAAGAATACTTCCGTGCGCTTGACTCGCACGACACATAATAGGTTTAATGATTCTCGGGCTCAGTTTCGACCTGGCAGAGATCATATATCACCAAATTGCACTATCTTGGTGCGCTATGTACCTTCGAGCGAAACTTGGTATGCACTTAGAAAATATTTTCAGCATATCGGAGATGTTGAATTTGTTCGTATGTTTGCGCTTCAACACTCTTCTCACCAACTAGCATTTGTTCGCTTTTCTCAATACTATGATGCTTGTAAGGTTGTCAAATTCAAGAATGGTTGTCTTTTTGCACACCATTATTTAGACGTGCAACTCGCACGCAATTCTACACCACGAACTTTGTAGCTGCGTTCGTCTGTGTCTTTCTTCAGTCTTTACCAGATGTTTTGTTCTTATATACATCCATGGTCTATTGTGCTATTTCTTATATCTTCTTTGCATATAATATTTTTATTTCAGTAATATTGACATTACTTTCTTTTCGGTTATTATATCTATCATCATATTGATATTTGCCTTTGTTAGAAAATCTCCTTTCTCAAGTCTCTCATGCTACTTTCTTCAGTAAATTAGATCTGTCGAAAGGATATTGGCAAATACCACTTACTGATCATGCCAAGCCTTTCACTGCGTTTACAACTCCATTTGGACTTTTCCAATGGAACTACATGTGCTTCGGCCTTGTAAACGCTCCTGCGACATTTGTGCGCATGATGCTGTCACCGTGGGGTTTGCCCAAGCATTATTCATGCTATTGTTAAGGTGAGATAAACAGTTAGGACAGCTCACAAGAGAAAATAATGAATGAAAATAATAATAATATTGCTAACTGACAACGGTTCAGAATACCGGCTCACGTTAATTAATAGTGTGATTATCTTGAGTTGTAAATAGAAAGTTCGAGAACAAGAAAATAAAGGCTTGACCAATAAATTTAAGTAAAAAGATTTGGGTCAGCGAATCAGAAGAGTGGCGAGAGAAAAACACATCACGTGAAATGACAAGAGGTCATTAGATGACAGTGAGTCCTGAGTTGTGCTTCAGGAAGAAGGTGTGATCGCTGTGCGGACAAGATGTAGAAAAGTTGGGTTACTAATTACATACATTATTTAATGTTTTTATCATTTGGATTATTTCCCTTGCATCTAATACTTATATGAATTTAATTAATTTTCTCTGTCAAAACAATTTACAGCACCTACAAGTATGAAAACAAAATGGAAATATTTTAAATAATTGTTTGTTACAACTAAAATAGTCTGCCAAAAAAAAAATAACTTCACAGTGTTCTCCACATTACGTTAAAGAATAATTGCCAAATTTTAAGGCATGCAGATTTGCATAAAGTACACGGCCACACAGATTTTGCTTTATATACACACACACACACATATACGAGGGGAAGTCAGTAAGTAGGTCACAAACTGATATGGGACAGCTGAAAATTGTATTTGGTAGTTTCTAAAAGTGTCACTAGGTGTCAGCAACATCCAGCTTGATGATTATTTTAGGTAGCAGACGCTAGTTGTCGCATGCGCAGCTCAGATAAAAAAATGGCGACCGTGCTTGTGGAGTGTACGACCGAATAACCACGTGCTGTTGTACATTTTTTTGGCCAAAAGGACTTTCTGCAAAGGATATTCATAAGGACGTTTCTTGTTTACGATGAGAAGTGTTTGTCGCGTAAAGCGGTGCATAACTGGGTCGATAAATTTTCTCAAGGATGCTCAAAAATTGCTGAAGACCGACCTGCTCGTCCTCTTCAGATTGTGACAGAAGCATCTGTGCGGTGGGTGGGGGAGATTCGAGCTGTCAGGCGAGTAATGATAGACAGTGTAGCAACTGCAATAGGGTGTTCTCATGGTTTAGCCTACAGCAAAATGCATGATCGTTTGAATTTCCGGAAAGTGTGCTCACAGTGGGTGCCCAGACAACTGACTGAGGAACACAAAATGAACCGAATGGGCCTGTCCTTGCAACATCTCTCTCAGTATGCAGATGAAGGAGAAGACATGCTTAACAGGATTGTTACTGGGAACGAATCATGGGTGCATCACTACCAACCCGAATCAAAGCGTGCTTCAATGCAATGGAAACATCCTTCACCTTCTGCCAAGAAATTCAAGGTTATGCCAGCAGCAGGGAAGGTTATGCTTACAGTGTTTTTGGATTCTCAAGGAGTGCTGCTAACCCATTTCCAGAAGAAAGGTGAGAATGTGAATGCTGCATCGTACTGCGAACTTCTGTTGATGCTTCGGGATGCAATTAGAAGAAAACGTCCAGGCCTACTGTCTACAGGAGTAGTGCTCCATCACGACAATGCCAGACCACTTACGGCTCGATTAACCCAGGAGAAAATTGAACAACTAGGGTGGCAACTTCTTGAACATCCGCCTTACGAGCGATTTTCACCTGTTTGGTCCACTAAAAACTCAGCTTGCCAGCAAACGTTTCACGGATGACGAAGAGGTTGAACGTGAGGTGCGAATGTGGCTGAGACAGCAGACTAAAGACTTCTATGCTGCAGGTTTTGAGGTACTGATAAAGCAATGGGATAAGTGTATCAATGTTGGTGGAGATTATGTTGAGAAATAAGGGGAAATGTAAGTGCAATAGTAATTTGTTTTCAAGTTCGTATCTCATTTAGTTTTTTAAAATAGCCATTTGTGACATATTTACTGACCTGCCCTCGTTTATATGTGTATATATATATATATATATATATATATATATATATATATATATATATATATATATATATATATATATATATATATATATATATATATTGTTAATGTTGATCAGAATTGACGTCATGGCACTCTGGGCAAACCCAAAGGTGCTCAATCTCCCTCAGCAAATGTCGAAGGGTATAAATGCTAATTGTTCCTGTTGCGCACTGGTTTTTTACACGCCGGACGTGACCTCTCATACATCCATCCCTGCTGGTTTTACGTTTGATGCCAAATTCCAGCAGTCATAGGCTTGATAATTCTGTCTAATAGGCGATCATGAATATACACACACACACACATAAAATTGCTGTTATACCTTCCTTTGATGTTCTGATCTCTGTTTGAAATGTACTTCCTCCTCCCTTGAGAAGCTTTCCTGCTTTTTTTAAATTATTATTTCCATGTATCTTGCAGTTGGCAGACACTCACTGTATACTTACTTTGCCAAATTTACAGATGGTTTCCATAAAGCTTCCAAGAGGCTAATTTCATAGTTTTTAATGGTTCCTTATGACAGTTTTGACTAACAGGGAATCTGTCAGGAACACTATCTTGGCTTTAATATTTTTTTTTCATTACAGCTGTTTTTAGTGCTTCTGCCTCAACTTCTGATGTTTTCATGCTTGTTTTGGCTTGAGGAAGGAATGTTCGCCAGTATATCAGCAGTTTCATTCTAGTGATTATGTATAAATGTCATTTAAGTTTTTTGTGTTAACTGTCGCTATTGTAAAGTTTAAAGATAAAAACAGAGAAGTAATAACATGAACATTAACGTTTCACATAACACTACTTTTATTTATGCTTGCAAATATAACAATGCCAGTTGTTCAATCTTATCCTTCCATATGTCCAGCAATGACTCTGCAGAAAGAGAAAAAATATAAATAAAAAACCTACCTGCTTTGGGCATAACTGATATTTACTACTTAACATGAACATGACAGTGGGCATTACATAACACACATTCAGGCAAAATACACTACAATATTGCTAAAACAGACACATAAAACAGTAAAATAAATGGCACATTCATATATACTACTTGAGGATCAAACACCAAACCAAATTCTAAATTTCCTTTCCCTCCTAACTTCCTAAACGAATATAAATGCCCACAGGACCATTTCTTCTTTCTGTTATGCATTTTAAAGGAGATGCCCTGATTAGTTTAGCTGTATAATATTGTTTTTAAAAGCTTTATAATGCTCATCTGGACACTTGCGCTTGCAAGGATGACCTAATGAATCTCAATCTCATAGTAATACAAATTAAGAACATTTTTTTTTTAAAACAGGAAAAAAGTCTAGGGACTGTTATGGTCACAAAGAGTGGTAATTCATTAACCTCAACATTATCTGTGCTGGTGTTTCAAAGAATTATTGAACAAAATGGAAGTACTATTACAGAGGTCTGCAACTATTTGGTCTCAGATGACATATTCTGTAAAACTTTCTTGAGTGCTAAATGGTGAAATGTATTTTAGTTACTGATGACCCTGCAGTCGTCACTCAAAGTCAACAGGAGCTTCAGAGCTTGATGAATCGCTTCACCCAAGCATGCAAGTACTTTGGCCTCACAATAAATCTAAAGAAAACAAATGTGCTGAGTCAGGATGTGGATGTTGCACCAATTATCATTATCGATAACTATGAATTGGCAGTGGTGCAACACTTCACATACCTGGGGTCTACCATCAACGACAGAATCTGGACACAGAAATTGACAGCCACATCGGAAAAGCTGCAGCTACCTTTGTAGCCCCACAACGCGTGTTTGAGGAAACGCCAAACTCACAATGAAGATCAAAGCTGCGATATATAATGCCTACGTCACCACCATACTACTATATGGCGGCGAGATATGGACAACCTATGCTAAGCAAGAAAGAAGGCTTAATACCTTCCATCTATGGTAGCTATGCCACATCCATTGTATTTTGTGGAAGGACAAAGTGACAAATGTCGAGGTATTGTCAAGTGCTGGCCTTCAAAGCATGTATACACTGCTTAGACAGTGCAGACTAAGCTGGCTTGGCCATGTTCATCGCATGGAAGATGGTCGCATCCCAGAAGATAACTTTTACGGACAACTGGCAGATGGCAAAAGAACAGTTGGGCAACCGCAGCTGAGGTTCAAAAGAGACATGAGGGCACTGGACATAAATCCAGCAACCTGGGAAGATGAAGCTGCCGATCACGCAAAGTGGCGATGCTCTCTACGGTGCCACCTCAGACTGTGCAAAAAAAAGCTCTCATGGCAAGCAGAAGAGAGGAGAAAATGTCAAAAGGAGCCTGAGGAAAATAAGCAGCTGAGGGCTGTCACCTTAGGGGAGCATTCCCATTGTCAGTTATGACTGAAGGGGCACTTATTATTTTATTGAAATATATCAAACAAAGTTTTATTTAACGGATGTCTTCAAAAGCAACAACAATTATTATTTTGTTGTAGCTTTCCAAAACCTAGGCCATTATTTTCTCCTGGAGATATTTGCCGCATGAATTTCTGGGGGATCTCTGAAAAAAAAAAAAAGACTACTGTACCCTCAGGCATGTTGTACAAGGCAACTAATATGAAACTGTGCATGGGACTGGCAACTTCATAATATAAAACTGACTGCCATAGAAATCTTCACTGCAAAAGCATGTGACTGCTTGGTGCAGGCTTCCTGCAAGGGGACCAACTGATGTGGTGGCTCCATGCTCTATAAGCAACACAAAGGATGATGATACTGAACTGGGTAGGTGGCAGTAAGCAACCACATTGTGCTCCAGTCATGATGCAGAAGCACTCTCCTCTTCAGTTCACAAGAATTGCGCCTGTTACATTCAAATGTAAGTAATCGATGGTACAGAAAAGGCCATTTCCCATGTTATATTGTTTCATAGTTGCCTAAAAGTGCTTTATGCCAAACCTTGTTAAAAGTTGTTTTCTTTTTATAAATGACAAATTCATTAACTCTTAAAGGATGAGATGGCCGTATTTGGGACTGACTTTCCAATGCGTTAGTGATGGGAGGCAAATTTTCACAGCTGGTGCATCTGAACACAGTTTCTATTTTGTCTTGTTCCAATGTTATACTTTATTATTCCTCATTAAATTTTCTTTACAGCTATGTATAACTTTGCCATACCTTAAAAAAAATGTGGAAAGAACCGACCCATTAACTTTAACCAAAAAGAACTCAAAAGTGGCAGAAAATTCCTTGCATCAAACATGGGAAAACCACTACATCCTTTAAGAATTATAGATGTTTTTTGTCTGTGGTCTTTTCAAAGCTAATTGGCTACTTTAATAGTACAGGTAGTTCTCTTTTTACGCAATATATGCGTTCCAGGGACCCTCGCGTAAACAGAAATTGCGTAAATGGAACAGAATTTTCTCATTCAAATACATGTAAAGTAAGGAGGATACATTCTATCAATGCCGTACATAATAATAAAAAATAAATACATGTAATAATAAACAGTTTAAATTAATATATACCATTCATTTTAAGTACATGTATGTAAAACAACGCTGACCATTTCCTACTTCAACTTCGTCAACTTTTAATTCAATGCGGGGGGCGGGGGGGGGGGGGGGGGGGGGTGTGATCTGAATGAAGAGCAGGCGATTCAGCAATGAATTGTTTCCTGAAAACAGGTGACCAGAGTTGCTTGAGTTTGTGACTTTCTTTGCTCATGGAGGATTTCTTGGCAGGGAGCAGCACATTCCATCATTTTTCTTCTGATCATAAAGCTCCTATCCATGTTAGAATCATCTTGTTTGAAGATCCTAAGGCAGGATTCAAGAAATTGGAAGGCCTCCTTTAATTGTTTAACTGTAAGTTGTTAGCCTTATACTTGTTGCTGCATCTTCTCCTTCCGTGGTGATCTCCAGCACCAACAACTTTTCATTTCTCTGTTCTACTATCTGAGATTCAAGGCTATTAACAATTTAATTTTCGTCATATCCATCTAAAGCAGCTCTTCAGGCCATTTTGACACCATACTTGATAGATGTGATACTACTGTCATCAAGAATAAAAGCTTTCAAAGTCATGACAGAAGTGGGGGGGGTTACAGTTTTTTTCCACACACCATTCTTGCCAAACCGCAAAACTTCATTCCATGCAGTCTTGATTAGCGAAAGTGCATCTTTAATAGCGAATGCCTTCCAAAAATTTCTCAAAGAAACATTTAAACTGGCATCATCTTGCTCTCGCACTCCCATGGGCTCAAATACACAATGTAAAAATGTCTAAATATCAGGTTGCATAAATAAAACAAAAAAGCCTTAAAACTGATGCACATAAGTTCAAATTCACATAAATGAAACACAAGTAAACAGAGAACTACCTGCACATTATTTTATCATTTCTTGTAATTATAATATAATCCAGCATGGGCATTCCATATAAACTGTACTCACATTTAGGTGCAAAATGTTCCACTGCAGTTAAGAGTAATCTCATGGATTCTTGCTGTTTCTTATCCATTTCTAATCACCACTGGTTCTGGCTGCAATGAAACATGACAGAAACTATACAGGCTGATTATAGATTTAATGCATACTAAGTGGCGAAAGAGATTATTCCAGTGTAATTACTATTTTAACTGACAACACCAAATTTATAATGAGGTCGTGTATACCAAATGAGCTCATTCAATCTCAATACAAAATCAAACCTAAATGAAGTACAAACTATATCGTGCTATTGTCATCATCATGTAAAGAATGGGTATTTTCTGATCATTAATAAAGATTTACTTATATATAAATGTTCCTAACTATCTGTGTTGGTTATGCATTTGAATGTGTCCCAGAAGATGAGAGCCCAGGCATGTCGTCTCATCCAGGGGATCTCTTATGAGACAATAAAAAAAAGAATAGGACTTCTACTCCTTTAGGCATGTCATACAAGGTGACTAATATGAGGTCATGTCATACAAGGTGACTAATATGAGGTCATGTCATACAAGGTGACTAATATAAGGTCATGTCATACAAGGTGACTAATATGAGGTCATGTCATACAAGGTGACTAATATGAGGTCATGTCATACAAGGTGACTAATATAAGGTCATGTCATACAAGGTGACTAATATGAGGTCATGTCATACAAGGTGACTAATATGAGGTCATGTCATACAAGGTGACTAATATGAGGTCATGTCAAACAAATTTCTACAGAAACCATCACTGCAAGAGCATGTGAATTCTTTGTGCAGGCTTCCTATAAGGGGACCATCGGCAGTCGTAGCTCCATGCTCCACAGGGAGGGGACAAGGAAAACGATAATGACAAATGATGTTGTAAGAGGTAACTAATGTGAGGTTATCCATGGGGATCATTTAAAAACTGACTACAACAGAAGCCAATTATGACTGGAGGACATGACATACTGGAGGACATGACATACACTGGAGGACATGACATACACTAGAGGACATGACATACTCTGGTGCAGGCTTCTTGCATGTGGACCAACTGTCTCTAGCTGTGTAGAAATAAACAAATGGAAAATATTCTCCTAGACTTGAAGCATTTGTCTCAGTTAATCAAGACAACATAAACGACTAAGAAATGGCAGTAGACCTACATGGGCGAGGAACATATATCGAATTCATTAGAAAGTTTCAAAGATGACCAGATATAGTGCAGCCCTCTTGGTCATCTCATCAGATTATGATTCAGCTGATCTGAATCCAGATTTGAGGCGCAGCACGCTTTCAAAATGGCCAAATATAATGAACTATGACAGAACTGAATGATGGTTTCCCAGCGAAACTCATACCTATAAAAGTGGGTGCAAGAGGTCTAGTGGTAACCCCAGTATGTGATCTACTGAAACAAATGGGCCTGAAGGGACAATCAAGAACAAGGGCACTCAAAGACTTGGTAAAACTGTGGAACAGGCATTCTTCTCATTGTGGAACAACTGTAATGGTTAGAGCAATATATGTATGAACACATTAGCTACTTTAATAAATACATCAATAAATACATGCTGCATAGAAAAAAGCTTGATCTCCTTATTCATTACCCTTCAGCTCCCCAAGAAGCATAGGCCAAGTCTTCCTGTCACGTGCCATCAGCTCACGGTCTTTCCACATTTTTAATCATCATTATCACTTCTATCACCAGTTCTCTTCTCCGTGTATTTTATAGTCTATCTCTGCCTCTCTTACCTTGGGAGTTCCAGAACAAGGACTGCCATGACACTTGTCTAGTTCTTGTCACCAGTTCCACATTGGTGATCTTGTCATCAGTTCCACATTGGTGATCTTGTCATCAGTTCCACATTGGTGATCTTGTCATCAGTTCCACATGGGTGATCTTGTCATCAGTTCCACATTGGTGATCTTGTCATACCATTTCAAACCTTCTATTCTATGTGATCTCCTTATAACTTTGTCTAATCTCACACCCTGGGCTGATAGTTTTCACCTCAGGAGCGCATTCCCATAGTTAGCAATGACTGAAGGGGTTACTACAGCTACTACAACTATAAGTTGGCATCATGAATACAATTTGGAGGAAATTGCCATTTTGGAAATTGTACACAAGGTGAAGTGAGTTCAATTCTCAGCACACCCTGGAAAAAAACCAATAGGACAGTGACATTTGGAAGTTATGACCCAAGTGGGTCCTTCTCTCGAGTATCAAAGATGTAGATGGGTTTAAATATCTGTCTGACTGGGAGCTCCTTCTGATGATCACATTATTTCCTGTTGTAATATAGTTTCATATCAGCTATTACAAGAGTTCATTACTTCAGTTATATACGCAATAGATATTAACAATACTCCCCCCCCCCCCCCCCCCCCCCCCCCCCCCACCCCCTTCCCATCCACACACACAAAGAACAACAACAACAAACTTTTCCTTCCAGAAATGTAAAACTGAGTATACAAAATGCATAACATAATTTTACTTAACAAAAATGTCCATGAAATGTCAATTATACATACATACTTGAGTCGGAAGAAAACTCTGTATATGGTGTGCTTTCAGCTTTCTTCTCTGTGTCTCTCTGTTTTTTCTTCAGTTTTTTCCTCTGGTATTTTGTCAAACTTGCACCCCCCAAAAATGATGGATCACTTGTCTGATAGGAACTACGGACGGCATGAATGCTGCTTGATGATGATGATGAGGCTGGCTGCTGTGCTGGTTTCCTCGACTCTACTGAAAGGCATCGCTTTTTTCTTTTATTTCTTTTTATGGTTAAATCACTACCTGAAACATATGATTTTAAAGGCATTAAAGTTTCAGTACACTTTTGTTTCTAGGACTGGAAATATTTAGTGTTTCCACAATGTGATATATAAAATAATTCATTCCTATAAAAGACAATAACAACATACCTATTTTCTGATGTTAGATTTTTATCAATGAGATTAAAATAAAATCCCATTAATTTTTTGTGTATTTTTTTAAACATTAATAATTAAATAACATGTTTCTGAAATGGGCACGGAAACTGTAATATTTGTCTTTGGAAAAAAAAAAAAAAGGCATCATTTAGCAATAATTTCAAGCCTGCGGGTCCAAAGATGTTCAACATTGCTTACATAGGGGTTACAATGGTTATGTATATACAGTACTTTGCAAAAAAAATGGCAGTCATCTTTTCGCAACGCAGCACACTCATAGAAGCAAATAATAATAAAAACTGTATGTCCAGAGGAAGATTGGTATCTCCCCTATCTATTAACAGTGGTTTCAGTACAATATAATGTTGCCTTTTCCAGCAAGGCAAGCCTGGATGCGGCGAGGCATACTTCCCACAAATGTTTGTAGGTAATTGTGAGTCAGACTGTCCCAGTATTTTTCAGCTACCTTCTTCAATTGTTCAACGTCTCTGAGTCCACTCATTTTTAAATGATTCTTGAGTAGTGCCCAAACGTTTTCAATTGGGTTTAGATCGGGACTGTTGCTGGGCCACTTCAGCACTATCACATTCTTCTCTTGCAGCCATGCTTTGGTGGTATGAGCTGTATGATTTGGGTCATTGTCATGTTGAAATGTGCACCCATCGGGGTACATGACCTGCATAAATGGCAGAAGGTGTCCCTCTAGTATGTCGATGTACCTTTCTTTCGTGAGAATTCCTGTGAAAACACACAGTGGGGTGGCACCTCTTGCTGACACCCCTCCCCAAATATGGAATTTCTAGGTATGTTTCGGTCGATGGTACACAGGCGTTAACGAGCCTTTCGTCCAAATATTTATTTGAGTAGGATAAGACCAAACAGAACATTCATCTGAAAAAATCACATTGTCCTATGACAAATTTTGGTGTTCGTGGCACCAGTTCAAGCGCATCTGTTTGTGAGTCTCTGTGAGCAATGGTGACGAAATTAACCGCGTTTTTGTGTAATTCATCCTGTGTAGCTCCCGGTTGACAGTAGCATTAGATAACTCTGGGCTTCCCAACTCGATCATGCGCTGCCGTATGTTTTCTACACTCTTCATTGGCCCAGCCCGAACGATTTGGGCAAGACGCCGATGGTCCTTTGTGTCCAAAATTCTTGGCCTCCCACTACGTTCTTTTCGCTCGATTCCATTACCTGCTTTTAATTTACTCACAACTCTGTAGACAGTCCGCTCAGGAATGTTCAAGGTTTTAGAAATGTTGGAACATGTTTGATTTCCTTCATTCCAAAGCTGTGAAATTAACATACACTTTGACTTTGTATCCATTTTCTGCCACTAGCATTAGAAATTGTCGTCTGCTCTATTATCAGGGGACGTTACTCTACGCTAATTTTTTTTTTACTTTTGGTAGTGTTTGCTCACTTCAGTGGAGTGCAAATTTGGGGCAGAACATGCATATTTAATTAGATTTCAGCTTATTTAGCTGAGCAATATGACTGCCATTTTTTTTGCAAAGTACTGTAGATGCAATAGAATGATTCACTCTCCTGAGATTTCACTGCCACAATTTTTCCACTCCTCAGCTCATCTGCATACACATCATTGATGAATTCATAAAGAGAAATGGGAAATCATAAAGATACGAGTTAAGTAAAGACACATAGTAAGAATGCATAAAAATATACTCTGACATAGCCCTCAGATGGAACTCTACAGTAAAATGAGGAAAGGAAAGGCCCATAGAAACATGGAGAAGAACCATAAAGAGACAAGCAGCAACAAATGCCACCATCAGATCCTCCATATCAAATGACCAAATGAAACAATCAATACAGACTTGAAGATGAGAATTATACATCAACAAATAGAGCTGAAGATTGAAGGGAGAAAGTGGAAATGGATAGGACAACCTCAAGAAACAACCATTAAGTATAAATAGGCATGTCTTTGACTGGACCCCGCAGGGGAAAAGAAGCGTAGGGAGACAAAAGAGAATGGTGGAAGAGGAATCTAATACAACCTAGATTTAATGGACAGAGCTAAAGAAGACAGCTCAAAATATAAATCTATTGTGAGCGACAGTCGCAGCCCTCTATTTCAAAACCAGGAATAAAAAAAAGGAGTGATATATAATAGACAAAAGCAGCAATGACCTGGAAGAAAAATGAATTTACTCACATAAGACATGTCCAAAGGGGGACAATCTGTGCTTTTTGCTCCAAAAGCCCAGATGGCATTTGAGCATAGGCCATCAAAGCTAAAATTGACAGCTTTAAAGAGATATACAAATAAAGTTGTTAATGTCTGGGAGACAGAAGACATACCGGAAGAATGGAAGAATTTATATAAGATAAGTTGCCTAAGAAGAGAGATTTACAAGAGTGCACAAATTACAGAGGTAAATATGTTACTATCAGTGCCAGGGAAAATATTCAACAGGATCATCCTTGATAGATTAAGTCCATAGATAGAAAACAGAGAGATGAACAAGCTGGTTTTTGACACAACATCTCCTGCACAGTCAGAAAAGCCATACTGAAAATAATAGTTGTATTTGAACTGAACTTATCTCTTCATACTGGATTTCAGGACCACGATTAGGTATGTGAAGTGAAGACAGAATCACTGGGAGTCCCCCCGAAGATCATACAGAAATCAAGTCCAATTTAAAAATCAGAATCTTCAACTAAAATTAACTGTATGTCTCTGAAACATGGTGAACAACAAATACAAATAACTAAGAAGTTAGAGATTTTCATACATCGGTGCTTGCGTAGATTAGAGAGATTGAAATGGTATGACAAGATCATCACAAATGGAACTAACGAATAGAACCAGACAAGTGCCAGTGGAACAGGAGATGAGAATATGCTGGCAATGGAAATGACTTGCGTTGAGGAAACCTCTTAATAGCATACAAGGTAGTCATTTTTCTGGAACCCCTGGGGTAAAAGATATAGAGGGAACCCATAAACACCTGGAAAAGACATCTGTTGACAACAATGACAGGGATGAAGACGTGGAAAGCCCTGGAGTGGATAGTGCAGGACAGAAGGTCTATGCTCCTTGGGGAGCATCTCATCAGATAGAACAAAAAACTGGATGGTTTGAAAGACTGACAAATCAACGGCAGAAAATGAGACAGAAAAAAAATGAATACATGTAATTACTTATGTCAAGCAGCACTGTACTTCTTTTCTGAATCCAAGAATATTAATTAAACCGACTTGGTGATGTTTCCCAAATGACTGTAGATGGATTAGAGTTGTCATGTCGGCAGTGTCGCCTGGAGTCATTAACATATCATCAAGGGTTACATTACAGGTCGTTATGAATGTCCAAACTGTAAGAGAAGTATTAAGTCTACTTGAACTGAAGAACATCTGTGATGGCTTTACATGGGTCTGGTGTTTGTGGGCAGTAAATTTGTACAAGGTATTTCTTTGATGTTTGTCTTTAATGTACGACCTCAATGTTTGTCCAAAAAAGCTTGAAATAGGGTTAGTTACGGTTAAGATTGGCAGTAACAGCTACGTTTTAATAAGTGCAATCAACATGGCTGACATATCGTTGGCGATTGGCCAACATGTGTGTGTCTGTCTACTATTGTGATTTTACCCTCATGAACTTACCAGATCCTTCATCATCACTGAGGTATGAAGAAGAGCCAATGTGATGAAGGAGCTCACCACTATTTTGTTTTGTTCCGATAGGGAAGCTCTGAGCTCCATGCACACTAACTTCTTCAGTCCTAACATCACGATCTAAACCTGAGTTTGCCGTGGAGCTACTGGTAGCACCTGTGATGTTTCCATCTTGTACAACTAGGCCATTAATGACTTCTTGCACACGAGGCTGGCCAAATATTCTGGCAATTAATTTAGACTTGAGTTTCTTCAATGAAGCTGCAAGAAGGATAATAACAAAATGAGAAAAAAATTGTGTATGTGAAGAGGCTAAATAAAAAGATTTAAAAAAAAAACTTTCTCACGTGGGCTCCTGATTAAGAAGGAGTTGTGTAATTTCTGTCACAGAAGAATAACAACAAGAGAAGTACAGTATAAGAAGCCATAAACATATAAGGAGGGGAAACCTGAGGTCTGTAAACAGTTTATTTCTCACTGAGTGCCTCTCACTGAGAAAATAACATACTGTTGTGTTGTTTGTTTATTTATTTATAAGAAGCCATATAAGGACATGCAGTAATAATGTATCAGGACTGGACCAAGCTATAAAAAATGTCACTGGCGAATTTGAAGAAAATGTAAGGACTGAAGATTCCTGGTAATCAACCTCACAAGGAGAAGGTACATAATAAAAATGAATGCAAGTTGAAGTATAAATATGGAACACATCACAAATTCATTCATTATTATCATTATTTTAATGCTTAGCTCCTTATCTTTCTCTTGCCTTCATGACCTATTCTGATAGGCTATATCCTGGCCAGCTCTTGGTATTGCCTTCCCATATATGGTATTGTTATCCTCTTGCCTGTTTGTCATAAACTTTTTCTTATGTTGTGGTCTTCAAGAAGGTATGGCTTTAAATGTCAACAAGACCATGGACAGCTAAAAAACAAAAGTAATCAGGAGGCCTGAAAGAAGCCAACGCGCAAAGAAAGCTTGTTATTCACACTAGAAGAAATGAAAACCACTTTATTTGGGTATGTTGTGAGAAGAAGAAAGTTGGAATATATTGTGACAACATGAAAGACTGAAGGCAAAAGAAATAGAGGATGACAAAGAGAGTAGATAATGGGCAGACGAACATCATGGCATGGGCAGAAGTCAACTACAGTACTCATAATTTGATAAAAAGTACTGCAGATATGAAGTTGTAGAGCAGTGATGGCCAAGCTAAGGTTGGCCGAGGGCCAGATTATGGTAAAGGTTAACACCCGAGGGCCAGAGCTATAAAATCCTTAAAAAATAACGTTCTGATAATTAGTTTTACATATATAATGAACCCGTACAGAAAGCAATGGCAAACTACTGTTCTGCACATCTGCCAAGACATGTATACCAGTCTTCGAACTGAAATTACTGTAAAAAAAATATATAATGAATCTGTTGTTTTAATTTGTTTTGTAATTTGTAATATGACATGTAATTATTTATTTCAAACATACATTTGTGTGTTATTTCATTGTGAAGAATTTGGCTTCAATCAACAATAAGAGGCCGGCCAAAACAGGTTGGCGGGCCGGTCAAAACAGGTTGGCGGGCCGGATCTGGCCCGCGGGCCGTAGTTTGGCCACCGCTGTTGTAGAGAGACAACTGCCTCCACCCCCAGGCATGGTACTTGAAAGAGAAGATGGTTATCAAGGTATTATTTTGCCTGATTTTGATCTCTTAATTCTATTTTTCATTTATACTTTTTATTATTTTTTTTCCATAACATGTGTCCCCATTCTTCAATATATCTACTTTTCAAAAAGAAGATGATGGTTATCAAGGTGTTATGTCTCTTGAAACATCTAATATATTTTTCCTGAATTTGATCTCTTTCATTACTTCTCTATACATTTCTAATTCTAATACTTTTTTAAAAAGTGTCCATACATGTGTCCCATTCTTTGATAAATTTACATTTCAAGACCTTCTGTTCTTTCTCACATTGTTTGTTCATTACCTTGTTTCTGTACCAAACAGTAACAAGAGCATATATACATAACATGTGATGACTCTGATTTTTAAAGTGTATGTTAATTGTTTGGATGTTAATTATGACCTGTGTTGTCATATCTATTTTTAGTCATTTAATTTTTCTTCATTACTTGTTACATACAATATAAAATACAGAAATTTATAAAGATGCCTCTGATCAATTAACTGCAAGAAGAAGTATAAAATTAAGACTTTTGGAAAACCACAAGAACAAAACAAAGCTGCCAACAAACAGACAAAACACTCAGGTGGAGATGTCTGGACATACAATAAGGAAAGATGGCCGCTAGTGTAACAGGAATATGTGGAGGACAGGAATGAAAGTGGATACACCTGGTGGTAAAGAAATTAGCACATGAGATAAATGGAACCACAATAACTACTCTGCAAACTCACTTTAAACCAGATATATTAGCCATATCTGCCGCCAACATCATTTCACATGGTATCGATTTTCTAACCTGTTTAAAAGGCAAAGTCAGTGTTTTTTGGCATGGAAAGTATTCTTTAAAAAAAAAAATATGAAAGAACTGTAACTAGCAGTGGGAAAGTTAGTTTACAGTGTGATATAAAGCTTACACAACTTTTTGCAAATGGGACTTGGAAATGAACTGATAGGAACAAAGCATTAGGGCAACAGTGATTCTTGAGATGAATGTAGTATATAACGTTTGGTGGTCAGAAAATCACAAGAAACACAATAAATCAGGCAATTTAATCAAAAAGAAAAAGAAGGCACAGACAAGCAAAGTTTTGGGACATGTCATGTAAAAGGATTAGAGAATCTCATGACAACTGGTAAATTTCACGAGAGAGCGAAGGGGGGAGGGAGAGGGGGAGGGAGAGGGGGGGGGAGAGTAATAGTACCTTGACAGAACTAACCACAAGACATATGAAGAAAATGAAAACTGATTCAATTCACTAGTGGTTAGTAGAAAAAAAATTTTTTTTTGAAGAAAACATATCCTGTTCAACGTTAATGGGTTATAATTATAATATATCTTCTTCAAGTACCGTGCCTAGTGTCGTAGGAGATCATGTCTCTCCACAACTTCCTGTCCCCAGTATAATTTATCAATTCTGCTGTTGACTTCTTTCCATGCCACAATGTCAAACTGTCCAGTATTTGCTCTCTTTGTCTTCCCCTATCTCTTTTTCCTTCAATCTTACCTGTTATGATATATTCCAGCTTTCCTCTTCTCATAACATGCCCAAAAAAGGTGTATTGCTTCGTTCTAACTTGTGAAATAAGTTTCCTTTGTGCACTGGCCTCTTTCAGGACATCCTCATTACTCTTTTTGGCTATCCATGGTATTTTTAACATTCTTCTGTAAAACCACATCTCTGTTGCCTCTAGTGCCTTCCCTATTTGTTTACTAATTGTCCATGACTCACTCCCATATGTCAGGATTAGTTCTATATAACAATGAAGAACTCTTTCTTACTTCCAATGACAAAGAACTGTTGCATAAAACACACTTCATTTTATAGAATGCTGCTTTTGCCTGAGCTATTCTGCTCTTCACTTCTGCGATGCATCTTCCATCTGTTATTATTAATGTGCCAAGGTATTTGAATTTATCGACTTGTTTTAAAACGGTGTTCCACTTATTTTGATAGTGCATTCTGGAGAACCCCTTTTCTTTGAGATGACTATTAATTCTGTCTTTTTGCTATTAAGGCTAAGGCCTTTATTTTCACTTTCTATCACTATTGTATCAACCATTTCTGGCAGCTCCTTTTCACTTTTTGCTATTAAGACTGTATCATCAGCATATCTCAAGTTGTTTGTATTATGTCCACCAAATGATATTCCTGGCATGTCCTTTAGAGATCTCATTATATTTTCACTGTACAGATTGAACAGATCCGGTGACAGCACACATCCCTGCCTGACACCCTTTTTTTACTTGCTGAAATGTTCCTATTTGGCTGCTAATTCTTACAGCTGCTGTTTGATGCCAGTACATGTTCTTTATTATCCTCAAGTCTTTACCATCAATGTTGATGCTTTTTAACATTTTGATAATTTCCTCATGTTTCACTTTGTTAAATGCCTTAGTGTAATCTATAAAGCACAAGTACAGATCTGTCTTCACCTCTATGGCTCTTTCTATTAATGTTCTTATAACATTTATAGCATTGTTTGTGCCTTAACCGTCTACAAATCCACACTGTTCATCACTGATTTCTGGTTTAATTTTATTTCTCATGATAATTCGTAATAATATTTTGGTCACATGCCGGCTAATGGTGCAATGTTCTTCACATTCCATGGCTCCAGGTTTCTTTGGCAAATCTATGAATATGGATATTAGCAGATCAGGTATCTGACCACTGTTGTAGATGTCATTTAAGAGTTTTGTTATCACTTCTACTCCAAATTCTCCCAAAGCTTCTATTTCCTCCACTGTTATATTATCTGGTTCAGGCAATTTGTCTTTTTTTATGTGGCGCATGGCATCCTCTACCTCTGCCACAAGTTTTGGAGGTCCTTCACAACTGTCCTGGTCGTTCAAATCTGGTCTTTCATCATCATACAGCTCCTTGATGTATTCTGTCCACCTTTCTATCATGTTCTCATGACCCATTAACAATGTTCCTTCTTTTTTATTTCAAACAGCCAGTGACGGTGTCCTTCTGCCTGTTAACTCATTTATTTGCCTGCACATAGATTTTGTGTTTTTTTTCGGTTCTGCACGTCTAGCTCTCTGCACTTCTGGTTTAGCCATGCTTCTTTTGCTTTTTACATTTGTTTACTATTTCCTTATTTAGTCTGGGTTATTCTTCCTTGTCTTGCTTCTTCTTCCTTCTTGCATCCATCAGTTGTAAAATTTCATCTGTCATCCACTTCTTCTTTGCAGTCCTCTTCACTTCTGGTACGATTTCTTTTGATGTATTGATTCCTTTAGCATTTCCCACTGTTCATCTATAATCTGTATTTTTTCTATTGCATTGTACCTATGATGTATTGTAATGTTGTATCTTTCACTCATTTCCTTATCTGATTTAAATAAGGCTAAGTCTAACTTGATGTTTTTTTTAAGCTCACTTTACTTTCTTCAATTTTAATCTTAGTTTCACTATAACTGGTACATGATCCTTGTTGCAGTTTGCTCCTGGCCTAGTTTTCAAACTGTTTCCAAATCTCCTGCATATTAGTATGTAGTCAATCTGATTATGAACATTGTTTCCTGGACTTTTCCACCTCCAAAGGCATCTAGGATGCTGCTTAAACAAAGTGTTTCCTACTATCATGTCATGCGTTCTTGCCCACTCTATCAGTCTGTCACCTCTCTCATTTCTTTCTCCCAGGCCATAACCACCAGTCACATCATCAACATTTTCATTTCCAACCTTTGCATTGAAGTCTCCAAGTATAACATTTGTCTCATGAAATTTACACGGAGTCATTGCCATTTCAAGTTCATTGTAAAATGCGTCTATTTCGTTTTCTGTACTATCTGCTGTTAGGGCATACATTTGTATAAAATTGATATCAATTGATCTGCCACTCAGTTTAACTAACAGGACTCGATCTGATATTGCCCAAAATCCTTTCACTATTCTTTCCCTTTCTGCATCTAATATTATGCCTACTCCTCTTTCATGTTTATTTCCTCCAGAATAAATTATTTTATAGTTGTCAGAATACATTTCACCTGTTCCGGTATATCGCATTTCACATAGCCCTAATACATTTACATTCATTTTTTCTATTTTCCAAGCTCTTATGTTTAAGTTATCTTTAATTCTAATTTTGCTAACAGTAGCTTGATTGCGATCGGGTATCACCTGTAGCACATGATGCTCCCTACCGGAATAGGTGATTCCTCTGGAATCCCCCTAAACGTCGTTGTCTTTTAGTAGGAAGTTGTTCTGATTCATGATTATACAAGGGATAATACGACGGTAGTTTCCTGTTGCTTTCCGTCGGTTTGAGTACGGTTGTCTCCGCTAGCCTTTGACTAAAAAGTAAAACCCACAAGGCAGTGGGGAGGGAAGAGCTTAAAGTGCCTCCATCTCGCTGGTTGTCACATCATAAAGCTTCATAGGTGATTTGATACAGACAGCTGTTCCTCGCAACTGTCCCACCTCGTTCTCAGTGACAACCACCTGTTTTGGTTCACGGCTGATCAGTATTCACAGCTAACCTCTATACCTAGAGGCCATTCAACTATCCACCACCCGGTTGACGTGCCTGGTAGGAGGACAGGTTCCTTCTCCAGGTTATATATATATATGTAGTTAATTCGAGTTAGCCTATTAATTTTGATTTTCAATATCTTAATATCAACTGGATATGCGCAGACATAACCAATGATCCTCGCCACAGCCAGTTCACTCGATGATAACGACGATGAAACCAAGCCCTGATATTTGGAGGGTAGGCCTATACACTATTTTGCAACTTTCTAAATATTCTATAATTTTACATGATCTTCACGATTTATAAGTATGATATGCATTTTAAAATGAATTTCTATTGAGTCTAACTCCGACTAGCCTTGTAATTGCAAACTATAGGCCTTTACTCATAGTAACTGCAAGCAAAGTAAAACAGAGATTGCCCTAATCGTATATTATGTAAGAACGTATTCTTTCCAAGGTGATTACTTTTTCGACTATTGTTATCCATTAATCGAGATCATTCTGTGGGGAAATAAAATCTCTTCATCAAGCTGTCAACGAACAAAAAGTAGTTTTAGGCGGCAGGGCCTAAATCCAAACTAAGTTCGTTTTAACTTGAATTGTATGTGTTATCTCCTCCCTTCAATAATTATTCGTACCCTCATTACATAAAATTTTCGCTTTATAAAGACTTACATTTAGAATGATTACGCAACCAGACGATACGTCAAGGCCTTAAATCCTACCCCCTGCAGACCCAAGAAGAACAGCCCCAATTAAGATGGTTTGGCCATGTCTGCAGAATGGGAGAAAATCGGATACCACGACAAGCATGGGAAACAAAGAGCCAAGGATCCAGACCCCGAGGACGACCCAGAGTCCGCTGGGAGGACAACATTAGACACTCTTTGAAGGACCGAGGACTAGAATGGAACCAGGCCAGGAGGAAGACAGCCGATAGGATAGTCTGGCACTCTCTCTTCCAAACCTCTACACCTCACGGTAGAAGGGGAACGACTAAGTAAGTAACATTTAGAATGATAACAGCAGGTAAAGACAGTGCAGGATGTCTTCAAGACAATAATATAGAACATTTCTTGTTAAAATGTAAGAGGTATGAACAAATGAGAATACCAATATTAGATTATTTGCAAGTATCCAACTTACCTATAAATATGGAAGAGGTGTTTAGAATAGACAGACCTAGGAAACTGCACAATATAGTCAAACAATATTTAACACGAACAAATGTTAATATATAGTGGCTGGGAATGTGAAGGTCTGATGCTGTTCTTACAACGCATTTGACTTTTAACGGGTGAAAGTCAATTAAATATCTGTTAAAGTCAGTTATATAACTGGAACCACTAGGCCTTTACACCCCTCCACTTTAATATTATTCTTGTTCAGAGTTTCTTCTTGATTATATATATATATATATATATATATATATATATATATATATATATATATATATATATATATATATATATATATATATATATATATTTTTTTTTTTTTTTTTTTTATTTATTTAACGTATAAGTATAATTGTGATTGTCCCTATTTACAATGAATTGACACATGTGATGCCACTTTCTCATATCGGCAGTTGTTCATATTATTTGGAATTGAAAACAATATATATGCTAATTATAACCCATCAGAGGTTGAACGGGATATTTGTCTTCATTAATTTAAAAAAAAAAAACAAAGCAGGTAAAGATAATTTCTCAGCTATCATCTTCACATAGAAAATTTACTGTTATCAATCGTTAGTATTTCCTATCTCTTACCTTGATGGTACATCTGATTATCTTCTTTTCCTTTCTGCTTATATATATATGAGTAAAGGCCTATAGTTTGCAATTACAAGGCTAGTCGGAGTTAGACTCAGTAGAAATTCATTTTAAAATGCATATCATACTTATAAATCGTGAAGATCATGTAAAATTATAGAATATTTAGAAAGTTGCAAAATAGTGTATAGGCCTACCCTCCAAATATCAGGGCTTGGTTTCATCGTCGTTATCATCGAGTGAACTGGCTGTGGCGAGGATCATTGGTTATGTCTGCGCATATCCAGTTGATATTAAGATATTGAAAATCAAAATTATTATATATATATATACACGCGTTCACATTTTCTACACAAGACAACAGGAGGCTGAGACACTTGGGAGTCATGACACAGGTGGGCCCGCCTCCCTTAGAGTGTAAAGGAGAATAATGGGCCGAAATACTTGTTTGATGGGGGGACACTTTCTGATGATCGGATTGCCTCCTGTTTGATCGCTCTGTATAGAGTTTCCTATCATCTCTCTTATATATGTGTGTGTGCGTGCATGCGTGCGTGTGTGTGTGTGTGTGTGTATATATACAGTACTTTGCAAAAAAATGGCAGTCATATTGCTCAGCTAAATATGCTGAAATCTAATTAAATATGCATGTTCTGCCCCAAATTTACACTCCACTTAAGTGAGCAAACACTACCAAAAGTAAAAAAAAAATTAGCGTAAAGTCCCTTGATAATAGAGCAGACGACAATTTCTAATGCTAGTGGCAGAAAATGGACACAAAGTCAAAGTGTATGTTAATTTCACAGCTTTGGAATGAAGGAAATCAAACATGTTCCAACATTTCTAAAACCTTGAACATTCCTGAGCGGACTGTCTACAGAGTTGTGAGTAAATTAAAAGCAGGTAATGGAATCGAGCGGAAAGAAGGTAGTGGGTTGTCCAGAATTTTGGACACAAAGGACCATCGGCGTCTCGCCCAAATCGTTCGGGCTGGGCCAATGAAGAGTGTAGAAAACATACGGCAGCGCATGATCGATTTGGGAAACCCAGAGGTATCTAATGCTACTGTCAACCGGGAGCTACACAGGATGAATTACACAAAAAAGCGGGTAATTTCGTCACCATTGCTCACAGAGACTCACAAACAGATGCACTTGAACTGGTGCCAGGAACACCAAAATTGTCATGGGACAATGTGATTTTTTCAGATGAATGTTCTGTTTGGTCTTATCCTGCCCAAATAAATATTTGGACGAAAGACTCTGTAACGCCTGTGTACCAGCGACCGAAACATACCCAGAAATTCCATCTTTGGGGAGGGGTGTAAGCAAGAGGTGCCACCCCACTGTGTGTTTTCACAGGAATTCTCACGAAAGAAAGGTACATCGACATACTAGAGGGACATCTTCTGCCATTTATGCAGGTCATGTACCCCGATGGCTGCACATTTCAACATGACAATGACCCAAAGCATACAGCTCATACCACCAAAGCATGGCTGCAAGAGAAGAATGTGATAGTGCTGAAGTGGCCCAGCAACAGTCCCGACCTAAACCCGATTGAAAACGTTTGGGCACTACTCAAGAATCATTTTAAAAAGAGTGGACTCAGAGACGTTGAACAATTGAAGAAGGAAGCTGATAAATACTGGGACAGTCTGACTCACAATTACCTACAAACACTTGTGGGAAGTATGCCTCGCCGCATCCAGGCTTGCCTTGCTGGAGAAGGCAACATTATATTGTACTGAAACCACTGTTAATAGATAGGGGAGATACCAATCTTCCTCTGGACTTACAGCTTTTATTATTATTTGCTTCTATGAGTATGCTGCTTTGCGAAAATATGACTGCCATTTTTTTTGCAAAGTACTGTATGTATATATATATATATATACATACATATATACATACATATATACAATACATACATATATACACACATATATACACACATATATATACACATATACACACACATACACACACATATACACACCTATATACACACATATATACACACATATATACACACATATATAAACACATATATACACACATATATACACACATATATACACACATATATATACATATATACATACATATATATACATACACATATATATATATATACATACATATACATACATACATACATACATACACACACATACACACACACACGCGCACACACGCGCACACACACACACACACACACATATATATAATAATAATAATAGCCCCTTCAGTCATAACTGACTATGGGAATGCGCCCCTGAGGTGGCAGCCCTCAGCTGCTTATTTTCCTGGTGCTCCTTTCGACGTTTTCTCCTCACCTCTGCTTCTTGTGTGAGCCTCTCTTCGCCCAATCTGAGGTGGTGCCGTAAATAGCATCGCCACTTAGTGCGATCGGCAGCTTCATCCTCCCATGTTGCTGGATCCATGTCCAGTGCCCTCATATCTCTCTTGCACACATCTTTGAACCTCAGCTGTGGTCGCCCAACTGTTCTCTTGCCATCTGCTAATTGTCCGTAGAAGATATCTTTTGGGATGCAACCATCTTCCATGCGGCAAACATGGCCAAGCCATCGAAGTCTGCGCTGTCTAAGCTGTCTATATATATATATATATATATATAAAATAATAATAATAATGTATAATAGCCCCTTCAGTCATAACTGACTATGGGAATGCGCCCCCGAGGTGACAGCCCTCAGCTGCTTATTTTCCTGGTGTTCCTTTTGACGTTTTCTCCTCTCCTCTGCTTGCTGTGTGAACCTCCTTTCGCCCAATCTGAGGTGGTGCCGCAGATAGCACCGCCACTTGGTGCGATTGGCAGCTTCATCCTCCGAGGTTGCTGGATTTATGTCTAGTGCCCTCATGTCTCTCTTACACACTTCTTTGAATCTCAGCTGAGGTCGCTCAACTGTTCTTTTGCCATCTGCCAGTTGTTCGTAGAAGATATCTTTCGGGATACGACCATCTTCCATCCGGCGGACATGGCCAAGCCAGCGTAGTCTGCACTGTCTAAGCAGTGTATACATGTTTTCAAGGCCAGCACGTGACAACACCTCGACATTTGTCACTTTTTCTTTCTACGAAATGCCGAGGATGTGGCATAGACACCGTAGATGGAAGATATTGAGCCTTCTTTCTTGCTTAGAATAGAATGTCCACGTCTCACTGCCATAAAGAAGTGTGCTGGTGTCACAGTCATTATATACCACAGCTTTGGTCTTCATTGTGAGTTTGGAGTTTCCCCAAACACGCGATGTGAGGCGGGCAAAGGTAGCTGCAGCTTTGCCAATGCGGCTATCAGTTTCTGTGTCCAGAGAGAGTTTGTCATTAATGGCAGACCCTAGGTATGTGAAGTGGTGCACCACTGCCAATTCAAAGTTATCGATAGTGATAACTGGTGCAGCACACACATCCTGACTCAGCACATTTGTTTTCTTTAGACTTATAGTGAGGCCAAAGTCCTTGCATGCTTGGGTGAAGCGATTCATCAAGCTCTGAAGCTCCTGTTGGATTTGAGTGACGACTGCAGCATCGTCAGTGAATAACAAGTCTCTTATGGTGACCCTTCTGATTCTTGTTTTTGCCTTCAGCCTTGCGAGATTGAACAGACGGTCATCTGACCTAGTATGAAGGCATATTCCTTCAGTTGCATCTCTGAATGCATGTTTCAAGAGTAAGGCAAAGAAGATCGCGAAAAGAGTTGGAGCCAGAACGCAGCCATTTTCAATTTTGTCATCTAAGTTTTGGTATTTAGTGTACTGTTTAAACTAACAGAGGACTTTCTGAAACACTAATGGTTTATTTTTGTCCACTTTAAAACTAAAATAAATCCATTTTGTGTTCTACTGATATCCTAATATCAATTTTACAACTGCTCATTAAACTATTCTCCTTTTAATGGAAAGCGTTTCTCTAGTTTTAATTTCTGGAGACCCTTACAAATTTTCTACCTTTCCTGTCCTTGTGTAATATTTATCTTTTGATGCATGATGTCAGCCTCTAAAAGCAGTGTCACTGCTTGTAATTTCAGCTTGTAATTCAGAATTATTATTGTCATGCATAATATGTGGCATATCTCCTCTGCCGTGTCACCACCTTGGCGAGGAAGAGGAGCTTGTGTGTCCCCATGACCCCAAGAGTTATGCTGGCGGTAGCATAGCTATCAGCAGGGTCTCCCAAGCCAGACAGGTCAAAGAGTAGGGACCAGACCAACAGAAACACACACCTGTTGCCTTGCAAGGCAGGCTTGTGGCAGTTAGGCTAAGGAAGGCGACCGACAGAAATGCCTGTTGAGATTGGATGCACTGGGCCACAGGCCTAAAAAACAGTGCAATCTACTTCGCTTAAATGTGCATATAGATGTTTGTGTACATGGGGTGGATGGGAGGAGTGAGGATATCAGGGGTTGGTGGATCTATTCCTACAAAAGTGGTATTCATTTAACAAATACCTTGTAGACCCAATATAACGCGAATGGCAAGTCCAGACTTTGACTGCATTATAAATGAGCATGTTGTATCAAATTTCCTTATTTTGATGACATTTATCGATGTGTGACAGAAATCACGACAAGCATGGGAAACAAAGAGCCAGGGATCCAGACCCCCCAGGATGACCCAGAGTCCGCTGGGAGGACAACATTAGACAATCTTTGAAGGACCGAGGACTAGAATGGAACCAGGCCAGGAGGAAGACAGCCGATAGTTCCAAAGCTCTTCACCTCACGGTAGAAGGGAATGACTAAGTAAGTAAGTAAGTGACAGAAATCAGCAGCCTAATGGATATTTAGCTTAAGTACAAACAACTAACATAACTATGTATGAGCGAAAATAGGTCAAATATATTAGTTGTATACATATTTTATTTTGGATGCTGAAAACAAGTCTCCGGCAATTGTCTGAGCAAGAAGTGATGTGAAAGTAGTTTGTTGAGCTAATATTAGGTTTGGTCTGCTGAGGACTGCATTTTAAATACAAAGAATAAAACAACTTTGTTTTTCTTCACATCAACATCAATTTTCCAACACTGGTGTGGCTTTAAGTACACGTCTCTGTATCTCACTATCAAGGCAATGGTGAGCTCATCCCAACAAAAGAAGAATGGGCTAGTTTTTCCAGTCATAAAATTCCCAGCACAACTACGAAGGTTAACGCCTTTTGACAAAGGGGGAGCTACTCCGATCAGTTACTTCTTCTTCTTCTTGCGATCGCATCTTTGATGATTACACCGTCAGACGAGTTCTCATGATGAATTCGACTGTTGTTTCATCCAACTCCATAAAGTTTAGTGTTGAGTCAATGGGCCAGTATATCTTTCTTAACTTTACAGAGGACAGTCTGTAAAATGCTCAGCAGTTTGTTCATCCACATGTGCACTGAACAGACAAAGGTTATTCAGTTTGTTATGCCCGTCCCTCTTTGCCGGTCGAGAGTGTGATAGTCGTCTTTGGGTTGGTTCTGTTCTCTTCTGATAGTCTGGATAGCTCAGATCAGTTACAAATTTGGATTAAGGGAATACATTTTGAGAATGGTTGTAGTGATATAGATGATGAGGTGAGGTGGATTGAGAGATGAAGAGAGCACATTAGAAAGAAAGAAAAAAGAATGGGCTTCTTCACACTGAGGCTTATGTGAGAAAAAAAACAACAACTGTTAATAGTTTAATAAATTCACCAAATTGGAAAATGCATTGGATCAACTTGTGAATCTTTCAGATTTGAAGCATGTGAGGAGGGCGCAATCAGGAATTTGGGGTTCAATCTTTGACAATGCCATGTTAATGTTGAGTCTTGTTATATGGGATTTACAGCGTATCATCTATTTAGATTTAAAAAAACCAAAAAAAAAGAAACAAAACAAAGTGTTTCTGTATAATCAACAGTATTCTTTTAATACTCCTTAAGCAAGAACATTTTATGAAGGTGGAAGTCTTAGAAAGATTGTATATATAAAGCATATATATAAATATTTATACATGCCAACAATTCTTCAACAATAACTACATAGTGTAAATGCATTTAAGACAACATGAATGTAATTAGCATATGTACCATAACAAATAACATGATAACAAAATGACACATATGACTACGATGATTCCATTTTTAAAACTCTTAATTCAAAATACTTTTGATTACATATATTCTTGTTATGTAAGTTAACATTTATCTTTCATCAGAACATTAATATTTTTCTAATCAAGACTTTAAATTGTACAAGTATATATTAAAATGACCTACAGTTGTAGTAACAAACACAATTATAACTTGACATTTGCATAATGACTGCTTGTGAGCACTAAAGAACAGAGCTACAGACTCATAGAAGACAGGATGTTGGCAATTACATGTTCACTACACATAGAGCCGGCTCTTGGGCAGTGCAAGCGATGTGAAAGCACCAGTTCCTGTCTTCAGGGGGGCACCAACATTATTTTTTAAACTGCAGAAATTATAGTGTAATATAAGTCAACAGTCTGAAACTGACCCTCATAGAGAATAATGCAGTGTGAGGGACAGGGATGGGTGCAAAAATAAGGCCTCTCACCACCTCAAACAATCCCTAGGGCTGGCCTTGACTATACATAAGTCATGCACAAGTGAGCCTAACTTAGAGTCTACACGTCAATGTTAAAATGCATGAATAACATAAGAAATAAGAATGAACTGTTATGTACTGTAGTTTTCTAAACAATTAAAAACACATACAATGCGGAATGAACAACTTCATGTGAATTTTATGTCGCAAGCAAGACATTAAATAGTTTTCATTCATATTTCTCTATTTAAATTAAGTCATCCATGCTAAATGCAGCTGAAGCAAACATTTAGGTTTTATTGTGCATGAGTAACCCCATATAAGTAAAATTAACGTTATCAGCTGCCAGTAGAAAAACCAGATTATAATATTTTTATTGTGTGTACATTCTGAAGAAAACTGAAACTTTAAGTAGTATAAATATCTGTATCATCATCTCATCTCAACCCATAACCCATCATGGGTCGTAAGGGTGCCATGGTGGAAGCATCAGCAGACAGGGTCCACCAATGCTCTCTATCCTCAGCAATGCGTACAAGTGTGGAAAAACAATGTCCTGCCCATTCTTTGATGTTATCAGCCCAGGATTTTCTTTGTCTTCCTCTTCTCCGCTTACCTTTGACTGTTCCCTGGAGGATTGTTTTCGAAAAGGAGTCATGACGAGTTACATGCCCAAACCAGGCAAGCTTTCAACGTTTCACTACTGACAAAAGTGGTTCTTGGTGGCCTGCATACGTGTTTATTTTCTCTCTAACATAGACATTTGTTTTGTGCTCTTTTTAGCAAATGCGCAAAATTCTTCTACAACATTTATACTCGAAAGCCTGAATCCTTCGCTCTGTATCTGCAGTGAGTGTCCAGCCTTCACAGTCATACAAGAGTAGATAATACAAGTGATTTGTATAATTTGATCTTCACAGGAAAACTGATGTTACTTTTCCAGTGTATAAGAATATTCTTATACGTAAAAGAATATGCTCCAGAAGACTTTATTGGCTATCAACACCCTCTCGATCCTCATACCTGTTACAGTTATAATAGCCACAACATCATCCTTTATAGAAGTATTATTAAAAACATAATTTCATCACCAACTAGCCCTGTGTAGTCATTGAGGGGTCTCTGATGAGACAAATAAAGAATAGGATTACTGCTCCATCAGGCATGTCAAACAAGGTGACTTATACGGGGTTGTGCACAAGGTTGGCAAGCTCATCATATAAAACAAATAACTACAGAAACCATCACTACAACAGCATCCTATAAGGGGACCTGCTGCAGTGGTGGCTCCATAAGGAGTAAAAAGGAAAATGATGATGATGATGACCATCAACATTATTATTCTCATCATAGCCATCAATTTCACAACAATCAATAAAATCATCATCATTATCACCATGAATATTCCCAAAGGAATCAAGATCATCCTCACTATCATTCATCATAATACTTGCTATTTATTTCATCATTTTTGTCACAGCTTCATTATTATAACTATCAATTTAAGCACACATACTTTTCTTATATTATTATGTAGCAAGAATAATACTGTTAATGGGAAGGATGATGTCGTTGGTGGTGATGTTAATGGGGATGATACTGATAATGTGTGTGTGTATGTAAAATATGTGTGTATTACATAACTACATGTATTCCAATCAAGTAAACATAACAATAACAACATTCTTTGTAGCCTGTCATAAATGGCATGTTTCTGTAAAATTGATTCCCCAGTGGATGAAATTTTAAACTGTTAAGAGCTCTCGGTTTAAGGGGTTCAGAAAAGATTGATAATCTGAATGAATGAACTCTTATTTACTGTACTACATGGCACTTCCTGGGAGCAGGAATAAATATGAAATGGACCAGAATCAATTAAGCTAACTGTTCTCAGTAATACACTAAACAAGTGCAGCAACTAAAGATTATGCGAACGAAGAGTACACATTAACCAAGCAACATTAAGTGAAAAAAAAATTTAAAGAATGAGCCAGTTTTTGCAGAGTTAAAAAAGTAATTAAGTGGTAATTCATCATAAGCTACTTTAAACTAATGTAATGCAAATATCAACAAAAAGGTAAACAAACAGAAATTTAATAATAGGTTAAATATTTTGAAATAAATTTTAATCAGCATGTTTTAAAAGCCTGATTATGGTACTGAAACAGGGCGATAACATTCATAATTCATCTGCTTATTTTATTGAAACAGGGAGACAACATATACAGTTGATCTGCTTATTATAAGGACTTATTTAAGAAGAAGATAACTCACATAAAGACAAAGCTGTAATTAGAAAGGTTGAAAAAATCTTAGATTTAATGAAAAGTATGCATCATCTGGTTAAAAATAAAAAAGATGTAACTCATTTTATTTGCTCTAAGAATAAGTGAATTTCACTTAGTATGTAGAATTGGACTGCTATATCACTGAACTGAAATGGCAAGTGGAATGCCTCGTCTAGGCCTGTACGGTTCTCCAAGTGGCACCATCTTGATACAATCCACAATTGGACACACAGACAGACACAAGGTGCAACCTGTCGAAAATAGACAAGAAGGATCATTAGTTGAAGTGCTACATTGCTTTCATGAAATATGAAGTATCTAAATGTACAGGTGGCATTTATAGAACATTGTCACAGTTAGAACTGGTTAAAAATAGAACATGCAAAAGTAGTCCACACATTGGGTCCTAAATATTTTTGGACCAGCCTAGAATGCGGTTTGTGTACATTTTATCCCAACATTTCCAGAAATGTGGGTTCTATATGTAAGTTCTGAATATTATGTGATTAGCCTGGAATGCAACATTTTGGGTCCATAATAGTTTTGGATTGACTGCAACAGTTTATGCACGTCGGATCCCGACATTTTCAGGAATGGCTGGACAAGCACATTTCTGCATTCTAAATATTTGGGGACCCCACTGGAATGGTGCAATAATATGTGAGAAAAGTAGGACGTGAACACTGCATATGTAAATGTCACTGATGTGAACTTCACATAGAATCCATCATCATCATTTTCCTGTGTGCTTCTTAGGGAACATGGAACCACTAATGCAGCTGGTCCCCTTGCAGAAAGCCTGCACTACATAGTCACATGATCTTGTGATGTGATTTATATGGCAATTAGTTTAACATGATGAGGTTGCCAGCCTCATGCACCACCTGATATTAGTCACCTTTTGTACTTCATGCCTGAGGATGCAGTAGTTGTATTCATTCTTTGCTTTTTCAGAGACCCTTGGGTCTACACGGGTCTTACAAAGACTTACTGCACTGACTATGATATTGCTACAAAACTTTATTTCTTTAAAGTCACCTTTCTGATTTTTTTCTATAAAATATGGAGAGATAAAGAGCAGAATGGTAGAACTGCCTGTGTGTACAGTTCTCAAAATTTGAAAATACAGTTCTTCTGCTCATTCATTGGAATGAATGATGCATAATTGACAATATGCTATTAAAGAGGGAATAATGATAACTGATAAATGACAATATTTTTTCTACAACTAATAATAAATGACAATATTTTTGCTACCTTACTTACTTACTTAGTCATTTCTCTTCTACCATGAGGTGTAGAGGTTTGGAAGAGAGAGAGCGCCCTACAATCCTATCGGCTGTCTTCCTCCTGGCCTTGTTCCATTCTAGTCCTCAGTCCTTCAGAGATTGTCTAATGTTGTCCTCCCAGTGGACTCTGGGTAATCCTGGAGGTCTGGGTCCCTGGTTCTTAGCATCCATTACCTGCCGAGGCAGCTGATCTTCTCTCATTCTGCAGACATGGCCAAACCATCTCAGTTGGGACTGTTCTACTTGGGTCTGCAGGGCTGGGTTTTAAGGCCTTGACGTATCTTCTGGTCACGAGCCATGTCTCTTCTCATTACTTCAACCACCTTTATCAGATACCTCATTTCTGAGGTTTATTTTTGTTCCTTTGATGATAAATGATAATAATTTTGTTACCTGACATTACTTGTGTTACCTCTGATTATAAATGACAATATTTTTGCTGCCTTTGATGATAAATGCCAACAATTTTGTTACCTCAGATGATAAATGACAATACTGTTGTTGCCTCTGATTATAAATGACAAAACTTTTGTTACACCAGATGATAAATTATAATACTTTTGTTACACCTGATGATAAATGACAATACTGTTGTTACCTCAGATGATAAATGACAATATGATTGTTACCTCTGATGATAACTGTCAAAATGTTTGTTACCGCTGATAATAAATGACAATATGATTGTTACCTTTGATGATAACTGTCAAAATGTTTGTTACCGCTGATGATAAATGACAATATGATTGTTACCTCTGATGATAACTGTCAAAATGTTTGTTACCGCTGATGATAAATGACAATATGTTTGTTACCTCTGATGATAAATGCCAACATTTTTGTTACCTCTGATGATTAATGACAATACATTTGTTACCTCTGATGATAAGCAACAATGCTTTTGTTACCTCTGATGATCAAGACAATGATGATGACTAATTATGATTACTATAGACTTGCCTGTACAGTCTTTCTTAATGACTTTTGGAAGATGTTTCTTTGGATCAAAGATGATAGCTTGGTAGCCAGAGTCATTACATGTCATGTAACACTTTCCACAGTTGATACACATGTCCTTGAAATAAGAGGCAACAATAATACACTTTACAATCTATATTTTAAATCTGTGAAGAGAAGTTTGTAAAATAAGCCCCCTGCACAACCTCATATTAGTTGCCTTGTTTGGTTGTTTTATGTGATGAGGTTGCTAGCCACATTCACAACCTCATATTAATCACCTTGTTTGGTTGTTTTATGTGATGAGGTTGCTAGCCCCATTCACAACCTCATATTAGTCACTTTGTTTGGTTGTTTTATGTGATGAGGTTGCTAGCCCCATGCACAACCTCATATTAGTCACCTTGTACAGCATGCCTGAGGGAGCAGAAGTCCTATTTTTTTCTTTGCTCACCAATTCTGAGCCCAATATCCACCTGAGTTTTTTTTAAATTTCCCCAAGTCAGAATCATACTCACATCACTCAAAGTACTCACAATGACCATTTACTTTGTGTACTAGTGATTTTAGCTCGTATTTGGATTAAAACAATAACATTGATATAAGGACACCCCTAGATGATCTGGGGAAAAAAACAGTATGCAGAATTGATAAAATAGTATGACACATTATGTATAAATTTAACAAAGTATTCACTGACCTCATCAATCAGTGCAATAACTTGATCATTGTTATCAAGCTCAGAATAAGATGTGATGCGGCTGACAGCTTGACCTATAAGATCCTTAACTCTGGGCACAGGATTTGTTAGTGTCAGTGCAGGCCTGTTGGGCTGAGGTTTCTGGGACTCATCAAGTAAGTTCATTTTGTTTTTCAGATTAGCTATGATGGTCTCTCTTTGTTTCAGATAAGATCCAAATGAAGGCAAGAACTGTTTAAAAAAAAAAAAACTAAGTTAAATGTTAATAGTTGCAGGCAAAGTTAATAGTTGCAGGCAAACGTCAGAAAGAAATCTTTCATATCTAGCAAATAAATTCAGTTTCCCATCAATTCTAAGTATAAAAGGTAGTCCCATAGCAGATACGACGAAGGGGAGTGAAGTGGTTGAGACTTCACTTTGCTAGGTCCAGCTTTATGAGGTGTGATGACTAATTCCCTTCCTAGCTGCCTTTGCCTTCCCTAACTCAAGAGTGGAGTCAAGCACCCATTACAGCTGGGTAGACTGGAGTGTGACTCTCTAGGTTTTTAACCTAGAACCCAGTAACTACCACAAAAGGCAAGCAATCCAACCACTCTGTCAATAGGTGGTTAAAATTTTAAGTATAGGTGTGAGAAATGAATCAATGCATTATGGTCACTTTATAAAGAGGCACCTGCCATCACCGGTGTCAATACCTTGTCGAGGTATGGCGGCTTGTGCACCCTGATTACCCCCAGAGCTATGCCAGTGGGAGTTTTACTCCTGGAAGGTTCTATCAAGCTGGACAGGTTTGCGCGAGCAGAGGTCAGACGAAAGCAGACACCCTGGTCCTCCAGGTTGGGGGTTTTAGCATAGGGCTGACACCCCTGTCTATGTAAAAAAAAAAATTGAAGTTACAGAAACAACAACGAATAAACAAACTATGCTGCGGGACGGACATCCGGAGTCTAAGGCTCGTATGACTGTCAGTGGTGAAAGCCGAAAGGAAGCCACTGACATGAGAACGGACGTCCTGACCGCAAAACACGGTACAAGAATTGGATTTTGGAATGTCAGGACAATGAATGAGACGGGTAAACTAAAACAGGTCACGGCAGAAATGAGAAACTATAGGTTACACATTCTAGGGATAAGCGAGAACAGATGGACAGGGGCAGGAAAAGTTAAAACAGCAACAGGAGAAACAGTACTTTACTCTGGAAGAGAGGATGGACAGCACAATGAAGGTGTAGCCATTATTCTACAGAAAGGAATAGAAAGGACATTACTGGAATGGAAACCCATCAACAGCAAACTATTAAGATTAAGAGGTAGATTCACCCACCCGTGTGTTACCGGGGCCCGAAAGGGGAGCAAAGAATAGTAACACTGCACCCTACCACGCATGTCGTAAAAAGCGACTAAGGAGGGTATGGGCATGGGGCTGTTTACCCCATCCCGTAAAAAAACTTCGCACAGTGGGCTGATCACCTGCTTGCCAACCAATCTGATTACGGAAACAATGATAGATTGTTTGGTCTGTTTTTGTTTCACAAAGACGCCACTAGGCGTGGTGGAAACAGCGATAGATTGATCAATTTGTTGTTGCCCTAAGACGCCACTAGGCGTACTGGCCACAAACTGCTTTGCCGGTTGATGGCTAAGGATGGAAGAAGAAGAAGGTAGATTCACCAATACTACAATAATACAATGCTACGCACCAACGAATGACAGCGATGAAGAGGTCAAGGATGAATTCTATCAACAACTGCAGAAAGAAATGGAAGACACACCTAGATATGATCTTATTATAGTAATGGGAGACCTCAATGTGAAAGTTGGTACACACAATACATATAATGAAAGAGTAATGGGGAAATGCGGCAGCGGAACAGCAAACGAAAATGGGGATAAATTAATAAGTTTCTGTAGTATTAACAACCTGGTCATTGGAGGAACACTTTTCCCACATAAAGAAATTCATAAATTAACATGGGAATCACCAAATGGTCGGGACAGAAACCAGATAGACCACATCATTATTAATGGTAGATGGAGACATGCATTACAAGATGTGAAGGTAAGAAGAGGTGCAGATGTGGGAAGCGATCACCATTTAGTAGTAGCAAAACTGAAAGTGAAACTAAGAAGGGCTGGACCAACTGTAACTACACAGAAAAGGTTTGACATCAGCAAATTGAAGGACCCCCTTACCAGAAAAGCTTTTGCGGCCGACATTAAGAAACGATATCAATTTGCCAAAAGCCAGGAAAAGACATTGACTGATGATATAGACCAGAATTTCAACACTATTTCAACAATATATAAGGAAAGTAGCAAATCATGCTTAGGATTCCAGAAAAGGAAGAAGCAAGACTGGATAACACCAGAAACATTAAACACCATAAAACTGAGAAAGGAAATTAAAAGAAAGAAAACAGAAGCGAAGTCCCCCAGATTAAAGCAACTATATAGCGAACAGTACAGTCAGCTGGACAAGGAAGTTAAACGCCAAACCCGAGCCAACAAAAGGAATTTCCTAGACGATCTTGCAAGACAGGCAGAAGAGGCTGCACTGAGAAATGAACAAAGCACAGTATACAAAATAACTAAATTCATCAGCGGAAAACGAGGTGCAAACAATATTACATTAGTAAGAGATAAGCAAGGAAATCTCATCACAACAGCAGAAGGACAGGAAACAAGATGGGCAGAGCACTTCAGAGAAACTCTGAACAAGGAACCACCAGAGACACAATTGAATGTTCCTGAGGCTGAAAACGATCTAGATGTAAATACAGACATTCCACGAAAAGAAGAAATCATCACAGCAATCAAAGGGTTAAAGAACGGAAAAGCTCCTGGCCATGATAACTTAAATGCAGAGCTATTTAAGACAGACCCTGAGCTAGCAGCAGAACTATTAGAACCACTATTTGCACAAGTCTGGAAAACAGGGACAACACCATCAGAGTGGAACAAAGGAATAATTGTCAAATTGCCCAAGAAGGAAATCTTGCAGACTGCAATAATTGGAGAGGAATCACTCTTCTCTCAGTTCCCAGTAAAATACTAGGCAGGATAATTTTACAGAGAATTTCAAAGGCAGTAGACCACAAACTGAGGAAAGAACAAGCAGGATTTAGAAAGAACAGAAGATGTGTAGATCATATATTCACTCTCAGGAACATTATAGAGCAGTGCTCAGAATGGCAAAGACAGCTGTACATTAATTTCATTGATTTTGAAAAGGCTTTTGACAGCATACATAGGGACAGTTTATGGAAAATACTGAGGGCTTATGGAATTCCAAGCTGCATAGTGTCAATCATAAAAAGCCTCTATGCCAACTTTACGTGTAGTGTTGGGCAGAGCAACCTAACCTTTGAGGTGAAGACAGGAGTACGACAGGGATGTCCCTTATCATCCACTCTATTTTTAAGTCATAGACTGGGTGATGCGCCAGACAACAGAGGGCAGTCCAAGAGGAATCAGCAACTGGTACAGACAGATACCTTCACATACCTAGGATGCATAGTAACACCAGACAGCGGGGCAGGCAAAGACATCAACATCAGAATGAATAAGGCAAGAACAGCCTTTTTTAGCCTAAACAACATCTAGAAGTCCTCTCAATACAGCACAAGCACAAAATTAAGATTATATCAGAGCTGTGTGCTTTCTGTGCTTCTCTATGGTGCGGAATGCTGGAGAGTTACAGAGAAGGAAATGTCGAAATTTCCTCTTTTCACACAACATGCCTAAGAAAAATTCACCGAATCTTTTGGCCGAATACCATCACCAACCAAGATCTGCTTACTCGGAGCAAGCAAGGGGACATGCACACCATCATAGCTGGCAGACGCTGGAGCTGGGTTGGCCATGTCCTCAGAAAAGACCCCGATGCCATCACAAGAACAGCTATGCTTTGGACCCCTGAAGGAAAATGAAAGAGAGGCCGACCAAAAACAACCTGGCGGAGGACTGTGGAGGCTGAGATGCAAAGAATGAACCAGAGCTGGGGTACTGTACGTAGGATGGCTGCCGACCGAGCAAAGTGGAATCAATTTGTTGTTGCCCTACAAGATGCCACTAGGCGTGATGGCCACTGACTGCTTTGACGGTCGGCGGCTATGGATCGAAGAAGAAGATAAAGAAGCACAGTGACCATAATGCAATGATTCATTTTCTTATTTCTTACTCAGTAACAGAATGAACAAAGCCAGAACAACCTTTGCAAATCTAAACAACATTTGAAAATCTTCTCAGTACTGCACAAACATAAATTAAGATTATACGAGAGTTGTGTACTTTTTGTGTTTGTGTTTAACTCTGCTTTCTTGTTTTTTCTGTCTTTTATCTTATTGATGGTTTCTGTTGTTATCCATGCTTTTTGTTGTCTTTCCCTTTTCCCCAGTATTTCTTCACATGTCTCCTTCCATACTGTTTTGACCTGCTGCCAATAGTCTTCTGTATTCTCTACATCTTCCAGCTGTTGGAGCACTTGGAATTTGTTGGATACTGTGACCGCAAATTTGTCTCTTGTTTCTTGATTTCTTAGCTGTCTTACATTAAACTGTTGTCTATAATTTTGCATTGTTGCATATCTCTTGAGTTTCATTTTTACTTTGGCTATCAGAAGATGGTGATCTGATGCCACATCTGCTCCTCTATATACCTTTACATCCTGCAATGATGATCTAAACTTCTTGTTTATGCATATATGATCAATCTGATTTTCTGTTCTATGGTCTGGTGATATCCATGTTGCCTTGTGTATTCTCTTATGTGGAAACATGCTTCCTCCTATAGCCAGTTGATATAAATTACTTGGTAAAGTCTGGGAAAAGGAAGAGATACCAGCAGAATGGAAGGAAGGATATCTGGTTAAGTTGCCTAAGAAGGGAAATTTACAAGAGTGCACAAATTATAGAGGAATAATGTTACTATCAGTGCCAGGAAAAGTATTAAACAGGATTATCCTTGAGAGATTAAAAGAGTCCATAGACAAGAAACTGAGAGATGAACAAGCAGGTTTTCGACAAAACAGATCATGTACAGACCAGATAGCCACTTTGAGAATAATAGTTGAACAAAGTCTGGAATGGAATTCACCACTATACATCGGATTTGTGGACTACGAAAAGGCATTTGACAGTGTAGACAGAGAATCACTTTGGAAATTGATGAGGCATTATGGAGTTCCCCTGAAGATCCTTAATTTAATAAAGAAAACATATGAAGACATGACATGCAGAGTTCTTCACGAAGGACAGCTTACAGAACCGTTTGGGATAAGAACAGGAGTGCGACAGGGATGCCTCTTGTCTCCATTTCTTTTCTTGCTGGCAATAGATTGGGTTATGAGATCATCGACAACACACAACAGAAATGGAATCCAGTGGACTCTGACTAAGCAGTTGGATGATCTGGATTTTGCTGATGACTTGGCTCTTCTGTCCCATAACCGTAATCAGATGCAGGACAAATTGAAAACACTCGATGAGAGGTCACAGCAATTGGGTCTGAAAATACACAGGGAAAAGACAAAAATAATGAGAATAAATGCAGGTTATGATAACAGGGTTGAACTTGAAGAAACACCAATTCAAGATGTAGAATCATACACATATCTTGGCAGTAATATAGACAAAGTTGGAGGGACAGACAGCGATATCAAAATAAAAATACAAAAGGCAAGAGGAGCTTTCATTGCATTGGGAAATATATGGAAATCAAGAGAAATCGGATCCAACACGAAAATAAGAATCTTCAATTCAAATGTGAAGTCAGTCCTATTGTATGGCTCGGAGACATGGAGAACAACAAAGACAACAACCAAAAAGCTACAGACTTTCATAAATGGGTGCTTGCGTAGAATAGAGGGATTAAAATGGTATGACAAGGTTACCAACGTGGAACTGATGACAAGAACTAGACAAGTGCCAGTGGAACAAGAGATGAGAAGAAGACGATGGCGATGGATAGGACACACACTGAGGAAACCTGTTGATAGCATTACAAGGCAGTCCTTGTTCTGGAACCCCCAGGGCAAGAGAGGCAGAGGAAGACCAAGAAGTACATGGAGAAGAGAGTTGGAAACAGAGGTGAAAATGATGAGGAGAACATGGAAAGAACTTGAGATGATGGCACGGGACAGGAGGACTTGGCATGTGTTTGTTGAAGGCCTATGCTCCTTTGGGAGTGGAGGGTTATGAATGAATGTGTACTTTTTGTACTTTTGTATGGCGCAGAGTGCTGGAGAGTAACAGAAAAGGAAATGTTCAAATTATCATCATTCAACACAACCTACCTAAGGAAAACTTTTGAATTTTTTGGCCAGATACCCTCTCCAACCAGGAACTGCTTACACAGTGCAGTCAAAAAGACATGCACACCATCATTGCAGGCAGATGCTGGAACTGGTTTGGCCATGTCCTCAGAAGGGATCCTCACACCATCACCAGAACTGCTATGCTATGGACCCCAGAAGGATGGGAAAAGACAGGCATACCAAAGACAACCTTGCAGAGAAAAGTGGAGGCTGAGATGCAAAGCATGAACCAGAGATGGGGCACGGTATGAAGGATGGCCACCGACCAAATAAAATGGGGACAGTTTGTTGCTGCCCTACAAAATGCCACTAGGCGTGATGGCCACTGACTGCTTTGCCAGTCAGGGGCTAAGGATCCAAGAAGAAGAGAAAGAGGCACAACACTTTGTTGAAAATCATAGCAGGATGAAATATTGAAGATAAACATACAAAAAACCTGAAGTGCTGTAAGTGGGATGGGAGAAAATATCAAGAGGTCGACAGAAAATTGTCTATCAGTGAAGCTTGTCATCATCATAGAAAATGTTGTCTTGTTATAGATTAGTTGCAGCTGGAACAGAACCCAGTTAAGTGGAACAGCTTTGAATAAAGACACTCAAATAGCAGTAACAATATCTCTACATCTGTTAACTATTAATAAATGCACAATGCTGAATTAAAACTTTCTACTGCCAACTGTAATAATAAACCACTGTCTTTTCAGAGGCACAACAAATTAGAGAACAGAGGTGGCGAGAAGTGAATTTTGGTAGCCGCATTACTGGAGGCAATTTTGGAAAAAGCCATCCATATAGTTTTGCAAAACAATATTTATTTTTGATTATATGTTAAAATATTCTCTTAAAAATGAATGTGACTGATATATCACCTTCTTAGTAATGTTCTAGTTGCATCTCTAAGATAAAAATGTAATTTAATCTAGTTTTAACATCAGTCAGTGTTATTTAACGAAATTTGCATAAAACTTTGGGTATGTAAAAAGAGTCGTTCCACATAGCTGTGCTATGGTCACACCGCATCATGGATGTTCAGGTCTTTCCTGATGAAACTGATCATTGCATGCTGCATTTCCTGAACATTTTCACATCTGCTAGTTTTCACTTATGGCTGACAATAGGCAATCAGAAAATAAAATTATGTGTAAAAAAGGAAATGACACAATAATCAGCATGTGCCATCAAAGCAGAGCATCAAGTGGTAGAGACATTAGAGTGTTTGCTTCTCAAGGCAAAGTTACCATGATTTAAACCTGGCAGTGCCTCACTCCAGTCTACTCAGCTGTAAATGGGTCCCTGACTCTTCTCATGAGCTACCGAAGATAAAGGGAGTGAGGAAGGGGACTGGTCACTCCACCTCATGGAAGCTGAGACCTAGTATATTGAAGTCTCAAACATTTCACTCCCTACAACAGTATTTGCTGTAGGACTACCTGTACCATCGAGGCAAGAGAAAGAAATAGTTGGATATCCTCCACAGCCAACCTTTAGTATGGAGGACAGTACCTGATGTTGATCTAATTACAGACACTGCATAAGCTCACAGGTGCTCACGTTTACATACACATACAAACACACTCAAAATGGCAGCTTGAGACTTACTTGCCCTTGAAGATCAATGTGAAGTACTTGCTTCCCTTTTTGATGTTTGACAACAGGAGGACTCTGACCATCCCAATCTGAAAACTGACCTAAGCCTCTTAAGTACAGCAGTGTCTTAAGACCTGTTACATAGTCCTCTATCACTGTAAAGTCCTGATTTTGAATGGCACTACATACCTACAGTGGGATTATCGAAAATAGGTAATGCACATTTTAGCAGAACAAAAGGCAAAGAAACTGCCTACATTATGACCACTATGTATTCATTAGGGACAAACAAACAAAAACAGTAGAGAAAAGCACATTAGAACTAAACTGAATGCTTAAAAAATCAATTGTAAAATACTATAAGCCATAAATGGAAAAATACTGTTTCACATTGGTAATTCCCAGGGGCAAATGCTGTGACAACATGATGGAAAACTAGAAATTTTTTTCATTTTCTTATAATGCACCTACAGCAAAATATGCCCAGTGTACGTACTTCGCAGGGGTTTCTGAGGAGACAAAGAAAGAACAGGACAATTGCTACCTCACGTATGTCATAAAAGGCGACTAAAATGAGATTATGCATGGCGCTGGCAACCTCATCATATAAATTGCTATGGAAACCACCGCTGTAAAAGTGTGCTGTGGCATAGGCTTCCTCAAGGGGGCTGTCTGCAGTGGTGGTTGCATGCTCCATAAGGAGGGAAAAAAGGAGATGATGATTGTAATATAATACATTAATAATACGAACCACACATTGTAATATAATGCGAATCTTGACATGTACGACATCCTGTAAAATAAACATGGCTACAAACTGAACATGCTTTTACTGAGTGCCTTCTGAAACATGTGTGTGCTTGTATAGATGACGAGGTAATGTTTATATACATACATCATAACATTACATGGTGGCAGCGGTCGATACCGGACTGACGCAAAACAGCTACACGATAACACGTGAGTACAGTATTCGGCTAATTTTCGTCATCGAGGTCAGCCATGGCGGCGAAACAATATCGCAACGCACCGCAAATGAGATTCGCCGGTCAAGATGATAAGAGTGAAGCTTTCTTGTTATGGCGCCAACGCATAGATCTATATTCCAAGACCACTGGTCTGGAAGGACAAACCCTAACTCCATATATCCTAGAAGCATTGGACGATGAAGGTTTAAAAATTTACAACAGTTTTGCTACCGCCATGCCTGTGGAGTCGGCGACAGACCCCGCAGCCATATTGGACGAATTTGAAAAACGTCTGATAATAAAGCACACGAACTTTAGAGCGGCAAGATTAGAACTTCACCACCTGCGACAGAAACCTGGTGAAAGTCTAGATGATTTTTTCACTCGCATCAAGGAGAAAACAAGTGTATGCAAATTTAACAAAGAAGAAGAAAAAAAGAGCGAATTATCGAACAGATCCTTCTCAGCACACCAATGCCAGAGTTCCAGAAATGGATACTGAGCCAGAGTGATACACTAACTTTACAACAACTTCTGGATGAAGGCAGGAAACACGAGGCACAAGCACTAAACATTAAACAAATTCAGCAAGGTACAGTAACAGCCCAGGTGGATGCAGTAAAAAGCTATAAACCCAAACAAAACAAAGCAACCGGTTCGAAGCAACAAGAAAAACACAACACAAGCAGAGGTGCTATGTGTAAATGTTGTGGCCTAAACCACATACAAAACCACTGTCCAGCTAAAGACTCTACATGTCATTACTGCAGAAAGAGGGGCCACTGGATAAAATTATGTTTCAAGAGGAAACAAGACAGTGCTCAACACAACCTTCACAGCAGAGAGTCATCAAAACAAACACACTTTATGACGACTGAGGACCTTGACTCCAGTGAAGAAAGTGATCCTTCCACATTTGATACTGTGAAGATACTAACTTTCAGTAATGAACCAAAGAGAACGCAGGCTTTCTGCAAGGTACAATTCCGAATACCAGGAATTAAAAGGCACAAAGAAAGATATATTCGGTTCAAGATAGACACAGGTGCCCAAGGTAACACTCTACCCTTAAGAATATTCAGACAGATCATGCCTGACAAGGTGGATGAGCAAGGATTTCCCACAAGGGATGTAAAAAGTAGGAGTGGCAGGACAAAGCTAAGAGCTTACAATGGAACAAGTATAGACTGTTTCGGAGCAGTAACACTTGAATGTTTATACAGAGACTCTGAATGGACATCGTCAACATTTTACTTGGTAGATGTTGAAGGACCTGCAATTTTGGGTTTACCAATGTGCGAAAAGCTGAATGTGGTAACTATTAACAACATTAAAGCTGACAAAAAAGAACATCTTACTCTACACGTCACTGGAGTAGATGACCTTAAACAGCGATTCCCAGAACAGTTCGACAGAATAGGCAAACTTCCAGGAAAGGCAAGATTCTTTTTAAAAGACAACGCTGAGCCAAAGATAGACCCACCTAGAAAGTATCCTATACATGTTAAACAGAAACTTGCCACAGAACTAGAAAAGATGGTGCAGAATGACGTTATTAGAAAGGTTGAAGAGCATTCTGATTGGTGTAGTAGTATCACAACCGTTCTGAAGCAGGATGGTTCTCTTCGGGTTTGCCTTGACCCAAAACACTTAAACAACAGTCTAAAGCGCTGTCCACACAAAATGCATACAGTGGAAGAGATAACTCACAGATTCCACAATGCCAAATATTTTTCTAAACTAGATGCTGTACACGGATACTGGAGTGTTGAGATAGCAGAGGAAAGTCAACTCCTTACAACTTTTCGAACACCATTTGGCAGATATTGTTTCAAGAGACTCCCATTTGGTTTGAATGTATCACAAGACATCTTTCAACAGAAGATTGACAACATTGTTGAGCAATGTTCTGGTACAGTGGCTATTGCGGATGACATTGTAGTCTGCGGCAGGTCAGAACAAGAACACTGTAATGTTATGATGTATGTATATAATCATTACCTCGTCATCTACACAAGCACACACGTTTCAGAAGGGACTCAGTAAAAGCATGTTCAATTCGTAGCCATGTTTATTTACAGAAAATCGTACATGTCAAGATTCGCATTATATTACAATGTGTGGTTCGTACTTTAATGTATTCATATTACATCCCCCCTTTTTTGAAAAAAAAAATGTGTGCAAACATTTCCAACGAAATGTTTCATGTGAGAAAGGATAAGTATGTGTAATGCTCAGTGTGAGTATATATGTCACTGTCTGTATCGGCTGGGAGGTGTCACTGTACGGCCAGAACGAGTGGTGTAAAGTGCTGGTGGTTCTGCGGAAGTCCCTGGTTTAGCTTGAGTTGGTTGTGATTTCGGCCTTGGCGCTTGTTGGTTTTGTGGGGCACCAAAGTCTGGAGTTACTGCATTGTCTGTTGAAAGCATGGGAATTCTCTGTTCTGTTGTATTCTGTGGGATTTCTCTTATGTCCACTCTGTTTCGCCTCAGGAGGTTGCTGCTGCTGTCTGGTCTTAAAGTATAGCTCCTGGGTTCAGGGTTTCTGGAAATGATTGTTGCTTTTGACCATGTGTCATTGTTGTGGTTGTAGGTAGTCACATGCTGACCAGGATATAATGGTGGTAAGTCTTTAGCACATTTGTCATAGTTGGATTTCTGAACTTGCTGACGATGCTGAAATTGATCATATGTGCTGTCTCTATGTTGTGGACGGAAGTGGACCTTAGATGGTAGGAGGTCTTTAATTCTTCTATCAAACATAAGTTCTGCTGGACTGTTGATCTTACTGTCTACCGGTGTTGTTCTCCATCTCAAGAGTGCTAGGTGTACATCCTCTGTTCTTGTTTTCTTCATGATTGACTTGATTGTTTGTATCTGTCTCTCAATGAAACCATTAGATTTAGGGTATCTAGGTGATGATGTTGTGTGTTTGATCTTCCAGTCCTTATTGAAGTTTCTGTATGCTTGACCTGAGAAATGTGGACCGTTGTCTGATCTAATTTCATCTGGGATGCCAAACATGCTGCAATACTTCTTTGTAATGTCTGCAATAACAGCTGATGGTGAGGGTTGTGGAAGTTTCTCAATGATGGGAAATTTGCTGTAGTAATCAGCAATAATAAGATAGTCATTATTGTCGATTGAGAAAATATCAGTTCCTATAATGCTCCAAGGGCTCAATGGTATGTCTGATGGTATGAGAGGTTCTCTGCACTGCCTATTTGCATGTTCTTGGCAAATTGAACAGTTTTTACATAGTGTTTCTATGTCCTTGTTTATCTGTGGCCAGTAAACATCTTTCTTTGCTCTCAGTTGTGTCTTCACAATACCAAGGTGACTATTATGGAGCTGTTTAAGGATGATATCGCGTTGTGTTTCTGGTACAACAATGCGATCTCCTTTAAGGATCAGACCATCTTCGATGCTTAACTCGTCCCTCATCGAGTAGTATGGACGGATGTGTGTTGGAACTTCCCTGATAGAGCTTGGCCATCCATGGTATATCAGTTCTTTGAGAGAGTTAAGGATAGGATCTCTCATTGTGTCTTCTCTGATGTGTTCAAGCCGATTATCGCTAAACTTGACAAAATCAACTTTGATGTTTGGGGTAAGATCTGCTGTCTTGTTGGGGTTTGGTAATCTGCTGAGAGCATCTGCAAGACCTATATCCTCTCCTGGGATATACTGAATATTAAAATCGTAACCTTGTGTTTCCAATAACAGAGCTTGTAGTCGTGGTGGTGCTGAAGCTATTGGTTTTTTATGAATCATCTCAAGTGGCTTATGATCTGAGAGAATTGTAAATGGGCGGTTGAAAAGAAATGTGTGGAAGCGTTTGATTCCAAAACGTACAGCTAGCATTTCTCTTTCAATGTTTGCAAGTTTCTTTTCGCCAGAACTTAATGATTTGCTTGCGTAAGCTACAGGACGAAGTTCTTTGGCATAGTGTCCTTCAGGATTTTTGTCTGGTTGCAAAAGTGCTGCTCCTAGGCCTTTCAGACTGGAATCAACCATGAGAAAAGTGGGTGCTTGCATGTCATAGTATTTCAAGCATGCATCAGATGATATGAGGGTCTTCAAGTGGTTGAATATGTATTGGTAGTCTTCTGACCATTCATACGGAGTTTCATTCTGTAGTAGAGATCGCAAAGGTTCTGCAGCAGCTGACAAATTTGGTATGAATTGTGCTAGGAAATTGACAGCACCTAAGAATTGTTGCAGTTCCTTCTTTGTAGCTGGTGTTGGCATGTCATGAATATCTTCAACCTTTTTAGGGTCTGGTTTTACACCATTCTGGGTGTACAGCAATCCAAAAAATTGTATCTCCGTTGCCTTAATTGTACACTTTTTGCTGTTGAATGTTAGCCCATTGGCCTGTGCTACATGCATCAAGTTAATCAAGTTACGGTCGTGTTCTTGTTCTGACCTGCCGCAGACTACAATGTCATCCGCAATAGCCACTGTACCAGAACATTGCTCAACAATGTTGTCAATCTTCTGTTGAAAGATGTCTTGTGATACATTCAAACCAAATGGGAGTCTCTTGAAACAATATCTGCCGAATGGTGTTCGAAAAGTTGTAAGGAGTTGACTTTCCTCTGCTATCTCAACACTCCAGTATCCGTGTACAGCATCTAGTTTAGAAAAATATTTGGCATTGTGGAATCTGTGAGTTATCTCTTCCACTGTATGCATTTTGTGTGGACAGCGCTTTAGACTGTTGTTTAAGTGTTTTGGGTCAAGGCAAACCCGAAGAGAACCATCCTGCTTCAGAAAATTTGTGATACTACTACACCAATCAGAATGCTCTTCAACCTTTCTAATAACATCATTCTGCACCATCTTTTCTAGTTCTGTGGCAAGTTTCTGTTTAACATGTATAGGATACTTTCTAGGTGGGTCTATCTTTGGCTCAGCGTTGTCTTTTAAAAAGAATCTTGCCTTTCCTGGAAGTTTGCCTATTCTGTCGAACTGTTCTGGGAATCGCTGTTTAAGGTCATCTACTCCAGTGACGTGTAGAGTAAGATGTTCTTTTTTGTCAGCTTTAATGTTGTTAATAGTTACCACACTCAGCTTTTCGCACATTGGTAAACCCAAAATTGCAGGTCCTTCAACATCTACCAAGTAAAATGTTGACAATGTCCATTCAGAGCCTCTGTATGAACATTCAAGTGTTACTGCTCCAAAACAGTCTATACTTGTTCCATTGTAAGCTCTTAGCTTTGTCCTGCCACTCCTACTTTTTACATCCCTTGTGGGAAATCCTTGCTCATCCACCTTGTCAGGCATGATCTGTCTGAATATTCTTAAGGGTAGAGTGTTACCTTGGGCACCTGTGTCTATCTTGAACCGAATATATCTTTCTTTGTGCCTTTTAATTCCTGGTATTCGGAATTGTACCTTGCAGAAAGCCTGCGTTCTCTTTGGTTCATTGCTGAAAGTTAGTATCTTCACAGTATCAAAACTGGAAGGATCACTTTCTTCACTGGAGTCAAGGTCCTCAGTCATCATAGAGTGTGTTTGTTTTGATGACTTTCTGCTGTGAAGTTTGTGTTGAGCACTGTCTTGTTTCCTCTTGAAACATAATTTTATCCAGTGGCCCCTCTTTCTGCAGTAATGACATGTAGAGTCTTTAGCTGGACAGTGGTTTTGTATGTGGTTTAGGCCACAACATTTACACATAGCACCTCTGCTTGTGTTGTGTTTTTCTTGTTGCTTCGAACCAGTTGCTTTGTTTTGTTTGGGTTTATAGCTTTTTACTGCATCCACCTGGGCTGTTACTGTACCTTGCTGAATTTGTTTAATGTTTAGTGCTTGTGCCTCGTGTTTCCTGCCTTCATCCTGAAGTTGTTGTAAATTTAGTGTATCACTCTGGCTCAGTATCCATTTCTGGAACTCTGGCATTGGTGTGCTGAGAAGGATCTGTTCGATAATTCGCTCTTTTTTTTCTTCTTTGTTAAATTTACATACACTTGTTTTCTCCTTGATGCGAGTGAAGAAATCATCTAAACTTTCATCAGGTTTCTGTCACAGGTGGTGAAGTTCTAATCTTGCCGCTCTAAAGTTCGTGTGCTTTATTATCAGACGTTTTTCAAATTCGTCCAATATGGCTACGGGGTCGGTCGCTGACTCAACAGGCATGGCGGTAGCAAAACTGTTGTAGATTTTCAAACCTTCATCGTCCAATGCTTCTAGGATATATGGAGTTAGGGTTTGTCCTTCCAGACCAGTGGTCTTGGAATATAGATCTATGCGTTGGCGCCATAACAAGAAAGCTTCACTCTTATCGTCTTGACCGGCGAATCTCATTTGCGGTGCGTTGCGATATTGTTTCGCCGCCATGGCTGACTTCGATGACGAAAATTAGCCGAATACTGTACTCACGTGTTATCGTGTAGCTGTTTTGCGTCAGTCCGGTATCGACCGCTGCCACCATGTAATGTTATGATGTATGTATATAATCATTACCTCGTCATCTACACAAGCACACACGTTTCAGAAGGGACTCAGTAAAAGCATGTTCAATTCGTAGCCATGTTTATTTACAGAAAATCGTACATGTCAAGATTCGCATTATATTACAATGTGTGGTTCGTACTTTAATGTATTCATATTACAGTCGCCTCTGACAGCCTTTTTTCTGCACCAGAAAGACACCCCGACCTCCATTTTCTGATGCATTTGTTGCTAATCCATCTGTGTATGCATGGGTCCAGGTGTTGTGTGGGTAATGTTTCTCTATGTATTTTGTCGCTATGGATTTTCTATCTGTTGCAGTTTTGCTCTTTTTTCTTTCAATTCCAGGAATGTTTTCTATCATTTTAGGGAAACGATTTTGTTTCCAAACTGGAAGCTTGTGTGCAGTGTAGATGAGTTTAACAGTGGATATTTCAGTTGATATTTTAATGTAATAACATTCAATCCTAAAATTAAGGACAATATTCACATGTTGTTTTGTGTCATCATGTTGAAAATGTATTTTTATTTCTTTTCCCCATGCCCTAAAGAGCTGAGTCAGGTATGAGAAATGCAGATAGGATAAACTATTGAAGCAGTTCCTATGGAACACTTATTTTTTTCTTTCTGTGTTTAGCCTATTCTTCCAGACCTTTTAAATTTATTTTTATTGTACAAAAAATTGTAAACAAAAATTTTAAGTTTTACTGTTAACAATTTTTCTACTCAGGATTCTTTTGCAATTCATAAATGTCTATTCTCCATATATATCTTTGACTTTTCCTCATCCTCTTTGGAGTATAATGTGGATTGCAGTGAAGCCATATAAAATATTTGTATAAATGAAAGTATTTAGCAAACCTTACTTACTACTAAGTCGTTCCTCTTCTACCATGAGGTGTAGAGGTTTGGAAGAGAGAGCGCCAGACTATCCTATCGGCTGTCTTCCTTCTGGCCTGGTTCCATTCTATTCCTCGGTCCTTCAAAGATTGTCTAATGTTGTCCTCCCAGCAGACTCTGGGTCGTCCTGGAGGTCTGGATCCCTGGCTCTTAGTTTCTCCATGCTTGTCGTGGTAGCCAATCTTCTCCCATTCTGCAGACATAGCCAAACCATCTTAGTTGGGACTGTTCTACTTGAGTCTGCAGGGGCTGGATTTTTAGGCCTTGACATATCATCTGGTTGCGGACCATGTCTCTTTTTGTTACTTTAACCACCTTCCTCAGTGTAGCGAAAGGTTTTTAAGAGTATAGTAGTCAGTAGTAGTTACTGAAATAACAGAAGTAGAATTCTGTCTGACAAGAATGTAGTCCCAGTGTCAGAGAAGAGCACTGGTATCACTGGATAGTCATGGCTGTGAAGGTTTCTACTTCAGATAGTATCAGATAAAAGTTAGAGCCTAAGATGCCACCTTTCTATGCAACTAACCTATGAAAATCAACAATTCAGTAAAACTCAAAATTCAACAATATTACAATTACTGAATCATTTATTATGTACATCCATCTTTTGTTTCTTCTCGTGCAATTATGAATGATGAAATGATGAAAATTGAATGAATAAAATTTAATAACAAAATTGTAAGATAGTTGAGTTATATTTAATAATTAAATAAGAAGTCCTTTCTGGAATCTTCAAAATAACTTAAAATGTTCATCCAAATACTCCTTTATCACTAAAGTTTCTCTTGTCTAGTCTATTTCTTTCAGAACTGTTTTCTCATCATTACACTCTAGTCACTTTGCTTTGACCACTCACAATGGCTGCTTGAATTTTGTTACATGGAATACTTAACATTAAAGTTCTATAACTGTCCTCTATGAATATACACAGCAGTGTCAGTTGCAGGTCTTGCACTAGACCACCAAGCACTGATGGGGCCTAGGACTTGAATCTAGATAGCAATCTCTGATGTTCCTGTGTTGGTCAAGGAATGCAATTATTGATCTAGGATTCTAGACCTCTGATGTGGTGTGACACGAATGAACCTGAGGACAATAGGTGACAAGTGGCTAGCCTTTGGTCATAGATTCCACAAGCCTATGTGTCCATGAATGAGAGTGGTCAGATGTTTGCATGTATATGAATGATACATGGATCAGTTCTGATTAGAATAGCGAGACAAGACAGGTGTCTATCTGCATAACATTTCTAAAATAATACATGAATAAAATATAATACATTTTATACATGATCATGATGCTACCTTCGCCTTTCACATTCTGGAGTGCCAAGTCCATTATTCAAGTAAACATTCCATGATAAACGTTGGTGTGCATTGAATTCCTTTAAACATTCACAAATCAATTTCAGTTCAGTTCTCTGGTCTGATCCTGATACATAATAATAATAATAATAGCCCTTTCAGTCATAACTGACTATGGGATTCTGATACATATTCTATTATAATAATCTGCAATAAACAAATTATTTATTCATAAATTTACATACCTTCTTAGGATAGATGCAAAGTACAGAACAGACTCAGTTTGGTGAAGTAACACTGCGCGGCATACAGATGGAAAAGTTATATACTTAACGAGCGTCCCCTTTTCTGCAGTCTATCTGTCTTCTGCTGTATGTGTGTGTGAAGTTTGAAAATTCCACTGTTGGCCTTTTTATAGTGCGAGAGCGGGCATATCGGGGAGCAATACGGTGTCACAGTATGCAGACTGTGGACTTTTCTCAGACTCGAACGAGTTTGTGTTAGCTGGGTCCAGAAATTTTCTTCATACTTCTCAACCCTGTTATCCACGACTTTTATCTTTATCTCCTTTTACTTTCCATAACTTCTGCTTTCCTTTTATATATAGTTTTCCATAACTGGTTCCGACTTCGATTTATCCCAAATTTTTAAAGACAATCGACACAGCAGTTTTCATCAAGCTGCCGCCTTTACCTTCAATTACCTCCAAAAGTAATACATACAACAACTATTCCTTTGGAATGAATATAGCTGGTCTTGTCTCTCAAAAAACAAAATCACTGTCATTAATTTCTGTCGCTTCATTCACTTGAACGACACACGAATCCATTTTAGTCTAACACACTTTCCTTTCCTCTTGCAGATCGCCATTACAAAACCCGGTTCGTCCACAAGCGAGCTTCACAGCTTCAGATTGGTTGCCCATATTTCCCTTTTTTCTATCATAACAAGGCATTGTGTTTACATCACGCTACACTCAGATACCTCATTTCTGAGGTTTGGATCTGGCTTTTGTGGGTTGTAGTCATTGCCCATGACTCGCATCTATTCGTCAAGACTGGGACATAGGTGGAGCGGTATACAGCCATCTTCTTCTTGTTGCCAACTTCTCTTTTGCTGAGGAATCCTCAATTTATGGCCTGAAAAAGTTTCCCAGCTGCTGCTCTTCAGGTAGCGAACTCTTCTTTAATGCCTCCCTTTCTGTCTATGACAGCTCCAAGGTATTTAAAGTGGTTGACCTGCCCCAGGGCCTTTCTCCCAGCTTAATTTGATGCCTTCTTTGCTCTTGTGATATCACTATGGTTTTTGTTTTAGAGATGTAGCTAACCTGACATTCTAAATATATTACCTAACAAAAGATTGAACTGTGATAAAGTTTTAGAACCACTGACTAAAGACACTATTGTGTATCTCCCTAATGTACTTATGGTAGTCTTAGAACATTCATCACCTGTAGAACAGAGGCCCCAGCTTGAATGAATTGAAGTCCAGCATCAGCTGAATCAATGCCACCAGTAGCTAATATGGGGAAGCCTGGCAATTCTCTGGCAATGGCTGATACTGCACGCAATGCTATAGGCCTAATAGCATTTCCTGACACACCTCCATATGTTGTCCGCTTTTGCTTTCCAACACTTGGCCAGGCAGACCCATCACTTCTCAGGCCCATCAACCCAGACACAGTGTTTGTTGCTGTTACACCATCAGCTTTTCCTGGAGAAAACACAATTTCAGAATTAAATACAGTTTATCCCAAAATATATGCATGGTGGCATATCTGGAGTCATCTTTATATGACCACCAGCTATGCACAATGCTACAATATACATATGTGGAAGTTAACCTCTGTCTGTGAGGCTAATTACACCCTCATTGACTCTTGAAATTATCCACACACTTCCAGGGATTTCCCCTGTGGTGAAACTTGTTGAGAACCCAGCATTACACATTTAGCTTGGAGAAGTCACTTGAGCCCCAGATGTGATTCTTTGGCTTTGACCTGGTTGACTGCATGCAGGAGGGTCTCACTATGGACCCAGTGATAAGCAGGGGGAGCTGAGAAGGGCTCTGTGCAGGACGTGACAATTCCTTGGGTGAGCCCAGAACCAGGGCACAGTATTTTAGCTCTGCATAATTGGAAAGCCCTCTTAGATGGAGGGAAATGCACAGTAAGCCACGTGCTTCTTACTCCTAGCTTGGGACCACAAGTGATGATCCTTTAAATGCAAGCCAAGCTGGAGAAACTGGAGCTCATGACTTCAACTTGGAATGGCAGAAAGGCCACAGGAAAAGCCTAGATTTACAGTGTAGATAAAACCAAGGAGTGTTCAAAAGAGCGAGAAGCTCAGCAGCCCTAGTTAAACAATAATGAGAACAACAAATACTAAAATATACACAACATTCCTAGAAATCTGACTGCTGAATGATCATACACTATACAGGTTTACTGGTTCCTCTACATTTCTTGTCACTGTGAACTAGGAACCTAACCTCTAGAATTGGTTCTTAAGGTAAAAAGGATCCCGTTACGCTAGGGTTCCCATAATGTTTTGTTTAAAAACCGGGACATTTCCAAATTTTTACCTAAAAAACCCGGGACATTTTGTAAAAAAAGGGACATGTTAAAAATTAAGGTAAAGCACAAATAAATCTATTATATATTATATGTTGCACTTAAAATAAGATACTGGTATAAAAATACACACATTAACTAACACAACTTCCACTTTAAAAAAGAATTCTAAATTACAAACATACTTAATTAGAAAAAATCGCACCTTTAAAAAATACACAATAGTCAAGTTTATATTTCAGATTCATCAGAATATTTATCAGATTTATGGGCCTGTTCAAGAAGTTTTTTTTCTTCTGATATTTGGACATAGAACTCAGCACAAGAGAAATCCTTAAAATGGGTCTTTATAATGGTTAAAGCTTTCACTGTCTCAATTTTAAGTCTGTTTTTTTCGTCTGTCCAAAGCGCATTTATTAATGAAAAAACACGTTCAACAGCTGCATTGGATCCTGGCAGTGCCAAACAAAAACTAACTAGGCATTTCAGGTTCTCAGCATTTATATCCTGCTTTGTAAAATGAGCGAACATCTCACATCATTTTTCACTGACACTTTGATCCTTCAGTTCACTCCACACATCAAATTTGCTTTCACAATATTTTTTTACACATGCAAACTCATAAAATAAGTCCTCTTCATCCACAGTAAAATTTGGTGACACTGTCTTCATGAATATGTAGCTTTCTTGGATGTTCTTCCAAGTCACAGACTCCTTTCCCTTCAAATTGATCCAATCCATAGACTGAAGAGGCGTAAGAAATGGTGTACACCACTCCTGAATATATTCAATGCAGGTGTCATAGAAATCTACTGCATAGCTTTGAAACTTTTCAACTGTTATGTGTCCTTCTTTTTCTAATTCTTGCAACTGATTTCTCACAGTAGTGGTAAGAAACTTTTCTGCCTTCCTGTAGTTATGCACCGCCATGTGATAAGTGAAGGTTGCTTCCTGTGCTGCCAATGATAACTGTTTTTCCATTTCCTTTTCACTCTGGGTTTTCGCATTTAAGAAATGACTTATACTGCTGTTGGAAGCCTTACTTTCAACAGCACCTTTATGTTTTTTCGTTTTCACGTGGTTGACTACGTCTGACCGACCACCATGTGAAATGCAAAATTTAGAGCTGCATAAAGTACATTCCACATTTGCATCTATACCTTTAATGAAGGGAAATTCTCTTGTAATGTTATAATTTATACTGCATTTACGTTTCGGCATTATGCGGATGAAAAACGATAAAAATACTGTATAATAATGCTAATACGCATTAAATCATTTGGTAGATGCTCACTGAACACTGTTTTGGTCGACTTTCGAATTTTTGTTCGAGATTCAAACCGAGGGTCTACTGTAACCGGAAATTGATAAAGTAACACTACTAAAACACGGAATAAAATCCGTTACCCAAAGATTTTTTTTCAGGAAGGACCCTTAAAAAGCGGGACATTTGGAATAAATTTGGGACACTGGGACATTTTATAAAAAAATGGGACTGTCCCGGGAAAAATGGGACGAATGGGAACCCTACGTTACGCGCCCATTGAGGCATATTGGGAATATGGTGTTAGGCCCATATTTTCTTGACCATCGGCACACTAGGGGTGATGTGGTCAGCATCACACAGGCCGCCTTAACCTTCCCAGAGTTGCTCTGGTACTCAATTTCTCAGGCTGGATCGACCCCGGAGCCATTTGCGGTCTAAAAAATCCCACCTCAACTGAGGATCGAACCATGGACCACTGAGCTAGGAAGCTAGTGCACTAACCACTGCGCTACCATGGCTCCCAGTGGTTCTTAAGCTGGGAGTAATTACAACCTGAAGGGTAATTTTGTCATTTTCTGTGGGCAAAACAGCTGACTTTGTGTTGACAGGAATGTGACAGATGGATGAGAACCACATTAACAAATTTCATAATGCAATGCCCTGTTTCTGGAAAGAGATATTCACTCTTATCTTAATAAATTCATGTTTTTAAAAACATTTTCTTCACTTAAATTGGAAGGGATAATTATGGCTTAATTAATTAGGCCAGATGTAACAATACCAGAAAGGTTAAGAACTACAGCTCTAACATAAGAGAAATAGTGACGAGATATCACTACCACTCTCAAGTTCTTATCTCAAAGGGCTCCATTAAGTTGTCCTTCATAGAGAACTCTGCAATTCATGGATACATTAATTCCATATATGCATCATATAACAAATGAAGAAATAAGACACACAGTAATTCGTAGATACATTAATACAACATATGGATCATACTAGAAATGAACAGATAAGACACAGCTTATAGAACAAGTGTTATAGAACCATCTGAAGACCTAATCACAACAATAAACAGATGGAAGCTGACAAAGTGTGACCACATATCAAGATCATATTTGCTACCAAAGATTTTCTTTCAATGCTCAGTACTAGGCAAAAGAAGACAGGGCAGACTGACAAAGAAATTAGCTAACAACTTAAAAGAATGGACAAATCTAACTGCCACTGAATTAAAAAGTCAATCAATAGACAAAAAGGGAACTACTAGTCAAGTACACATTGTCTGTGGTGCCCCAATCACCAAGTGTTATCCCAATCACCAAGTGTTATCCCAAACACCAAGTGTTATCCCAATCACCAAGTGTTATCTTAATCACCAAGTGTTATAGGACAAGTCAAGCCAGGTCACACTTCTCTGCATTTCAACAAATGGTACAGGTAAATATTTTTAAAAAAAAGATCTTATATTTAAAACATATTTCCATATGGTTACTGGTTCAAAAACAAAATGGGAAAAATTATAAACAATATTTTATTAGAATCTGCCAATCCAAATTACACTCTCTTCTAACATACATTATTTTTCACAATAATAAGTAAATATTTCAACACTGTGAATGTCTTAGAATGATATTTTCACTCAAATCTCAATACTTCAAGACACTAATATAAAACATGATTCTATGGGGTTGCATCTGTTTTATGTTGAATCACACTTAGTTAAATTTCTGCCAACTTTTAAAAGTATAAATAATTTTCAACAAGTGTCAATTATATATTTTGATATGATTATTTACTTCACCTTCTTCTGCTGCTTTAGCAATGTCAACAATGCTCGTGACATTTGGTGTCAGTTTGGCAAAGAATGGAATCTTTACAGCCTTTCTCACCCACAAACAAATATTCCTCACAAGATCTGGATCCTGTAAGAAAACAAAAGGTCAGATCTGAGTTGATAATCTAACAGTTGATGTTTGCATAAGATAATATCATCATCATTACCATCATTTTCCTCCCTATGAAGCAAGGAACCACCACTGTAGCTTGCCCCTTTGCAGGAAGCCTGTACAAAGCATTCATTTGCTCCTGCAGCAGTTGTTTATTAGCCATTAGTTTTATATGATGAGGTTGCTAGCCCCATGCACAATCTCATATATGACATGGAACAGCAGTACTTTTCTTTCCTTGTCTCATAAGAGACCTCAGGGAACGACAAGGGCCATAAGATAAAATCTATTATGTAAGTAGCGCACATCTTTTTTAAATGAATAAAATAAAAGCAATTCAACTGAAATAAATCTTTAACAGAACCTTCACTTTCATATCAACCAGTGATACTTTAATAAAACTATAACAACTTCTGAGAATAAAAATTCTGTTTTAAATCTTTTACTACTTTACAAGACAACAATTTATTTAACAACGCTTTTACTGCTTTGTAAGAACTTCTGTAATACATGTTTTACTATCTTACAAGACAATAATTTCTCTAATAAAACTGTTACTACCCTGCTGACAACCATTTCTCTAATAAAACTTTAATAACCTCTGGGACAACGATTTCTGTAAATAATTTTATTCAACAACAATTTCTCTAGTAAAGGGTTTCTTAAACTGTGGTCCACTGACCCCCATCGAGGTCCATGAATGGATTCTCATCATCATCATCAGTTGCCATCTCCACAACGAAGGTTGGCTGTAATGGATCTCCAACGTCTTCTGTCTCTTGTCTTGGTGGTACACTCTGATAGACTCTTTCCCGTCCATCTCTTGATGTTATCTTCCCACTTATAGCGCTGTCTTCCCTTGCACGTTTGCCTTCAACTCTCCCTTCTGTTATGGTCTTCTGCAAGGTGTTATGCCTTTTTATGTGGCCAAAGTATTTTAGCTGCCGAACTTTGACCTCTCTCATTAGTTCTCTTTTCATACCTAGATTTTCTAGGACCTCCTTATTTGTTTTCATCTCTTTCCATGAGATACGCCCCATTCTTCTATATATCTAGATATCTATATATCTAGAATGGATTCTAGGGGGTCCTAGATTTAAAATTAATGGAGATTGTTTTTATATTTCAGTATGACCATATGCAGGTGTAATGATTTGTCTTTGTAATAAAATGTATTATTTGTATGTAAAAAATTTTATAAGAAGGGGTTCGTAGCCTTTATCGGACAATCAGACTGGTTCATGGCACACAAAAAAAGAACTCCTGCTCTAATAAAAGTTTAATAATCGTTGAAACAACATTTAAATGTCTTATTTAACAAAAATTTCTGCAGTAAAACATTAAAAATCTCTGAGGTAACAATTTCTGTCATAAACTTTTCTACCTTATCTAACAATAATTTCACAGATTAAAACTTATATCAATACTTTATGATACCACAATCTCACCAACAAAAACAAACATTCTAAGAAATTTGAAATAAAAATACCCAGACAATAATAATTTGTTGCTCTACACATTTTGAATTATAGACATTTTTTAGACTGTGCAGAAAACTGTTTTAAATCTCTGCATGAAGAACAACGTATGATCTACCTGGCCGCATGCTAAACCCATCCCCCTCTCACCCATACCATGAGGGCATGACAGATTCAATTCTAAGGCATCGGCACCAGCATTCTGAAATAAGTGGGAACAAGAATGTATCATATAGGAGAGCACTGATGATTTATGTGATCTTTCTAACCTTATTGGCACTTTCATTCAATACACTTCAGCTTCCCAAGGAGCATAGGCCTTCAACAAACTCATGTTAAGTTTTCCTGTCCATGCTCTTTTCGTGTCTTCCTTATTATTTTATTTCTGTCACCAGTTCTCTTTTAATGTGTTTTTCAGCATCCTTCGACTTCTCTTACGCTGGGGGTTCCAGAATAGGGACTACCTTGTAATACTACATATTTTAAATGCAGGTAAAAACTGTATCCTCCTTTGCAGTTCAATAGACTTTATGTAAAAGAAAAAGGTAAAGGAACCCGTTACACGCCCATTGAGGCATATTGGGAATATGGTGTTAGGCCCATATTATCTTGACCGTCGGTACACTAGGGGTGATGTGGTCGGCATCACGCCGGCCGCCTTAACCTTCCCAGAGTTTTTCTGGTACCCATTTGGGGCTGGGTCGACCCAGGAGCCGTTTGTGGCCTAAAAAATTCCCGCCTCATCTGGGGATCGAACCATAGACCACTGTGCTAGGAAGCCAGTGCACTAACCACTATGCTACCGCGGCTCCTTTATGTACTGGAGCAAAAAATTATACTGGGATAGAGATAAACGGTGAAATAGTAGGTCAACTAGTTTCACAGATAAGCACGTACATTCATACCATGAAGGATATTTATTTGCAGAGCTTCTTCAGTAAGTGAAAACATCACATCAGATATAATGCCGATAATAAGAATAACTATCATCATTTTTCCTTTGTGTTCTTTACTAAGCAAAGAGCCACCATTGTAGCTAGTCCCCGTGTAGAAAACCTGCACCAATCATTCACAGGCTCCTGCAGCAGTGGTTTTTGTAACCATTAGTTTGACATGATGAGGTTGCCAGTCCCATGCACAACCTCATATCAGTCACCTTGTATGACATGTTTCAGGGATCGAAGAGGGAAGGCTAACCCGGTCCCAAAAATGCCATGCTGAAGTTGGATGTGTCGGCCGAAAGGCTCAAATATCGCAGCTTTGCTGTAAACGGACACAACGCAACCAACGTCCTTTTCAGGACGAATGAGGAAGAAAAAGTATGACATGTTTGAGGGTGTAGTAGTCCTATTCCTTCTTTGTCTCTTCAGAGACTCCCAGGAACAACACGAGGCAAGAATACCCATGGAGCTACTAAAAAAAAATCCTAAACAATAACACCAACAGAAGACAGCACCATCTGGAGAAACAAAACAGAACATTATCTACAGCACACACTATATGGAAATAATTTACAGTACATAAAAAGGCATTCTGAAACAACCAAAGGATACATGTCTATGGTTGAAAGATGTGGGCCTCATGTAAATATAGCAAACACTGAAGGAAACAAAGTCTTCAGTAAAAGAAATAACAAAAAATTATCAGAACTGGAAAACTTACTACTTTGTGCACACATTTTTTGTTACTGCCACTGCTGAGAGAGTATAGTTTTCAGTGATTCAAAATTCTGGATCATTTTAAGAAAAAAGAAAAGAAAGATTATACTGTTCTTAATTTTTACTTTACAGAGCCTGAAAGGGGAGCACAGAATAGTAACACTGTAACCTACCATGCATGTTGTTAGAAGTGACTTAGGAGGGTTGGGCATAACGCTGGTTACCCTATTCTGTATACATAAAAAACCAACAAAACAATATGGACAGGTCTAATAAATAAAATAATTCAATTAAGCCATTCAAGACAGAAGAAGGTCCTCTGGTAAGGAGGTGAATGATGCAATCCAGAGAAAGCCGAAAGAAGTCTGGGTTGCTGACTCATCCTTTTTCTTCTAGAAAAATCTCCAGAATTGGCATCTGGAATGTTTATACATTAAAAAACATAAAGAAAAACTGTATAAGTGGCAGCAGAAATAGGAAATTACAAGACTCATATCCTTGGACCCTCTTGAATCTCCAGGGTATGAGAGGTAGAGGGAGACAAAAAACACACAGAGGGGACGAAGATGACATGGAAAGCCCTTGAGCTGATGGTATGGGACAAGAAGACTTGGCATAAGTTTGCTAAAGGCCTATGCTCCTTGAGCTGATGGTATGGGACAAGATGACTTGGCATAAGTATGTTGAAGGCCTATGCCCCTTGAGCTGATCGTAATGCCCCTTGAGCTGATGGTATGGGACAAGAAGACTTGGCATAAGTTTGCTAAAGGCCTATGCTCCTTGAGCTGATGGTATGGGACAAGATGACTTGGCATAAGTTTGCTAAAGGCCTATGCCCCTTTGCTGATGGTATGAGACAAGAAGACGTGGCATAAGTATGCTGAAGGCCCATGCTCCTTGAGGAGCCCATGAGTGATGATGATGATGATTTTTACTTTTGCATTTGGTATTTTCTTATGGTTATTTTCCAATTCTGAAACTTGCACACAAATTCCCATTGTACTCTAGTTTTGTGATCTGTAAATCTAAACTTAAGTAGCATTCCTCCTTTACCCCCATGTTTGCATTTTAAGTGCAAGTACAAAACTTACTGCTGGTTATTTCAAGATTACAGTTCAGTTTTACATTCCACATATTTGTGTTTGTTTTGTTTTGTCATTCGCTTGTTCTGTCCCACTGAATATATTTTACTGATCCACCAGTTGTTCTACTGTAAAAAACTTTATATTTTATGTACTATATCATACTTTCAATTGACAGTTTACTGTGTAATCTCATAAATTTTGATCATCTGCTTACACTATGATTCACCCGTGTGTTACCGGGGCCCGAAAAGGGAGCAAAGAATAGTAGTAACACTGTTCCCTGCCAAGCATGTCATAGACAGTAACTAAGGAGGGCTGGGCATGGGGCCGGTTACCCCATCCTGTAAAAAATTTAAACCACAAAAAACTTCAACAAACATGGACAAGTCAATTAAAGAAAATAAAACACAGCCATCCAAGACAGGGGAAGATCCTCTCCCAGGGAGGTGTATGATGCAACACAGAGAAAGCCGAAAGGAGTCTGTGTTGCTGACTAACCTTCTTTCTTCTAGGAGAACTTCCAGATTTGGCACCTGGAATGTTCAGACATTAAACGAACAAGGGAAAGTGGCACAAGTAGCAGCAGAGATGAGGGAATATAAAATCGAGGTTCTGGGAATGTGTGAAACAAAGTGGAAGGGGGTAGACAGGAAGAAACTCATCACAGGTGAATTGGTGCTGTCCTCAGGACATGAAGACAAAAGTTCACACCACAGTGAAGGGGTAGCTCTTATGTTATCTAAAGAAGCACAGAAAGCACTCATTGCATGGGAAGCCGTTGGATCCAGAATAATAACAGCTTCTTTTAAAACAGCTAAAAAGAAAATAAATGTAAATGTCATTCAATGTTATGCACCAACTAATGACAAAGAAGAGTCTGTGAAAGAAGCATTTTATACTAGACTACAGGAAATTATGGAAAAAGTAAAAAGAAGAGACATCACAATTTTGATGGGTGACATGAATGCAAAGATAGGTACAGTCAACACTGGCTTTGAAGAAGTCATGGGGAAACAGGGGCTAGGAATAATGAATGAAATTGAGGAACTATTCTCAAACTTCTGTGCTTCAAATTAACTGGCTATAGGAGGAAGCATGTTTCCACATAAGAGAATACACAAGGCAACATGGATATCACCAGACCATAAAACAGAAAATCAGATTGATCATATATGCATAAACAAGAAGTTTAGATCATCATTGCAGGATGTAAAGGTATATAGAGGAGCAGATGTGGCATCAGACCACCACCTTCTGATAGCCAAAGTAAAAATGAAACTCAAGAGATATGCAGCAATGCAAAATTATAGACAACAATTTAGTGTAGGACATCTAAGAAATCAAGGAACAAGAGACAAATTTGTGGTCACAATATCCAACAAATTCCAGGTGCTCCAACAGCTGGAAGATGCAGAGAATACAGAAGACTATTGGCAGCAAATCAAAATGGTATGGAATGAGACATGTGAAGAAATACTGGGGAAAAGGGAACGACAACAAAAAGCATGGATAACAACAGAAACCATCAATAAGATAAAAGACAGGAAAAACAAGAAAGCAGATTTAAACACAAGCAAAACCAGAAGTTCCAAAGCCAAGGCTCAAGAAGTGTACACAGAAGCAAACAAAGAAGTAAAAAGAAGTATCAAAAGAGACAAGAGGAAGTATATTGAGGAGTTGGCAAGAGAGGCAGAAGATGCTGCAGCCAAAGGGAATATGAGAGAACTGTATAACAGCACAAAGAAGCTAACGGGGAAATACAAGCAAACAAGTTGCTTCATAAAAGACAAGAATGGAAAACTGCTCAGCAATATACAAGAGCAAATGAAGAGGTGGACAGAATATTTTGAGGACCTTCTCAATAGACCAGCTCCACAAAACCCCTTGGACATCCAGCCAGCAGAAGAAGAGCTACAAATTAACGGTGAAAGACCAACAAAGGAAGAAATAAAAAAAGCCATAAAGCTTCTAAGAGATGGAAAAGCGTCTGGACCTGATGGCATTCCAGCAGAGGCCATCAAAGCAGATATCGACACGGCTACAGAGATGTTATATAAATTACTTGGTAAAGTCTGGGAAAAGGAAGAGATACCAGCAGAATGGAAGGAAGGATATCTGGTTAAGTTGCCTAAGAAGGTAAATTTACAAGAGTGCACAAATTATAGAGAAATAATGTTACTTTCAGTGCCAGGAAAAGCATTAAACAGGATTATCCTTGAAAGATTAAATGAGTCCATAGACAAGAAACTGAGAGATGAACAAGCAGGTTTTCGACAAAACAGATCCTGTACAGACCAGATAGCCACTTTGAGAATAATAGTTGAACAAAGTCTGGAACGGAATTCACCACTATACATCGGATTTGTGGACTACGAAAAGGCATTTGACAGTGTAGACAGAGAATCACTTTGGAAATTGATGAGGCATTATGGAGTTCCCCTGAAGATCCTTAATTTAATAAAGAAAACATATGAAGACATGACATGCAGAGTTCTTCATGAAGGACAGCTTACAGAACTGTTTGGGATAAGAACAGGAGTGCGACAGGGATGCCTCTTGTCTCCATTTCTTTTCTTACTAGCAATAGACTGGGTTACGAGAACATCGACAACACACAACAGAAATGGAATCCAGTGGACTCTGACTAAGCAGCTGGATGATCTGGATTTTGCTGATGACTTAGCTCTTCTGTCCCATAACTGTAATCAGATGCAGGACAAATTGAAAACACTCGATGAGAGGTCACAGCAACTGGGTCTGAAAATACACAGGGAAAAGACAAAGATAATGAGAATAAATGCAGGTAATGATAACAGGGTTGAACTTGAAGAAGCATCAATACAAGATGTAGAATCGTACACATATCTTGGCAGCAATATAGACAAAGTTGGAGGGACAGACAGTGATATCAAAATAAGAATACAAAAAGCAAGAGGAGCTGTCATTGCATTGGGAAATATATGGAGATCAAGAGAAATCGGATCCAACACGAAAATAAGAATCTTCAACTCAAATGTGAAGTCAGTCCTATTGTATGGCTCTGAGACATGGAGAACAACAAAGACAACTACCAAAAAGCTACAGACTTTCATAAATGGGTGCTTGCGTAGAATAGAAGGATTAAAATGGTATGACAAGGTTACCAACGTGGAACTGATGACAAGAACTAGACAAGTGCCAGTGGAACAAGAGATGAGAAGAAGACGATGGCGATGGATAGGACACACACTGAGGAAACCTGTTGATAGCATTACAAGGCAGTCCTTGTTCTGGAACCCCCAGGGCAAGAGAGGCAGAGGTAGACCAAGAAGCATATGGAGAAGAGAGCTGGAGACAGAGGTGAAAATGATGAGGAGAACATGGAAAGAACTTGAGATGATGGCACGTGACAGGAGGACTTGGCATGTGGTTGTTGAAGGCCTATGCTCCTTTGGGAGTGGAGGGTTATGAGTGAGTGAGTTACACTATGATTAACAGCTGAACAATTTGTATTGTAACAAATCCACTGTAAGCTAGACACATTTTAGTGCCCAAAATTATAATTTTTTTTTTTTTTTGGGGGGATAAATTATTACACACAATGGTATCACGTTTCATAATAGCAGGAAAACCGTCCTGCCAGTTTAATTACAAGAAAAGATAGAAGACAAGTAAACAAGTGGAAGAAGACAAAGAATAACATAAAGAGGCTTATTAACAAAATGATGCATAAGTAACCGCAGAGTGGAAATACTGCAACAGGAAGAAATCAAATCATTTATAGGAATGATGGAAAATAAAGAAAAGACACCTGAAGTTGTTCCTGTGAGAAGATTAGGTTTTTTCACTGCTACAATGCTGCCATGATAGAAAAATGACTTTAAGCCATCATTCTCATGATTTAATATCAGCATTATTAGTTTATTATTAACTCTTACTATACGGCAGCTAAAACCACGTTTTTACGCGCTAGTTTAGCTATCGTTACCGTCGCGCGCCACTTGAACTGGCGAGCCGTAAAATTGGTACTAAACCCGCGCCACTTCACGGGGCTTGCCGGATATTAAGAGTTAACACTAAACTTAAAATTATATGTATAGGAGTTTAGAGATTATCATTAATAAATAAAATACCTTACCTCTGCCATCTGGGCCAATTCTGTCCAATCCGCCTCATCATACGCACACATGAGACTGGCTATCAGGACCTGAACAGCACAACAGATTTTCATGCATATTTTAAAGTCATTAAGAAAGTCATTATGAAATACTTAATTAATATTCTCAGGTCAAGTAATATTTTTAAAAAAGATTACTTTTATTTCAAACTCATAACAAATGTTTTCAGTAAGTAATGCTGAATTATACTGTCTAGTTTTTAATTGCATAATCCACAGAAAGGAAACAATATTCTTACTTTGTCTGGGAAATCTCTCTTGAGTTCAGTGATACTCCGACACCAGTAGGCAGCAGTCTTCTCACTAATTAATTCTATGTTAAGGAAGGAACCTTGACCTGGACCATACAAGTGACCACTGGTGGTGCCTCGCACAATACGTGGTGATACATTTGTCACTATATCCTATAATTATGAAAAAATCAAAGCAGAAACACACATTTTTAACGCACTGCTTAAATCAATCAAGTTAAATTATGCTAAATTCAAGAACACAGGAGATAAATTTTCAGTGATTAATTCAGGGAAACACAGTGCTCTTGTAAGAATAATGTCTGTAGATATTTGTTACCTTTTTGAATACTAGATAAAGAAAAAAAATTTTTTTTTTTCAAAAGTCACCCTATTTCAAGTATGATTTCAAAGGACATAATATATGGAAGCAAACATACAGGCCCACAATATACATCCGTAAGCCTGATTCTGAACGGGTAAAACTTGCTAGCGACACCTGCTTCTCTTCTTTTCTATTTTTGCTCTTATTGGAGAGCTAGTGTAAAAGCCTGTCATAAGACGGGAATTAAATTCAAAAGCACCAATACCTAATGGTAATTTTACTTATTCAAAAGTATTTAAAAAAAAAACCACTGTGCATCACCACAGTACACGAACTATGTAGCAGCAGAGAGGATCCCAATGTGTGTATACAGGATAACACATTCTATAAATATATTGTTGTGCACACCGTCATGTGCGCATTCTTCTTTGGTAAGTGTTAATATTTTCAGGAGAGTACATATAAGGGAAACAATACAATTAATGTCTAACTTTCAACCAAAGTTGCATCCCTTAGCATTACGCAATGACAGAAAAAGCTGGGATTTTATACAGTTGACATTCAAAAATCCGGCCATCGATAATCCGGTTCCTTCAGATTTCCGGCATGGATTTCGGAGCGCATTTTTAAATTTACCGCATTGGCGCGCCACTGTTTTCTGGAGCAGTTTATGTTTTGATGCAGCTGTTGGGTCTTGCTTGCACGTGTTAACAGGCATTCCTGCTCATTCCTTCTCATTTTATCATTTATTTGCTGCTGTATAGCCCCATTATGGATTCAGCAAATAAAAGAAGTGGTGTAAAACGTAAACATCGTGCATTGTCGATCGCAGATAAAGTGTACAGGTAGTCATTTTCTGTTAAATATATACAGAATATATAACCATAAAAAATCCTGCATTTTCAAAAATCCGGCACTCCTCAGGTCCGGAGGTTGCCGGATTTTTGAATGTCTACTGTATATAGAATGGAGCTGCCACTGCAGCTGGTCCTCTTGCAGAAATCCTGCATAAAAGTATTCCTGTGCTCTCACAGCGGTAGTTTCTGTAGCATTTTATTTTACATGATGAGGTTGCCAGCTCCATGCACAATTATCTCTCATGACATAATATGGGCCAACATTAAGAGGCCGAAACACTTGATCGATAGGGGGGGCCCTTTTCTGATGATCAGATTGCCTCCTGTCGTATCGCTCTGTATAGAGTTTCCTATCATGGGCCAACATACAGTAATGTCCAGGTAATGGTTTTCTTTTGTAGGTTTATGCTCCTTTTACACTGTTCATTCATCTTCTGTTTTATTCCTTACAGACTATGCAGCCACCATTTCAGCTGGCCCCCTTGCAAAAACCTGTACCAAATCACATGCTCCTGCAGCAGTGTTTCTGTAGCAACTTTATTATATAATGAGGTTGCCATCCAGATGCGCATCCTCATAATAGTTGCCCGCTGGGAAGGTTTGGAACTGTTGGAGTACTGAGATTGTATAAACTCTGAAACAGAAGTTTAACATTAATGAGACATGAGAAAACTAATAACACTGGCTAACAAAAAAATTTTTTTTTTTTCTTTCTCTAACATTTCTATGTTTTTCTGGTCAATTTTAATGCGCTGTTTTTAAATCTGCAAACCGTTTTTCTCTATCAGGTTGGGATCTCTAGAAATACGCAATTGAAGTTTTTTAACAACGCATACAGTATTACAACATCATTTGTACAAGAAGTATAACAGTTATGTAGGCTTGAATTTCTTTGCAGTCGACTTTCATCGGTGAATGGCAAGTGGTACATTGCGATGAAGCATCCAACAATAATCAGCAAGCATGGTCACACTCCACCGTCCTTGATAACGTGACTCTATTACGGCGATATCTGAACAGAGTAGGCGACTGGAATTGATGAAAATAAATTTCCATTATGCAATAACACGGCTTTTAGACTAGTCTTGGAAGAGTCAATGAAAAGTCGCCATTCGTTGACTATGTGCTCATGACCGAGGTGCACCATTAGACCTTTTACATCTTTGCAATAGCAAATGTCATCATCCATCTCAAAGTATTGAACAAGTTCTCTGTGTCTATGACGAAATTTAGATATCGGAGTATTGGGCGCTAAAAGATTCCATTCTTTGAGTCGCGAACTGAGTAATTCCGCTTGTCCTTTGGTGAGAGCGAGATCACGTATTAGATCTGAAAGTTCTGAATGGTTAATTAAGTGAACACCATCATTCACCGGTATATAATCCGAGTCAGAATTAGTTTCTAAAGCAGGTAAACTATCACTTTCTGATGGTTCATTCACGTCCAACGGATATTGTTCTGGTGGAACTGGGATTGGACACGTGATTGGATCATGAGGCACTGGTTTCGAAACCGATTCAATATTTGGATAAACTACAGACTTTCTAGTTTTAAAAGTGAAACCATAGATATTTGTCAAGCAGAAGTAACAATCAGTAGCGTGATTTGTCGGTTCACGCCATATTACTGGCACTCCAAAAGGCATTGACTTATGCTTCGGCGATTTTCGTAACCAACATGCCAATGTATTTGCACAAGTCGAACAAACTGCATTTGGCTTCCAAGATTTATTTGCATCATCAACTTTTGAATCGAAATAAAGTTCATATGCTTTCTTTAGCAATGGTGTAAAGTTTTTCTGGTGAACACGATCGGTAAAATATCCGCACACGTAACAGATCAGATCAGCCGAATTTCTACAACTTCTAGAAGCCATATTTCACTCAGAATTATTTCAAAATACAGTAACTATTTGAAATATAACGTAACATATGTCATGCATCTTTTAGCAGTATAAAAAGTAGAATTATTTTGCATTTTATTAATTTTTAAAAAGTTATATAGTAAAAATGAAACGGAGCAAATAACGGTTTCCCAAAAATATATTTATTCACAAATATCTTAAGAACCCGACGTGATAGAGATAAACGGATTTCAAATTTGAAATCAGCGCAAGAAACTGACCTAAGAACACTTATTCTTATATAAGAAAGAAAAATGTTGTTTGTCAGTGTAACCTAAGCACAGTAAATCAACAAAAAACACATTACAGTGAGGACTGCAATAATCTAATGATGCTAGACTCATTCATAATGGAGAGAAAGGAAAGGATCCCGTTACACGCCCATTGAAGCATATTGGGAATATGGTGTTAGGCCCATATTTTCTTGACCATCGGCACACTAGGGGTGATGTGGTCAGCATCATGCCGGCTGCCTTAACCTTTCCAGAGTTGCTCTGGTACCCAGTTGGGTCGACCCAGGAGCCGTTTGTGGCCTAAAAAAATCCCACCTCATCTGGGGAATTGAACCATAGACCCCTGAGCTAGGAAGTCAGTGCACTAACCACTATGCTACCACAGCAAAAAGAGAGAAAGATTGAAGGCAAATGGGCAAAAGTTCAAGATGTGTATATATAGAAGAATGGGGCATGTCTCACGAAAGAGAAGAAAACAAATAAAGAGGTACTAGAAAACTTAGAAATGAAAAGAGAATTAATGAAGGAGATTAATATTTAGACAGCTGAAATATTTTGGCCATGTAAAAAGATGCATCACTTTGCTGAAGACCACAACAAAAGGCAAGTTTGAAGGCAAACGTACAAGAGGAAAACAGTGCTATAAGTGGGAAGATAACATCAAGAGATGGGCAGGAAAGAGTCTATCAGAAAGCACCATTAAGAGGCAGAAAATGATGGAGATCCATTGCAGATTACCTTCAATGTGGAGATAGCTGATGATGATGATGTACAATACTGCTTCCTGTTTTGCAGCTGAACATTATTCACATGACATTAACTTAGAACAATTTTCTCACCTGTAAATATCTATGAATATTCCACGCAGCCACTTTACCATCATTAACTGATTCCACTGTTGTCTGAGCAACACCAGCAATGTCACCACCACAGTAAACATCTGCCTCACTGGTAGCCATTGTTGTGGTGTCCACCTCAGGGAGGCCCCATTTGTTAAATCTGATAGGGTACAGAGCTTCCTTTACTACAGAAGAAAGCATGCATAATCTGATTGGTTGTTATTTTGCGCAATCAAAATATTGCAGATAGCCAGACAAACAGCACATGTATACAGAAACAAATCTTCTTAACCAGTGTTTCCCAATGTGTGGTACATGTACCACCAAGGAAATGTGAAAAGGTTCAAGGGGTCCATGGCAGAATTTTTATTTTTTATTTTATCGCACTTTTTTTTTTTTTTTTAGAATACACCATATTTATCTGCTGCCCAGCTGGAATTTTATTCATTTTTAGAACTTCTTCAATTATTTTCATTAGTTTTTTAATTATTATTTTTTTATACATAGTATATATTGCTTTTCTTTTCTTTTAAATATATATTAATAAATCAATAGAATATATTATATATGCACCAGTGTAGATAAATTAGTGTTATTAAATATCCCTAAATTATCTTTGTCCGAGTGGGGTGAACCGGTAAGACTGAACTCTTATAAGGTGTACACAATTATTGTAAGTTTGAGAAACACAGCTTTTAACAACAGTATCCCAGAGCATGCATGACATGAAGATCAACAGAAAGAAAACAAAAATATTAACAGAAAGTAAAATAATACAGAAAGAACAGTCAAAGTTGGTAAAATTAAACAAAAAAATGAGTATAGCAAAGCATTCATCACAGATGGAAGACTGGGCAGAAAGATTGAAATTGGAATTCAATATGCAAATAAAGTTGCCCATTAAATCACTTCAATTTTAAAACATCTAAAGATTGAAATGATTGCAAAGAAAAAACTGATAGATACAATAATTATACAAACATTATGCTGTCAGTACCAAACCAGGACAAAAGAAAAAGAAAACAATTACCACATGAAAATAAGAAGTCTGAGAAATACAGCTAATAAAATTTTGTTTTAAACTGAAATAAAAAAACTAAACGATCTTAAGAGGACAAAGGACAAACAAATGGCATACATTACGATCATAAGATCTTTGTCATAGACAAACAAACAAAAAAGTAGGGAACAAAAGTGAGACCTAATCTAAATGCATTAGAAATAAAAATCTGATATGAGTCAAAAATGAAAACTGCTGTTGTCATTCTGCTAAATGCCAGTAAAAAATACCACAAGGAAAACAAGACAAAACTAAGTATTATGTTAAAAAGAAGGAGCAGCTAGTAGCATCTTAGGTGTGTCACGAAGTGGTTTTAAGTTTATAGAGTTTGCCTGAATGAAAACAAGACCCTAGTATGAGAAAGTCTGAGAAGATAGAATTTGATGGAAAATGACATGCCTGTGGACAGACGCGACTATTGGCTCAAGGGATAGAACCAGGATTTGAATCTCCCCTTGCCGCTTCGTGACTTTAGACTGGCTATAGTCTCGCCCTCCTCTGACTTCCTTTAAATACAAGGAGATAAGGTGTATAAATATGACCACAAACACCACTATACAGACAACATAGAGTAAGTATAGTAAAGAATAGAAGCTGATCCAGTAAATAATATATGTATATATTTATTTACATACAAGAAAAACATAAAAATGGCATCATACGTCATCAAGTCAGTCGATAGCGTGCACTGTTGCACGGCCTGAAAAAACCAAAGTAACAATTAAATTGAGAGACACTCAACAAAAAAAAAAAAAAACTTCAATCACATTCACTCTTCCTGTCACCCTGCTGAGGAACAATAAAAATGGTTAGTGCTTTAAAGTACTTTGATCTTGTGGGGCTGTCAACTTTAGCCTCCACTCTCTAACATTAATAAGCTTTCTATTGTCTCAGTCCTGGTAACTCTTCCTCAATGAACGGCTACACAGCTTTCTACTAGTGAGGCGACAGGCGCCGATAACTACACCACAAGAAATGTTAAAATAATAGACTTGGTTTTTCGAACGCAGACTCAGTGTCTATCCATCCAATGGATACTGAACAGACCCTACTGGTCCTGTCTATTTTCTCCCTCCTTCTCGATCTCTCTCTCTTGGTCTCAGTGTCTCTCTAACACTCAAGGGCTGATGATGTGGCGTCTCCGTTACGCTCTTCTCTCGTTACTTTCAGGACCTAGGTATGGTAACCCTGTCACCTGTTCCTGATTTTGGTGATGACGATGTTCGGATATCAAGCCTGAGGTGCTTGATAAACTGTCGACAAAACTTCTCTGCTGCTGAATAGCTTCCCTCTTTTAACCCGCTCCGGAGTTAGAGGAAAAACACAGCCTTGATTTCCGGCTGTACGAAATTGAAACCAGTCTCCCGGCCACCTGCTGTTGCTAGAGACTATAATAGCGATGCTCTCGGCTGTATGATAAATAAACCTCGGTCCAGCTGAAGCATAGGGACTTCACTGCCAGAGACCATAGGGTAATTTTCTTTTGCTCCTGACGATACTCGAGTACTCTGACCCTGAGATATGTCTTTTGCCGTGGATAATTTTATTTGACAAAATTATGCTCCCCCTGTTTCTCCGAGACTCGCTGAAATTAAAAGAAACAGCGTCTGATGTACACCCTCTCTAAAATCGCTTATCTCTAACATATACGATACATAAAATAATTCTATACACGTGTCTCTTCATTCTCACTTCTCTCGTTCTTCACACAATACATAAAATACCACTATCCCACGTGGCCTCTTCATCCCCCCTCCTTCTACTAAAATCTGCCAGGTAAAATAAACAAAACCTCCCGACACCGTCTGACACGTTACATGGCCGTTACGCATGGCCGATCACGTGTTCAAACTTGACAAAAATGTAATGTTATGATGTATGTATATAAGCATTACCTCGTCATCTACACAAACACACACATGTTTCAGAAGGCACTCAGTAAAAGCATGTTCAGTTTGTAGCCATGTTTATTTACAGGATGTCGTACATGTCAAGATTCGCATTATATTACAATGTGTGGTTTCGTATTTATGTATTATATTACATCCCCCCTTTTTTGAAAAAAAAAATATGTGCAAACATTTCCAACGAAATGTTTCATGTGATAAAGGATAAGTATGTGTAATGCTCAGTGTGAGTATATATGTCACTGTCTGTATCGGCTGGGAGGTGTCACTGTACGGCCAGAACGAGTGGTGTAAAGTGCTGGTGGTTCTGCGGAAGTCCCTGGTTTAGCTTGAGTTGGTTGTGATTTCGGCCTTGGCGCTTGTTGGTTTTGTGGGGCACCAAGGTCTGGAGTTACTGCATTGTCTGTTGAAAGCATGGGAATTCTCTGTTCTGTTGTATTCTGTGGGATTTCTCTTATGTCCACTCTGTTTTGCCTCAGGAGGTTGCTGCTGCTGTCTGGTCTTAAAGTATAGCTCCTGGGTTCAGGGTTTCTGGAAATGATTGTTGCTTTTGACCATGTGTCATTGTTGTGGTTGTAGGTAGTCACATGCTGACCAGGATATAATGGTGGTAAGTCTTTAGCACATTTGTCATAGTTGGATTTCTGAACTTGCTGACGATGCTGAAGTTGATCATATGTGCTGTCTCTATGTTGTGGACGGAAGTGGACCTTAGATGGTAGGAGGTCTTTAATTCTTCTATCAAACATAAGTTCTGCTGGACTGTCGATCTTACTGTCTACCGGTGTTGTTCTCCATCTCAAGAGTGCTAGGTGTACATCCTCTGTTCTTGTTTTCTTCATGATTGACTTGATAGTTTGTATCTGTCTCTCAATGAAACCATTAGATTTAGGGTATCTAGGTGATGATGTTGTGTGTTTGATCTTCCAGTCCTTAGTGAAGTTTCTGTATGCTTGACCTGAGAAATGTGGACCGTTGTCTGATCTAATTTCATCTGGGATGCCAAACATGCTGCAATACTTCTTTGTAATGTCTGCAATAACAGCTGATGGTGAGGGTTGTGGAAGTTTCTCAATGATGGGAAATTTGCTGTAGTAATCAGCAATAATAAGATAGTCATTATTGTCGATTGAGAAAATATCAGTTCCTATAATGCTCCAAGGGCTCAATGGTATGTCTGATGGTATGAGAGGTTCTCTGCACTGCCTATTTGCATGTTCTTGGCAAATTGAACAGTTTTTACATAGTGTTTCTATGTCCTTGTTTATCTGTGGCCAGTAAACATCTTTCTTTGCTCTCAGTTGTGTCTTCACAATACCAAGGTGACTATTATGGAGCTGTTTAAGGATGATGATCGCGTTGTGTTTCTGGTACAACAATGCGATCTCCTTTAAGGATCAGACCATCTTCGATGCTTAACTCGTCCCTCATCGAGTAGTATGGACGGATGTGTGTTGGAACTTCCCTGATAGAGCTTGGCCATCCATGGTATATCAGTTCTTTGAGAGAGTTAAGGATAGGATCTCTCATTGTGTCTTCTCTGATGTGTTCAAGCCGATTATCGCTAAACTTGACAAAATCAACTTTGATGTTTGGGGTAAGATCTGCTGTCTTGTTGGGGTTTGGTAGTCTGCTGAGAGCATCTGCAAGACCTATATCCTCTCCTGGGATATACTGAATATTAAAATCATAACCTTGTGTTTCCAATAACAGAGCTTGTAGTCGTGGTGGTGCTGAAGCTATTGGTTTTTTATGAATCATCTCAAGTGGCTTGTGATCTGAGAGAATTGTAAATGGGCGGTTGAAAAGAAATGTGTGGAAGCGTTTGATTCCAAAACGTACAGCTAGCATTTCTCTTTCAATGTTTGCAAGTTTCTTTTCGCCAGAACTTAATGATTTGCTTGCGTAAGCTACAGGACGAAGTTCTTTGGCATAGTGTCCTTCAGGATTTTTGTCTGGTTGCAAAAGTGCTGCTCCTAGGCCTTTCAGACTGGAATCAACCATGAGAAAAGTGGGTGCTTGCATGTCATAGTATTTCAAGCATGCATCAGATGATATGAGGGTCTTCAAGTGGTTGAATATGTGTTGGTAGTCTTCTGACCATTCATACGGAGTTTCATTCTGTAGTAGAGATCGCAAAGGTTCTGCAGCAGCTGACAAATTTGGTATGAATTGTGCTAGGAAATTGACAGCACCTAAGAATTGTTGCAGTTCCTTCTTTGTAGCTGGTGTTGGCATGTCATGAATATCTTCAACCTTTTTAGGGTCTGGTTTTACACCATTCTGGGTGTACAGCAATCCAAAAAATTGTATCTCCGTTGCCTTAACCCTTTCCGACCGAATAAAATATGCATGCCACTATTACCAGGTTGGAATATTTTTTGACAAAAAATACCCCAAAACGACACCTGCTAATATTCTACACACCAGAAAGAACTTACATAAGTAATAAGTGTTGTATCATTTTTTATTTATTTGAAATAGTGTCAGGGACCTGAAATAAGAAAAAAAGTCTTTGTTAGATGACGTCCTTCGGCGGTGGTAGAGGCTCGGTTGTAACTGCGCCATCATCAAACGAGCAAATAAACATGCCGTGTCCTGTCGAGACTGTGCGTGGTCCTGGCTACCGGGTCTTCCCAGTTCAGAAGATGCAGCGCTATGTGTCCGTCTAGATGATGTCCTTCGGCAGTGGTAGCGGCTCGGTTGTAGCTGCGCCATTACCAAACTGGAAAATAAACATGCCCTGTCCCATCGAGTCTGTGGGTGGTCCCGGTTGCCGGGTCTTTCCAGTTCAGGTGGGGCAGAGCTATGTGTCCGTTTGTTCTTTCCAGTTCAGGTGGGGCAGAGCTATGTGTCTGTTTGATGTCGTACTTCGTCAGTGGTGGTGGCTTGGCTGTGGCTACGCCTACGCCTCGATACGTCCGCTACGGTGACTGGCTGCTCTGCCGGATAGCGCATACTTGTCTCGGAGATATAACCCCCTTTGCAGGGTAGAGAGCCATCAAACCTCGGAACATTGCACACACTCCAAAGTGGGACAGGTGCAATATGCTTCTGAGTCTAGAATGCTCCCTGGGGTTGCAAGAAAGCCCACCTTTGGCAGACATGTGGAGGCGGTGGCTTCGCCACCACGCCACTATGCTGTCTGGCTGCTCGTGCCACGGCCGGTGACTGATTGCTCGTGTCAGTCTTGTCTCGGAGATATAACCCCCCTGCACGGGTAGAGAGCCATCAAACCTCTTGGTAACGCATACACTCCAAAGTGGGCCTGGTGCAACATGCCGCTGAGTCTAGGATGCTCCCTTGGGGGTGAAACAAAGCCCACAAATCACCTCCCATAACTGGCTCAAGGGTATGAAACCAGATGAAAAGACATCCCGATAAAAAGGAATATAATCAATCCATTCTACAGAAAAATATTCTTTTACCACGCCACCCTCTTGCATTCCCATTCTCAAAATGACTCCAAAATAAGCCTTTATTTCAGAAATCGTTACACCTTTCCATGTATGCCATATCGAGCGTGGAGACAGTGTTTTATTTTTCAATTGGTCAGCTGCATACCGGTTGGTCTCATTGACAATCTCCTCTAGCAATTATGATGTGAAAAACAACTGAAAGAAACCACAAATATTGTCAGGAATATCACAATCAAGAAGCTGTGTACACCTGCATTGTGTACTGAAAATTGTAAATGATTTATACAACAAGAGTGTGATTGAGATAACTTCACCCATTGTGCTGGTACTTCCTCACTTTCGCCATCTTCATTACGGTCACTGTCATCGCTACTGCCAGCTTCATCACTGGTACTGGAATCATCAGTTACAGAATCACCTAATATAAAATTACTGTCATCTATATTTATCTCATCACTTTCACTACCACTATTACCAGTATCCTCTAGAAATGTCACTACTTCGGAGGCAGTCATTTGCCAGGCACATTTGCTTGTTGATGCCATTGTTCCCCCCTCCGTTTTACTATTCAATTTACCACAAATAGTTCGTTTCCCTGTTTCACCGCACGAATTTGTGCCATAAAATAATGGTACAATGCCTCGGCTAACTGGGAAAGACAAACGACCGTAAAACCAGTTGTTTCGTCTTGTGTCTAACTGGGTAAGACATTCGACCAGAACGGGAAAAATCGATTGTCTTACCCAGTCAGACACACGACCGGAAAGGGTTAATTGTACACTTTTTGCTGTTGAATGTTAGCCCATTGGCCTGTGCTACATGCATCAAGTTAATCAAGTTACGGTCGTGTTCTTGTTCTGACCTGCCGCAGACTACAATGTCATCCGCAATAGCCACTGTACCAGAACATTGCTCAACAATGTTGTCAATCTTCTGTTGAAAGATGTCTTGTGATACATTCAAACCAAATGGGAGTCTCTTGAAACAATATCTGCCGAATGGTGTTCGAAAAGTTGTAAGGAGTTGACTTTCCTCTGCTATCTCAACACTCCAGTATCCGTGTACAGCATCTAGTTTAGAAAAATATTTGGCATTGTGGAATCTGTGAGTTATCTCTTCCACTGTATGCATTTTGTGTGGACAGCGCTTTAGACTGTTGTTTAAGTGTTTTGGGTCAAGGCAAACCCGAAGAGAACCATCCTGCTTCAGAACGGTTGTGATACTACTATACCAATCAGAATGCTCTTCAACCTTTCTAATAACATCATTCTGCACCATCTTTTCTAGTTCTGTGGCAAGTTTCTGTTTAACATGTATAGGATACTTTCTAGGTGGGTCTATCTTTGGCTCAGCGTTGTCTTTTAAAAAGAATCTTGCCTTTCCTGGAAGTTTGCCTATTCTGTCGAACTGTTCTGGGAATCGCTGTTTAAGGTCATCTACTCCAGTGACGTGTAGAGTAAGATGTTCTTTTTTGTCAGCTTTAATGTTGTTAATAGTTACCACATTCAGCTTTTCGCACATTGGTAAACCCAAAATTGCAGGTCCTTCAACATCTACCAAGTAAAATGTTGACGATGTCCATTCAGAGTCTCTGTATAAACATTCAAGTGTTACTGCTCCGAAACAGTCTATACTTGTTCCATTGTAAGCTCTTAGCTTTGTCCTGCCACTCCTACTTTTTACATCCCTTGTGGGAAATCCTTGCTCATCCACCTTGTCAGGCATGATCTGTCTGAATATTCTTAAGGGTAGAGTGTTACCTTGGGCACCTGTGTCTATCTTGAACCGAATATATCTTTCTTTGTGCCTTTTAATTCCTGGTATTCGGAATTGTACCTTGCAGAAAGCCTGCGTTCTCTTTGGTTCATTACTGAAAGTTAGTATCTTCACAGTATCAAATGTGGAAGGATCACTTTCTTCACTGGAGTCAAGGTCCTCAGTCATCATAAAGTGTGTTTGTTTTGATGACTCTCTGCTGTGAAGGTTGTGTTGAGCACTGTCTTGTTTCTTCTTGAAACATAATTTTATCCAGTGGCCCCTCTTTCTGCAGTAATGACATGTAGAGTCTTTAGCTGGACAGTGGTTTTGTATGTGGTTTAGGCCACAACATTTACACATAGCACCTCTGCTTGTGTTGTGTTTTTCTTGTTGCTTCGAACCGGTTGCTTTGTTTTGTTTGGGTTTGTAGCTTTTTACTGCATCCACCTGGGCTGTTACTGTACCTTGCTGAATTTGTTTAATGTTTAGTGCTTGTGCCTCGTGTTTCCTGCCTTCATCCAGAAGTTGTTGTAAAGTTAGTGTATCACTCTGGCTCAGTATCCATTTCTGGAACTCTGGCATTGGTGTGCTGAGAAGGATCTGTTCAATAATTCGCTCTTTTTCTTCTTCTTTGTTAAATTTGCATACACTTGTTTTCTCCTTGATGCGAGTGAAAAAATCATCTAGACTTTCACCAGGTTTCTGTCGCAGGTGGTGAAGTTCTAATCTTGCCGCTCTAAAGTTCGTGTGCTTTATTATCAGACGTTTTTCAAATTCGTCCAATATGGCTGCGGGGTCTGTCGCCGACTCCACAGGCATGGCGGTAGCAAAACTGTTGTAAATTTTCAAACCTTCATCGTCCAATGCTTCTAGGATATATGGAGTTAGGGTTTGTCCTTCCAGACCAGTGGTCTTGGAATATAGATCTATGCGTTGGCGCCATAACAAGAAAGCTTCACTCTTATCATCTTGACCGGCGAATCTCATTTGCGGTGCGTTGCGATATTGTTTCGCCGCCATGGCTGACCTCGATGACGAAAATTAGCCGAATAAACTGTACTCACGTGTTATCGTGTAGCTGTTTTGCGTCAGTCCGGTATCGACCGCTGCCACCATGTAATGTTATGATGTATGTATATAAGCATTACCTCGTCATCTACACAAGCACACACATGTTTCAGAAGGCACTCAGTAAAAGCATGTTCAGTTTGTAGCCATGTTTATTTACAGGATGTCGTACATGTCAAGATTCGCATTATATTACAATGTGTGGTTTCGTATTTATGTATTATATTACAAAAAATAGGGAAATCCTTTTACCCATTAACACAGGAGTTTCCCCGGCTTACTCCTATTTAAATTAAACCTCGCTGTAGGGATGATTTATTTCCCCACGCCGTATAATTCACTGATAACATAAGCTCACTGCATTCCTCACATTTAAGGCTCAGAAAAATTAACGTACACACCAAGGATTTCCCAATAAAATTACATTAGAAAATATACAGGAATAAATGGTGGTTTTACATAACATTCTACAAATCTGGGCACACGTGTAGCATTTACGTCGTTCTTCAAAAATGATAATGGATGGCACTATCGTTTATTTTAAAACTGAAAAGTTAATGTCCCCTGAAGAAATTAACTACGGACGAAATTCTAAAAGAACCACTAATAAATAAACGATAATAAAGTCCTACATACCTATTATCGCTGGTTTTTCCCACAGTGGAGAACGATAAATTACGTAGTCCTACGGCCAGGCAATTATTTCTTCAGAGACAATTGCCCGCAGTTTCCTCTCTCATTATATACAAGAGAAAACACCCACGCGAATTCCTCTCCCACGCCTATCCTAAGTTTTCACTCGGACCAATGGGAGCGCTAGGAAAAATCAATACTAGCAACCTTCGCAAATCCCGCGTGTAGAAAATTGCATCACATTACGTGATGGCCTCGTGCTACTGACGCGTCATACAGGAGTGCCCGAAAATATCGATTTTCGTAAACAATGGAATCTACGGGAATCGCGAAAAATTCAGAAGAGGGTAAAACTGATGCTAGAATAAAATAAACCTACCATCATAAAATGAACCCATTAAAATTACCTCCTCAAAAATACCGAACACGATATATTCACATGAGAAGAAACAAGGCAAACCCATATAATTACAAAAAAGAAGAGAAATGGTGAAACTCAAAACAGAATCGGGCCTGGTGAAAGTCAGAATTACAGTGTAGCATCACAAGGTGCACTGCCAGAAAATAAAAAAGTAATAGAAATTGTAAGATAAATAATAAGCAAGAAAACAAATGAAAAAATACATGAAAAGATATGAATAACAAAAATATAAGTAGTGCTAATGAAATACAAGAAAAAAATGAAAGTAAGGGGGACCATATATATGTGTGTGTCTGCCTATATATAAATATATGCGTGTATGTGTGTATATATATATGGATCAATGATGGTGTGAGGATAAGGGGTAGTCTGATGGGGTGCTCGTTTAGATGACAGCAGATAATTGGTGGATTTGGTGTAATCTCAGACACCCCCAGGCTTTCTCACCCCTTTTCACCTTGTCAACAATAGGGCAGTTATGAGAAACTATACTTTTTTTCCTTTTTCTTTCATTTTGTGTATGTGTGTTGTTGTTTGCATTTTTTTGCTTTTTATTTTTATTGTTTGTTAGTTTCTTGCAAAGGGGAGGTCAAAGACACATACATTCACACAATTTTGGTTTTGATTTACTCTATCTGGACTGAGTAGGGGGAGAGAAAGAAGATTCTATATTTAAATATTGGAAATTAGATTTTATTGTCTTGAATTTATTACACTAATATCCTAATTATAACCCATCAAGGGTTGAACGGGATACTTTGTTTAAAAAAAATTATTATAAGCTCTTACCTCCCTCATCAGTGATTCCTGAGCCAAATGCTGATATAATAAAATCAGCTTTCAGTTTAACAATCTGATCTTCATCCTCTGTCCAATGACCATTCTCATCTTGTTCTGTTCTTGCAAATTTCACATTTACTATTCTGCCATTTTGTAATATAACTTCTTTAGGTGACAAGAAAGGCAGAAACTCACATTTCTCAATTTTTGCAAGCTCCATCTGTGAAGTAATATGTAAGAACAAAAATATATTCACATTTACTAACAATTAAATGCATGGAGGCATATCTGGAGTCATCTTTATATGACCACCAGCTATGCACAATTGAACCTCTGTGAAGCTAATCACACCCTCATTTACTTTTTAAATCATCCACACACTTCCAAGGATTCCGTCTGTGGTGTATAACATGTTGAGAACCCAGCATTGCACACTAAGCTTGGAGAAGTCAGTTGAGCCCCAGACGTGATTATTTGGCATAGACCTGGTTGACTGCATGCATGAGAATCTCACTATGGACCCAGTGATAGGCAGGGGGAGCTGAGAAGTGGCTCTGTGCAGAACATAACAATTCCTTGGGAGAGCTCAAAACCAGACCACAGTATTTTAGCTCTGGATAGTTGGAGAGCCTCTTGGATGGTGGGGAATGCACATTATGCCATGCGCTTCTTACTCTTAGCTTGGGACCAGATGTGACGATCCTTTAAATGCAAGCCAAGCTAGTCTTCAACTTGGTATTGGCTGTAAAAGAACGAGAAGCTCAGCAGCCCTAGTTAAACAACAACAACAATAACTAACAAATTAAATGTAAGAATTCACATCAATATGAGGTTGTACAATTGATACAATGTTTTATAATAGCCTTTAAAAAAATGATGATTTGTGTTGATGATATACACATAACATAAAACAATCTGCTACAATAAGATTACTTCCCTTTAGATTAACCTTTTCATACACTGAAATTCAGACCTGGATGACCTGAGAGTAGTGCTCCACAAACTATGTCATCCCTTTAGATGAACCTTTTCAAAGACTTAAATTAAAACCTGGATGACCTAAGAGTAGTGCTCCATAAAGTATGTCATCCCTTTAGATGAACCTTTTCATACACTGAAATTCAGACCTGGATGACCTGAGAGTAGTGTTCCACAAACTATGTCAACTATTCAAATGAGTTGTGGTACAATGGATCCCATCTCACTGTAGCATCCCTGTAAATGAAGAAACTGACAGATTGGCAAGGGAAGGTGGAAAGTTACCTCAGCCTGATACAAACATAACTTTCAAAAATGCAAAGAGTTTTATCAGAAGCAGATTCAGGGGCAAATGGGATTACAGAGCATCCAAGCTGCACACAAAATGATGCATATTACCAGCTCAGCAGAAGTGAACAAGTGATAATTTTCAGACACTGCACAGGCCACAACAGATTGGGATACCATCTAAGCAACAAGCTGAAGATAGGAACTACTGATGAGTGTAAATGTGGCACTGATAAAATGACTGCTGAGCATCTGCTTCAAAGATGCCCAACATATGAGCAACAGAGAATGCACATATGGCCATCTCCAGTTCCATTCCTAGACAAACTCTTTGGAGATGCAAATAGCCTCAAGCTGACCACTGCTTTCTTTGAAAATATTAAAGTAGAAATGATGAAGAAGAAGAAAAATACAATGAAATTCAACCAAACAGCCAGTTCAAAAAGAAAACAAGAACAGTAAATCCTTGCCAGAGAAGTTTGCCTGTCTCAGACTGGCTTGCATTTAATGAATCCCTGTTTGAATGACTCTACAGGAAATAACTTTTCTTCATATCTAAGAGGCATCTCTAAACCTTGCCGTGACACAAGAAATATGCACAATATCATCTTTTTTTTAACAGCATTTAAAATAAGTGGGCAAAAGATATTCTCACACAAAATTTGAAGCACCACAATCACCTGGTATCTAAGATTTACTGGGCTTGTGCTCTGCCTGCATTGTCATTATTTTGCCACATTAACTTCTCATTCTTAATCATATTTTAACATTTTGTGTAACATCTAACCATCTTTTGAAAGAACTTACTTCCTCTGGGACAGCTCGAATGTTAGTGAACCCTTTTCGAAACACAACAAACACTTTCCTAGCCCCACACCTCAGTGCTGATGTGGCACAGTCGAAGGCTGTATCACCTGCACCAAGTACAATCACATTACCAAACAGATTTGGAAGCTGAGACTTGCAGCTACATATCCCTGCAAAGATAGTGCTGTGTAAGTTCCTTCTCAGAATGTAGGCAATATACGTAAAGCACATATGAATAATTGTTAAATATCAGTGTTTTCACCAGCAAAGTTGATCCTGGCATACATTCAGTGGTTGGATGCTGCAGTCATCATTCATACAGATAAACTTCATACATTATGTATTTTCACAAAATATTACATCTGATATCCTTTGAAAAATGAAGTGAAAAAAATAACAAACAAAAAATAAAGTGTGCACAAGAGTAAGATAAACAGTAATCTTCACGTATTTATATTTCTAGAACATTCTGTTGGGAAACATGTGTCACAAAGAAAGTAGGCATTAAATATTTTTGATAAACAAATATTAAAACTTCACATTTAAAAAATTCAGTTTTCACAAAAATAAAAGAAAAAAAAAAGTACATTTATGTATTCTCATTACAAAGAATTACATTTATCACAACTTACTCAAAGACCTTTCACATGATATCAGTACCCTAATTATTACCTATAATATTGAATTATTTCTTCCTCAGCGTTCTTAACTGATAAAACAGTTTTTCTCACTTTCTTTCTATCTCTGATGACCATTCTATGTTTCATTTTCTTTCAGACTGAATTCTACTCTGTTATCTAACGTTCTTCTACTTGGACTTTTATTCTCGTACTATTAATTTATTAAAAATTTTTTTGTCTATTTTCAAATGCTCAGTTTACTTCCACTTGAAATATATTGTCTATATCTGCAATATTGTTTCTTGTATAAACTTCACTGTCTTTTGTAGTTCATACAGAGGTCCGTATAGTTTTGCTTCCAGTGTTGTTTCTCTGGGCCAGTGGGTTTGCCTCAATATATCATATTCGGGGAAATCTTGAAGTACGTGCTCCGCAGTCTGGGGTGCCTGTCCACATGTACACATGGCTGAATTGCCAATCTTGAATTTTGTATACATGTGGCTGCGGAGGCGGTTGTGTCCTGTTCTGAGGCGCAGAATGACAATTTGTTCTGATCTGTTCATAGCTTGGTAGTCATCCTGTGTTGGTGTTGGTGGCTTTCTGATTGATTTGATCATCTTTTTCTTCTGATGGTACGTAACTGGTACATCCGGTTGCTCGTCTGCAGCACCTTCTTTAGCCAGCCCATCTGCTCTCTCGTTTCCTGGTATTCCACAATGAGACGGTATACACTGCATGGCGATCCTGCGCTGGTTGCACAGTTCAGAAAGTAGGGCTTGTATACTTGGCAATTTTCTGGACTGAAGTGCTTGGAGTGCTGATCTTGCATCTGTCAGGAATACTACAGGCTGTGGACCGAGATTGGTGTTCAGTAGTTTCTCAGTTGCCACCTTGATTGCCTGGACTTCTGCATCATTGTTGTTACAGAATTTCCCCGTTGGTACTCTGACCGTATCCCTAGTGTTGTTTGGGTATTCTATGTACACTCCTGCTCCTCCATTCTTTACTGCATTCTGTGCTGACCCATCCGTGTATACTCGAACTCAGAGGTCCTGTGGGTATTCATCATCCAGGAAACTGAGAATGACTGTCCTACGTTGCACGCTGTTCTGTTCATCCCTGTCGAATATTCCTTTCACTTTTGTCTGGATGTGTACTGGTAGTCAAGGCTCCTCTCTGCAAGGGGTTTGTTCTGGCACAGATGTTAGGGGGCTGTTAACTTCAGGCAGGTCTGAGGTTTGTCTACGAAATCGTTTGGCCTGGTGGATAAAGCTGCTTCTTTTCAGTCACCCCATTGCTAGGTTTTGGAATCTGTCCTTCATTGGATGGCTCGGCATACAGAGGAACTTTTCTGCCTGTGTTAGCACTTTCGTGTCTCTGCATTCTCTCAGTGCTTGTATCCTCCCCATCTCCACTATAGGCGTTGATTTCATTGCCCCCGTGATGACCCTAAGTGCCTGGTTTTGCACCTTATCTAGCTCTTGCAATGTGGTGTTTGATGCTGGACACCACACAGCTGACCCATATTCCAGGTGTGGTCGTATGCCCTGCTGGTAAACTTTACTAAGTATTTTCCCGCTGGCTCCCCATGTGGTTCCACTTAGTTTTCTCAGGATGGCTAACTTTTTCCTGGCCTTTGTTGCTGCCTTGTTGATGTGCTGTTTCCATGTCAGCCTATCATTGAATGTAACTCCAAGATAGGTGGGTTGTTTATCTTCTCTCAGGAGCTCTTCGTTTATCTTGATGACACCAGCTTTTTGTTTGGGAGAGAGGGTGAAGAGCGTAGTGCTGCACTTGTCTGTGTTGATGCTGACACACCATCTATTTGGCCATGAGGTTAAGGCATCTATAGCTCTTTGTAGCAGTTTGGTGGCCACTGTTGCATGCTCATCTGTGCACCATATTACCAGGTCATCAGCGTACATTGCCACTTTCATTCCATGTGGTAGTTCAGCAACCAGGTCGTTGATGTAGACTAGGAAAAGTGTGGGGGACAGAACCCCTCCCTGAGGGACGCCATGACGCAGTAGAATTTTTTTATTCTTGAGGCCATCTAGTTGTACTCGGGCTCTTCTGATATGCAAGTATGCTTTCACCCATTTGTACATCTTACCATTCACTCTACAATTTCTCAGTTTCTTCAGAAGCCCTTCTTTCCAAACCTTGTCAAATGCTTTCCTTAGATCTATCCATGCTGCTAGTACCAGTTTCTTGTCTTGGAACGCATCCTCAATCTCTTGGGAAAGGTAAGTTGCCTGATCTTTGGTAGAATAACACTGCCTAAAGCACGCCTGCTGTGGTAGAGGAAGAAATTCACTTTCAAGGTACCACTGTAGTCTGAGGTTGACGATACGTTCCATTGTTTTGCAGAGGCAGCTTGTAAGGCTGATTGGTCTGTAGCTGGAGGCAGTGGAACTGTCTTTTCCTGGTTTTAGGAGTGGTATCATGATTGCTTTCCTCCAGGTCTGTGGAACTCTGCCTGAGTTCCAACAGATATTGAAGATCTGCAGCAGCTTTGTTTTTGCTGCGGTTCCTAAGTTCTTAATCATTTCATTGGACACTCCATCAACTCCTGGCGACTTTCTCATTTTCAATTTGGATATTGCAAGCTCCAGTTCTCTGAATGTGATTGGTGCCTCCATAACTTCAGGTATGGTTCCATCTCGTCCTGCGTATTGTTGTTTCTCTTTGTACAGAGCAATCTTTGAGTTTCTCCCTGTACCTTCATCGTTAAGTTGTTTTACCAGCTTCCACAGTTTCCTTGTATCTCTTTCGAAGTTCAAGGACTCTGTTTTCTCCTTCCAGCTTCTTCGCCTGGCCTGCAACTTGGCCCTTTGAAATTTGGCCTTAGCTTGCTGGTAGTTATTGTGGTGTTCTTGGCATGGACTGGTCTCTGCCTGCTTTCGAGATGTTTCCACATCGTTGTGCAGCTGCTCTAGTTCACTATTCCAATATGGTTTATAGTGCTTACGAGCCCCTCTAGGTATTGTTTCATGAGCAGCCTGTAATATGCATCTGCTGAATTCATCGACTAGCTTATTGATGTCTTTGTCTACAGTCAGATCTCTAGCCAGTATACTGGTACGATGCTGGTACATTGTCCAGTCTGCTTTCTTGTAGTTCCACCTAGAGAGAGTGCTGCTCTCCTTGACAAGTTCATTTTCCACAATTAGGAAGACTGGCCGGTGGTCGCTGCCTCCAAGTTGTTTCCCTACAACGCGTGTGGTGTTCCACTCCAGGCTGGGTGAGTGGAATGCCAGGTCTGGTGTAGAGGTGGTGTGCCATGATCTTGAGGAGAAGGTTGGTGGGTCGATTGACTGGTTAATCAGGATAAGCCCATTGTCATCCTGCCAGTTTTCAAGCTCCTCACCTCTCCTGTCCATGTGATCATAGCCCCAGCTCTGTGAGTGGCTGTTGAAGTCTCCGCATACAATCAGTCTTTCTTTTGCTGGGATTGTATCTAGTGCCAGTGGGCGGTCGCTCGGACAGTAGTAGTTGAGCAGGTGGAATTCTGAACTTTCTGTCCTGAGATGAAGCATCTGGTATTCTGCCCCCTCCATATATGCTTCAAGCTGACATGCACTGATGTTATTCCTCACGAGTGTCAGTATTCCACCCTTTTGCCTGTCTATTTGGTCAGATCGGTAGCACTGGTAGCCTCTGATTTTGAAGGCTATGTCCTTGTTGAGGTGGGTTTCTTGCAAGCAACATACATTTACTTGCTCTTCATTCAAGATATTTTCGAGCTCTAATTTTTTGCTGTAGCCGTCTTTTTTACTATTGACGCCTTCAGCATTCCAGTGCATTATTTTAAATGGTCTTTTCTTTGCCAGTAGCTCTATTCTCATGCCTCCTGGCTCCACGGGGCAACTGAGAAGGACCCCCAGTAGTAGGGGTTGGGCCCTTCTGAGGCAGAGGGCCCGGCACTGCGCCTGCCTGGGTGTCCGTCACAGGGCGAGTGCCATAACGTTTTGCAGATATAGGCATACTTCCATAGCGCGTGTGCGTGGCATCCTGATTGCTGTGGTGCGCCTCTTTGCTGGTTGCCTCCATCTTCAACACCTTGACTTGCTAGGGCAGACTGTGGTCTTGCTTGAGTGTAGGAGGTTTTTCAGCTGCTGATGGCTGTACTTGAGCCCCATCTCCACGTCAAGGAGCTGGCCTCGATGGGGTCCCCTAGTGATAAAACATACTGAGAATCCAGCACTGCACACTATGCTTGGTGGAATCACTTGAACCCTAGACTTAACTCTGGCTTTTACCTGGTTAGCTGCATGCAGGAAGATCTCAGAATGAATAGATAACAGATGCCAAGGGAGCTAGAAGGTGGCTCTGTACATGACATGACGATTCTTTGGGAAAGCCCAGAGCCACAGCACAGCATTTTAGCCCTCCTTATTTGAAGAGCCCTCATGAATTATGGGGAATGTACATATACAGTATGCCATTGAAGTGAGGATCTTTTAAATGCATGCCATGCCATGACAGAATACTCTTGAAACAGACTCCAACTCAACTAATTTCATAATGGCAGAAAAGCCACACAGGAAAAGCCTAGATCTACAATGTAGCTAATGCCAAAGATTCTTCAACCTGGAATTGGCTGTGAAAGAGTTGACAAGTTCAACAGCTCCAGTTAAACAACATCAAGAATATAAGCCCTAAAGTTAGTAATTTTAGTCTTAGAGAATGCTCTTTGTCGTTCAGTTCTCTTTCATATTGGAATTTAACACATTAAAATTTTTGGACAATTAAATTGCTAACTGATAAAACTGTATCAATCCGACAGAGAAAAATGATGTCTATCAAAGAAGTATGTCACAAACATTCCACACTGTTACAAAAATACAACACTATCATAATTTTGTTCAAAGGGCATTAAAGACAGTCAACAAAACTAAAAACAAAAGGCATCAAAGAAACCCAGCACATGAGCATACACAGAATAAATCTATTTTTGTAACATGTGATAAAATCCTCTGCACTAATATTACAATAGAAGAGCAATATTTTGTTATGAATCATAACATATGACCCAGATACCTGCTTTGCTAGCCTCTGCTACCCTGGGCAGAAAGTTTTTTGAGGTAAAGAAACCCTGATCTTGATTTAAATCTTTGAAAATGTCAATTTTCTTGGGGTCAGGGAGCCCTATGGGAAGAAAAAATATATTAAATTAATGACCATTTAAAAAACATTTTAAATTAAATTCAATAAATCCTTTATCAAACTCTCAGCACACTTTGTGAAGCAGATTGTTATTAAATCAATCACAGCCTCAAGTGTATGAGTAGAAAAAGTGGCTTAAAGAAGGGCACAAATTAACAGATGATGCCCCATGTCCTGGCAGAACTTATCTGTAGCTAGTAAAGAAATGTGTTCACCACACGCAATTCCAGCATGAACTAGTCACCCTTGATAAAAGAGTATCTAGCAAAAACTGAGGTTCTTGGTATTCTCCAACTTCATTAATCCCCTAGTCTTGAACCTGAAATAATGTTTTCAAAGCTGAAAGAATTACTGAAGGGTTGTCGACTTCATTCAACAAAATAAGTGGAGAACAAGAAGGTCATAAAGAATGGATTGACGAGTGCTTTGATAAGAGGTGTGGACACTGGTGTGTGTGATTGCAAACAATGAATACTCTGAAAGCAGTGTTGTGTAAACGCTTGACTTGTAAATATAGTAAAACTTATTTTAAACATTCAGTTTCTGTTTTTAATGTTCTCGTGATAACTTTGCTAACAGAAAGGGACTACAATAAGAAGGAAACAATGCTTACCAATGCCAATGAAAACAGCTTTGTAACCCTGCTGTCTCAGGGAAGTAATGGTGATATCATTTTTATGTAAAGCTCTATCTGTCACAACCTCAGTAGGGAAAAAGATATACAAAACAATGATAATGCTTACTAATGCAGTATTTAATCAGCACAGGTAATCTTATGAAAATCATATTTTACAGTATTTATTTTATATCATTTTACCTTTGACTATATTCAAGTTGGAGATGCACACATTGAAGGACTTTGACACTCAGATCATTTGCAAATGATACTATTGTTCCTCACAGTTCTTTTAGTGTCCCCTCTCCCAATTTATGTTATTTTAATTGTTATTGATAATGAAGAAAACAGGTGTTTGACTAAAATGTCCATCTGCTGTCTATTGTAAAGAATATGCAAAAACAGACCTACATACAATTTTTTCCCAATAACTTTTCCACTGTTTTTTATTTTTATTTTATTTTTTAACACAAAAATATCCTGTTCAACCTCTGATAGTTTATAATTAAGATATCTAATATTGTTAAGTCAAGATAATAATTCTGATTTCTGACATCATTTCATCCTTCCAGTCAGTCCCAGCAGTAAATCAAAAGTGTCAAATTGTATGAATTTGCGTGTGTTTCCTCCCTGTCTGAAAATTGCAGTCTCTCACACCTGTCATGTTGTTAACAATGGGGAGAAGTGTGGGAAAGCCTGTGGTGTCTCGGGTGACAACCAATTCTGTCATCATCAGTATATAAACCAATAAACGGTATTGAATCAGTTCTACAAATAACTGTTCACATGAAACAAGGGACGTTTTGGGTTTAACCCTTCATCAGCCAAAAACAGGTGACAAAGACAAGAATTACATATAGATACTACAAAAACATACGATGATGAGAAACATACACGAAATGAGCGATACAAGCAGATGGAAAAAGTAAACACCCACAGTGATGAGCGAAAAAAGAACAATAATAATACAAGAAAATCGTAAAACCTAAAAGAAATACCAAAACAAGAAAGTAAATAATCAACAAAACGAAAAAAAGAATGAACAAAACTTCGGAACAAGTAAAAGTTCACTTAGCTAGACCCGTAGATGCTTGGAAAAGAAGACCATAGTATTCTGACCAAAAAATCTCTAAGGATGTGACTATAAGATAGCGACAAATTAAAAAGATACAAAAGGATACGAAACGAACCAAAACAAAAACATAAGAAGATAGATCGAAAAAACAACAAAAAAAGAAGAATGAAAAAGAGAGAAAAGCTACCAGAATTTATGCAAAATGATGTTGCACATTAAGGCCATCAGGAGCTAAAACGCCCATTTGAAAAATAAGATGATTCTCCAACAAAAAGCGAGTCCGATCATCACCGACACATGAAAGAAGGGCAGTGACATGAATATCGGAATTACCTGAATGGTCAGGCCTATTGAAATGAAGGGCCACCGGTAAATGTTTGTCATGATAGATGTCATTCAAGTGCTCACGAAACCTGTCTGCCAAACGCCTGCCAGTTTCACCAATATAGGTCATGCCACACCTCTTGCAGATGATAGCATAAATCAGGTTTCTGGATTCGCACCTGAAAGACTCTCTAATGATAAATTTTCCTTTTGGAAAAGTGACTGTCTGAGTTTGGAGTACAAACGGACAGCTCTTACATATATGGCATTGGCATGGTTTAGTACCAAAGTATGAAGGGCTAGTATGTTGCAAGCGACTGTGTACAAGAATATCCCTAAAATTCCTATTCCTACGATATGCCACCAAAGGTGTATCACGAAACAACTCTCTGGTATCAGGATCAGAGTGGAGAATAGGCAGATGTCGAAACAGAATTCTCTTCACTGCCAGACAGTGAGGATGGAAAGTTAGAACCAGTTTGAGTCTGTCAGATTGGACAGATGGTTTAGTAGTGAGTGCCATCTGATGAGTGATGCGTGTGATACGATTAAGAGCATCAGATAAAACATGTTCTGGATAAAGACGTCGGCGAAAGAACTCGAGCATCTCTTGAGCTGGCTGATGGAAATCATCGTCATCGTGAAATAACCGACGCAAGCGAAGAAGTTGAGAAAAGGGAATGGAATTTTTACAACTAAGAGGATGCTATGAAGTATAAAGAAGGAAACCATGAGCATCAGTAGCCTTATAATAGACAGACGTTTGAAGACCAGTAGAGCTAATAGTCACAGTGATGTCAAGGAAGTTCAGTGAAGTCGTAGAAATTTCAGAAGTGAATTTGATGGCAGGATTGAAATTACCAACATAGTCAATAAATCGATGGAGGTCTACCTCAGACATGTCTGTAATGCCAATACCATCATCAATATAGCGGCGGTAAAACTCGGGTATTGGTCCATAGTAACTTTGAAAGACCAAATATTCAAAGTGGCCCATAAACAGGCAAGCGTAACTAGGGCCCATCTTAGTACCCATAGCGACGCCACTAATTTGGTTGAAGAATTGGCCATTAAACTCAAAAGAGAATAAGAACCAACTCAGCAAGGCGAAGAAGCGAACCTGTACTTACAGTAAGATCAGTACGCTGGTCGAGAAAAAATTGGAGTGCCTTGAGACCATCAGCATGTGGAATAGAAGTATAAAGGGAACAAACATCCAGGAGGAAAAGATGGTAAGAATGATCAGGCGTGAATCTGATCAAATCAAAGGTAGGGATAGCATGAGTAGTGTCTTTCAAATAAGAAGGCAGATTGGCGACTAAAGGCTGGAAAATACTATCAATGAATTCGGAAATACGTTCAGTGGGACAAGAACAGGCTGAAACAAAAGGCCTACCAGAGTTAGCAATTTTATGCACCTTAGGAAGCATGTAAAAGGAAGGCTTACCAAGACTACTATAAAAAATATGGAGAGATAAAGCTCCAGAAGGAAGAAGATCATCATGGACAAGGCCACAATAGTCTCATAAACAGTAAGATTATTCCGGACTGTAGCATCACCAGAACAAGGTGAGTAAAAGGTGGTGTTACCTAGCTATGTAACTCCTTCAAGAATGTATAAGTCCTTACGCCAAACAACCACAGCACCACCTTTGTCTGCCGGCTTGATAACAATATCATCACGGTTTCTAAGGCGTGACAATGCCTGCCATTCAGAAGACGTGAGGTTAGATCGACAGAGACGGTGTAGAGTGAGCTGGTCAATGTCATGTAAAGTATTGGCAATATATAAATCCAGAGCACAAGAAGCTCCTGGAGCTGGAGTCCAGTCTTGTTTAGGTTTGCCGAAACGATGAAAGATATCATCAGTACCGGAAACCCTGGTAGAATCATTACCCTTACGATGGTAATATTTGAGACGCATGTGGCGATGGGAGCTGTGAACATCTTGAAGCAGAGAATATTTGTCAAAATTAGAATGAAGAGGAACAAACTTGACCTTTGTTCAGGACAGACAATTCATCAGGAGACAGATACAAATCTGGAGGAATGCAAATAACTTTAGCATGGGTAGAAGACTGAATAGAGGACCCTGAAAGAGGTTCGGACAGAGGCGGCGCAATTTCTCTTTTTTATGCGTGCACAAACGAGTATAGAGCTCCCTATTCGTGTCATGAATAATAATGCGTATAAGAGGGAACGCTGCCGGGCACGAAGAAGTAAGTAGACGTAGTTGTTGTGTAAATCAATATGATTAATTAATTTCTGTACTTTGGCTACTGGTATAAGGTTATTCATTGGCAAAGATGCACTTCATTTTACCTTTACACCAAGATCTTTCATCTGATCAATTTCAAAGTCAACAACGCTGAATGGTAGGCGATACTGGGGAATCTCTGAAGAACTGTGAAAAACAGCCTGGCATTAATAACAAAGTAGAAAAATAGGTGAGTGAATTTTATTAACCAAGAATAAAGTTATGGTTTGTTCTCAAGAGCTAGATTTAATAAAATCTTACAAAGGAATAGGTCCAAAACATAAACATTACACAATTTCATGTATCTTACATTCATTCCATGGACAGGTCTTGATTATCATCATCATCTTCTTCCTTTTTACTCCTTATTGAGCATGGAACCACCAATGCTGCTCGTTCTTTTCCATGAAGCCTACATCAAACATTCACATACTTTTGCAGCAGTGGTTTCTGTAGCCATCTATTTTACATGATAGGTTGCCAGCCCTATGCATAACACCACATTACACACCTTGTACGACATGCCTGAGGTTGCAGTTATCCTTTTCTTTCAACATCTCATCAGTTTTTAATAATAATTTCATAAAAAAACAGTTGAAGTAATGAAAGAAAGTGATAAGTTTACATGTGATAACAATAAAAACAGACGAAAATTGTAACAATGATCTATCTATACCTGAGACCACCTGTGTACGATTTCTTTTCAAACACAGTGACATCAGTGTAGCCAAGTCTAGCAAGAAATGTAGCACAACTGATGCTGGCAGGACCACAGCCAACAAGTGCTACTTTAGCTCTGTAGCTCTCAGGTAGCTTATCAAGTGGTATGAGGTTCGGATCTCGTACCTGAGGAACTCGCATCTCTTTGAAAACCTGAAAATATTTGTATGAAATAATAAAAAGCAATAACAGAAAAAGACTCAATAACACGTAGAGGGCAAAAATAAGAAGGACAAGGATGACAAGGAGAAAAAACCCTAGAGTAGATATCTCATGACAAGATGATTTGGAAAGAGCTTGTTATAAAACTTTGCTCCACAGGGAACGCAAAATGAAGCAACAGAATAAAAGCTTATTTTAATAAGACATTATGACTGGATTATTAAATAAAGTTCACAAAATCTTGTGCCTACCTCAGTAGCAAACTGCTGCAACCCACCAATGTTGATAGGACCTTCCTCTGTGGCAGCCAAGTTACACCCACCCACACAGAGGTCAGAGGTTGGACAAACCATACCACATGTAAGGCCAAGAGGGTTGTCAGAGAAGATTGCTTTAGCTGCTCCATAGTAGTTCTATGTTCAGAAAGACAAGAATTTATTTTCATTTTGATGAAAAAATATGCCATTTAACCTCTGCTTTGGGTTATAATTATGATGTATAGTGTAGCTAATTCAAGATAATAATTTAGTTTTCTTGATATCTAAATATAGCATTATTTTGTCCCTCCAATAAATCCTAAAAGAGAAAAACAAAAGTGTCATATTGTTTGAATGTACATGTGTGTGTCCTTCCCTCTCCCAAAACAGCAGTCTCTCACACCTGTGATGTTGTTAACTTGTAACAGGGTGGTAAAGTCTGGGGTTTCTGGGAGGACACCCAATTCACTATTCATCTGTCATCATCAATATGCATTACGAGAACCTCACCACACCTTCCATTTCCCGCCGTGCCAGAGACAAGAAGATTAATGAACAGGCAAAGAATTATGGCATTATATGGTGGTAGAAAAACGTCAGCATAATGGTAGTCAGATATTAAAGCAATATGACAGACGGCAAGGTAGAATTTGTGACTGAGGGGCAAAAGGCGGCGTATATTATAAGGGGTGTCAGGCACAGAATTTTCGTGGCTAGCGCGCAGTGGCTAGACTCGTCGGCGTCGCGCAGGTGTGTGTCCTTAGTTGTGATGTGCGATGGAATGAACGGAATAATTTGTCTTCTCTTTGTTACTTTCACAAATTGCCTCCACGGCTGGCGGAGTTGTGGATTTTAAAGTTGCTACCATAAGTGAAATGGGTTCATTTCCGATACAAGACAACAGGAGGCTGAGACGCTTGGGAGTCATGACCCAAGTGGGCCTGCCCCTCTTAGAGTGTAAAGGAGTATATCGGGCCAAAGCACTTGTCGGACGTGGGGACTTCTGATGATCAGATTGCTTCCTGTTGTATCGCTCTGTAAAGAGTTTCCTATCATTGTATGGGAGTAGGGATTTTTGCATGAAACTACTGTGTCTAATTGCTATGAAGAAAGGATATCATTTAGCTAAGAGAATCAGGCTCTCCACCATCACATAAAGCAGGGAACTTCATACATGACTTGCAATATAACCCAAACAAACAGAGAACTGGTCATTCTTCTTAGTGCATTGACTAGTCTTATGCTGGCCTTTGGCCTTGAACAGAGCAAGTGTTCAAATCAAATCAAACCTGCCATCAGACCTTAGAGTCTTCAATGAGAAGATTTTTTAAGAGTGAATACAAGAGGTTTGGCAGTACTATATACAGCTGTAAGTGTGCAGGATTTGAAATCTGATCATCAGAACAAGGACAGCCTTGTGATGCTATCAACAGATTTCCTCAATGTATGTCCTATCCACTGCCAGCGCCTGTTGTCTTATCTCTCATTCCACTGGTACTTGTCTTGTTCTTGTCATCAGTTCCACATTGGTGGTCTTTTCATACCTTTTCAATCCTTTTATACTACGCAAGCACCAACTCATCAAAGTTAGTAACTTCTAGGTTGTTATTTGTGTTGTTCTCTGTGATTTGAACCCACACAATAGGATTGATTTGACATGTGAGTTCAAGATTCTTATTTCTGTGTTAGACTTGATTTCTTTTGATCTCCATACGTATCCCAATGTGATGAAAGCTCCTTTTGCCTTTTGTATTCTCATTTAGATATCAACGTCTGTCCCTCAAATTATGTATATATTGCTGCAAAGACATATGTATAATTTTAAACCATGTAGCTGTGTTCAAGTAAAATCTTATTATCATTACCTGAATTTATTCTCATTTTCTTTGCCTCTTTGCAAAATATTTTCAGACCCCCTAGCTGTGAAGTCTCATAAAATATTTTCATTTAGTCTTGCATCTGGTTATGGTTATTGGACAGTTATGCTGTCAGCAAAATCTAGATTGTTAAGCTGTTTAGTCAGGGTCCCATTTGAATCCCATTTCAGTTGACTGATACTGATGTTTTTATAACCCAGTAAAGAGTTCAATTCTAAACTTTAGTCAATTATTATTCACAATTTGGCTATTTGATCTGCATCAGGTCTGTTTTGTCAAAAACATGCTTGTTCATCTCTCATTTGTCTATTTATGGACTCATTTAATCTCTCAAGGATAATCCTGTCTAATATTTTCAAGCCCTCTAAATCTCCCTTCTTACACAATTTGACCAGATATCTTTCCTTCAAAACTGCTGGTGTTTCTTCTCTCTTCCAGACTATACCAAGTAATTTGTAAAATATCTCTAAACAGGTGTCCAAATATGCTTTGATGGCCTCCGCTGGAATGATATCTGATACATCAGCTTCTCCTGCATTTACAAGCTTTATGGTGTTTTAAAATTTCTTCTTTATTTTGTCTTTTTACAGTTAACTACAGGTAGACGAGTCTACTAATATTGCTCTATTGGTGTAAAATTTTACACTAGGTAAAGAATGAGAATGACGTGAAATGAAATATCTGAGAAAAGCAGCTAATGTCGGGGAAGATGTGAAATGAAATATCTGAGAAAAGCAGCTAATGTCGGGGAAGATGGGAAATTAAATATCTGAGAAAAGCAGCTAATGCCGGGGAAGAAGGGAAATGAAATATCTGAGAAAAGCAGCTAATGTCGGGGAAGATGGGAAATGAAATATCTGAGAAAAGCAGCTAATGTCGGGGAAGATGGGAAATGAAATATCTGAGAAAAGCAGCTAATGTCGGGGAAGATGGGAAATGAAATATCTGAGAAAAGCAGCTAATGTCGGGGAAGATGGGAAATGAAATATCTGAGAAAAGCAGCTAATGCCGGGGAAGATGGGAAATGAAATATCTGAGAAAAGCAGCTAATGTCGGGGAAGATGGGAAATGAAATATCTGAAAAAAGCAGCTAATGTCGGGGAAGATGGGAAATGAAATATCTGAGAAAAGCAGCTAATGCCAGGGAAGATGGGAAATGAAATATCTGAGAAAAGCAGCTAATGCCGGGGAAGATGGGAAATGAAATATCTGAGAAAAGCAGCTAATGCATGGGAAGATGGGAAATGAAATATCTGAGAAAAGCAGCTAATGCAGGGGAAGATGGGAAATGAAATATGTGAGAAAAGCAGCTAATGCAGGAGAAGATGGGAAATGAAATATCCGAGAAAAGCAGCTAATGCAAGGGAAGATGGGAAATGAAATATCCAAGAAAAGCAACCAAAAAATGTGAAGAGACCTAGTGAGAAATGAACAGATCAGTAACATCGTAGGAACAGCACCCATGGAAGAATATACTGTGAAACAAAGAATGGGTTAATTCAGACGCCTAGTGAAGATGAATACTTCCATATATCCACAACGGAGACGACAAAAGGCACATAGGATACGATTATAAAAACCAATATTGGAGGCCGACCTCTGTGTGACTTGAGTTTGGATGTTGATCTGATAGGTGGAAGAATCAGAACTTCAAGGGGAAGAGAAGACTGGAGAGTAAGAGATATGGGATGGAAATTATAAAACACAAATGAATGATAAGAAACATGTTCAAGCCTCACTGTATGCAGGATCAGAAACCAATATTAATTCCATTTGCGATGCTTATGGCAAAAAATTAGACACAAGAAGAAACAAGATTAAGATTAATTTCTGATTTTCCTGCTTCGAGTTGCATAACTATTTTCATTAAGAATTTTCTATAAAGAGCACAAAACAAATGTCTATGTTAGAGAGAAGATACACCTATGCAGGCCACCAAGAACCACTTTTGTCAATAGTGAAACGTCGAAAGCTTGCCTGGTTTGGCAGATGTAATCGTCATGATCCCTTTCGCAAAAACGATGAACAGTCGAAGGTGGAGTTATGAAAAAGACTGCATCAAAGTACAGACACGGTTTTCCACACAGTAGGTCTTTGAGAATAGACAAAGAAAGAATGCTGATGACTGTCACCCCAAGACAAAATGGGTTGATTGACCAGCAAAACATGGCTGGGGTGAGGTATACATACACCTTTGAACCCTGGCATACAGTGAAACCATCAATGTTATTCAGACGCCTAGTGAAAGATGAATACTTCTAACAACAACGGCAAAATGTAGGAATAAATCAGAATAAGACTGACTAGGGGTTTCCAGAGAGACATGTATGCAATCAGAAAATAATTATTCCATCTGCATGCTTAAGAAGAAACAAGTAAGATTAATTTATCGACATAATATAATCACAGTTAGTACATGCCCTTTAGATGAGGTACTTAAAAGGCACAAGGAACAACCAATCTATTTCAACAACATACCAGTGCGCAAATAATAGTAACATCACTTCTGGCACTGTGACAATCTCCTGGATCAGAAACAACCTTGATCCTTACAGCAACAAAAACTACACAACAGACACAAGCTCTTTCCACACAAGAACAACAATGGGACATGTTCGACCCCTTCCATAACTTCTGTCAACCCCCCTTACACAAACTTCATCCCCGTTAACCTTCCACACGCCAGGCATACTCTAGCCAATAATAACTTCTTCTTTAGTCACATGACATAACAATCATAGCTCACCCGCTAGTGCAAACATCACATGCAGCTCACAAACATTTAACTCGTCTTACATTGCATTCATGTTTGCCACAACACGCACCAACAAATCTCGCTCCCCTAGGAGCATACAACCATAACATCTTGAAATCACATCTTGACAAGGAACATTGCCCTCTCAGGCATATCATAATAAGTGACTAATATGAGGTTGTACATGAGACTGTTTACAGGGATGGGAACCTCATCTTTTTTTTTTTTAAATTACTACTGAAACCAGTGCTGTAAGAATTTGTGCTTTTGGTGTATGATTCCTCAAAGAGGACATCTGTGGTGGTGGCTCCATGCTCCACAAGAAGAGAAGAAGTAGAAGATGATGATGCTGCTGATGATATGAGAAACGCTGCTCAGCTTTAGTTGATCTGAATATAACTGTATTGGAAACTGCACTAAATTATGACCTTAACCTGTGGTTATTACATTATCATGAGCTGTAACCTCTTGTTTAAGGCAGTTGCTTACTGTGATGGGGCCACAATAACCCAAAGTCTCCTTGAAGTTCCTATTTGTGTGTTTAGAAACTGATGAGTGGCTGCAAGGTCACCTAGAGAGGTTACAAGTAGCTCACCAAGAAGCTGCAGAGAGAATGCAGAAAATGGCTGCTGATAGGAGGGAGAGAAGTAATCAGCTTCCAGGACCCACACCATTACGAGTGGGCGAAAGAGTGTGGAAAAGAGTTCACTACACTGACAGGGCCAAAATACAAGACGTATGGTCCAATGAAGAATTTATTGCATCAGCAGTTCCAGATGCTAGTGGCGGTCCTTATGTGATAAGACCAGCAGACAATGAAGATCTGAAGATGAGGGTTGCGGTGCATGAGTTACAGAGAAGTGAAGAGAGAGATGCAGAGCATGGGCAAGGAGATCCATCATTGGGTCTTCCTACAGCAACTGCCAGCCCGACAACATGTGACAAGGAACATGACGACCATGAGGGTCCCCAGCCGGGCTGGTACCTCCTACAGAATCTGAGCCCAAAGCCTCGCAACTCAAAAAGAATCAGGTGCAGGGCTAACGGCAGAGAGTAGGTTGTGGGGACCACAACATCTTCAGGAGGGAGATATGTGATGGGGCCACAATAACCCAGTCTCCCTGAAGTTTATATTTGTGTGTTTAGAAACTGAAGTTAATAGTGCAGCACGAGCCTGCTGCTTTGCGAGTGTTTGAGCGTAAATCACTACACCAGCATGCCATCCTTGCGTGATATGGTTATTTGACGTATAAAATACAGGCTCGCCACAGGCCGAAGGCAGTTTGCTAACTATAGGAGCAAGACGCAGATGGGGACGTGATTAGACATGCCGGTAGAAGAGCTGAACAGAGACATGAGAACACATTAGCAATTGAGCACTGGCTGGGTGTTTGTTTGCTTATTTGTTTAATGTTTGTTCGTTAGTTTGCTTTGTGGGTTTTTGTCACTGAAAGGGTTGTATGAATAAATATTGCCCCTGCCTTAGAATCAAGAGTTTTATTGTTGTACGGGTCTGGTGCGAGTGCGTAAGAAAGTGATCACACATCACAACATCATCATTCCTTGCCCATGCTATCACATTATTTTAATCTCATTTTTGTTTTTTATTGTTCTGTTTTTAAATAATATTTTATGTTCTTCTCAAGAGATCTTACCTTTTTATTTTTTATAATTTTATAAAATAATTGTGCTATCTGGTGATAAATATTTTTTGTTCTTTTAATTTCTCTTCTCAAGTGGCTCATTTGTCATACTTTATTTATGAGATTTATTCATCCAACATTCAAGTCCTTTTGTGACTAATAGCATTTCATTCATTATAACAATAATTGAACTTTGATCTGTATTGTGAAAAAGAAATAGAAACCTCAGCATATTACTTGACTGCATTTGCTTTTTAAATAATATTTAATATTAAAATACATTCATTCATTACCCTTTAGCTTCTCAAGGAGCATGGGCCTTCAACATACATATGCTACATACTTTTGTCATATGCCATCATCTCAAGGTCTTTCAGTCTCTCCCTCATCATTTTTATTTCGGTCTTTAAAAGACATAATGGCATGTGTTTCAGTTTTGGATATGAACAAGAACAAACTATAGTGCATAGCTGTCTCACAACCTGCTTCTGTCCAACATAAAATAGTATCATCTGGCCTTTTACCTCTGTATTAGTTACAATTTCCTACAGCACCCGTAACCTGCAAAATAATTAGGTCAATTCACATAGAATACAAAAAAATGTAACAAGACAAATGCATTGTCTACGTGACACTGTAGCCATAATACGTGACTATCTATTTCTTTAGACTCAAGTTTGAACTATGATTTCACTACTGAAATCCTGTTATGTGTCGGGGCGACAATAAATAGGCCAAAGGTTACCAGCTTGCACTGATAAAATTCACTGCACTAATACTGTATACAGATTCGTAATTTCACTGCACTAATACTTCTTCTTCTTTGTTCGCCCTGAAAAGGACGGTGGTTGCGTTGTGTCTGTTTATGCCTAAGCTGTGATATCTGCACCTTTCGGTCGACACATCCGACTTCAGCACGGCATTTTTTAGGGACCGGGTTTGCCTTCCCATTGCGATCCGCACTCGCTCAGCCAGACTGCACTGCTGCAGACTGTTTCCAGGACCACCACGTGGAGGTGAGGTGTGGTCTTGACCAGCTCTGGTTCGCTGGTCCTGATACAAGCAGTACAGCTATGGGTCACTGACTACTGCACTAATACAAAACTGTTCTGTGTAGCTCCCAGGAGATCTCTCAAGAGACAAAGAAAGAACATGACTACTGCACCCTCAGGTATTTTTACAAGGTGACTAATATGGGACTGGCAACCTCATCATGTCAAACTAATTGTTACAGAAACCATTGCTACAAGAGAAGGTGAATGCTAGGTACAGGCTTCCTGCAAGGGGACCAGCTGTAGTGGTGGCTTCATGCTCTATGGAGTATAACCAGACATGGCACTGACTGGAACCCACAAGGGAAGAGATGAGTGGGCTGGCCAAAGAAAACCGGAAGTTTGGTACAAGATGAAAAAAAGGTAACAGGGGTCATGTCGGCAGAACTGAAGATAACAGCCAAAAACAGAAACTGGTTGTGAGCAAGCCCTATGCTCCTTAAGGAGCAAAAAGGGATGATAATGATGAAAATACAGATAAATATCAACATTAGGACCTTACCTTGTTGGCTATACAACTAATGAAGTGCTTGATATCCAGCTGTGTTGGACAACTCTTCTGACATGGTGCATCCGCACATTTGAGGCAGCGAGCAGCTTCTCTGAGTGCACCTCGCTCACTCAGAGTGGTGTGTTTGATGTCATCAAAATTTTTAAACAGGGGCTCACACGCCTGGTATAAAGAAGCTAATAGCTGTATATTATTTTTATCATTAATAATTTATCTCAGCATCATGGCCATCATCATTATGAAAAGAACACTGTTACAATCATTGCCATCATCATCATTATGTCATCATTTGTAAATAGCATGAAGCTTCTTCTTCAGTTGAGGTATGTGATCATGTCTTCCTTCCTATCTTAGTGTTCTTTATCAATTATGTTATTAATTTTTTATTTTTATTTTAATGCCATGACGTTAAACTGTCCAGTATATTTTCTCTTTGTCATCATCTAGCTTGTTTTCCATCAGTTTTTCTTGCTGTCACAATGCATTTCAACTTTTCTTCTCTCTTTTAATTTTCTTTGGGGTATTTCAGAACATCCTCATTAATCTTTTAGCTTCAAATTCTTCTTGACCTCGAATACCCCGAATCGGTCGTTTTAGGGTTGATAGTTGTCCACCACAACTACCTCACCTTGTACTCAATGACAGCCACCTGTTTTGGTTCATGACTGCTTACTTCGTGCAGCTAACCTCTATATCTTGATACCCTTTAGCCATCTGCCACCTGTGGATGCACTTAATAAAAGGACAGGCCCCCTCCTGACCGACTTGAAACAGGTTTATTGTAAAAAAAGAAATTTTTAAAAAGCCATATTTTGAAAAGAATTATGTAACAATATAATTTACAATACAAAGTGCCTGCAACAGCAATGTAAACAAGGTCTCTGCAACAATATATGTTTTAAAATGTATTTGTAATAAAAGAACTTTTACAAAATTAGAAGTTAAAACACATAGTATTGCCTGAAAAGATGTTAAAAGAAAACAAAGATGTCAAAACAAAAAAACCAAAAAGAAAAAAAAAAGATAAGGAACAAAGTTTGTTCTGGACAACATTTTCACCAGACCATTTGGTTAATTGACCCTGTGTAGTTCCTGAGGCTCTCTGAGAAGACAGACAAAATAGAGCTACCGTTCCCTCAGGCAGACTAATATGAGGTTGTGCATGGTACTGGCAACTTCACCATGCAAAATAGACTTCTACAGAAACCACTGATCCAAAAGCACATGAAAAGTATGATGCAGGCTTCCTGCAAGGGGACCATCAGCAGTGGTGGCTCTGTGCTCCATAAGCAGAGAAAACTGAAATGATGATTTTGTTAATGACAGAACTAGTCTTCAGACTTACTTTGCCCCAGGCCAGTGTAGTGGTGCTTCATCAGCATCTTCAAGTTCAACATTGCTCACATCATGCATTAATTTTTCTTTGATGCTACTACATATTCTGCACCTGAAGAAGGCTCTCTTGGTGCACTTCCAAATATTCAGTTTTTGTGTGAGTATAAAATTGACACAGCCTTATCTTTCTCACCAACACTTACTGAGCAGTCTTTATCCTGGTTCCTCTTCCAGTGCTTCTTCTCTTTCTTGGTGACAGCACTGGGTACAGCATTAGCAAAGTGCCGCACTTGATGCGCCCCTGAGGTGATTTCAGCTGCTTATTTTTGCCATCCTTTTTGGTAACCATGCTTCTTTTTTTGACAAACGTTGGGCAGCTTCATCCTCCCAGGTTGCTGGATTTATGTCCACTGCCTTTATGTTTCTTTTGGACACATCTTTGAACCTCAGCTGCAGTCACCCGGCTCTGCTTCTGTCTATAGTAACACTGTAATCTACCAGATATATTGTTAAAGGTAACGAAAGGAGGTTGGTCATGGGGCTAAATACCCCATCCTGTAGAAACTTTAAGCCAGAAAAACTTCAACAACAATATGAACAAGCCAAACTAAAGAAAAAAACACATTGTGGAAACCTGTTGATTGCATTACAAACCAGTCCTTGCTATGGAATCCCCAGGGTAAGAGAGGTAGAGGAAGGCCAACAAAACAATGGAGACGAGAACTGGAGATAGAAAAGCAAATGACGTGGAAGACATGGAAAAACCTTGAGCTGATGGCCTGGGACAGGGAGACTGGGGGTGAGTTGTAGAAGGCCTATGCTCCTTGGGGAGCTGAATGGTAATGATTGAATGAATTAAGTAATGTCATCAGTATCATTACCATAGCTATCATCATCATCATGGTTATCAAATTTATTTTATTTTATAATTATTAATTGTTCACTTCTGTAATTTCCTTCCTTGTTTTATATAATAGCCCACTGTTGTTCGTCCATCACAGGTGATGAAGACCACTCTGTTCATCCAATTATTAGGATGTTAGGATAGTCTATGAGTACGAAGGTGACTGATGAGCCCGATGCGGGCCTGAAAGGATCTCGGACAGTGTGGGCAGGGAATGTTTGCTTCATGTGAAGGTTTTATTTCACGATCTTTTCTAGCTTGTCTCCGCTGTTCCGTTGCTGCTCTTCTGGAAGATTCGCATGCCACTGCACCTTTACGAAGAGATGTGCGCCAGGCAGTTCGGTCTTGCGCAGCAGCTTCCCATGTGTCTGGGTTTATGTCGAAGGTTTTTAATGAAGCCTTAAGCGTGTCTTTGAAGCGCTTTTTCTGGCCACCATGGGAGCGTCTACCCTTCTGCATCTCACCATAAAAGAGTATCTTTGGCAGTCGATGGTCTGGCATGCGGACTACATGACCTGCCCAGCGAATCTGTGACTGCATCAGAATAGTATCGATGCTAGGGATACCAGCTCTGTCAAGAACGACGGTATCCGGGATCTTGTCTTGCCATTTGATGTTCATTATCTTCCTGAGACAGACTGTATGGAAGTGGTTGAGCTTTTTTACGTGGCGCCTGTATACAGTCCATGTTTCACATGCATAAAGCAGCACTGGAAGCACCGCAGCTCTGTATACCTTCAGCTTTGTCTGTAGACTAATGCCACTTCGATGCCAAACGTTGGTGTATAGTCTGCCAAATGTGCTGCTGGCTTTGGAGATCCTGGTGTTCACCTCATCATCAATGACGATGTTCTGAGATAGTGTACTACCAACTACAGTTAATTTCAACCCCCCCAATAAAAAACAACTCTCAGCAGTAAATTTGTGTATAATGTGTAAATTTCGTACCATTTAATCGTACAAAAATTACCATATAAAAGTAGTAATGCACTTGCTTACCTCTATATCTGGTATATCCCTGCTAATGTTCGTGTAAGCCATTTACTTACAATGTCAGATTACTGTTCACCGTAAGTGCGTTAGCAAAAACTAAACGAGACAGCCCTGACACAGTTCGCATAAGTTGCTTCCGAACCACTTTTACTAACATTGAGCTGGCTGTATGTCTCTCGCAACGGTTATACGAGTTGAGATACGCTTTGCTAATGTGCCATTGTAGATTAAGATCACGAACACACAGATTACGTGAACTGATAAAGTCTGAGAAAAATGTCTCCTCGTAAGCATTACACAGTGTGTTGCGCGGGTTACAAGTGAGGTATTATTCAGCAGACTCTCTTACAGACGAGCGTTTATTGCTGCGCGTTTCTCGCGCGTGACGAATGAAAGAGTAGGGATTTATTTAACGCGGTTGCTAGACAACCGTCTCGAGACACAGCGACCGTCAGAACAATAATATTCCTCGGCTATGTAAATATAACCATCCTGACTGCAGAGAAACCTTAAATCAACTAACACTGTACATTCATTTGCGCGTAACGGCATCATCAATCGAAGTACGTTGCACTGTTTCGTTAAGCCTGTTGCCCATTGCATCCGATTTCAACAGGCATTTCTGTCGGGTCATCCTTGGCCTTTGACTGTCCCCACCCTACCTGCAAGGCAGCAGGTGGTTTGAAATCATAGTTTTTCTTCTTCTAGATAGGCTGCCATCCAAGGTTAACAAGCTTCATCTACCCAGAGCAATCTGGTTTTAGCGCCCAGAGCAATACTACAAAGGGGGGTTTTTGAGAACAAGCGCCCGACGGCTGATCTATGTATTGCAGCATTTGCCTTGCCCTAGGACGCCACTTATGGGAAACTACGAAAAAGGTGGCCAGTAAATGGCCACTGACTGCTTTTGACGGGAACGGAAGAGAAAACACGTATGGTCATCACCAGTACCATTCCTAGACAAACTCTACGAGGATACCTACAACAGGCTGACCACTGCTTTATTTGAACATATTTAAGTTGACTTCTGAAAGTGAACGAAGAAGAAGACGCGCGCGAAAGATTTAATGATGATTAAGTGTATTATTGCATCCATTCTGTTGTAGTCTGGGGGTGGGAAGGGAGCAGTATGTTTGAGAAGATAATATTTCTAAAATGTAATTTAAAAAAAATAATTGTGATTTTTTTTTTTTAATTAATGAAGAAAAATATCCCGTTCAACCTCTGATGGGTTATAATTAGGAAATATATTGTTTTCAATTCCAAATACCTTGTAATATGAAAAACTGCAGATATGAGACAGTGGCATCACATTTGTCAAATCATTGTAAATAAGGACACTCACGATTGTGCTTATACATTAAATAAATTAGTGATCAAATAAAAAAGTTAATAAATGAAACAGTAAAAGTACTAAATATATATGTTTTTCATTATTATTTGAAGTGATCGATGAGACTGTTCGATGAAGTGCAATTGTGGCTATAAACGGTGTTAAATCAAAAATGGGGCTTGACTAGGGACTTGACTTGAAAGCCAATGTTAGTGACTTGCGACTTGACGTGAGACTTGTACCAAGAGACTTCAGACTCGATTTGAGACTCATTAGGAAAGACTTGACGACAACTCTGGGAATAAGGTTAGGTTTAAGAATCTAAGCAATACCCTAACAATTAGTAAACAAGTAGGACACGCACTAGACGCCACAGATATGTGGTTTTACAGAAGAATGTTTAAAAATACCATGGACAGCTAAAATGTCTGATGAAGGTGTCTGAAAGAGGCCAATTCGCAAAAGAACCTTATTCCTCATGTAGAAGGAAACAATCCACTTTATTTGGGCATGTTATGAGAAGTAAGCTGGAGCATATCGTGTCAACATGAAAGATAGAAGGAAGCAGAGATAAAGGACCACACTAAGCAGAGGCGTACCTACAATATTTGGCACCCGCGGCGGATCTTATCTTGGCACCCTCCTGCCAAGAAGAAAAAACATTTGCAAGCATGTTTTTAACAGTAAGTACTATCATAATCCTGTCCAATGGCACCCCTTTCCTGGCTGTCACCCGGGGCGGACCGCCCTCTCGTAAACCCCCCCCCCCCTTTTTTTTCGGTACGCTAATGACACTAAGAGAAGATACTGAACAGTTTGGCCTGGGCAAAGAAGTCAGCAATAGAATCGATAAATAGTACTGTAGACAGGAAGTTGTGGACAGACATGATCGCCGACGCTACCAGGTATGGTACTTGAAGAAGAAGAATTAGCATTAGCATTACTGTAAGCATTAATACACAGTAATACATGTAGCCGCTGTAGCACAGTGGTTAGTGCACTGGCTTCCTACCTCGGTGGTCCATGGTTCGATCCCCATTTGAGGTGGGATTTTTTTAGACTGCAATAGGCTCCGGGGTCGACCCAGCCTCATGAATACAACAACATTTCATAACATCAAAACCCACCACACATGCCCATTGAGGCATGTTGGGAATATGGTGTTAGGCCCATATTTTCTTGACCATCGGTACAGTAGGGGTGATGTGGTCATCTCTTTTGCAGCCAGCACAGCAGAAGATCTGAACTTGGCTAAATCTGCCATCCTGTGTCAAACAAATTCTAACAATGTTCTAAGGCAAATTAAAACTCTAATTAACAATGTCAACTCTAAGTACTTAATTAACTACTGGCCGTGACAATTCATCAACGTTTTCTTTCCACTTTAAATATTTTTATTTTTAATTATTGAATCTCTTTTAATTTTTAGGGACACTATTAAAACAATATTGGATTTTATACAGACTTATAACTTATAAGTTTAAATCCCGGAACAGGAGACCCAATATAGCTGGTGCTATGAGAAATTACCTAATGAAAAGTTCAAATCTCGGACGAGCCTACCAATATATCTGGTGGGTTTTGATGTTATGAAATGTTGTTGTATTTGTTTCTATTGTACTGAATGAGGTCAGCTGTGAAGGCCCCTGAATATAACAAGCATTGGTGAGTTTTCAGAGCACCTTTCTGCTACCACCCTACGACCTCAATCAGACCTATTCTTGACTAGTATGTCTGATAGCTACGTCTAATGTCTAGGGGAATGAAAGTGTGGTGTGATGGTAATTACTTACACAAACACACACACAAACACCAATATTAATCTCTATGATCGACTCAACTAACACCGTTTTTTAAAGTTGAGTAATATACAATTACACTGACAAACAACATTTTTCTTTCTTATATAAGAATAAGTGTTCTTAGGTCAGTTTCTTGCGCTGATTTCAAATTTGAAATCCGTTTATCTCTATCACATCGAGTTTTTAAGATATTTGTGAATAAATATATTTTTGGGAAACCGTTATTTGCTCCGTTTCATTTTTACTATATAACTTATTAAAAATTAATAAAATGCAAAATAATTCTACTTTTTATACTGCTAAAAGATGCATGACATATGTTACGCTATTTTTCAAATAGTTACTGTATTTTGAAATAATTCTGAGCGAAATATGGCTTCTAGAAGTTGTAGAAATTCGGCTGATCTCTTCTGTTACGTGTGCGGATATTTTACCGATCGTGTTCACCAGAAAAACTTTACACCATTACTAAAGAAAGCATATGAACTTTATTTCGATTCGAAAGTTTGATGATGCAAATAAATCTTGGAAGCGAAATGCAGTTTGTTCGACTTGTGCAAATACATTGGCAGGTTGGTTACGAAAATCGCCGAAGCATATGTCGATGCCTTTTGGAGTGCCAGTAATATGGCGTGATCCGACAAATCACGCTACTGATTGTTACTTCTGCTTGACACATATCCATGGTTTCACTTTTAAAACTAGAAAGTCTGTGGTTTATCCAACTATTGAATCGGTTTCGAAACCAGTGCCTCATGATCCAATCACGTGTCCGATCCCAGTTCCACCAGAACAATATCCGTTGGACGTGAATGAACCATCAGAAAGTGGTAGTTTACCTGCTTTAGAAACTAATTCTGACTCGGATTATATACCGGTGAATGATGGTGTTCACTTAATTAACCATTCAGAACTTTCAGATCTAATACGTGATCTCGCACTTACCAAAGGACTATCGGAATTACTCGGTTCGCGACTCAAAGAATGGAATCTTTTAGCGCCCAATACTCCGATATCTAAATTTCGTCATAGACACAGAGAACTTGTTCAATACTTTGAGATGGATGATGACATTTGCTATTGCAAAGATGTAAACGGTCTAATGGTGCACCTCGATCATGAGCACATAGTCAACGAATGGCGACTTTTCATCGACTCTTCCAAGACTAGTCTAAAAGCCGTGTTATTGCATAACGGAAATTTATTTTCATCAATTCCAGTCGCCTACTCTGTTCATATGAAAGAAACTTATGACAATATGGCTATACTTTTGGCAAAAATAAAGTACAATGACTACCAATGGCGGATTTGTGAAGACCTAAAGGTCATTGCAATTCTCACGGGCATGCAGACTAGGTATACTAAATTTTGTTGCTTCCTACGTGAATGAGACAGCCGCAACAGACTGGAACATTATGCAAGAAAGGTGTGGCTTATCAGGGATCGTATGCAGCTCGGGCATAAAAATGTAATACACGAGCCATTAGTTAACAAAGACAGCATCATTTTACCACCGTTACAAATAAAGTTGGGGCTCATGAAGAATTTCGTAAAAGCGTTAGATAAAACGAGCAAAGCTTTCACTTATCTTCGAGAAAAGTTTCGCAAGTTAGCGATGCAAAGATAAAGGAAGGTATCTTTGTAGGACCTCAGATTAGGAAAGTTATTGCAGGCAAACAATTCGAGAACTTGTTACATGGTAGTGAACTTCGCGCATGGATGGCATTCAAATCGATCGTCGATAACTTTCTGGGAAATCACAAATCTGTCGACTATGTGCATATTGTTAAGCAGTGCATAGATGCATACAGAATTATGGGCTGTAACATGTCCCTCAAAATCCATTTGCTCGATTCGCATCTTGACGTTTTCACTGACAACCTTGGCGAAGTCAGCGATGAACATGGAGAATAATTCCATTAAGATATCGCCGTAATGGAGTCACGTTATCTAGGACGGTGGAGTGTGACCATGCTTGCCGATTATTGTTGGATGCTTCATCGCGATGTACCACATGCCATTCACCGACGAAAGTCGACTGCAAAGAAATTCAGGCCTACAACTGTTATACTTCTTGTACGAATGATGTTGTAATACTGTATGTGTTGTTAAAAAACGTCAATTGCGTATTTCTAGAGATCCCGACCTGATAGAGAAAAAACGGATTGAAAATAGATGTATGATCTGCCAACAGCCACTCTTGATCTTGTCCAAAAGTAATAGGGTAGGCAGCGTGTACCCCTATCACTACTGGTATATAACTGCTTCACTCAGGAATCTGGCACCTGACTAGTGCCAGACAAAAACCCACAAATTCAATGAATACACACAGGAACGTTGGTTAGCACAACCTCAGATGTTCTGCTTGCTGGACTATGGCGCCCTTATACTTTTTATTAATTACCGTATATATTTATTCAAGGCACGTCACACTTCTCAGCATCAAGCGTCCTGCTTCTATGAACAGTCTTAGTCAAATGGCGTCGAGCCTTCAACTTTCCCAGTAACATAAACTGTTTCGACCAATGAGATCTACTACTAAGTTTTTCAATTCAAATTTTAAAAACTAAGGTCCAATTTCGGTCCAATGTTAGTGTACTTCTGTCGGTCTGTCCGTCCGAACTTGGCATTTACCAAAAATAGACTTGGTTTTGGCCTAACACTACAAACAAAAAATATTCAGTTTGAGCCATCCCATAATATCTTTCCCCCTTTCAAACTCCCCTCCAAATCATATTACATGTACCTCTCCGTTCTAACGTTCCCCTCTTTTGGACTTTGACCTACCCTCTCATGCCTTTTTTTTCAACAACTCGTGCAAAAATACGTTACCGATAGCGAATGTCAGAACACCAGTGTGTTTGTCACGGTGTCTGTGACTATCTAGTATTATGACCATATCTTGGCTGTTAGTTGGACTATAGTGTAAATGAAAACATATTATGGGTCAGGAGACACTATGTCACTCGAATATATAAGTTTTATGAGCCTATGTATTATGGTTCAAAATTCCATATCCCTTTTTCATACTCCTCATGGACGATGTCATTAAGGCATGTAAGGAGAGAACAAGAAAGTATTCAGTGGGGTAGTGGAAGATGAGACAGGTCTGTATATAGGAGCTGGCATTTGCTGATGATGTTGCCCTGATTGCTAAATTAGAGGCACATCTCCAATTCAACCTGCAAGTCTGGAAGGAAGAGCTGGAGAAGAGAGGGATGGTCATAAGCAGCTCTAAAAAAAAATCCATGGTGATATCACGAGAAGAAAGAAGACATCAGATTAAGCTGGGAGAACAGGTCCTGGAGCAGGTAGACCACTTTAAATACCTCGGAGCTATTATTGACCGAAAGGGAGGCATCAAAGAAGAGTTGGCCACTCGAAAAGCAGCAGCTGGGAGACTTTTTCAGACCATAAATCGAGGATTCCTCAGCAAGATAGAGGTTGGTAAGAAAACGAAGATGGCTGTATACCGCTCTACCTATGTCCCAGTCTTGACATATGGATGCGAGTCATGGGCAATGACTACAACCCACAAAAGCCAGATACAAACCTCAGAAATGAGGTATCTGAGGAAGGTGGTTGAAGTAACAAGAAGAGACATGGTACGCAACTAGACGATACGTCAAGGCCTTAAATCCTACCCCCTGCAGACCCAAGTAGAACAGTCACAACTAAGATGGTTTGGCCATGTATTCAGAATGGGAGAAGATCGGCTACCACAACAAGCATGGGAAACAAAGAACCAAGGATCCAGACGCCCAGGACGACCCAGAGTCCGCTGGGAGGACAACATTAGACAATCTTTGAAGGACCGAGGACTAGAATGGAACCAGGCCAGGAGGAAGACAGCCGATAGGATAGTCTGGCGCTCTCTCTTCCAAACCTCTACACCTCACGGTAGAAGGGGAATGACTAAATAAGTAAGTAATTCCATATCCTTTTCCATGTTAGTCTTGAAATCTAAAAACTACCACCTGTTCACTTCTTTCTACCGCTATTTTCAAACTAAAAATGACAATTTCCCGTAGTACGTCAGAAATACGTCACTTATATAAGAGCTAAGGTTGTTTGCGTGACCCAATTTCCTAACATATTTTGACTTTGCGTCGTATTTTCAAACGACTAACGACAATATAGTCACTTCGATTACGGAAACAACAGCAAATGGGTTGATTTGCCGTTGCCCTAAAGACGCCACTAGGCGTGATGGGAAACAATGGCAAAGAAAACCTATCTGCTGTTGCCCTAAGACGCCACTAGGCGTAATGGCCACTGACTGCTTTGACGGTTGGTGGCTAAGGACGGAAGAAGAAGAAGAACGACAATATCGCGTTTACGCTAGGTTTTAGAATCAAACCACGCGTGCAGACGGTATCATTTTTCTGTCTCTCCTCTCTCACTCCGTCTGGACGAATAGGCTTTTCGTGTCACAATGTTATAAATAGTTTTTCAATGACACTAGAAAACGATAGTACTATCTATTCTGCTAAAATCAACGCGCTTGCGGCGTGGGTGAAGAAGAAGCTTAATGACTCCACTATTTTATTTTCTACATTATTTTTATACTTACAAATAATAATTTTATCGCTGTATCAATGTACATCATTACACATCTCCCCCCTTAAGAACATGCCTGATGCAAGTTCCAACAATAGTGATACACATAGATAAAATTTGCTCAATAGGCTTACTCTGCTTGTATTTTATTTTGGATTAAGGCAGTTGGGTCAGTTTAAAGTAGGCACGACTCAAGAAATCTGCCCCAGACCTCTGCAATCCAAGAATCTATTTAGCTGCAGATATTACTGTCTGTCTTATGCTGATATAAATCAATTTTCACCATTTCTCTTCACTGAGTCTGTCCCATGACATATCCAGAGATTATTAGATGTCCCTCAAGTTTACAATAGTTATGAGGGAGCAATCTATAAATGGTGATGGCAGAGTTTTGTAAGGGTCCAGTAATTTCATTATCAGCCTGAATAAACACTCGGAGTAATTTCAATCCCAAAAGCACAGGTGAATCTCCGAGGTGCCCATAGCCATCCCTTGGTCTGAGCTCAGGCTTGAGTTGAATTTGGAAACACCCTCTACTACTATTTCGTATAAGATTCTATAATGTGCCACTCAAATGGAGGCCATATTCACCACTGTATTCTCCGCCTAACGACAATTTTGGTGAAATAATGTAATATGCGGGGAAATGAATTTTTCTGCACCAGAAATCAATTCGCCCTGTATCCTTGCTATAATATATGTGGGTGATCTCCATCCAGGGTCCGTACAATACTTCCCCTTGGACGGTGTAGGGTCGGGTGACTACCAATGTCACCAGTGCCCTTATAATGCTAAATTAATAGCCATATTGTGAAGCGCGTTGAACCTTTGACCAAGTGCTCAACCGCCCACTCCCCACTGTTCTTCTGTTAACATTTTGTTTTGGTTTCAATTCTGGCGGATTATCTTCAATGCTAATGTTGGCCAGTTCACGAAATGCGGCATCAAATTTAGCCTGGGATGACTGGTCTGTGTTTTTGCGTTCTCTTTGTGCTATACACAGAGATGCTAATGTAAACTTTTTAGGGGAAGACTGGGTATGAGAAGGTGCATACCTATTCACTATGTCTACCCTACTCCTTTTATTTTCCTTATTATTTTTAGGCCCATGTTTTTCTCCACACTACTTTCTTAGCAGGGGAGTATTATTTGTCCACCCTGTGGAATCTATCTTGCAACACTGGTCACAGGCTTCAACAAATTTATCAATATCTTCAGCTATACCTGGCCAGAAATATGCTACAGATGTCCTGTGACGTGTAGTACCCATCTGCTGGTGTCCACCGTCTGGTACAACATGTGCTTGTGCCATCGCTTGTTCCCTATAACTCTTGGGCAGCACTAGCTGTCCTTCCTGTTTGGATCCTGCTCTAGCTTTCCTGTAGAGCAGTCCCTCCTTCATATAAAATTGTCCTTTCTTAGGGTGTGCATGGCTGTTTGGCAATTTGCCAAAGCAAGGTTTTAATGATTTGTCCTTTGCCTGGGCCTTTCTCATCTGTTTAGGATGAATGTTTAGTGGTGGTGTTTCCTCCTTTCTATGGGTCGACCTGACCTGGAGCGTGGCCATTACCACAGGTTTTACAGGGCTTCCTAGAAAAACATATTTACTTCCTAACACCAGCGGGTATTTAGGGTCGTCACACACGGCTGCTCTAATCACTCCTTCCACGTACCTTGTCTTTACATTGATCTCGGCTACGGGAAGTGTTATGGTGGCTATTCCCTTTACGGCCCCTTGTATCTCCACTTTCTCTGTGGTATACTGTTCAGGGTGCACCAGGGTTGCACTCACAACAGAGTCATAATTTAAACCAGAATCGTAAAGGCACCTGACTGTAGCGATATCTGTGAGATAATCGCTAAATTCAGTAAGATTTTGGTCCTATGATAATAAATAAACCCGACCGTAAGTGTCTGCTTAATTAAAATCGTCTCTACGCCAGTATAGCGCTGCCTTTTGAGCAGAGGAAATGCTTATAAAAACGATCCCGCTGTAAAATCTAACCCGCTTTCTTAGTTTCGGTTTTGATTCTTACAATTAACGATCTGCCAGAACTGTGACGCCAACCTACCGTCTGAATTAACGTAATATTTTAACTTTAACGCTCAAATTAGTAGTAACTCGGACATTTTCCAGTAGCAAGAACGAAACGATAGTAATAATTAACGCCAATACTACCAACGCTTGGCAAAAACCCCTCTTCGCTCTGCACGCGGGACTAATACTATAACCTCTCTGCTGGACAAATCAGAATATATAAACACACAGACAGTTTTCAATTCTCGCCGAGTAGTGTTTTTCTGACGTAACCCAGACAAGTTAGTTATTTGAATGGAAAAAAATGAGAGAGGGAGGGGAAAAGATGGCCGACTTTTGGAAAAGTTGAAATTGACGATTAACAGTGACAAAACTGAAAATCTAAACGACAAATATTAGGGCCATAAAAATCATATATAAAGATAGCTTAGGACCCCCTGATCAATAATATAATTAAATATATATGGTAGTCTAATTATTAGCCAAGATATTGAGATAATACTATATGTCTACGAACGCTAAGACGGACAGACTTGTTTTTGCTCATTTATCCATTACGTTAGTTGGGGACGCAAGTTTAAAAAAGAGGCATTAGATTGATTCAAATCCGATTGGTTGGTAGAAGAGTATAGGAAGGAGGGTATTGGTTAGGCAAAAAAGCTAACTATATTTTGAAGACTCACTCCTAGAAGTTTGGAGTTTGGCTTTTGTTTTTTTTTAATTTTGAATTGAAAAAAGCTAGACCCTCGCTGATTGGGCCGGTCTGATAATATTGGCAAAAGCAAGCAAAGGCTTGTCGCCAGTTGATACAGAAGTTTTTGAAAGCAAGCTGCGTTGAGAACAGCAGTGCCTAGAGTGAAATAATAATTCTTGGCAGTCTGGACTGGGGCAAAGCTAAACTTACCTTAATGCTAATGCCAGTCAACGTATGTTTGTGATATTTCTTTGAATTGTGGTAAGAATGAAATTTATTAATCTTATTATTACAACCAAATTTGGTGTATGAGATACTGCTTGTTTGGGAAGGCGTTACGACTAAGTACAGAGGTCCCCAGCAGACTTATGCAGGGCCTGTGGTGTTGCACACAAGCAGTAAAAATTGACATGAGTTGTATAACTTAAAATGATTTCCACAGTTACCAGTGGGAAGGCTAACCCACAATATTCTATGGGAGAGAATCATTGTTGCAGTGTCAGAGGCGTTGTAGCCATTAGGGAAAAGAACAGGAGCACTGGTATGAGTTGTTATCTCAGAAGAAAATGGTTGACATGGGGTGGTCAGAGAGATCTGACCCTTTTCTTTTATTGAATTATGCCATGTATTGATTGTTGAAAAATATTGTAGATATGTTGTACAGAATCATAACCTTGTTTCGGAGTTTTTGTTCTGGTGCTCCTGTAGTACCAGGACCCTGGTGATTTTACTAGAGAGAGAGAGAGAGAGAGAGAGAGAGAGAGAGAGAGAGAGAGAGAGAAGTGAAACTTTTCTGGACCAAGCGGTCTACTTTACTATTCTACACCAGGGACTGTGTCAGTCTGGTCATTCAAGTGAACGAAAGGAAATTGTCAGCAGCATATCTACTATCCATGCCCAATGGGCTGATCACCCGTTGGCTTGTCACACCGATTACGGAAACAGCGGCAGATGGATCTATTTGTTGTTGCCCTAAAGACGCCGCTAGGCGTGATGGGAAACTACAACAGAGAAAATCAATCTGCTGTTGCCCTTAAGACGCCACAAGGCGTGATGGCCTCTGACTGCTTGGTCGGTCTTTGGCTAAGGACGGAAGAAGAAGAAGAAGAAGAAGAAGATATCTACTATCCACCTACAGTTAAGTGCCTATGTGTCGGCATTTCAACGGTCATCCACTGACTTTATTACCAGAGACATAAAATCTTTGATTATTAAATAACTTTTTCCACAAGATACTAAAATAAAGAAGGGGAATGATGTCAACACCCCACCCCACCATTAGTTACCAGTGTCTCCCAGTGTAGAGAAATATCTAAATATAATTTGATTATAATAGTCCTGTATATGGACAGAAGATCCCTTGTGTTGTAAATATTTATGTAAATAAAACCATAAATTTCATTTTGTTGTTGGTCCTGACTCAGAAAATTCTGAATCAGGGCAAATAAATTGTAATCTAGTATATTACATAAAATTCAGCCACAGACTTCCATAAGTTGTATAATAGAGTGTTAGTTTGTTTGTGGTTGTGGTATTGACCCTGTCTTATATCTATATGTGTTAAAAATTAAATGTATTTGTAGTAATACTTACACTACATTACACACTTGCATAACCCTAGATATTATAGTAGCTATCATACATACTAGTCCAGAATAAGTCTGATTGAGGTCATAAGGTGGTAGCAGAAAGGTACCCTGATAACTCAACGCAAAATTTGTTATAATCAGGGACCTTCACAGCTGACCTCATTCAGTACACTAGAAATACAAAATAATAACATCTATTAACATCAAATCCACCACACTGACCTTGGCACCATTACATGTCACTTCTTCACAGATGGGGGGATGTTGAAGATTAATATGATTCTCTGTCAGTTTCTTCCTCCCCTTGTCCACTGTTATCATGCATGCCGCTTTATATGGAGGAACTTTCCTACCACAGTCAATTGTATTATGATTATTCATCCTACAGATTTTACAATAATTTCTGTCCTGTCTGAAGGATCTACTGTCAGTGAATTGTGGGTTTCTATCTCGGTGGTCATACCTTGGCCTATCATAGTTTTGATTACTTCTTGGGTTATGATCCCTACTATGATTATAATATCCATCTTGGTCTGGAGGGGTTCTATTTTCTACTGGTTTCCTTTTAGCGCCAGCTACCTCTGCCTGGGCCGCCTGGTACCTCTCAGCGACATTAAGTACCTCACCCAACCTCTCTACACCTTGTTTCATGAGAAACTTTCTCAGGTCTGGAGCCATGGACTCTCTTAATTGCTCTATCATAATCATTTCTTTAAGATCTTGGGTCTTCCCCAGAGCAGTCCATTTCTCCAAATAGGTTTCCAGTCTGGCAGAGAATTGGTGGTATGTCTCCCCAGACAAAAGCTTGGCATTTCTAAACTTTTTACGATAAAATTCACCATTCTTTTCATATCTTAATAAAAGAGCCTGCTTTAGCATGTCATAATTGTCTTGGTCGTTCTTACTCATTTTGGCAAACACTTCATAAGATGTTCCCCTAAGACCTTGGGATAACTTTAAACTCCACCTTTCCTTTCTAACCCATAGGTGGTGGCTAAAACCTCAAATCTGCTTAAAAATGATTCAATGTCATCGTCTCGCTCAACAAAATGGTCCAAATGGAATCCCATTGCTGAGGTTGAGGCTCTCTGACTAGCAGTGGCATCGGAGGTTGAGGGGCTGGTACCATTTTCAGGAGCATGACCTTGAAATTCCAACTCCCTTAGTCGTAACTCGTGCTCTCTCTGTAACCGTTTATCTTCTGCTTCCCTCTCTGCAGCCAGTCTCTTTTCTTCTCTTTCAGCAGCCAGTCTTCTTTCCTCTGCCTCCCTTTCGGCAGCCAGTCTTCTTTCCTCAGCTTCCCTTTCTGCCTTTTTTCTTCCAACTGGAGCCGTTTAATTTCAGCCTCCCTATCCGCCTCCAATGCCCTAGCCTCTTTGTCAGCCTCAATCTGCAACCTTTTAATTTCTTTCTCAACTTCTAATTTTCTTTCTTCAGCTAACCTATTCTCTTCTCGTGCAATAAATTTATCAACTTCTGAGGTTACATACTGGACCAGCTCTGGTCCATCCATATTCATCTCTTTTGCAGCCAGCACAGCAGAAGATCTGAACTTGGCTAAATCTGCCATCCTGTGTCAAACAAATTCTAACAAAGTTCTAAGGCAAATTAAAACTCTAATTAACAATGTCAACTCTAAGTACTTAATTAACTACTGGCCGTGACAATTCATCAACTTTTTCTTTCCACTTTAAATATTTTTATTATTGAATCTCTTTTAATTTTTAGGGACACTATTAAAACAATAATGGATTTTATACAGACTTATAACTTATAAGTTTAAATCCCGGAACAGGAGACCCAATATAGCTGGTGCTATGAGAAATTACCTAATGAAAAGTTCAAATCTCGGACGAGCCTACCAATATATATGGTGGGTTTTGATGTTATGAAATGTTGTTGTATTTATTTCTATTGTACTGAATGAGGTCAGGGCTTTCTGCTACCCAACGGCCCAATCAGACCTATTATTGACTAGCATTGGTAGCTAGTTAATGTCTAGGGGAAGAAAGTGTTTGATGGTAATTACTTACACAAACTCACACACGACCTCAATCAGACCTATTATTGAGTAGTATACAATTTTTTGATAGCTACAGTCTGTACCTAAGTCTTTTGGAGGACTGTCAACTGAAAGAGTGGTGTGATGGTAAATTACTTACACTAAAAGAGGAAATCTCACACACAAACGGGGCCCCAATATTACATCTCTATGAGGCGACTCAACGGTTACATCCTGTTTTTTAAAGTATGGACAAGTCAAATAATATACAATTTTTTTCTATAACTTTGGGATTAGTCCTGTACCTAATTCTTTTGGTTAGGACTGTCAACTCAATGAATATATTAATATCATATATTATTTATTATATATATATATATATATATATATATATATATATATATATATATAATATATAACTAAAAGAGGACAATTTGTCCTTAATCATATATATATATATAATATATCTATGGTATTGTTAAATTTCTAGCTAATTCTAAAGTGTTATGAGCTGCTGGTTGGGGTGTTAACATCACGCCCAGTCTTTTTCACAATGTTTCTTTTCTCTTGATACACTTTACTTTTTGACAGGGAGTCTTTATTTATATAACATTTCATGTTTATTGAAGTGGACAAGTTGATGAATTCTCCTCGTGCCAGGGCTTTTTTACTTATCTGGCACTGGAGGATTGAAAATAGATGTATGATCTGCCAACAGCCACTCTTGATCTTGTCCAAAAGTAATAGGGTAGGCAGCGTGTACCCCTATCACTACTGGTATATAACTGCTTCACTCAGGAATCTGGCACCTGACTAGTGCCAGACAAAAACCCACAAATTCAATGAATACACACAGGAAAGTTGATTAGCACAACCTCAGATGTACTGCTTGCTGGACTATGGCACCCTTATACTTTTTATTAATTACCGTATATATTTATTCAAGGCACGTCACACTTCTCAGCATCAAGCATCCTGCTTCTATGAATAGTCTTAGTCAAATGGCGTCGAGCCTTCAACTTTCCCAGTAACATAAACTGTTTCGACCAATGAGATCTACTACTAAGTTTTTCAATTCAAATTTTTAAAACTAAGGTCCAATTTCGGTCCAATGTTAGTGTACTTCTGTCGGTCTGTCCGTCCGAACTTGGCATTTACCAAAAATAGACTTGGTTTTGGCCTAACACTACAAAAAAAATATTCTGTTTGAGCCATCCCATAATATCTTTCCCCCTTTCAAACTCCCCTCCAAATCATATTACATGTACCACTCCGTTCTAACGTTCCCCTCTTTTGGACTTTGACCTACCCTCTCATGCCTTTTTTTCAACAACTCGTGCAAAAATACGTTACCGATAGCGAATGTCAGAACACCAGTGTGTTTGTCACTGTGTCTGTGACTATCTAGTATTATGACCATATCTTGGCTGTTAGTTGGACTATAGTGTAAATGAAAACATATTATGGGTTAGGAGACACTATGGCATTCGAATATATAAGTTTTATGAGCCTTTGTATTATGGTTCAAAATTCCATATCCTTTTCCATGTTAGTCTTGAAATCTAGAAACTACCACCTGTTCACTTCTTTCTACCGCTATTTTCAAACTAAAAACGACAATTTCCCGTAGTACGTCAGAAATACGTCACTTATATAAGAGCTAAGGTTGTTTGCGTGGCCCAAGTTTCCGAACATATTTTGACTTTGCGTCGTATTTTCAAACGACTAACGACAATATCGCGTTTACGCTAGGTTTTAGAATCAAACCACGCGTGCAGACGGTATCATTTTTCTGTCTCTCCTCTCTCACTCCGTCTGGACGAATAGGCTTTTCGTGTCACAATGTTATAAATAGTTTTTCAATGACACTAGAAAACGATAGTACTATCTATTCTGCTAAAATCAACGCGCTTGCGGCTTGGGTGAAGAAGAAGCTTCATGACTCCACTATTTTCATTTCTACATTATTTTTATACTTACAAATAATAATTTTATCGCTGTATCCATGTACATCATCACAGCGTGTAACGGGATCCTTTCATTGCCTTTTATTACTGTAAGCATGTATTGTTATAACTATTGATACCAATGACATTATTAGTAGCGTTAACAATATTATCACTATTCTAATTACTTTTATTTGCCTGTGACCAATGCAACAAGGGAAAGCCCACTCGTTGGGAAAATAATCAGGCCCTACAAAAACACTACGGTGAAAAGAGGCCTGAAAATAAAAATAAAAATAAATATGATAAAGTAGACATCGTGGATAGGAAAACCCTTTTTCACACCCAGTCTTCTAATAAATCAGTTAGAATGGCCATTATGAGGAGGATACAAAAAGTAACCTCAACCCAGTCCCACCCGACAATCCCTTGGTCGGAATTCCGGGAATTGGAAGAAAATAAAAGAGAGGGAAGCCCTCTTACTTTGCAACTGAAACTGCGGGGAAACCCCAGGAAAAGAATTGGTAGTGGACGGTTTATGTGTGGTGGCAATCAAACGAGAGCAAAGCCACCACCACCCTACTTCCAATTACATAAACATTAACCGGAATGGCACCGGCAACACTGCTATTTGGCAGACCAATTAAAGGTCCATTGGAAGCCTTATTTAGGATGTGGACAGATGAGAAGGCAGAAGAGACTGTAACCTCATCATATCAGTATGTGAACGAGCTGACCACTCGTCTAAAAACTGGCTGGAAATTTGCAAATGATAACCTAAGGCAAGCCAGGAAGAAACATGCTGCATATTACAATAAGAAAGCGAAGGATAGGGAGCTTGCTGTGGGAGAGAAGGTGCTTCTTCTACTATCCGGCAGCAGCAACAAACTTCAAATTGGATGGCAAGGTCCATACACTGTTTTAGAAAAGGTATCTAGAACTATCTACACGATAGACAAGAGAGGAAGGAAAAAGTCTATCATGTGAACCTTCTTAAGAAATATCTTGAGAGAAGCAATCAGGAAGGGACACATTTAATGACCTTGGCCATAGCCACTGAGATGAAGAATGAACATCTCACCTCTTTTGAATACCCCCTGAAACCCTGTGAAACTCCTGCATAGGTGAAGATCAGTAATCATCTGACAAAAGGACAGAGGGAGAAGATTCAAAAGGTTCTGGAAAAATCATACAGACGTGTTAACGGACAAACCGGGGCACACAAACTTGTTGGAATATGACATGAAACTACTAGACCCAACACCCATCTGTATGAGAGCCTATACTATCCCATTCGCAAAAAAGAAAGCTTTAAAAGAGGAGATAGATTATCTGTTACAGGAAGGGATTATTTCTCACATGAATCTCCTTATAGCTCCAGTGTGGTGTTGTTGAGGAAACCCTCTGGGGAACATAGACTGAGTATAGATTACAGGAAACTGAATGCTGTCACAGAGAGTCAGGTGGATCCATTACCTGATACTAACCAACAAACAGCCAGACTGAATAAGGCAAAATATTTTTCCAAGGTAGATCTCAGCAAGGGATATTATCAAATTCCAGTGAAGCCTGAGATTCGACCTTATCTAGCTTTTAGCACCTCGAAAGGGCACTATGAGTTTAACATGTTACCGTTTGGATTAAAGCATGCGCCGAGTGTGTTTTCCAGAATGATGCGAAAACTGTTGGAACCATTGAAAAACCCATGTATTACCAATTTCATGGATGATATCCTCATCGCGACGGAAACATTTGAGGAACACGTTAACTCTTTGAATATGCTATTTGGTAGACTCAGAGAGGCACACTTGACTGCTAGACCAACAAAATGTTGTATTGGATGTAAAGAATTATAATTCTTTGGACATACTGTGCATCAGGGTAGCATGACCCCTGACCCCAAGAACATGGAGAAATTGCAGAGGGCACCCAGACCACAGACTAAGAAGGATGTGCGATCCTTTGTGTCACTGTGTGGCTTTTATCAAAAGTACATTAACAATTTTAACTCTGTGTGTGCTCCTCTGACGGATTTAACTCGTAAAGGACAACCAGATAAGATAGAATGGTCAGCAGAATGCGAATTGGCATATAATGAGTTAAAGGAAAAACTCACCAGCAAGCCTATCTTGAAATTACCTGATTTGAGTCAGGAATTTGTGGTAAGAACGGACGCTAGTAATGTGGGGTTGGGGGCCACTTTGTTACAGAGGTCCTCTTCACCAGATGGGGAATTAAACCCAGTTGCTTATGCCAGCCGCAATTTAAACAGAGCGGAACAAAACTACTCAACGATTGAAAAAGAATGTTTGGCTTTAGTCTGGGCGATCAAGAAATTCCAGATCTATTGTCGTGGACGAAACCGCAGGCAACCAATCAGCTTGCTCCGCCAGGAACCAACCAAACGCTTTCCTTAACCAGTAGAAAGTACTTTACCTGCCTATATAATCGGGCGAGATTTTATGCTAAAACACGCAACCCGACACGAAGCCAGATACCGACCGACTGAAGAGAGGAGCTGTCAGCTTTGATTTATAGCTTACCTGAGGGCATTGACCTGCAGCCTGCTTCACTAAGTCGAGTCAAAACCTGGCCGGTTTAAAAATCTTAGAGGGTAAATATATATTTTTACTATAAACTGGTAGGAAAATAGGTACAGCAGGTCTATAATGTTGGTATTTGTTGTGTGTCATTTATAATACCTACACCTGTATATATTTAATATATTTTGGTTCACTATGAATGTATATGATTGATGAAGACGAAGACTAATAGGACTCATACTTCAACCTCCTATAACTTCAATCTATTATCTCAAACCAACTGAAATATAACCAAAACAGTCCTTGTTAGGACTCAATCTATTGTCTCCTATAACTCAATCTATTGTCTCCTATAACTTCAGTCTATTATCTCAGATAAAACCAACTGAGATATAACCAAAACAGTCCTTGTTAGGACTCAATCTATTGTCTCATCTAACACCAATCTATTGTCTCCTATAACTCCCACCTGATATATCACCAAACAGTCCTCGTCTCATATACTCCTATCATAAGAACATAACAATATTGTTAGGATATATGTTACCAGCTTGTATAGCACTTGTCAGAGAGGGCCTGGTATATTATAGGGGGAAGGAAATGGTTGTATCACACCTAGGTGTACATATTATTGGATTTATTCATGTATTGAATTTATATTATGGGATGTATTCATGTATTGAATGTATTCATGTATTGTTATTGGATGTATTCATGTATTGAATTTATATTATTGAATGTATCTATGTATTAGTTTATCAGAAAGAATGTTTTGCAAGTAGACACCTGTCTTATCTCGCTATTTCTAAATCATACTGAGCCATGTTGTCATTCATCCTACATGCAGACACCTGAGACACGCTCATTTCACCCACCCTAGAAATAGGTGGGCTTGAGGACAGAAATTAGCCCCTATTTTTCCTTGTTACAGGTTTTATTCGTGTCATCAAACCTGTGGTCGTATGTCCAGTCAATCCAGCTGCCTGGAACTTCACAGGAGCACAGAGGTTGTACCGGAGATATATCTTTAGTCCCCCTCAGTCTTGGGTGGGCTAACGAAACGATCAACAGCGGGTGTTTTGTGTCAACCAAACCAAGAAGGACAGAACTTTTAAGAGATGAGTACACATTAGTACCATTTCTGTCAGCATTGTGAGCAAAAATTAGTGTCAGTGACGAGAAAGTGATTTAGCGTAGAAAGAGACAAGATTAACAGCATAGCTAATAAATGTTATAGACGTAATTAACAGCACAGCTGATACATGTACTATAATTGAATAACAGCACAGCTGATATAAATTTTGTTCCTAAAAGTGGAAAACCTGTTGTAATATATTTATATATCTATATAAATATAAATATTTGTAAATCATATGTAAACTTACAAATCCATTACATTCCATTTTTTCAACATTCACCCTTCAGCACAAGAGTAGATAGTGTATATACTAAATAAATAATAAGGAAATTGTATTTGAAGACTTGTCAATTTTATCATTGTTAAGTAAAATCTGTTTCCTTGTCTTAATATCACAGTTAGTTACACAGCGGAGGTGGCAAGTTATGTCGGTCTCCTCTCTACTAATTTTTCGAGATCAGATCATTCACAGCCGTAACTAATTTGTGATACCAGTAGCTCAGCCTGGGAACTGCTCAACATCACGCAATGTATACCGCTCCACCTATGTCCCAGTCTTGACATATGGATGCGAGTCATGGGCAATGACTACAACCCATAAAAGCCAGATCCAAACCTCAGAAATGAGGTATCTGAGGAAGGTGGTTGAAGTAACAAGAAGAGACATGGTACGGAACCAGACGATACGTCAAGGCCTAAAATGCCACCCCCTACAGACCCAAGTAGAACAGTCCCAACTAAGATGGTTTGGCCATGTCTGCAGAATGGGAGAAGATCGGCTACCACGACAAGCATGGGAAACAAAGAGCCAAGGATCCAGACCCCGAGGACGACCCAGAGTCCGCTGGGAGGACAACATTAGACAATCTTTGAAGGACCGAGGACTAGAATGGAACCAGGCCAGGAGGAAGACAGCCGATAGAATAGTCTGGCGCTCTCTCTTCCAAACCTCTACACCTCACGGTAGAAGGGGAACGACTAAGTAAGTAAGTAAGTAGTTCTCTCAGACACTGGGACTTCACCATTTTCTGCAGAAATTCTATTTCTGTAATTGTCAGTACTATACTGATCCAAGAGCCAAATAAAAACCTCACGCCAACATCTATCTATATGGTAGACATTTTGTGGTGCAATCAGACAATCAGCCACTGGTTTTTCTGGCTCAGGCAAAAACATGGTAACGCACGTTTGTTAAGGTGGTCTTTGCTCATTCAACCTTACTCGTTTACCATTGAGTACATTCCGGGTATACAGAATGTTGGGGCAGATTTCTTGAGTAGGCACCCACATGCAGAAACCCAGGATACTCATAAAGCCTAGTTGAGTTAATTTGATCGGGTTTGTAAAACAGATTATAAAGCTGCTTTGGTATGCAGGCTTTTTAACAGGGGAGATCTGTAGTAAATCCATCCGTTTTACAACCCGCTCAATAAATTCCTCTTTAAAATCTCTAGTATCGTACATTTTCAACCAATAAACCCCACCACTAGTAGATTTGAATATTTGCCTAGGATAGGGGCAAACCGTACCACTAAAAAAATAAACAGTAGGAAATTAACTAACGTGTAAAATATATTAATAACTACTGCCTTAGCAACGGTTACTAGGGCCATCGCCAACTAACAATTTAAATTTCAAACACTAAACGCTGGGTAAGTCCCATCTCCTAACACAGACGCGCAAAATCTACCCACCCCAATTAAATGTGAACGACCGCTGCACGATTTAGCCATTAGAAAGAAAAGAAAAAAATGTTGTCACCTCGTTCTATAGGGGAAGAGGAGAGGTGGATTTAACAGAAAATCTAGCCTAGCGATACTGAAACTAAAAGACCAAATTTGTGCAGTGAGAGAAAGGGGTAGGAAAGGAAAACTTGGAATATTTATTTCTTCATAAAACGAAAGAGAGTAAATAAAAGAGATGCTGTGACAGTAGAGCAATATTGTTTAAAATAACATCATATAGTAACTTACCTGGATTTAGAACAATTATTTCCTTAATATGGTATCTTAGTGAAAAGAGTCCCATAATAAAAAGGAAAAGTACAAAGATGAAAACGAAGATAAAGAAGAAAGTAACACCTATCTAGAGGGATAGATGACAGTAGTCTGATCAATAATCACTTTAAATATTTAAAATCGCCCAAGTAATAACAGAGATATGGTAGAAATAAAAATTAAGACGGACCTACAGACTCACTGATAACCTTGCTCAGTTTTGAAAATCTTCGCCCAAAAAAGTCAAATCCGTTTGACTTGATTTGATTGGGTGGGGCTAGTTAGGAAAGGGGAGGTAAAACTGAAGATGTGCCAGCCAAAGCGAAACATATTTCTACACAGTAAGATAAAATCAGACTGGCCAACGCATTGATAGACACCCAAAAATGTTTGGGGTTTTTCAAAAAAGAGTCAAATTTTGGACGCGTTGTTCCATTGGCTAGTAAGATTGATAATAGGAAAAGAATACAAGGCTAGAACGCCATTTGGAATTTTATAACCGCAGTGCTAAGATGAGATCAGAAGGGGAGCTTGCTTGAATGTTTTACCTTCTGGACAACGGCAGTTTAACTTGTGCCATTATTCTGCTAGTCATCGTGTGTATTGTGTAACATATTTCATTGATTGCGGTAAGAGAAATGATTTATTAATATTCTTATTAATGTGTAGAGGCTAACCCAGATAGGGCGCCCACAAATTTTGTGTTGTGCGACATTGCTATTGTGGAAGCTTATGACATCCTAAGGGAGCATATGCATGCCTAAGCAGACTATTGAAGCAGAAAAAACAAAAATGTACATGGTGTTTGAATATTGCCATGCATAACAAAATAATTTGACTATAAGACCAGAAAGCTACTGGCAGTTCTCTACAGGTGTTACGGTATATGTTATTAACGCCGTCTGCTAAAGGTTAGCAGACGTGCAATTGTAAAGGTTAAGACATTTAATATATTACGATAGATGTTTCAATTATTGAACGCTCCATACACGATCGATTATGACGTGTCTAGCGTTGTTTGGGTCACAGTCGGTAACTAGGAGACGCTACCCCTTTGTTACTTGACCGCCAAGCTGAATAGCTGCGTTTTCTAACCTTCCAATTCAATGGCATGATATAGCCATTTATATGTGCATTTATGATGGACCAGGGTCAGTCCTAGAACTCTATATGAGAGGAAACTTATGGAGGTTAGTGTTTAACTAGAATCCTCAGAAGGAGGAGAATAATCGTCCAATCCGTATGAAATATTCAGACTCGCAGTCTCACTGTCGGCAGGTAGCCATGTCTATCTGCGCGTGCATATAGCTGTGATGTTCTGACGACAATACTGCATTGTATCCTTAAACGGACATTGACACGTAAACCAGCAGTCTACGTTATTGATTAATTTATGCATGACTTATACGGACTTATGTTCTGCTCATATTTGAAATGATCATCCTGTGTGTACATGTGATTAAATATTACGGACTCAACCTGAAGGCATTAATTACTTCATTAATGTTGCTGAGTTCAAGTATTACATGTTACTTCTTCATACCATGCTACTGAGTTGTATGAACGCTTCACCCTAATTCGCGTAATGATAAAACAAGCATGATGAACAAGAAATCACTAAAATAACTATACTCAGCACATGATCTTCAACCGGCAAATAACTCAGCAACAAAGTGGCGGCCGATTGTGGGGAACGACAGAAAAAAGAAACAAACTTCTGTTCCTTACGCACATGTTAACCACAATATTTACGATCAAGTTTCGATCACATGATCCAGTCGAAGATGACGTTGTACTCATTATAATGCCTAACAACGTGACGTCACCGAAGGTCGTGTAGGTGAACTGTCGGAGAAACCAAAGCCGTTTTCTAAGTCTAACCGGGGGAAACATAAGCCATTTGAAGCAAACACACGATATGGACTACAGGAGCAGACAGTCAGGGGCTTTAGCCTAGCTGTTGACGACCTCTAGCACTGATCTAAGCAACGGAAAAGATAAGTCTAGTTGTTTAACTGTCGTCATTGCAAACAGTAATACTGAGTCCACGCCTTTTGCCTGCATAGGCATGTTTTTTCTGAATGTGTTTCATGTATTTTTTGGTTGTTTTAATGTGTTGTTAATTAGCGGGCCGGTTGGAGGGAACTGAAATCTCTGGGGAATGTCGCGAACAGCTGACCACCTAGATTTCAGTCGGTCTTAGGGCAGTTAAACGATTGCACTTTTGGAAGCCCCATTGAGGTTTGCCGGTGGACTGCCTGTCCAGATCTGCTATCGTTCGACGGTTTGTGTTAGCTGTGCCGTTCCGTAGATAACTGTCGTATTTTATTTGTACTAAGTTCACATTTTTATTCAGTTTTGTATCATGTTCGTTAACTATTTCGTCCAGTCTACTCTTACTATCAATTTATTTTATAATTGTTAAATGTTTGTCCGTTATGAGTCCTGTGATGTCATCATTTTTTGCATTCATTTTTTTTTGTGTACTTTGTATATTAAGTTGACCTCGGGTCAGTCCTTGACCCTTCATTTGGCTTGTGACACTTCCGCTTGTTTTATTTAGTTCATAAATTCATTTTTAATTGTGAAAATGTCTTGTTTGCGTCTTGACATTGTTTGTACCCTTTAGTTGCATCATTGTTTTGTTTGTCCTCATGATATATATTAAATACTACATTAATAATATGACATTATATTCAATAATACACTTGTAATTTAATTTAATTAATTTTTTCTGACATTTAAGGTTAATATGGGACATTGCATAATTATGCAGTGATAGTCCAATAAATTAGCACTACAATTTATAAGAGATGCATAGGGCATAATAATATAATATATATATTGACCAAATAAAATAATCTTATAGTCTACCTTTAAGGTAACAGACCCATTGTATATTATTTAATATACTTTTCTGGTACTAAGAGAGTGACTTAGTACATTGAACAATATTATTACTAGGAATCATGCCCAACATTATTGGATATTAAGATTAATTGTGTGATGTAATTACATTATAGTTAACAGATATCATAACTATTTATGATATAGTTAGTACTTAGATACAATATTGTTACAAAATATTGTCTATTAGTTGAACTTAGACATAAGAGTTCAGTACTATTGTGATTATTTATATTGAATATTCCTAAGTTGAGTAAGTATAATAATTACTCTGAAGCTACTATTGACTATTTTAATCAGTAATTATCAATAATTACTTACCAGATAAAAGTCAAAATGCTTACTATAGACCATTTCGTTAAAATTGGTAAAGAATATGGTTATAAATCTCAAGAACTTCGTCAGTTTGCTGAGGCAGAACTGGAAAAACATAAAGCAGAAATGGAGGAACGTGAAAGAAAAGAAGCAGAGAAAAACTCTGCATTAAAGAAAGAGGAAGAGGAACAAAAGGCTGCATTAAAGAAAGAGGAAGAGGAACAAAAGGTTGCATTAAAGAAAGAGGAGGAGGAACGTGAAAGAAAGGAAGCAGAACGTGAGATGAAGCAAATTGCCAAGGAAGATAGATTAAGAGAGATTGCTCAACGTGAAAGAGAAGAGCAAAGAGCAATTGCCAGACAGGAAGAAGAGAATAAATTGAAACGAGAGGAAATTATTTTACAACAAGAAATGGAATTGGCGCGTATTAAATTGGAGACAGCAAGATTACAAGCACAAAGTGCTGATGCAAACCAGAATAATAACGCACAAAATGGATCGTCATCCAGCCAAACTAAACATTTCTACAACTTTAAATTACCCACTTTCAACTTAAACGTGGACGACCTTTCATCATTCCTGTCACGTTTTGAACAGACTTGCAAAACAAATCATTTGCCCGAAGAGTCATGGGTACTCAAGTTAAATGAATTCTTGGTTGGAGAACCATTGACGGCTTCTCAAAATGCTGACCCATCAATAGCAAATAACTACGGTGCTATTAAGTCCTTGCTTTTACGAAGGTTTCACCTGGACGAGGAACACTGTAGGTTGAAATTTAAGGGAATTTTACCTGAATCTCCAAAAGATTTTGCAGGATTCATTGCGAACATACGCAATACATTTAATAGATGGGTTGAACTGGCAGAAGTCAACAAATCGTACGACAAATTAGTTGATTTACTACTACGGGATAAGGTATTATCTTCGGTTAGCCAACCATTCTTTGCATATTTGCAGGAGCGTAAACCAGGTACTATTGACGAGTTGGAAAAAATTTCTTTAAACTACTGTTCGGCACATCCGAATGCGAACATTTCTAACTCTTCATTAAGAGAACCTCTACCTGTGGCGTCTAATATGGCCTACAATCATAATAACAAACAAAGACATCACAGTGTAGACAGAAGTAGGTTCCAAAGAAATCACAATGTTAACTTTCAGAAGGGACATAATAATGATTTCAACAATAAAAATGAGTTCAACAGAGGTAGATCACGAGATAGAAATTATTCACCTCAAACAAACTACCACAATAGTCAACATAACACTAATTATAATCGATCACATACCCCCAATAATAACAATAACTGGAATGGTAATAATCATGGCTCGAGACATCGAGATAATAGTTACTATAGAGGACGACGAGATAATTCTAACAATTATACTCGTAATCGATCTCATTCTCGGGGATCATCTCAGTACAACCATAATATAGGGGCGGCAGTTACAAATAATACTACCCCTATAGCTCAGGTCCCACTTGACGATAATACAACACAGTCTTCTGCTGCATGTTTTGCTATTAATTATAATGTGGCAAATAGTTGCCAACAATGCAATCTTATTTTTCAGAAGGCGAAAGAAACAGTGCTTAACTGCGGACATATTACACCAGAGGTAGGTCTTGCAGTCAACGATGGAACAGGCTCACTAATTTTTAACAGGGGAATCGTTAATGGATCCGTCGTCTCAGTGCTGAGAGATTCAGGATCCACAACGATTGGTGTACGACAGTCGCTGGTACATCCTAGCTGTGCGACAGGAGAATATGTACGCTGCATGACATTTGGTGGAACTATTGAGTTCTACCCCACAGCTATTGTTCATATTAGAACACCCTTTTTCACAGGGAATGTAAAAGTATGTATGCTAAAAAATCCTATTGCTGATCTGATGGTTGGTCGTATACACGGCAGTAAAGATTGTACTCCAGATGAGATCATAGAATGGGAGAAACATAACCTATGCACTGGAAACGCCGTGACGACTAGAGCGCAGACTCAACTCATGGAGAAAGTTAGTGATAATAAGATGGATGCAGACAACCAAGATGAGTTTGTAGTCAATTCACCTATTGACAGGGAAACATTTGCAACTAAACAAAAAGAGGATAAATCTTTAAAAAAAATTTTTAAGCTGGTTGATAAAGTTGACAATCTATCCTCAGGTAATAATAACAAACATTGGTTTGTTATTAAAAATGACATATTGATTAGATGTTTTAATGACAAATCACAAATGAAACAACAAGTTATGGTCCCGTATACTTTTAGACGGTACATTATTCAACATGCGCATGACTCACAGTGTGCTGGACATATGGGATATACTCGAACACGATCTCGAGTACTGTCTTCATTCTTTTGGCCAGGAGTGTCAAGAGATATTTCGCAGTATGTACGTTCCTGTACTACATGCCAAGAAGTGAAAGCACGTGGAGCTTTTCACACGGCGCCTATTCAGGCTTGCGATATCTCAGTAAGACCGTTTGACAAGATGGCCATAGATATTATTGGTCCATTGCTACCATCGGCCAGAGGACATAGATTCGTCCTTACGTGCATTGATTTGTGCACACGATGGCCAGAAGCTATCCCATTAAAGACCACCACTACCACAGATGTAGCTGATGCACTACATCTCATCTTTTCTAGAATAGGGTTTCCTAGAAAACTTTTATCAGACCATGGGTCACAGTTCATATCTGACACCATGAAGGAAGTCATGAAAACCTGGAACATTGATAGGAATTTAAGTAGTATTTATCATCCTATGAGTAATGGTGCAGTTGAAAGACTTAACCGTACACTTAAACAACTACTACATAAGGTTACTGTTAAGCACCCTCATGACTGGGACAGAGCACTCCCAGCTGTTCTATTTGCTTATCGGGAGGTACCGCATGAACAAACTGGCTTCTCTCCCTTTGAATTAGTTTTTGGTGCTCCCCAAGAGGTCCTATGGGACTAATAAAAGACTTATTAATTGACGCGGAGATGACTCAGGACACTCAGTCATCTTACGAGTATGTGATTAATCTTCGGAAGAACATTATTGAGTCTTGCCAGTTGGCAACAGCTTCTTCTGAGGCTGCAAAAGCTAAGGCTCGATCTCTACAAAATAGGTCTCGACGATTACGCCAATTATTCCCAGGGGATGAGGCTTATGTGTTACTTCCTCACAATAACAATAAATTATTGATATCTTGGAATGGTCCTTACAAAGTCATTGATAAAATTTCCGACGTTGATTACGTCTTAGATATCAAGGGACACAAAAAGATATTTCATATTAACATGCTCAAGCAATTTCATACACGTCCTGAACACTTACAGTCAATTTTTCATGAACTAGATGACACCAGAGTATCTACTTGTTATTATTCTAACTTATCCGTCATCCAGGAAGAAGAATCTTCTTTTCCTGAGGTACAGTTACCGTTACCGGTACCAGTAGTTCAACCTACTGAATCCTGGCGGGATGTAACCATTTCTTCAACGGTTACACCGCAACAGCATCTACAGATTGCTAATCTATTACAATCTTATCCAGATGTGTTGACCGACGTCCCGGGTCGCACATCGGCTATCAGTCATGACATTACTCTCAATGACGATACACCTATTCGTGTACATCCCTATTCGGTTCCTTTACATTTCCTTGCTAAAACTACTAGGGAACTTGAACAGATGTTGTCTCTGGGAATCATTGAGACTAGTAATTCGCCATTCTCTTCTCCATTAGTGATTGTCCGGAAGAAGGACAATAACATCAGACTATGTGTTGATTATAGAAAATTAAATGCTAAGACTATAGTTGACAGCGAACCACATCCACTTATCGACGACTTACTGCCACGTCTATCCAACGCAACTATATTTAGTAAGATAGACTTAACTAAAGGTTATTGGCAGATACCACTGACCGAAAAGGCTAAGTACTACACCGCATTTTCCACTCCACAAGGTCTATACCAGTGGAATGTGATGCCTTTTGGGCTTGTTAATGCGCCAGCTACCTTCATTCGCCTGATGCGACAAATTTTATCAGGTAGACCAGACGTTATTACATATATTGACGACATATGCTTGTTTAGTTCGTCGTTTGAGGAACATGTTTCGGGACTTAGATATGTTTTCGACACTCTAAGGAATTATCATCTAACTGCTAAACCTACAAAGGTGCAGATCGCGTGTAATGAGATAACCTTTTTGGGACATATCATGGGAGCGGGATATATCCGAACGTTACCTAGTACGGTTTCCAAAATTCTAAACATAGCAGTTCCTCAGACGAAGAAACAGGTCAGGAGTTTGTTAGGACTTGTTCAATATTACAGTAGATTCATACCAAACTTGTCATCCATCACGGCTGTATTGTCTTCATTGTTAAAAAAAGACATGCCGGTGAAGGTGACATGGACTGGTATATGCAATGAAACTTTCAACAAAATTATAAATTTGTTTTCGCATGAACCAATTTTAAGACTTCCCGATGCTTCCAAAAGATTTTTCTTACGAACAGATGCTAGTAACTACGGCATCGGTGCATGCCTGCTCCAGAACCATGATGGCGTTCTACATCCTACCATATATATTTCAAGAAAGCTAAAGCCGGCAGAAACAAAGTATTCCACAGTGGACAAGGAACTTTTATCACTTATATGGGCAATCACGAAACTAGAGAAGTTCTTGCTTGGTGCTCCATTCACCATACAGACTGACCAGCGTGCTGTAGCATCTTTGCGTAGATCAAACCACAAAAGTCCAAAACTCGCCAGATACGCGATCATCCTGCAGCCATTTGAATTCTCCATTGAACATATTCCTGGCACTGAAAACATTGTGGCGGATGCTTTTTCACGTAATCCTATTGACGACGAATAATCAACATTGACATTCCTAAAATACGTCAATCATCACTACATTGGATAGAACGAAGTATCAACTATAAGGGAACTAACCTTGACTTCAATTTAATATTTATAAACACTATATGCATCACAGAATTGAACTAAAGACAATCAAGGTATGCATATTGACATTGAAACTTCGTCTAACGTCCATACACAATATATGAATATTCGTTGAACAATCATGGAACAATATCTGACGACAAGTCGAACTTACTATCCTATGTGCACTTAATTCTTGGATCCTAGGATAATTGACATTTCTGTCCGACGTAAATGTTTCAACACTTTGTCTAAAAGAATTCATCAGGATCAGGACTACGGATGGATCATCATATCCTATACTAATTAATTAGCTAACTTAACTTCTTAATTGAATTAATATCAATAAAATGAAATGTGAGAAAAATGAAATGAAAAACAAAAAAAAAAGAACGAAATATGAAAAGAAGAAATTATGAAAAGAGAAAATAAATCTCACACAAGTATTAGATTAATATTTTTTTTTAATGTACCTATACGTTATTTAGTTAGTTAAATTAGATAGTTATTATTCACTAACACTTAACACACACAATTAAGTTAAACTTATATTCGAATTTCTTTCTATTTCTTCTCACTTATTTGTCTTTTCTTCTCTCATAACATCGCATTACATTAGAATCTTAATAATTTAACTCTTAGTTTAATTAATTAATTTAATTTTAATTAGTCAAATTAATTCCTATATGACATACTAATACGACAGACCTTACTTTAATTTAATTCTATCATTCACTATTGACATTAGACATTTTATTTAGTTGATATAATAATATGCATAATATTGATATATAATATGATTAATGTTAGATGACTATGACAAATAGTTAGTTGACATGACCGCGACACGGTTCTACTCAGAACATCGTCGGCCATATGTCACAATTGTGTTAAATTTTTTTGAAAAATTGTTAAGTCGGATAGATCTTGAAAAAAATCTATCGATTTTTTTTTCCCCCGGTGTACAGGGAATTGTTACGGTATATGTTATTAACGCCGTCTGCTAAAGGTTAGCAGACGTGCAATTGTAAAGGTTAAGACATTTAATATATTACGATAGATGTTTCAATTATTGAACGCTCCATACACGATCGATTATGACGTGTCTAGCGTTGTTTGGGTCACAGTCGGTAACTAGGAGACGCTACCCCTTTGTTACTTGACCGCCAAGCTGAATAGCTGCGTTTTCTAACCTTCCAATTCAATGGCATGATATAGCCATTTATATGTGCATTTATGATGGACCAGGGTCAGTCCTAGAACTCTATATGAGAGGAAACTTATGGAGGTTAGTGTTTAACTAGAATCCTCAGAAGGAGGAGAATAATCGTCCAATCCGTATGAAATATTCAGACTCGCAGTCTCACTGTCGGCAGGTAGCCATGTCTATCTGCGCGTGCATATAGCTGTGATGTTCTGACGACAATACTGCATTGTATCCTTAAACGGACATTGACACGTAAACCAGCAGTCTACGTTATTGATTAATTTATGCATGACTTATACGGACTTATGTTCTGCTCATATTTGAAATGATCATCCTGTGTGTACATGTGATTAAATATTACGGACTCAACCTGAAGGCATTAATTACTTCATTAATGTTGCTGAGTTCAAGTATTACATGTTACTTCTTCATACCATGCTACTGAGTTGTATGAACGCTTCACCCTAATTCGCGTAATGATAAAACAAGCACGATGAACAAGAAATCACTAAAATAACTATACTCAGCACATGATCTTCAACCGGCAAATAACTCAGCAACAACAGGCCACAGTGTTCCAATAACTCTTGGAGATTAAATAGGAAGTCATACTACCAGAGTTAACAGATCATTAGAAAGAAAAAAGAAAAGAGTGTATCCCAGCTGATGATATAAAAGATAACTAAAGTCTAAGTGACAGAGGCGTTGAAGCCATGTGGGAAAGAGCAGATACCCACGGATTGAGAAGAAGTCACAATACAATTAGGAACTGTAGCTATTGATTAGCACTTGGGCTGATCACTACGAATGTTTAACGATGTTTATTTGTTTGGTGTGGAGATGTATATATGAAGTGTATTTAGGGAGGCATTGTTCATTGTTGCATCAACGAGTAACCAGTAAGACAAAACCTGGAGAGGCAGTGTACGAGGCAACTTACTTGTTGATTGTATTGGGAAGTCTAACTGCCAAAGCTGACTCCAGCTGAGACACGTGTGGACAGAAAGTGTCATATTTCCAGTCAACCACCTACTTGCCACTGATTGAAAGATAAGCCTTCGTTTTGAGGGCTAATGACTTCTCATTTCATTGTTAACCTCCACACTGTAATTAAACGTTCTAGTGACATGATGAAAGGAACAGTTCTTCCAACTAGTGACCCTTCTTAATACCTTGTTACTACAGCCAGGGATACAAGTACAGAAACATTTTAATAATATCATTTATGGGACAAGATGTCCCTCCATTGTATTTACCTTTGTACAGAACCACATTTATTTTGAGTTTAACCGTCCTGATTCAAAACATTTGAGAGTCAGGAAATTAAAATTGTAAATTAATTCTATAACTTTAACCACTGTCTTACTTGAGTTTATTAGATTGAGTTACAGTTGTGTTAAATTTGTTATCATACAGCACACATACATTACCCTAGACACGTAGCCATATAAATTAATAGACTTAAAATATTTCGCAGAGTGAGATCATAGGGTGGTAGCAGTTAGGTACCCTGAGAATACATCATCATCAACTATTAGACTCAGGGACTTACATAGCTTGACCTCACTCTTTAGACAATTAATAATAAATAACATATAAACCCACCACAGAAGCATCACAGACGGGGCTGGATTAACCATTAAACAAAATAAGCATGTGCTTAGGGCACCAAGAGAAGGGGGCACCATATAGTTTTTCCCCTAGCTATTATGCCCTTAAATCTCAACTCTTTTACTGCCACACTTGACTTTAGTCGAATTTGTTTGTAATTGTCTTTATTGGCCGTATTTCCCTAGTTATTAGTAAATAATTTGCTTATATTGCTTACTGCTACTTAGCGTTAAATAACATTTTTTTTTAAACTATTCATTTAATATAGTTATGTGGTCTGGCCTGGAAGAAAACTGAATTTTCATTCTCTTATTTCACCATCAGCACTTATGGGGTCTTAATGTCTCGACAGTTAAGCACTGGAAGGGCCGGTTGTGGGGGGAAGGGGGGGGGCATTGTTGGGCTGTGCTTAGGGCATAAGTTGGCCTTAATCCGGCCCTGATAACAGATCACCATAAATGAAAACACGCTGTCATATTTCTACTTTATCTTGTCACATTTCAACTTGATATTGTCATATTATTTTTCTTGATAGTGTCATTTCTCTACTTGATAGTGTCATGTTTCTACAGGATATTTCCCCTTGTACAATCATGACTCAAAGCAACTCCTATAGAAACGAGAATGGCGTTAATAGCAGGTTCCAGAGGAACCATCTCGTCCATGAGAGAGAACCATGTGCTACAGGTGACATCCGCCGGTCACCAAGATACTGTCAGCAAAATTAGAATTAAAGATACTTTAACCACATGAACTTGGAATGTCAGAACCAAAGAGCGCAGCTAGCTGCGTGAATTAATGTGAATTGCAGAACTGGTGCAGCTACCTCACTGCACTATTGGATGGACATGAGGTATAGCACACATATAGGCGTGAGGTGGTAGGGATGCAAACCCGTAAAAATTGCTTGCTGAAATCGGGCGTGTCGGGCCGAAAGCCGCAGATACCGCAGCCTAACTGAAAACTACGACACAACGTACTTACCGCTCAAAACTAACGGCCAGCATCGTAAGAGAGAGATATGGCTGAGAGAGAACGCAAACAAACAACAGCAAACAAACAGAACACTAATGCAGAATGGAGAATTAGATAACATCAAGAGAAAAACGGAAAAAATAATGTAAATTTATCAGGACTGTGTGAGATAAGATATACCGGAGCTGGTGAAATATGTTCTGACAACTATAAAATAATTTATTCCAAACGAAATAAACATAAAATAGAAATATGCATGTGTCTTCTTCTTCTTCTTCTTTGATCTTTAGCCGCCGACCGTCAAAGCAGTCAGTGGCCATCACGCCTAGTGGCGTCTTGTAGGGCAACAACAAATTGATTCCACTTTGCTCGGTCGGTGGCCATCCTTCGTACAGTGCCCCAACTCTGGTTCGTTCTTTGCATCTCAGCCTCCACAGTCCTCCGCCAGGTTGTTTTTGGTCGGCCTCTCTTTCGTTTTCCTTCAGGGGTCCAAAGCATAGCTGTTCTTGTGATGGCATCGGGGTCTCTTCTGAGGACATGACCAACCCAGCTCCAGCGTCTGCCAGCTATGATGGTGTGCATGTCCTCTTGCTTGCTACGAGTAAGCAGATCTTGGTTAGTGATGGTATTTGGCCAAAAGATTCGGTGAATTTTTCTTAGGCATGTTGTGTGAAAAGAGGACAATTTCGACATTTCCTTCTCTGTAACTCTCCAGCATTCCGCACCATAGAGAAGCACAGAAAGCACACAGCTCTGATATAATCTTAATTTTTATGCATGTGTATCGATACAGAAAGAACAAAAACAGTGAAGGAGTTTTGGGCAGTATCAGATCGGGTCCTATATTTTATAATGAATGGCAGATCACGAGATATTAAATTCATTCATATATACACACCAACAACGGATAGTGTAGAAGGAGTAATTAACATATTCTACAATGGATGAAATAATTATTGCACAGTGCAATTCGCATGAGACAATATGATACTTAGAGACTCCAGTGCGAAGGTTCTCAATGAAAAATGACAGATGTGGCCTGTTAGAAAGAAATGAAAGAGGCAACAAATTGATAGAGTGGGCAAAAATATGTATAAAAACAAGAAACACATGTTTAAAACAACATCCTAAAAGCCGTTGGACCCGGAAAATCCCAGGAAATGTTCGTAGTCAAATTGACTACACTCTGGTATGCAGCATAATTATTTACTATTCACAAGCCTCGGGTTTCCCTATTCATTTATTTCTGTATTCACGCATGCGGCACTTAAAACCAACCAATACTATTCTTGATTAATCATATTCTTCCATTACCTAAAAGACAACAGTATTACGGCATGTCTTGATTGTTATTTGGCCTATACGTGTTCAGTACTGTGATTGTGAACAGGAAAGGTAATGCACTCTGTGAAAACCGGGGTCGGATCAAATTCCATAGTTGCGTGTCTTGAGAGTGACTACCCCTGGTGATGCACATTTCATGGGTTATTAGCTGTCGTGTGTCCTATCATTGATCACTCTCGCAGAGTGGCAACGGCACGGTTCGGATCGCCTATGGTTCGAATCCCTGTCAATCACGTTTCTGTCATTCTTTATTTATTTCTTACCAGTGTCTACCATTTACTTACTATACATGATTTCGTTAAATATTACTGCTCACAGGCGCCAGGTTTCCCTTCTTTGTTTTAGAAGCACAGTCATTGTTGAGGATTGCTTTATGGTGTGTAATCATCTTGGCTATTTTGGTTTTGGCTAGGGTGATTGCACCATTCAGCATCCCAACCATAGTCACGCTAGGACGTAATACGCGAAGTATGATGATGCAGAAAAACTAGTTACAAATAGTCTGCTTCGTGCCTTCGTGTTAATAGATGTGCAAATCTTAATGTGGTATTTTTACCACTTACTTGTGTTTCTAGAAGCATGACGATTACCACTTATAAATATTAAATAATAGAAATATCGGACCTGTGTTGTCCATAGATTTAATTGCGTTTGTGAAGCGATGGATAATATGGATACAAGAATAGTCAAAGTTTATGTGATGCCGAAATTTGCCAAGAAGTAACATTTTCTAGAATGAATTAGCAAAAGCTAAACGGATTACTGGGTAAATTTGAAATATAATACGTCGGCAAGGAAATTTATATATAACTTAGTAGACAAATGAAAAATGTGCAGTATTGCACCAGTATTAGAGTTATTAATGGGAAAAATATAAACTATGTGCGTAGCAGAACATATAAATACAATTACAGCACAATGATGGTGCTTGTTAACATATAATTGAAGATTTATTATGACTCATAGTAGTCCAAATTTAATTGATGTTTTTTTCTCAAGTGTTGAAACAGTCTATGTATTAAACCTTATCAACCGTCCACAATGGAGTTGGAATGGACTTATTAGAATACAAGCATCATCATCATTAGCATCACCCGCCCGCTCCCCAAGGAGCATAGGTCTTCTACAAACGTATGCCAAATCCTGTCGTCTTTCAATACCTTCCTGTCATCCTCATGTTAGTTTCTATCTCTCTGTTCTCAAGATTCTCTCTGTGTTTTTCGGTCTACTTATGCTTCACTTACCCTGGGGATTCAAGCACAAAGATTGCAAGGTAATGCTATCAACAGGTTTGTCAGTGTGGCCTAATCATCGCCAGCGTTTTTGGTCCACGCACATGAAAACTGGGGATTTGTCTTGTGCGTGGGATACCCGGTTTAACCCCATGTGGGATATAATTGGAGTATATATTGTTGATTATTATTGTATAGAATTTGAGTGTTTTTCTTGTGTTTGGTTCTTCCGGGCTGCAATTTTTTTTTTTTTTTTTTTTTTGTGTGTGGCTTAAAATTTCTACGGCACTGGAGTAGCCGGCCCCATTCTCAAACCTTTTTAACCGTTTTTTAGGAGTTGCATGGTAGGTCATAGTGTGACTTTTCTTTCTCCACCTTCAGGAACCAGGTTGCACAATCACGGATGAAACATAAATACGTACATATAAAAGTAACAAAAAACATACTGGTATATTTTGACAAAAATAACCCAAAACATCATTAAGATAAACTTTTTATTTTGCTATAGTTCTATAATGTTAAGTCATAAATGTGGAGTAACTTCACGAATCATCAGTCAGTACACAAAAAGCAGAGAAATACATGAAGGGGCCTTGCTATCAGCAGTCATAATATTCAACATATACATCACACGTGCCGTAATATTATAACATGTTATTTAAAACATTGGACAACGACTTTTCTTAATACCGGTTGATCTCAACCTGTCATACCTAATACCGGTTGATCTCAACCTGTCATACCTAATACCGGTTGACCACAATCTGTCATATTGGGCTTTCGTTGTTTTCTAATACCGGGGTGAAATATTTTTTTTTCTGAAATAGATTACATTATACTCGAATACTGAATTATCAAATGCCAAATATTCGATTCTTTTCCTTCTCCTAATATTAGACTGTGAAATTGTCTAAAATCTGGCTATTGATATTGGACTATAAAAGTTTTCTAATACTGAAATATAACATGTTCTGTTTTTGTATTATAACATGTTACAATATCGGAATATCACTTGTTTTAATATTAATATTAAATAATAATATTTAAAATTAGACAAAAAAGGATATCACTAATATTTACAACAAATATTAAAATTCGTGCTTTTTTAAAAACTGTTTCCCTCATGTACTTCATATTTGTATTTCTTTCTTTCTTTGGTTGCTTTGCTTATTTCGTTTGTTACTTTTTTGTATCTGTCTTGAAACTCTTTCTACAGTACTGTCTTTATACGTTTGTGGTACTATAATTCCTAGATATATTTCTGTTCTTGCGATTTACTTTTGCAAATGGGTGTCCATATATGACGTCACGCTAGTATTAACTCATTTTAATTTATTCCCCTTCCTGTTCTCACATTTTGTCACAAAATCTCGGATACCTGCCTACTCGAAAAATGGAATCAGGATGTTTTTACCCCCCTCTCCCATTATATCAATCGGTTCAGGTAGACGAAGATGAGAATATGGCTTCTGACATACAATAAGATACTACTTATATGGGGTTGTGCATCGAGCTGGCAACCTAATCATGTAAAACATATTGCTACAGAAACTATCAGTGAAATATGCAGATGACTGCTTTGGTGCAGGCTTCCCGGGAACCTGATGCAAAGATAGTTCCATGCTTCTTATGGAGAGAATAGAGAAATGATGCGGATTATTATATAAATTGTAGCTGAAACTCGTGTCTAGACCAGGTATAATTATATAGCGTTAATGGGTTTTTTCCTCGTTAGGTTGACACTGATTATACCATGCCCCGTCGTGTGTAGCTCCACGGGGGTCTCTGAAGAAACAAAGAAAGAATAGAACAATTGCACCCTCATGCATGTCGTACTAGGCATGAGGTTGTGCATAGGTCTAGCCACCTTATGACAAATTGCTCAGTAATCACAGCTGCAGGAACATGTGATGTGACACAAGGAACGAAAAGAGGAGATGTAATATGCTCTGTAGTCTCTCTGGACTTCTCTAACTCTGGGTATTCAAGAACAAGAACTACCTTGTAATACTATCAACTATTTTATAAAAGAAAAAAATATAAATACATTTTGATATGAATCCTCGGGGAAAGAGATTCATCAAGTAATCAAATTTCGATAAACATTTATAACACATAAGGAAGGGAAACCCGAGGCCTGTAAACAGTAAATAAATATTAGACAAACATAAAGGTATGTTTTCAGGCACTCGTAAGAAATAAAGAAGTAGAACACTACACAACAGAAAAACAACAGACGTGAGTGGCTTACCCAGGAATCCAATTTCGACCACAACGATGTTTTGACCTACGAACTATGACGTGATATAGATACGCTGTTGTATACTAGAGTTTTATAGAGGGGACCAATGAGACTAACGGGGTTTCACCTTTCATGGTTTTGTAACATTTTACTTTTTTTTTTTTTTTTTTTTTTAAATTAAAACATCCTTGCAAACACACAAACGCAATTCATACGAGAATGACGTCATTTATGTACAGCCCATTTTGAATTATTTCTGCATCTCTGGTTTTTTTTTTTGGTCTCATTCTTCTTTCTAAGTAAATATGTATATCATACATGCACAAACCACACATGTGCACTATCTTTCTATCTATCTGTCTCGTCGTCTCTGGCAGTGACAGCCTCCCATACAAGGTCAGCTACATGTTACTCTCTCTGCTACGGGTGGATGCTGATGAATTCGATGAGTTGGACTGTCTTCTCATGCGCTCCATATGATCTTTGGCCTAGGGATTGTAAAAGGGCAAGAGTTAAAATAAAACTTGGATCAGATATATCTTGTTTGTAACTTTTTTTTTAAAAAGCGTGTATTATTACGGAATATAAATAGATAATTGAGAGAACTGCTAAGAAAATATTGAAATACAAAAATTATATACCGGTACATACTTCGAGTGCATATAACTCACACGTAACTTAACATAAAATTTTACTATTTTGCAGGAATATAGCGGAATAATGCTAGATACAAATGCATAATGCCATTAGATTATTACTCGGTAAAGTTTTTTTTTTTTTTTTTTTTTTTTTAAAATAGAAGGTTGTGCTCATCTCAAAACTCGCACAGTGAGGGACCTGAGACATCAAATTAAAACTGCATGTTTCACTATTCATTCAGTAACAATACACAATGGCAGTCAGCTGTTCATCGCTGTGATCAATGCACTTTTGCATGTCGTCGACATTTTGATCATTTGTGGCTTTAAATGTAAGCAAAATATCACTAACTACGTAGAGTTCCAATGGGACCATTGGAGGAAAAGCTCTACGGAGATTCAAATAGCCTCAAACTGACTTCTGCTTTCTTTGAAAACATTGATGTGTACGTCTGAGAGCGCACGAAGGAGAAGAAAAAAAATATGAAAATGGCATAATTCTATATAATTGAGTTATCAGCATTCAAAGTGTGTATATATCATTTTGAAACACCACCGTATTTATGTGAGCAAAATTATTATTATTATTGTAGTGTGTAAAACTATTGTATTGACTATCTGTGTGATGTGGCTGACAGACAGAATATGTCTATAGGTCTCAGGCTAAGGTGGCTAATATGAGGTTGTACATGAGGCTGGGAACCTCATCAAGTAAAACATATGAATACTTGGTAAAGGCTTCCTGTGATTGCCCCCTGTTCCACAAGCAGCGCAAAGAAAAAAAAAAAAGGATAACGAAATGAATGTGATGTAATCTGCGTGACCTATCATTTTTTTGTTTAAAAATTTTAGGCCAAAATTTAAAAAAACAAACAAAAAAACAAAGATTAAATCACAATTCCGGTTAGTCCATTCTTATTATTTAGAATTCTCTAGATCTAAACATATCAATATTAGTTTTCAGAACGCATTTTTTAAAAAGGTGTCTGTCCGCATATGACGTCACGCAATTTTGCAGTTTTTGACTCCTCCCCTTGTCACATTTCGTCACCAAAAAAGAACAGAAATCGCCCAGTGCAGACAAAATTACAATCTTTTAATTAAAATAGCTTTGCTGGTTAAATGTTGCTAAATTTGTTTAAAATATCGCTGATTTTCAAACAATAAGAAATAAATGAAATGGAAAGTTAACACATCAATAACTACTATTCTTCCGTACATCAAAGTTTCAAAAAAATAATTTTAAGCTTGATAGCAAATCCATACAAATTCAAGGGTTTAAAAACTGAAGTCGTTATAAGTGACATTTCTCTTCGTTATTATTAACGAAGTAGAAATCCATTTGCCCACATATCAACATCGTTTATTAGAAAAGTGTGTATTACGTTATATTTTAAAAAAAAGTAATATGTAATTGTTGTGACCTCTCATCAAGAATTTTCCTACATAATATCAAATTTTGTATTTTTGACTGGTGCCATTACTTCCTTAGAAAAGTCAGCAGTTCTATTAGTGGATCAGATAGATTTGATGAAGAAAATATTGAGTGACTTAGATTGTGTGAATGGAGACGTGGGACAGGCAGTGCAAAAGATAACTGAGCAAGTTTTGAAACAAAAATGTGGGATAAGTTGTGCTTAATTTTACACATTTTTCTTGGTGAATTTTCATCGGACTTAGGCTGGGTGCAGACGAGCGTTTTCTTGCGCGTATCTAGCACGGTTTTGTGACCGAATCGCAGGGTAGTGCAGACGAGCGTATTTTTGCCGTGACCTCGCGCCTAAAAATAGATTTCCAGACTGGCACTTAAAACAGGTTTAAACACCAGTGTATAAAAAATTAATTACCTTTCTGTTCTTTCTCCTGTGCCTCAAAATTTTCCCATCCTGGATATAGGGCTCTGTAGACTTCTTCCCACAATTTGATTTTTAGGATTCTATTACTATATTCTGGAAGCGCCGAGTTGTAACCTGGCCTTTTTTTCCACTTCAATTATTGACCTTTCGGATTCGAAATAACTCATTTTCACGCAAATGTTCTTGATAAATCCAAATTCAGAATAGAAATGCCAGGACAGTGTACAACGCAAGTTCGTCTGCTAACATACTTGGTCACGTGATAAAGTTCAAGGTTATATAACCCAATCATGTATAAACGCCGACGATACGCGAAGAAAATGGAACCAGTTGCGTTGTTTTCTACGCAGCGGGAAAAACCTAGCTCGTCTGTCTGCTTTCTCTAAATCTCTACTGCTTATTTTCCACGCACGAGATACGCGCAGCAAGAAAACTGACGTATGCTCCTGTGGTGTTAGTAGTAGTGGAAAGGAGGTTTTCAGTTTTTAAAGCTTTGTTGGCAGACAATAGAAAGTTATTCTGTTTTGAGAATCTATTAACCAGACTACGGGGTCTTTTATATTTCGACATTCGTCCTAATATAACCGATGAACCCTGTGTCATTACTGTGCCCTGATAAAACAATGATAGTAGAGTATTTCCACGGCTGATAGAATGGTCTGGCGCTCTCTCTTCCAAACCTCTACACCTCACGGTAGAAGGGGAACGACTAAGTAAGTATTTCCATTTACCTTGTTATGTCATTGCAATTTACTGATATTACAATTAATATAAAAGATCTCACCATATGTAATCTAATTGTATGTGATATAGCAGTTATATATATATATATATTTCAAAATGTAATGTCTCCAACAAAATACGAATCTTCAACTGAAATGTCAAGTCCGACTTATTGAATGGCTATGAACATTCGCCCTAATATAACCGATGAACCCTGTGTCAACGAAGCTGTGTCGTTAAACGGTGCTCGCCTCGCCAAAACGAAGCAACATTTGATTTAATAGTTTTTTGTTTTTTTTTTAAATTGCGAAAATCTGCACATGGTTTCCATTGTGCATTGTAATACTTAATTCATGAAACAAAAATGTTCAGATTGCCAAAGAAACTGTAAAAGTATTCAGTTGCATTTTTAAAAGGGTGTGTGCGTGTATGTGTGTATGCCTCTTATGTCTCTTAGACTGGATGTTTTCGGTTAATAAAATAGACTTTCAATTTGACACAGAAAATGTAAAAAACAACAGAAGTTATTTGTATGTCTCCTCCCTATTTTTTTTTTTTTTTTTATAGTTAGTAAACATAAAGAATCACAGTTTGGTACAGTAACAGCAAGAAATTAAATTATATTTGTTTAGTTCTTTTTGTTTTGTTTTATACCTTTCATTTGTTCTTCTTTTAATAATACAAAATAATTTTAGTTTAGCTTAGAAACTAAAAAAGAAAGATGTGTTTTTTAATTTATAGGGCATTTATGGGGTTTTTGTTTTGGTCATAAATGCATTTTTATATGTCATTTTATAGCAATTTTCAGCTCATTAAAATCCTAGCCCTAATGATTATAATTTAAGGCAACATACATATCATTATGATCATCAGTACCCTTCAGCTCCCGTGGAGCACAGGCGTCAACAACAAAGTTTAAACCCTTCTCACCTGCGCCACTATTTTATTCTTGTTTTAGTTTGTTACGTTTCCGCTTAGCGTTCCCCGTACAGCCATTATCCATATGCATGAAACTGTTGGTTACATCAGGGCGCCCTCTCTTAGAGTTACACATTTCCTTACTGTGCATATTTTTTATACCGTACTATGCTATATTAATTCTTACTGATGGTGCTACGTTACTGTAGTTGGTGTATGAAAATTAGGACTTTACGTGCCGACTTTTTTTCCCCCTTTAATCCTGTTGTCCGTTTAAAACTGTGGTTGTTTTTGTGATACATTGTTTTAATAATTTGTGTAGTACTTGTGGGGACTTGGTGTCCGTTAAATCTTCCACATTTAGTTCTATTTCGCAGCTTTTGCGGTAACTTTTTATGTTTTGTTTGCGGTGTTCGTATTTCTTACACTACAGCAAGAAGTGTTTAATTGAATTAGGTTCATTCTTCACAGACAACAGATAGGATAGTATGGTGCTCTCTGTGCCAAAGTTCTTCACCCCAGGGTACAAGAGGAATAATTAAGTAAGTACATTTTTCACAAGTGGTTTCCTCTATTCTAAAGTAGCACGTTCCCAGCTTGAGCCGGAGTAGTTTTTTTTATTTACTTGTATTTTGGCTTCTTTTTTTTAAATTTTATTTTGTTTTTTAGTAACGCTTTTCTCCATTCTCTGGATATTGTACTTGATATTAGATTTCGTTTAGAATCTCCCTAATCGTGTTTCAGTTTTCTATGCTATTTCTTCCCTGCTTACTTTTCCTGTCAACGAGTTTGTTTCCTGCTACGCCAACATGTGCTGAAGACCACGCTTTTGTGACTATGCATCGAGCAGTAAGTAGGTAGGCCTATGTGTTTGTCTGTAATATTTCCTCTACTGTATCTGGCCTGCTGCAGTCATGTTTTTCAACGTCCTCATTATCCTCTCTATGCCTGTCTCGTTCTCTACTCCGTGAGTATTTTGGTCTCCTATTTCTCATTTACTCTGTGAGTTCCAGAAAATGGACTGCCTTTTAATGCTATAAACCGGTTTTCTGTCCAGGTCGCGTTTTCTCCTCGCCTCTTGTTTCATTGGTGTTGGTCTGTTTCTTTCCATCAGTTCCACATTAGTGATCTTGTTATTTCAATCTTATTCTACACAAGCAAGCATTCATGATCGTCTGCATCTTTCCGGTTGTCTTTTTTGTTGTTTTCCATGTTTCATAGCCATTCAATAGGTCGGACTTGACATTTCAGTTGAAGATTCGTATTTTTTTGCAGACATATTACATTTTGAAATTATATATAATTGCTATATCATTTAAAATTAAATTACATATGTGGAGATCTTTTATCTTAATTGTAATATCAGTAAATTGGAATGACAAGACAAAGTAAATGGAAATACTCTACTATCATTATTTTATCAGGATGAGCGGAACGGTGCAGAAACACTGCAATACATTAAAGTCAATAAATACTTGGTTCAAATAATGAATGTTATATAACTACAACCTTTTACATTAACAGTACAACTCCAGCCAGGCGACCACAGCTGAGGTTCAAAGATGTGTACAGGAGAGACACGAAGACGCTGGACAAATCCAGCATCCTTGGAGGACGAAAATGTCGATCGCACCAAGTGGAGATGCTCCCAATGGCGTCGCCTCAGACTGGGCGAGGACAACAATAGACAATCTCTGAAGGACTGAGGACTAGATTGGAACCTGGCCAGGAGGAAGACATCTGATATGTAGTTTGGCGCTCTCTCTGGCAAACCTCTACACCCCCCAGGATAGAAGAGGAATGATATAAAGTATAATAAGTGTTTTATAGAGTGTGCCAAAGGAAGGATTCCCACCCCCACCCCTTGTGCCTAATACTTTCAAGGACACTCCTACACATTACTAACCTTGCGAATAGCCAGCTCCAACCAAATCGGATCAATCGGTGCAGGTGCAATAAACTGGGGTATCTTCAAGTCTGAGAATTGAAGAGTAAACGTATGCGTGGTATTAAAATACACAAACGAAAAGATTATAAAGGGCACGAGAGATGGTATGTGCCTTTATTTGTCATTACTAATTAGCTGCAGTTCAATACTGTGTCTGGTACGTGTTTCCGTTTATACTTTTTAGTTGCATTTGGAGCCTAGGCCTTCGGTAATATCACTCAAAAGCTTTGTTGCCTTGATGAGTTGGCCATTCAAAGCTTCCTTGTAGTTCTGATGTCTTCACTTGAATTTTTTTAACTCTATTTTCTTCCTTTTTTCGCTATTCTTATTCAGTGATGCAGATAGAGGATTGCAATGTCATGTCAGTATTTTCCAAAGTATGTGTCCTATCCATTCTAGTGTCCTTTAACACCCCCCCCCCCTTTTTCCACTTTTCCTCCCTATTCCAGAATTCAATAGAATTATTTAAAAAAAACACACTCCAAGTCCACCTTTCTCATGCTATCACCAAGTCCACCTTTCTCATGCTATCTCCAAGTCCACCTTTCTCATGCTATCCCCAAGTCCACCTTTCTCATGCTATCACCAAGTCCACCTTTCTCATGCTATCTCCAAGTCCACCTTTCTCATGCTATCCCCAAGTCCACCTTTCTCATGCTATCTCCTAGTCCACCTTTCTCATGCTATCTCCAAGTCCACCTTTCTCATGCTATCTCCAAGTCCATTTTTCTCATGCTATCTTCAAGTCCACCATTCTCATGCTATCTCCAAGTCCATTTTTCTCATGCTATCTCCAAGTCCATTTTTCTCATGCTATCTTCAAGTCCACCTTTCTCATGCTATCTCCAAGTCCATTTTTCTCATGCTATCACCATCCACCTTTCTCATGCTATCTCCAAGTCCATTTTTCTCATGCTATCACCATCCACCTTTCGCATGCTATCTCCAAGTCCACCATTCTCATGCTATCACATCAGGGGTTTTCCATGTCTTCCTTATTTGTATTTCTGTCTCCAGTTGTCTTCTCCTGTCACCTGCCATAAGATCAATGTCTATTCGTGTCATCCTCATCATTCGTATTTCTGTATCCAGCTCTCTTCCTCGTGTGTTTGCCGGTCTGCCTCGGCCTCCCTTGTCCTGGGGACCAGAACTAGGACTTCCTGTTAATGCTATGAACAGGATTCCTCAAGTGGTGTCTTCTATCCATCGCCAGCATCTTTTTCTCATCTTCAAGTTCCACTGGGATTTGTCTTGTTCTTGTCATCAGTTCCACACTGGTGCTTTATTGTACCATTTCAATCCTTCTGTAATGTGCAAGAAAAATTACAGTTCGATCATTTTTTTATTCTGAAAAATTAAAGTACCAAGGAATAGTAATCCAGTGTTATTGTAATATGCTAATGATTTTTATAAACACTTGGGTAAATTTTATATCTGATATCTTAGAATCTAGAGTTTGCACTTTGAATCTTCAAGTAAAATATTACACGTAGTATATCAAACAACACGAAGTAACAAAATAATATTATGTATAAATTTCGACGTAAGAGGTGGAACATATTTTAAGAATCTCTCTTGAAGGAGGAAGACAGTCTAAAATGTTAGACAAATAAAATATTTTGTCAAGGAAAGGGGAGAGGGAAATTACCCAAGAAAACTAAGACGATTTGGAAAAAATGCGTTAAAAGAGGGTGTAAAAATGACAGAGATAGGGCATTAATAAAAGTTCAATGACTTATGCACTTAAAGACATTGGCTAATTGGCTGATTAGTTAATTGGCTGATCGAAAACACGAAAAATAACATCTGAAAAAAAAGAAATGGCGTAATAAACACATAATAAATTGGTTAGGACACAGTACACTTTGCTTCTTACCAACTTTCTTTGTATGAGCATTGACTTCAGATCCAACTGCGCCAACGTTTTCCGAATTGTCTTGAAGAGAAGTGCAGTCAGCTCGCAGGTTTTCGGTTGGACCGAGGAGTGGTCGCACTTAATATGAAAGATATTTAATAAAGACAGTTACACATAAGAGGTTACAGAGAATGAAGGATAGGATTAAATAATAAGATTCTTATAATAAACAACTTGATATCTCTTGTATTTAAATCACATTTGTCAGAAGAAACAGGGGGAAGTTTTGGATAGTTTTAAACAAGTCACGATCACTAATATTGAATTAATGACAAGAACCACAAGACAAGCACCAGTGGAACAAGAGATGAGAAGACACTGAAGATTGATAGAACACACATTGAGGAAATCTGTTGATAGCATTACAAGGCAATACTTCTGGAATCCCCAGGGTAAGATGGGTAGACTAGCCTCAATTCGTGATAAAACAATGGAGGAAAAAAGGAAGCCCACATTTCTTATATTTTGTTGGACAAGATTTCTTTTGATTTCCGTGTGTTTAAGAATGCAATGAAACTCTTCTTGCTTGTGTTCTTCTTTTTATATCATAGTCCTTTCTTCCAACTTCGTGTTGCTGCCAAGAAAGATGTATTTTTCTGATAATCTTCGTGTTTTTCTTTTTTGATTTTTCTTTTTTGATATTCAGACGAATTGCTGAAACTTCCACCATCTCTTTCCAACATTCTCATTCTGTTTTGCATTAACTCAAAGTCTACAAGTCCCTCGAACGATACATTGTAAAAGGAGACATTTTAAAAAAAGCATCGTTAGGGATGCACCGTATACAATATAGTCATTATGACACGCCAAACAAATGCCAGAGATCCAGAGATTCTGCAGCCCGAGAATAGAATGTGGAATAACGATTACTATATACCCAAATTATAACTCACATGGGGTTGAACGGGTATTCCATGCACGGGATAAACATTTTTGTTTACATGGGCTGAAAACAACCAATGAAACTATTTTTGGTTATGGGATAGGTGAAAAAGTCATCGGCAAAATTTAAATTTGAAAGCGGTTTTTTGTCCACTCAAGACATTTCTGGTGTTGTAGTTGATATGACCGTTTTCAGAATCATATTCTATTGTCAGTAAGAGGTGAATCAGAGGGCTCTGTAATTTGCCTTTCATAAATAACTCCGCTTTTCATGTCTTCATAAGTTATTTTATGATGGAACATAGCTGCCACGAATACCAGGAAGAGAAGGACATAAATCATTACCTGTTACTATTCTTTGTTCATCTTTGGAGCCCCATTAACATAAGTTGTATTTCCTTAATAAAGTTACATGACAATTTCCGATCCATCTTCTCCCGGATCGTCCTCTAATTCCTGTAGCTTCTATATTGAAATTACGTGCCCTTGTTGCGGATTGGTCAGGATTGAAATTCACAAAATTGCGAAGAATAATGGTGTCTTTCTTCTTTGAATATATTTCTTCACTTGTAAAGTAATTATGTTTTCGACTCCTGCGCTTCTCACTTTGGTCTCCTGGTGTTTTACTCGCTGCTTTTCTCAAAATCTCAAGCGATGACATTTCATTTCTGGTCTTTAATTAGATCGTAGACTTCACATCGCTATAAAATATTGGTACACTAATGCATGTATCACGTGTTTACTCTGTGTTTCGATCCTTGCAAGTTTTTAATTTACTAAATGAACTGGTAGGTCCAATGTATTGCCTTCTTGAAATATAGTTTCAATCTACGTGTATGTGATAATCTCTCGTCTTTAGTGAACACAAAGCGGTGAACTTTGAACTGTTCTACCAAATTTAGTTTATTATTTACGAAATGTGATTTATTTTTCCCCTTGAGTTTTACTTACAAAAGGTCAAGGTAGTCCCAAAGCAAGTACTGCCGTAGGGGATCGAAGTGTTAGAGACCACAATACTAGGTCCAGCATCGAGGTGGGGTGACCAGTTCCATTCCTTGCTGCTATTTCCTTCCCTAACTCAAGAACAAAATCAAGTACCCATTTACAGATGAGTAAACTGGAGCGTGATGATACCGTGAATCGAACCAGGCACCTTATCCACGAGAGACCAGAGCTGTAACCTCTCTGCCAATCGGACGCTCGAGTTTTACTTATTGTTACAAAATGTTTGTTTTTTCCCCGCCTGTTGTTTATCAGACCACGTGTGTTAAAGACCCATATGCGCCTGGAATTGTGCTATTTATATCAGATACACTGGTCATCAGCAGACAGTAGCTCAATGCGCTCGCATGTTTTTGTTTCTATTTTCAACTATGTCGTCACTCACATTTATTTGTCGACTTGTGTTGTTACGCGTTGTGGAGATGTGTTTTTATGCGAGATGTGTTGCTTTCGTTAGCATATCATCAAAATATTTCAGCTTCTCGTAAAGCACAGATCCTCAACAAAAAAAACATGCCACGCCCTCCTGTCCTGTGCCATCCGATCAAAGTCTTTCCATATCTTCATATCCCTGTCATGTCTTGTCTCTAGTTGTCTTCTCCAAGTATATTTGGTCTTCCTCTATCTATCTTACCATGGGGATTCAAAGACAGGGACTAACATGTAATACTATCAGTAGTTTTCTTAATGTGTTTCAAATCCAACATCAACATCTTCTAACCTCTTTTTCCACAGGTGTTTGTCTGGTTGTGATCTTTCAATCTTGTTCTTGTGCGCAAGCACCTATTTATGAAAATCTATCTTTATGGTTGTCATGTTTTTGTTGACCTTGTTTCACTGTCATGCAATGTGACTGGCTTGACATTTGAAGATTTTAATTTTTGTATTGGGCTTGATTTCGATATAGTTTCCAATGCAATGTACGATCTCCTCTTGTCTTTTGCATTCTTATTTTGATATCCTGTCCAGTTCCTCCAATTTTGTCTATATTGCTGCCAAGCAGGGGCGGGATGACAGTGCCTGGGGCCTCTGGGCTAAATAAGGGTAACTGACGCCTGATTACTAATTCCACATTGATTACCAATTCTACATCCCAACTGCGGGCTGCCTGAAATTCACAACGCTTAGTCCTCCCCTGCTGCCAAGATATATACAGAAGTCGTCGGTTATGCAACTAATTTGGACCAAGGTTGGTTCGGTTAATGAAATAGTTTGGATAATAAAACTTACACGAGAATACCCAGTTTATATGAAACAAAGTGTAATTAGGCGTACTATTAAATTATTTATAACCTTGCGTTTTGATTGTTAACTCCTGTAGTGACAAATTAAAACTATTTATATGCAATACTGCACACACCTTCAAATAAATAATCGGAAAAGAATGCATTAAGTGGCAGGAGTAATACTCTGGCATAACTATTAGTTAGTGTACTAAAAGTAGATAGGCCTACTGTAATTAATTTTAGCTGCGGCGTTGGCTCGGATAACTGACGGTTCTGATAATCGACGTTCTACTGTAGATGTTTCCAAATACTGTATGGACATGTCTCTGGTAATTGTTAGTTGCATTTAGTCTTTTTTATTAAAGTATCCCGTTAAACCCGTCATGGATTATAATTATGATCTATAGTGTAAAAAATTCAAAACAATAAAATCTGATCTCCAATATCTAAATATAATATCAGTCCAAATATAGTAAATCAAAACCAAATTTGAGTGAATGTATGTGTGTGTGACCTGCCCTTTCCCATAAACAATTTAGTCTTAATCTGTGCTTGACAACGGCATCAAATAATTAGTATAAACATATATCAACTACACTGTGTGGTTTCCAGGTGTTTCTAAGGAAACAAAGAAGAAATATAACTAATGCTCTCTCCAGCATGGTGTATGAGGCGACTAATAATATATTGTTAATGAGGTAGGCAATCTCAGTGTAAAATTATTCCTACAATAACCACAACTGCATAAGCTCGTGATATACCTCAATGGAACCAGTAGCTGTGGTAGCTCCAGGCTCGTACAGAGCGTAAAATGAGTGAAAAAAGAAGCTACCCATTGTAAATAAAATAAACAAACAACACACAATGGTATTTTATCAGGCACTCAGTGAGAAATAAAGAAATAGAAGACCAAACAACAGAAAAACAACAGAAGTGATAGGCTTACTGGGAATCGAACCAGGACCTTCCGAACGGCACCCACCGCCTAGCCACGGGGGCGAATCGCCACTATCCACTCTGCCAGCTAAGCATTAAAAAAAATAATGCTTCACCGTCAGAGGTCTAGTTCAACCCCCCACGTGACCATTGTAGCTTTATCTTCACAGAGATGTATGTGCGCCTAATCTTCTGGGATGAGCTGCTAAATTCTGTATACATTTTTTGGTTCTATTTCTGGTTGCCATCCTCTGAGTTAACATATTTTCAAAGTAGCCGAAATATCTGACTCACTAGATCAAAATATAATTGACATAGGCACTAAGTGAGCTTGGATTTCTACTGACATTCGTCGCTTTCTTTGCAGACGCACTGTATGTCTGACATGCGCAGTGGTAGAGTGTTCTATATTACAAACTTTTTCAAAAGGTGGGCACAAAGCATTCAACTAAGTGCATATATAATCATCTTAGTGGAAGGTAAAAAAGTTGGTAATAATTTTTGGTTGAAATGAAGCACAGTTGGCCGTGTTCTTCGATGTCATCCTAGTAAGTCGCCAACGTCGTTAGGATTAGATCTCTAAACCTAACTATTATCCCTGTTTACTGCATTTCTTACTTCCTTATTAAGGCTGTATCGAACAGACGGCCCATTGTTTCATTTAAACCATTCAGCATATTTAAATGAATAAACAGCCTGTGAGTTTTAACTCAAAATATTTGATTTAGAAGGCATTGAAAACGTGTAATCTTATATTATTATTATTCAGGCGATCCTCGCCGTCAGCATTTTGTCAGGTCCCACACTGGGTAGGCCTACACTATCTTCAAAAGCAAAGATTATAGAGTAGAAGTAGAAAAAAAATTGAAATGGATCACTATGGATCAATTTTATTTTTGAAGAATCGAACAAAATGAGAACAGTGTCTATGTTCATCGTTTCCCATTTCGCTTCATATGAAGCGCCGAACTATCACTATAGCTGGATCCCTTGCACTAAAGCATCCATGTTCCCTTGCAGCGGTGGTGTATGCAACAATTTGTTTTACATGATGAGAATGCCAAGCCCATGCCAAATTTTATTTTCTTCTTCATGTATCATTCCTAGTGGCGTAGGAGAGCATGTCTCTCCACAAATTCCTGTCTCCAGTACAATTTATCAGTTCTGCTGTTGACTTCTTTCCATGCAACGATGTTAAACATTCCAGTATTTGCTCTCTTTGTCTTCCCCTATCTTTTTTTCCTTCCATTTTATATTAGTCGATTAATATGATAGCCTGCAGTATACCTATTACTTTGTATCCACAGAGATCTTCCACGAACTACATGGGGCAATGTGAATGTTAGATGTATGTTTATTACACTGTGGTACACACGGGTGTCGTGAGTAGTAAGAGAGACAAAGAAATGTAAAGCGGTGATCTAGACTTTATGTTAATATATGAAAAGAAAGCTCATTTAAAATGAATCACCGTAACCTAACAAGTAGCATTGCTACAGAAAAATAAGTTGGTCATTCAAACGACGAACTTAACTTTGGTTTTAAGGACTACCTTCATTGCACACGGACAACTCCATCAGTGCTCCGATCTCCTCCCTTCGATCACACAAGGAGGATCTCAGCACAGTGCACGAACTCCGTAGCACCGGCGAGAATCCCAGTGTATATAGGAATCACACATTATAGAAATATTTTTGTCGTAGGTAGGTTTCTATTTTTTTAATTTAACTTTGGTTGAAATGAAGAACAGTAAGAGGTGGTCATCGATACGGCTTAAGAAAAGAATTGAGAGACGCAGTAATAAGGGGAAAGGGTTAGGGTTTAGGAATCCAAAATCTAAACTTTAATCCATATTCTAACGACGTGGGAGACTTATTTGAATTGGCATAGAACACGTCCCCCCATTTCATAACTTTAACCCTCAACTTCATTTCTTAAACAAAAAACGTGAAACATTATGCCTACACTTTCGGTATCTTGGGTTAAATAATGCAACAGACAGAACTTATTAAAATAGAATCTATATTTAATTTAACTTCGCTTGTCTGATAATTTTATGAAATACTTTTACTAATATATTTTACTGTTGTTTTATGAAGCCCTTAACACAAAAATCAACAATACCAATTACTTACATCTCTGACCGAAAGTATTCCACACATAGGTTTTAGGCTCCATTATAGATGTTACTATCACGATTGCTATAGCTTGAATGATCTCACAGAGAGCAATCCAAATTGATAAAATCAGAGTACCCCCAGTAAAAAATGTCGTCTCTTTTTGGAAAATAAAGATTCTTCCGAAGCGCCAAGCTTGTAAGTCAAGATAAGGACCCACCTACTATAATCCGGCAATGTTTGCAACAATAGCCTCAAACATGGTGTCCAGATGGGTCGGGAACAATGAAAGTGAAAAAATTTGACCAGCTTTGGAAAAACACATTTACGCAATTGGTGACTACTGGTCATTCTGTAACTTGCCACCAGGTTGGACAATATCTTATTGGACAATTTGAACACGATTACAACTTGAGTAAAGCTGTAATGGGAGAAGACAGTAAATACTGATAAATGAACAAATACAGTAAATCTAAATACGGCAAGAAATATTAAAAAAAAATAATAAGTGATATTGTTCGGTTGAAATGAACAACATTGGAACGTTATTTTGATACGGCCTTAAAAAAGAATTCAGAGACACGGTAATAAGGGTTAAGAATCTTAAACTTAACCCTAACCTTAATCCTAACAATGTAGACATTTGTGGATAAGTCTCACAGTCGTTAAATTAAAACTATTGTTCTTTAAATTCAGCAATTCCCAGTACACATTCGTTTTAAAACATGGTGGGCCCCCCCCCCCCCCCCCATAATCTACTATTTACTTTCCACTCATTGTCAAACACGTTTGTGTGTATCAAACTTGCCCAAACATTTGTCCCAAAGTTGTCCCCTACCTTAATTAACAAACACAATCTGGTTCGATTTGTCTACTTCTTGTCTGCGTCTGGACATTGTATCCACCAGATGGGCATTACGCAAACATGTATTGAAATGAGATTAAGTCTCATCTGGACTTGTATGTAACCCTTATAGCAATGTTGGTTCTCTTGATTACGTGTGATTTTTACCAGCCCTGCTCAAGTGAAGCGCGAAGTTCTATCGTGTTACAAAAGATCTGGTTCTTATTTATTATTTTTTAAAATTGGTATATATTTTTTTTAAATAATGTTATTTATTTATAAAATTTAAATGATATTATACCCTGCACTTCCGGTGTTGTTTCCGGAGATCTCTGAAGAGACACAGAAAGAGCTGGACTATCGCACACTAAGGCATGTCGTAGTAGGCAACTAAAATGAAGTTGTGCGTGGAGCTGGTAAAACAAATTGCCACAGCATGTGACAGCTTAGTGCAGGCTTCTTGCCATGGTTCTAGCTGTAATGGTGGTGCTATGTTACGTAAGCAGCGCAAAAGACGAATGACGGATTAATATTCCCTGTAGACGTCTTTTTTCGTTATGATGTCAACTTCTGTGATTTTCTGTGCCAGTCTGCTTTGTTTCCTTCTGTTTCAGTTACTTCCCTGCAATTTCTATTTACATTTAACAGCTCATCGCTTTAATTCATTTTGTTTAAAAAATGAGTATCCGTAAGGATCTATATTGCAGAAAGGTCTTTATAAAGGTCTTCGTTTATTATTTTTTTACGTTGGGTATCCGTAAAGCGTCCAATTGGCAGAGTGGTTAGAGCACTGGTCTCTCGCGGCAAAGGTGCCGGGTTAGAATCACGGTACCGACACACTCCGGTCCACCCAGCTGTAAATGGGCACCTGACTCTGCTCTTTGAATTAGGGATGGAAAAGTCAGCAAGGAAGGGAACTGGTCACCTCACCTCATAAAACTGGACCTAGTATAGTGAAGTCTCTAACACTTCACTCCCCTACGTCAGTATTTGCTATGGGACTACCTTTAACTTATCCGGAAACGTCTTTACTAATATTCGTTTAGTCTGTGTGTGTGTGTGTCTGTGTGTGTGTGCTCGTGTGTGTGTGCTCGTGTGTGTGTGTGTGTGTGTGTGTGTGTGTGTGTGTGTGTGTGTGTGTGTGTGTGTGTGTGTGTGTGTGTGTGTGTGTGTGTGTGTGTGTGTGTGTGTGTGTGTGTGTGTGTGTGTGTGTGTGTGTGTGTGTGCTCGCTCGTGTATATAATTTATGCAGACTACTAAATTTCCTTTAGTCAACATATTCTTATTTCTGAATCTTATGTATCTAGTTGTTCAACCCATGTTTGAATAACATTGAAATAGTTTTATTTTGCTTCGATAACTGAACTCGTTTACAAATGTATACTGGCATCGGCGATCATGTGTCTCTACAACTACATAACTCTAGTACTGTTTATCAATTCTGTTGCTGACTTATTTCATATGCCATAATGTCAAAATGTTCGGTATTTTCTCTCTTTATCGTTCTCTGTCCCATTTTCCTTCAATCTTTCCGGCTGTCACAAAATATTCCATCTTTCGTTTTCTCACAACACGTCTGATGAAATTGGATTGTTTTCTTCTAACGTCGAGTAAAAAGCTTCTTTTGCTCACTGATCTCTTTCAGGACATCCTCATTACTATTTTTAGCTGCCCGTGGGGTTTTTATCATTCTTCTGTAAAACCATTAGTCTGAGGTATCTAGTGATTGTCCTGCTTCTTCAGTAATTGTCGATATAATCGTCATTATCATGACCTATCAGCTACCTGTGGAGCATAGGTATCAACATAAACATTTATGTCTATCTATCTATCTATCTATCTATCTATCTATCTATCTATCTATCTATCTATCTATCTATCTATCTATCTATCTATCTATCTATCTATCTATCTATCTATCTATCTATCTATCTATCTATCTATCTATCTATCTATCTATCTATCTATCTATCTATCTATCTATCTATCTATCTATCTATCTATCTATCTATCTATCTATCTATCTATCTATCTCTCTCTCTCTCTCTCTCTCTCTCTCTCTCTATCTATCTATCTATCTATCTATCTATCTATCTATCTATCTATCTATCTATCTATCTATCTATCTATCTATCTATCTATCTATCTATCTATGTGTGTTTGTGTGTGTGTACATTACCCTTCAGGTCCCCAAGGACGATAGGCCTTCTGTTGAGGATTTTTGCATGGTCGGCGAGCATTTTGGTTTGCTTCGATGGTCGCACCATGTAACACCTCTACTGAATAAAATGATATAGTTCGCGTGTGGCGTTGTATGATGACGCGTTAGGCTAGCAACAGTAGTCCTGTGTGTAGCCTTCGGGCCGAGAACAGTGTTTTCAAACACTGGTCACCCTCACCGGAGGGTGAGGTGATCAACAATGATCAATATAATAACTTGACAGTTTTTTGGTGTACTGCTGTGGAGGAATATTATGGGGACACTCATGATTGTCATGCCTTTACGACATGTCCTAACCATCAGGTTCCACCCACAGGTGAAGAGTTAAGACCTGCTAAATCTGCTCGTTTGGGAGTTGTTAATACTCGTCCAGATAATCGCAGGTGTAACCACGATTGTCACATCAGTGCGACATGCAAAGAACCTAAGAATACTTCCGTGCGCTTGACCCGCACGACACATAATAAGGTCAGTGATTCTCTGGCTCAGTTTCTACCTGGCCGAGATCATATTGCATCAAATCGCACTGTCTTGGTGCGCAATTTACCTTCGAGTGCGACGTGGTTTACACTTAGAAAATGTTTCTATCAAGTCGGAGATGTTGAATTTGTCCGTATGTTTGCACTTCAACACTCCTCTCACCAACTCGCATTTGTTCGTTTCTATCGATACTATGATGCCCGTAAGGCTGTCAAATTCAAGAATGGTTCTCTTTTTGCTCACCGTTATTTAATTCCTTCCTCACTTCGCACAAATTTCTGCTCCGTTGTTTGGACTGTTTGCCAAAGGTAGTCCAAAAGTAATTAAATGGACATCGGAATGCAATAGCGCTTTAGTAAAACTCAAGGAATTATTTTCGACTCCACCTATTTTCTTCTTTCGTTCGCTTGAACTATATTGTCTATATCTGCAATGTTGCTTCTTTTATAAACTTCACTGTCTTTTGTAGTTCATACAGAGGTCCATATAGTTTTGCTACCAGTGTTGTTTCTCTGGACCAGTGGGTTTGCCTCAATATATCATATTCGGGGCAATCTTGAAGTACGTGCTCCGCAGTCTGGGGTGCCTGTCCACATGTACACATGGCTGAATTGCCAATCTTGAATTGTGTATACATGTGGCTGCGGAGGCGGTTGTGTCCTGTTCTGAGGTGCAGAATGACTATTTGTTCTGATCTGTTCATAGCTTGGTAGTCATCCTGCGTTGGTCTTGGTGGCTTTCTGATAGATTTGATCATCTTTTTCTTCTGATGGTATGTAACTGGTATATCCGGTTGCTCGTCTGCAGCACCTTCTTTAGCCAGTCCATCTGCTCTCTCGTTTCCTGGTATTCCACAATGAGACGGTATCCACTGCATGGTGACCCTGCGCTGGTTGCACAGTTCAGAAAGTAGGGCTTGTATGCCTGGCAATTTTCTGGACTGAAGTGCTTGGAGTGCTGATCTTGCATCTGTCAGGAATACTACAGGCTGTGGACCGAGATTGGTGTTCAACAGTTTCTCATTTGCCACCTTGATTGCCTGGACTTCTGCATCATAGTTGTTACAGAATTTCCCCGTTGGTACTCTGACAGTATCCCTAGTGTTGTTTGGGTATTCTATGTACACTCCTGCTCTTCCATTCTTTACTGCATTCTGTGCTGACCCATCCGTGTATACTCGGACCCAGAGGTCCTGTGGGTATTCATCATCCAGGAAACTGAGAGTGACTGTTCTACGTTGCACGCTGTTCTGTTCATCCCTGTCGAATATTCCTTTCACTTTTGTGTGGATGTGTACTGGTAGCCCATGCTCCTCTCTCCAAGGGGTTTGTTCTGGCACAGACTTTAGGGGGCTGTTAACTTCAGGCAGGTCTGAGGTTTGTCTACGTAATCGTTTGGCCTGGTGGATAAAGCTGCTTCTTTTCAGTCGCCCCATTGCTAGGTTTTGGAATCTGTCCTTCATTGGATGGCTCGGCATACAGAGGAACTTTTCTGCCTGTGTTAGCACTTTCGTGTCTCTGCGTTCTCTCAGTGCTTGTATCCTCCCCATTTTCTCCATCTTCACTATAGGCTTTGATTTCATTGCCCCCGTGATGACCCTAAGCGCCTGGTTTTGCACCTTATCTAGCTCTTGTAATGTGGTGTTTGATGCTGGGCACCACGCAGCTGACCCATATTCCAGGTGTGGTCGTATGCCCTGCTGGTAAACTTTACTAAGTATTTTCCCGCTGGCTCCCCATGTGGTTCCACTTAGTTTTCTCAGGATGGCTAACTTCCTCCTGGCCTTTGTTGCTGCTTTGTTGATGTGCTGCTTCCATGTCAGCCTATCATCGAATGTAACTCCGAGATAGGTGGATTGTTTATCTTCTTTCAGGAGCTCTTCGTTTATCTTGATGACACCAGCTTTTTGTTTGGGAGAGAGGGTGAAAAGCGTAGTGCTGCACTTGTCTGTATTGATGCTGACACACCATCTATTTGCCCATGAGGTTAAGGCATCTATAGCTCTTTGTAGCAGTTTGGTGGCCACTGTTGCATGCTCATCTGTGCACCATATTACCAGGTCATCAGCGTACATTGCCACTTTCATTCCATGTGGTAGTTCAGCAACCAGGTCGTTGATGTAGACTAGGAAAAGTGTGGGGGACAGAACCCCTCCCTGAGGGACGCCATGACGCAGTAGAATTTTCTTACTCTTGAGGCCATCTAGTTGTACTCAGGCTCTTCTGTTATGCAAGTATGCTTTCACCCATTTGTACATCTTACCATTCACTCTACAATTTCTCAGTTTCTTCAGAAGCCCTTCTTTCCAAACCTTGTCAAATGCTTTCCTTAGATCTATCCATGCTGCTAGTACCAGTTTCTTATCTTGGAACGCATCCTCAATCTCTTGGGAAAGGTAAGTTGCCTGATCTTCGGTGGAATAACACTGCCTAAAGCCCGCCTGCTGTGGTACAAGAAGGTTTTCACTTTCAAGGTACCACTGTAGCCTGAGGTTGATGATACGTTTTATTGTTTTGCAGAGGCAGCTTGTAAGGCTGATTGGTCTGTAGCTGGAGGCAGTGGAACTGTCTTTTCCTGGTTTTAGGAGTGGTATCATGATTGCTTCCCTCCAGGTCTGTGGAACTCTGCCTGAGTTCCAACATATATTGAAGATCTGCAGCAGCTTTGTTTTTGCTGCGGTTCCCAAGTTCTTAATCATTTCATTGGACACTCCATCAACTCCTGGCGACTTTCTCATTTTCAATTTGGATATTGCAAGCTCCAGTTCTCTGAATGTGATTGGTGCCTCCATAACTTCAGGTATGGTTCCATCTCGTCCTGCGTATTGTTGTTTCTCACGAGTCTCCTGTTGCTTCTCTGGGCTAACTTCGATGTTGTTGTCTTTAGCAAAGGAGTCTGCAAATTGATCAGCTGCCTGTTTTCCCATGAGGATGTTTCCATTATTGTACAGAGCAATCCTTGAGTTTCTCTCTGTACCTTCATCGTTAAGTTGTTTTACCAGCTTCCACAGTTTCCTCGTATCTCTTTCGAAGTTCAAGGACTCTGTTTTCTCCTTCCAGCTTCTTCGCCTGGCCTGCAACTTGGCCCTTTGAAATTTGGCCTTAGCTTGCTGGTAGTTATTGTGGTGTTCTTGGCATGGACTGGTCTCTGCCTGCTTTCGAGATGTTTCCACGTCGTTGTGCAGCTGCTCTAGTTCACTATTCCAATATGGTTTGTAGTGCTTACGAGCCCCTCTAGGTATTGTTTCACGAGCAGCCTGTAATATGCATCTGCTGAATTCATCGACTAGCTTATTGATGTCTTTGTCTACAGTCAGACCTCTAGCCCGTATACTAGTACGGTGCTGGTACATTGTCCAGTCTGCCTTCTTGTAGTTCCACCTAGAGAGAGTGCTGCTCTCCTTGACAAGTTCATTTTCCACAATTAGGAAGACTTGCCGGTGGTCGCTGCCTCCAAGTTGTTTCCCTACAACGCGTGTGGTGTTCCACTCCAGGCTGGGTGAGTGGAATGCCAGGTCTGGTGTAGAGGTGGTGTGCTATGATCTCGAGTAGAAGGTTGGTGGGTCGATTGGCTGGTTAATCAGGATAAGCCCATTGTCATCCTGCCAGTTTTCAAGCTCCTCACCTCTCCTGTCCATGTGATCATAGCCCCAGCTCTGTGAGTGGCTGTTGAAGTCTCCGCATACAATCAGTCTTTCTTTTGCTTGGATTGTATCTAGTGCCAGTGGGCGGTCGCTCGGACAGTAGTAGTTGAGCAGGTGGAATTCTGAACTTTCTGTCCTGAGATGAAGCATCTGGTATTCCGCCCCCTCCATATATGTTTCAAGCTGACATGCACTGATGTTATTCCTCACGAGTGTCAGTATTCTACCCTTTCGCCTGTCTATTCGGTCAGATCGGTAGCACTGGTAGCCTCTGATTTTGAAGGCTATGTCCTTGTTGAGGTGGGTTTCTTGCAAGCAACATACATTTACTTGCTCTTCATTCAAGATATTTTCGAGCTCTAATTTTTTGCTGTAGCCGTCTTTTTTACTATTGACGCCTTCAGCATTCCAGTGCATTATTTTAAATGGTCTTTTCTTTGCTTGGCCAGTAGCTCTATTCTCATGCCTCCTGGCTCCACGGGGCAATTGAGAAGGACCCCCAGTAGTAGGGGTTGGGCCCTTCCGAGGCAGAGGGCCCGGCACTGCGCCTGCCTGGGTGTCCGTCACAGGGCGAGTGCCATAACGTTTTGCAGATATAGGCATACTTCCATAGCGCATGTGCGTGGCATCCTGATTGCTGTGGTGCGCCTCTTGGCTGGTTGACTCCGTCTTCAGCACCTTGACTTGCTAGGGCAGACTGTGGTCTTGCTCGAGTGTAGGAGGGCCTGGCCAGTCTTGGTTTTTCAGCCGCTGATGGCTGTACTTGAGCCCCATCTCCACGTCAAGGAGCTGGCCTCGATGGGGACTCCACCTATTCTATTGTTACCAAACTTACACATTCCATTTGTAATTCAAACAGATGTACGGCATCGGTGGATGTTTACTACAATGGTACGAGGGTATGTCACATCCCTGTTACTTCGTTTCGCGGAAGTTGTCACCAGTGGAACAGAAATACGCAACCGGGGAACGTGAGCTTCTCGCTGTGGTCTGGTGCCTAGAAAAATTGTCGAAGTATCTCATTGGCACACATTTTTACATACAGACTGACCACAATCCTCTAACGTACATCACGCCCAGGATCATACGTAATTGCGAGAATCCATCGCTGGTTTTTGCTACTTCAAGAATTCTCTATTACCATTGTGCCGATCTCTGGAACTGATAATAATTTTGCAGATCTATTGTCCAGAAACTATACCGGACATATGGACATATGATTTTATTTAATTGGTTAGAATACTACAATATTTATTATGCAATGTAATATTTGTGAAATAATAACAATAGTTATTGTTGGTATATACTTCGCTTTAATTACGTACGTGTACTTCGTCTCCACCACTCTCACACGTGCCACAAGTGTCACGTTTGGGATCGAGGGGGATGATGTTGAGGATTGTTGCATGGTTGGCGAGCATTTTTGTTTGAACCTGATTCAGATGATCGCACCATGTAACACCTCTACTGAATAAAATAATATAGTTCGCGTGTGGCGTTGTATGACGCGTTAGGTTAGCAACAGTAGTCCTATGTGTAGCCTTCGGCCGAGAACAGTGTTTGAACAGTGTGGTATAACCACTTATGATAGTGTATAACCATTAATGGAATGCTGGTAAAGCAATAAAGTAATAATGTGTAATTGCTGGCACGGTTTGGGGAACGAACGAACGAACGAACGAACGAACTTTATTTTCAAAGGGTTGAGAATTGGGCACGCAGGCCCGTCTGACATTCTGCCCTTCCTTTCTCTCACCTTTCATACTGAATTCATTTATTCTCATATGCATTTTACATATCAAATTCAAGGAATTCAACGTTGTAAAGTAAAATAATAATATAGCACACTCATATTAACATTAATTACTTATAAGCATGACATAACATATGTTGAAAAGTACAAACATTATCAGAGATAGATAGATAGATAGATAGATAGATAGATAGATAGATAGATAGATAGATAGATAGATAGATAGATAGATAATTAGATAGATAGATAATTAGATAGATAGATAGATAGATAGATAGATAGATAGATAGATAGATAGATAGATAGATAGATAGATAGATAGATAGATAGATAGATAGATAGATAGATAGATAGATAGATAGATAGATAGATAGATAGATAGATAGATAGATAGATAGATAGATAGATAGATAGATAGATAGATAGAACGAACGAACGAACTTTATTTTCAAAGGGTTTAGAATTGGTCACGCAGGCCCGTCTAACATTCTGCCCTTCCTTTCTCTCTTCTTCCATAGTTAATCTATTTATTCTCACACGTATCCTAAATGTTACTTAAATAATAAAATAACAAGAAAGTACAATAAAATAAAATCCCAACATTGTAACAGTACAATAACAGTTACACAAATTTACAGATGCGTATCATAATTTATACTAAACAGGACAAAATTAACTTTGAAACCTACATATGATGTTATGTAATAATAATAATAATAATAATAATAATAGCCCCTTCAGTCATAACTGACTATGGGAATGCGCCCCTGAGGTGACAGCGTAATTATTTAAGAACATAACGAAATTAGGGTGGCATATAATCTGCACTCATGATGTATTTGAAAAGTCTGTGATTGAATGAATATGGACTAAGAGTATTTTTTAAGTCGTGTGGAAGAGTATTCCACAGATGAGCAGCAGAAAAAGCTAAACTTTTCTTGAATAAGTCGAGCCTAGGCTTGGGCATGTGTAATTTATTTAAGCGTTGACTGCGTCTTCCGCTGTATTTGAAAATAGGCCACAGATACGTTGGAGCATTCTGTGACAAGATTTTGTGAATAAATTTGGCTTTGTTGAAGAGAAGGCGCTTTCTTAGTGGTAATATGTTAAGATATGTATATGCGTCTACACACTGTGTGAGGTTTTTGTCTGAAATTAGGCGCACTGCACGTTTTTTGTAATGAAAAGAGTCTTTTAGTGTTGGACATGGTGCAGCCATCCCAAATTGTGGAACAATAGTCTAGATGTGTTTGTATCTGGGATGTATAGAACATTTTTCGTGTCTCCTCATCTAGGAAATGTTTGATTTTAGCTAACTGGTAAACTTTTTGTGCCGTTTGTTTGGTCAGTGCTTGTACATGCGAATTCCAACTTAAATGTTGGTCAATTATGAGTCCTAGTGTTTTATATTCATTTACATTTTCAATTAAAGAGGTTCCAATGTAGAGCTGAAGTGTTGTTTTCGGCGAGTTTTGTAATTTTTGTCTAGTTGATATTATCATACATTTTGTTTTAGTGATATTTATTTGCATGCAGTTTTCATTGCTCCACTTAATAAGATTGTCTGTGTCGCTTTGTAATAATATTTCTAGCGTGTTGCAACTTTTATCACTAGTATAAATGGTACAGTCATCGGCAAATAGGTCGCAGGATGAGTGCTCGATGTGTAGTGGAAGGTCATTTATGTAAATGGAAAAAAGTAGAGGGCCGAGAATAGAACCCTGAGGAACACCAGTGTAGCAGACGAGAGAGTACTAAAGAATCTATATACTGGGCGAGTGAGACCAGTCTTAGAATATGGCATTGCAGCATGGTCAACAGCCGCTAAGTCGAACTTTGACAAAATAAACAGAACCCAAAACCAAGCAATGAGAATCATAACTGGGGGCATGAAATCAACACCAATAAAAGAGTTGGAAAAGATTACTCACCTCCAGCCTATGGAGGATAGAAGAGATAGCAGAGCCCAGCAACAAGCCGAGAAATTCAGGAGGCTGATAGATCACCCAATGCACCAGAGGATAAATGGACTTGGAAGGGGAAGACTGAAGCGAAGCAACTTTGTAGAGACTGTCGTGGAATATTCTAATCCACATATATAAATTATCAAGTAAATATAAAGCCTAATAAATACATATAATAAATAAAAGAAAAGAGCAATGGTAAAATAACAGTGCTGTCACAATGACTGTACTCGAAATCCCCTTGTTTTCTACTGCGTATGCAAATTGTAACGTTTCACGTTGATATTAAAGGCCTTCTGCAACATACACGCGTTTCCCAAACACACGATAAAATGTGCTGCCTTTCTAAGAAAAACCTTGAAATATGCAAGTTGACCTAAATTTTAAATTCCATTCATGTCTTTTCCTACACTATGTTACCAAAAACAAAAGACAGATGGACTAAAGGATAAAGCGAGAAGGGAGAGGCAGAAAGCCGAACACTAAACACGCGTCGCGCGATACACAAATGCTGCCATCACGCGTGTAAGACTACATGCACTAACTTTTTTTCAGACGGACAGTGATAAATTCACTACCCTTCCCAGAGTTAGGTTTTTAAATCCTGAAAAACGCTTATAAGGAAAGATGACAATAGATGGGTTTACGTTTGAAAACATTACAGTACCCAGACAGCACATCTTCGAAACAGGAGGTAGAAGAAATTGCATATTTTGAACGCAGCCACTTGGCTCTTTTAAATTTGTTTATTTGGGTTCCTTAGGGTTTGCTGACAAAGAATATGTACAACGTTATGCAAATAGTCTAGGAATTAACAAGTTATAGCCAAAATAAAATGATAGTGCTGTCAGACAACACCCAAAATCAGAATCGCTCAGTGGTAGATTTTTTTTCACCACCATTGTACGGGAAATGGGCCACAAGTTACATTTGAACTGATTGGCTGGAATGATATGTAAGGCTAAACACGATTAGTCGGGCTATAAATACTATCTTGGTTGTTAGGGAGACGTAGGAAGGTAACATTTTTTCAAACACTTGTCGAAACGTGGCTCGATTGGCCAGACTCGCTGATATAATCACTTAGGAGCGTTAGTTCGAAACCACTTGTTTAAATAAGCTTGATAAAGCAACCGTGCGTTGAAGCCAGCTCATATTTTTGCTAAATAAAAGCCTGGAACATAAGTAGATGGGAATTTGTGCCAGTATTTTGTGCCAGAATTCATTGCTAATCAACGTATCTGTGTTTGTTTCCATGAATTGTGGTAAGCTTGAAACATTCAGTATCTTTTAATGAAAATTGAATGTGAATTGTTAATTTATGCCTGTATATATGTGTAGTTCAGTAGCAAACATGATATAAAGCCTATAATGCTCCAGCCTGAACAGAAGGTGTCGGAGGAAAGTAAAACTGCATGGAATGGCCAAACAGTACACTGACACCTAGATTATTGATTAGACAGAAATAATGCTGGAAGTGCAGAGGCGTAGTAACCATTAAGGAGGTTAATACTGGTATAAAGTATTTCAGATGAAGCTGATAGTTGGCCTAACGCTCTGAACTCAATGTTTGTGATGTGTTGTGATCAGTGTAAAAAGAGAGTATAAGTTAGTTATGAAGTAGAAGGTACATCCTTCTTGATTTCAGGGACCGTGGTCTGGATGGTATTGAGCAGCACCTGGTCAGAGCTTTGCTGAATCCAGAGTCGGACAGCATACTCCTTGGTCCATTTAGCTATCAGTGAGGTGTCTCCACAGCACAGGGGAGAATTCGAGCAGAGGAGTCCTTTCCTGCCGCCATCACGCAAGATAAGCTGATTTGGCCAGCTGAGCTCAACATTATGTCCCCTCATCTTGAAATGACTTTGTAAAAATAACATTAAGAGGGGAATTTAATTGTCTTAATATCAGGAACTGAGAACATCTCCAATACTAGTCCCTAAAGACAAACTATTGAAGTCATGATGACAAATACCAACAGAGCTTGAACAAAACAAAACCAGTATTACCTCATATTACTACTACACAACTGACACACATAGGATATTTTTAATAATATATGTCACTACAATATTCATATTGATACATTCTGTACATAACTTGTAATTAAAATTGATTGTGATTCCTGGTTCCTTTGTATTTGAATCAGGACACATATACATTATTGACAGCAATGAATACATATTGTTATTTGAAAAGTTATCAGTGACTCCTTTAAGATATTCTCATAGAGTGTTAAATGTATGTGAGTGTCACAGTGTTGTCAAGTGTGGTGGAATAAATTAAATTGTTTATCTGTCTGTTGTTGTGACTTACACTTCATCATACACATACCCTAGACACATAACGTAGTCATCACACTATTCCAAAATAATTCTGACTGAGATATATACATATGTGGCAGCAAGTAAGGTTATATATAATACACTACTCTTATTAGATATATATACCTTCACAGCTGATCTCAGTCAGTACACTAAGTCCCCTATAAATATTTATAACATCCCACTTCACCACAGAGACAGTAAAAACAAAGATGAGAGCAGACCCCATAAATGCAATATCAACAGCTACGCCAATATGTACTGCACACAAGCTACCAATTTGGAAACAACAGTGCTTCGCTGAAATGATAGAAAATGTTCCTGGTATTGAGAGAAAGAACAGTCAAACTGAAACAGAAAGGAGAGTCCTAACCACAAAATATATAGAGAAACATTACCCAAGCAACACCTGGATCCATGCGTACACAGATGGATCAGCAACTAATGCAACAGAAGATGGGGGTGGAGGAGTCTTCCTGAGCTTAAGCAATGGCACACACAAAAAGATAGCAGTCGCAACAGGGAAATTTTCAACTAACTTCAGAGCAGAGGCAGAGGCCATAAAAACTGCATCAGAAATTCTAATGACAGAAAAAAGCTCAGAGAGACCAGTAGTTATCTTCTCAGATGCGCTGTCAGTGATTACAACACTGAAAAGTCAAATACTGTAAATGCTGAACTGGATGACCTAAGAGTAACACTTCACAGACTATGTCAGCAATACAAAAGAGTTGTGATACAGTGGATCCCTTCTCACTGCAACATCCCTGGAAATGAAGAGGCTGACAGATTGGCAAAGGAAGGGGGAAAACTTCCTCAGCTGGACACAAATATAACCTATGAGGAGTCCAAGAGTTTTATCAAGCGCAGATACAGGCACAAGTGGGAAGAAGAGCATTCAGGCCACACAAAAAAATGATCCGTATTACCAGCTCAGCAGAAGTGAACAAGTGGTAATCTTCAGACTTCGCACTGGTCATAACAGATTGAGATACCATCTGTTCAACAAATTAAAGATAGGAACTACGGATGAGTGTGACTGTGGCACTGGTAAAATGACTGCCGAACACCTGCTTCAGAGGTGCCCAACATATGAGGAACAGAGAAAACGCATATGGCCATCACCAGTACCATTCCTGGAGAAAATCTACGGAGATATCAACAGCCTCAGGCTGACCACTGCTTTCTTTGAACTTATTCAAGTTGACATCTGAGGGTGAACGAAGAAGAAGAAGATAATGTGTAAGGACCATAGAGTCCGGAGTTATATAAGTCGGTATTCTTCACCGCAATAATTATTAAACGCAAAAATCGTGAAGTACGATCGCAGATAGAATATGTAAGGCTGATAGAGCCTGGCTATGAATGCCAAAAGTGAATTAATATAATAGACACAGTTGTTGGATGTGTGAATCACTCCTTTATGTCACTATTAATCAGAAATATAATAGTTATACCAAATGCTTAATAAAATAGATTTGGTCAAAGACATAAACTATATGAAAACGGTTACACGACAGACGTACAATGTCTGCAAAAGAAATGAACTCTAGAACTGTGATAGCAAGTGTCTTTAATGTGTAATATCTTGTTAAGTATTCACGATGAAATGACGAACGTTATTAAATATGTCTAGTCGTCTGAACGAGACTTGTTCCCTGAAGTGTTCTACAAGTTGCAATTACGTTCCATGACTTTTGACCGTTAACCTTCAAGGTTGGTTCAAGAATATAACACTTCAATACAAGCTGCTAATAATAGCAATACTAAAACACTGTCAGTCAATATGAATACCAAGTTTAATGAAAGAAACGCTGATACGGATTTAAAAAATAACGTAGATAAAACCCAAAGTTGCAGCAGAAAGATACTCCGTGTAGACAGAACAGATGAATTTAGAATGCATGAATTGAAACATAATATCAGCCCAATTATCTAGGACGAAAGACTGCAACACCTTCACTAAAATTATGCCTAGTCCTCATGTTCCATGTCACCAGCTTTAAGTTTTTTCATGCCTTCCTCAACTCTTTCACTCCTGTCTCCAGTTCTCTTCTCTATGTGTTTCTGGATCTCTCTCTCTCTCTCTCTCTCTCTCTCTCTCTCTCTCTCTCTCTCTTTCTACCTCTTTTACACTAGGGATTTCAGAGCAAGGACTGTCCTGTAATGCTACATTAAGTTTCCTCAGTGTATGTTATGTCCATCGCTAGCGTCTGGGGCACATAGAACTCGTATCACATATCTTTCCTACGCCCCAAGAATTTTCGTCTCTTTCAGTACCGATAGGACTTGCTAATGTATGTTTTAGTTCAATGTGATCCATTTACACACTTCAAACTTAAAACAAGTAAACGGGGAAAAGGAAGTATTATTGATCATCTGTTACTGTTACCAAAAGCTCTAAAAAGAGAACCCAACGACACAGAAAATAAAGGTTATACATTCTAATACATAGAATAAATGTGATTGACTAGTTATCATTAATCAGTAATTCGTCATACCGGGCGGGCGTTGGGTGTGCCAATTATATGTGTTTCTTAAAACAACGAGGTCAGTGAATTTTTTATTTTAAACACAGATATATTAATGACCAACTTTCTTGTAACCTTTACATCGGGTATTTAAACTTAATAAAGTATATTTTATTCAAAGATGAATTTTACTGGGCAGAACTGAAAACCGTTTTGAACATCTAATGCTCAGTGATGACTTAAAAACACAATACAAGTAACGTTAAAAAAAAAAAAACAACAAGTTTTAGGTATTCACTTTTATTATTGGCACCAAATACTGCACACTAACTACAAGTATATATATATATATATATATATATATATATATATACCATAAATTCCATGGTGTTGAATAAAATACCAAATACACTAAAACAAAGAAAAAAAATATTCCATTAATTCTATGTTATAGATTAAAGTACCAAATATACTAAAAACAAAATAAATATTGCATAAATTCTATGACGTAGAATAAACTACCAAGTACACTAAAACAGAAAATAAATATTCCATAAATTATATGACGTTGAATAAGTACTAAAAACAGAAAATATATATTCCATAAATTATATGGCAGAGGGAGCCGCGCTAGCGTAGTGGTTACAACACCGCTCTGGCGACCGGGTGATACAGGATCAAACCCGGGCGACGGCATTTGAGGATTTTTCGTCGACCGGGATTTGGACTGGATTAACTCGAGACCTAGGGAGGACAAGAGCAGGAGTGCCGCGGGCCGGGGACGGGCGGCGCCCGAGGCAGCCGACGTGCCATGGGAACCTCCGAAATCGGCGAGTATTTGCCTGAATGGCGAGGGACACCTGTCTCTGTACAAGAAATAAAGGGATACTCACGTAAAATCAATGTCAGGTTAGACATAAAATAATAACCTGAGATTTCGCCTCGAGTATTAGCGGGCGAACGAAAAAAAAAAAAAAAAAAAAAAAAAAAAAAAATATGGCAGAGAATAAAAGTGAATGGCCAGTTAACAGTAATCGGCAGTTCGTCAAGCCGTTTACAAATGTCAATCAATCAATACCCTTCAACAAACACATGCCAAGTCTTCCTGTCCTGTGCCATCCGCTAAAGTTCTTTCCATGTTTTCCTCATCATTTTCTCCCCTGTATCCAGTTCTCTTCTCAGTCGGCAACCCAGACTCCTCTCGGCTTTCTCTGGGTTGCTTCGTGCGCCTCCTTTCCAGATGACCTTCTTCTGTTTTGGGCGGCTGCGTTGATATATATTCGGTATTTGACTTGTCCATGTTTGTTGAAGTTTTTGTGGTAAAAAGTTGTTTACGGGATGGGGTAATCAGCCCCATGCCCAACACTCCTTAGTCGCCTTTTACGACATGCATGGTGGGGTACAGTGTTACTTTTCGTTGCTCCCCTTTCGTTCCCCGGTAACGCACAGGTGGTTTACAAATGGGCTGTATAGTTTTTGTGTCACTCGACAGGAAGACCTGACATGAGTTTATTGAACGCTATTGTTCATTTAGAGCTGAAGGGTACTGAATGAATTAATGAATTAATGAATGATGAGTGATGTAGGAAGCTCGATTTGCTACCTTATCACGTCCAGGAATTATGACATGAATACTCGGATATCACTCTATATAATACGGATATAAATAGTGATCATCATTATTTCTTTTCCGCTCGTTACGGAGCATGGATCCACCCTGCAGCTGATCCTGCGTGAAGTCTGCACAAAGCAGTTACAACCTCTTGCAGTAGTTGTTTATGTGGTAATAAGTTTGACCTGATGAGATAGCCAGGCTCATGCACAACCTCATACTGCCTGAGGGGCAGTAGGCATATTCTTTCTTTGTCTCGTCCGAGACCTCCGGAATCTACATTATATAACCAGTGGAACAATATAATTAAATTTCGCAGTGGCTTTACTTTGTATCTTTATACCACATTCCTGTTAGTGCGTGTTTTTGTTTACTACTTCTGTGAAAATATATTAACAATTATAGTTTCGGCTGTCAGCGAGTAGGGACAGTACTATGGAGAAGTTTATTTGACAAAGGGAAAACGATGTCCACCATATGCTGATAATAAGATAATACGGGGAGCTTTCATTACTTTGGAAAATAAATGGAAATCAAAAGAAATTAAGCGCAACACAAAACTAAGAATCTTCAGCGCAGATGTCAATGGCTCTGAAACATTGGGGGAGGGAGACAACCAGAAAGATACATACTTTGATAAATGGACACTTGTGTAGAATAATATGATTGAGATTGTGTGACAAGATGTCTAATTTAGAACTGATGGAAAGAACCAGATAGATGCAAGTGGAATAAGATATGAAGAGAAGAGACTGTCGATGGATAGGACACACACTGAAGACACAAAAGACCGGTTGACAACATTATTCATCATCAGGTGCCATCTTTCTTTCTTCCAATTGCTTGTTCATTGTCCATGTTTCTACACCCTACAGCAGAGGCCGGCAACCAGTCGAACCCGACCTATCGATAGATACCAGTGGATGATTTGGTAAATCTTTAGGCGAGTGCGAGAAAAAATAGAAAGACTTTTTAAAACTATGGAAATTTCGGACTAGACCTCTCCCGACGGCATTTAAAATTGTGGTGTCCCCGGGATCAAAAGTATTTTTTTCCGCAATCTCAAAATGAAACATATCGAGCTGGCTACTAAAATACTCGTATATTCATGACATGCTTGAGATAGGAACGCTATCTTTTCTTTGTAAGGTTCATCATCCCACTCCCTCCCCACCCCCCGCTTAAAATTACACACACACACACACATATAGATAGATAGATAGATAGATAGATAGATAGATAGATAGATAGATAGATAGATAGATAGATAGATAGATAGATAGATAGATAGATATATAGATAGATAGATAGATAGATAGATAGATGGATAGATAGATAGATAGATAGATAGATAGATAGATAGATAGATAGATAGATAGATAGATAGATAGATAGATAGATAGATAGATAGATAGATAGATAGATAGATAGATAGATAGATAGATAGATAGATAGATAGATAGATAGATAGATAGATCGATAGATAGATAGATAGATAGATAGGTAGGTAGGTAGGTAGGTAGGTAGGTAGATAGATAGATAGATAGATAGATAGATAGATAGATAGATAGATAGATAGATAGATAGATAGATAGATAGATAGATAGATAGGTAGGTAGGTAAGTAGGTAGGTAGATAGATAGATAGATAGATAGATAGATAGATAGATAGATAGATAGATAGATAGATAGATAGATAGATAGATAGATAGATAGATAGATAGATAGATAGAACGAACTTTATTTTCGAAGGGTAAAGAATTGGGCGCGCAGGCCCGTCTAACATTCTGCCCTTCCACTCTCATTAATCTTGCATACTATATCCTTTCATTCCCACATGATGCTTTAAGCATTAATTTAAAGGCATGCAACATTATAAAGTTACCATAACAGCATTCATTTACATTATGCAATCATAATTTTTTTTTAAATGAGTATTTTTTTTTGAAACAAACAAGCTAGATAGATAGATAGATAGATAGATAGATAGATAGATAGATAGATAGATAGATAGATAGATAGATAGATAGATAGATAGATAGATAGATAGATATATGGTAGCTCTATGAAGGGCTCAGCGTTACTAATGTAGATCCCAGAAGCTTCTGGGTTGCCGACCCCTGCCATACAGTAATGAAGAGTCTATATATAGCATTATTAGGCAGCCCTAACTCTGGAATTCTCAGGGTAAGAGAGAAGAGGGAGAGACAAAAAACACGGAGAACGGAAAAAGTCATAAACATGAAGGAGATAAAGAGAACATAGAAATGCCTTGAACGGACAGAACACAAGACATGAAGGCTTGGCTTTGTATTTGTTGAAAAACCTGTGCTCCGGAGTCGGGAGCTGAGAGGTGAAGAATGAATGTATGGTGAATTAAATGTTATTTTTTCCCTTTCAATGGTTTTATGAAAATTGTGTGGAGAGATGCATTTTTCAGTGTCGTACAATTATGTTGCTTTCCAACTGAGCTTACTTTTATCGCCCTCCGTTTTCAATATCTTTCTCGTTTAAAAAAAAAAAAAAATACAATTTTCCCTCGATTTGGTGAGGAAGTTCAACCTAGCTGGTTGTATTAGCGCGCATGTTCAAATATAAAAGACCTGTTGATCGGATTAGGTATTTGCTTGTTATCTTTCTCGCGAAAATCATGACTGGTTTTTTGAAGACAAATCACACATCTCCCTGTAGTCTCCTATCAGCAGATAGCATCGATGGACTGGCTAGGGAAGAACGAGGGCTTCGAGAACAAGGTTTGGTACGGCCTCCAGATATGGAGATCAAAGCAGAAAATACCCAGCAAATGACAAAGAATAATAAGGGAATTGAACGAGCCAGCACAAATAAGGACAAGACCTAGAGAAAGAGACCCAGTTCAGATATCTCATCATCATGTGACGTATTCTTTCCAGAACGTTGTCTCCATTACAGCTGCTCTGAACGTATCACGATTCTGGGCAAGTCGACCTGCATCAGCCAAAGACAAGTTCAGACTCTCTGTGATGTCCTGGGTCCACCGTCGTCTAGGTCGACCCCTTCCCCTTTTTCCAGGGACCATGCCTTCCTTCACTGTTTTTTCCAGACTATTATGTCTTTTTATATGACCGAAAAATTTCAGCTTCCTTATTGCGATGGTATTTAGGAGCCAATGTTCCTGTACGTTTAGTGAGCGCAGTACTTCTCTGTTGGTCTTTTTTTCTGTCCAGGGTATTCTCAACATCCTTCTGTAGCATTTCATTTCGAATGATGTAATCTTTTTTGCAACTGTTTTATTGAGTGTCCAAGTCTCGCAGCCGTATGTTGCTACTGGGAATATACATGCTCTGATCAGTTGTAACTTTGTTTCTTTGCTTGTGCCTTGCCATAGGTTTTTCATCTGTATTAGTTTATGTGAAGCAATTGCAAGTCTTCTTTTAATTTCTACTGCACAGTCGCCAGAGCTGTTAATGATTGATCCTAAGTATTCGAATTCAGTTCAGATATCTAGAAACAATAATTAAGGAAAACGAAACAAAATCCTAGATAAAAGCAAGGACGGCGCAAACAACTACAATTCTAGTTAAAATTACACCAGTTGGGAAAGATCTTCAAATAAACTTTAAAACAAACATCAAATTAATGCAGACAATTGGCATCGTCATAATTCTATATGCGTGTGAAGTTTATACGTTAGACCAGGTGTTCTTAACCTTTTTTTTTTTTTTTGTATCATGGACCCTTTGATTATCCGGTGAAGGCTACGGACTCTTTCTTTAAAATAAAATGTACACAAACGTATAATCAACAATTTTACACACAACTAATACATTTTATTGAAACAGCAACAGCAACAACAACAACAAAAGATACGCTTACATATAGTCATATTAAAGAACAACCTGCAAAAAGAATATATTTCTTTGAATGCAAAGGTCTATGATAATTCCCCCGAATAAAAAATAAAATAAAATCATTTAAATTAAAATTAAATATTAATTCTTCTGAAATTTTAAACCTATGACCCCCCCCCCCCCCTTTCTCCCCCCCCCCCCTTCCACCCCAAAAAAAAAAATATCATTAAAATTAAATATTAATTCTTCTGAAATTTTAAACCTAGGAACCCCCCCTCCCCCCCCAGAATCCATTCACGGACCTCCAATCTAGTCATATCGGTCATTGAGTATGGGCTGGGAATACTCAAGTTGTCAGTAACACAATGTGAACGACTAGAATGCTTTCAAAATTAAGGGATGCTTATAGTCTTGGGCTGTACGCGAGATACCCCGTTGTGATAATGAGGTACATGCTTGGAATGCTGTCAATTGTATCCAGATATGCAATGGCTCTGGCAAATGCCTATATGCGACTAACCACAGACAAACGGCATCCCCTGCATGGAAACATAGCTGACATAAAGGGAGCAAGAATAAAGAAGGGATGTTTTGTATGGAACAGGCAGAAACAACGATCAAGCAGGTGACCACAGTTGAGAATATAATCAAAGGGGAAGTGTGGAGTAAGTCAGATGACAGCAAGTCATCGTCAGCCTTGGCAGAGAGTGTAGAACTTGGGGTAATGGGAAAGCAGAACTGGAAATTAATCAACTGATATATGATCGTGCCGGGAATAATGATGCCATTGTGTATACTGATGCCATTGTGTATACTGATGGGTCTGAGACCCGTGGTGAGAAATTAGGTTGTGGCTTCTCTGCTTGAGTAAAGGGCAGAATCGTTGCCGAACATAGCGGGGCTTACAAGATAACAACAAGAATGGAGGTAGAGGCAGCTACTGCAGCCTTAAGGTGGCTAACTGAAACTTCATTAACAAAGGTAGTCACTGTGTCAGACTCTCATTCTATGTTTCAAAAGGTTCAAAATGGTTGGCTACGGCATGAATGGAAAACATCCATAGGAGCTTCGAATCTGCAGGAGCTGGTGTGGATATACTGTCCTGGTCATGCAGTGGTATGCGGTGATGAGAGAGCTGACAGACTAGCACCACGAGCATGTACAGTGGGGACACTGGATATGGATAGGGGAGATATACTGAGCACAATTAATGAACGCCTGTTAAAGAATGACAATGCAATAGATGAATCATCAAGGTTAAGACTGTTGGAATTTGGCATCAAACGTCAGGCTAGCAGAGATGTACGTATGAAAGGATGCATCTGTCGTGTATATAACCAGCGAGCTACAGAAACAGTTAGCATTCACAATTTCGACATATACTGAGGGAGACTGAGCACCTATGGGTTTGCCCGGATTGCAATGATATCGATTCTGTTCAAGAATACCAATGTGGACCACAAATTAAGAAACCTTGCCGTAGACGTTGAAATAAAACGAAAAATACGTGTGCAGTATAGCGTAACACAGGTTGTGGGACCATAAAAAGATCAACATTGACAATTTTGAAAACAAACACACGTCAGTGGTACGGTCGGGTTGATCATTTGGGTACTCGACTTGGGACAGTCCCTGGAACAAGAAAAGACGAGGGTGAACTAAAGGGTAAAATTAAGTTTTAGCGTCGGCGTTCGTCCGGTGATCAAGAGTGACTTCCTTTTACAATGCAGTGTTACCAGATATTGTCAAGAAAAGTAGCGAGAATACAATTTGAAAGTAGCGAAATGGAATTCAAAGTAGCCCAATATGTGTGTGTTTGTGAATATATATATATCATCATCATCAGCAACAGCCATATCAACAACGAAGGTTGGCTGTAATGGATCTCCAACGTCTTCTGTCTCTTGTCTTGGTGGTGCACTCTGATAGACTCTTTCCTGTCCATCTCTTGATGTTATCTTCCCACTTATAGCGCTATCTTCCCCTTGCACAGGCGTCGGCATCCTGAGGCTCGCGAGCCGCATCCGGCTCTTTGAGCCATCTCGTGCGGCTCTTGGGCCTCGGCTACTTAACACTTGGTGTCCGTGCACTAAAACCACCTTTTGACATACACTTTTCCTGGACTAAACTTTTGGGTGTGGGGGAAGGGGGTCCTGTCTGCAAAGACTAAAAAAAAAAGGACTGTGAGGATGGCCACTGATATAACTAGCCACTAAAATGAAGACATTAAATTAGCATCAGGATATTCTCTGGCACGTGATGAGTCTTGAGATGTGGATGACATTGCACAAGTTACTCTCATTTGCAGATATGTAAACTTTAAAGGACCCCAAGAAGAGTTGATTGAACTACTGCCACTCGGGGAGGAGATATTGCAACTGCAGTATCTGAATGCTTGCAAAAGAAAGACATAGATATCAACAAAATCATATCTCTCGCTACAGATGGAGCTCCGAGCATGAGAGGGAGAGAAAAGGGTTTCCTTATTTTATTAACAAAAAGTATTAACCATGATGTGATTTCTTTTCACTGCATTATTCACTAAGAAGCCCTCTGTGCACAAACCTTCACAGAAGAAATTTTGAAGGTAATGGAATTAGTAGGTAAGCTAGTAAACCAAATAATGACAAGTAGTTTGAATCACTGACAGTTTTGTGAGTTTCTCCAAGGAGTCAATCATGAATACTCTGATCTTCTTTTGCAAAACAAGGAACGATGATTATCTAGAAGCAAGGTTCTGATGAGGTTTGCTGCTTGTCTTAATGAAGTAAAGATATGGCTGAAAGAGAAGAAACTTGAATATTCTGAGTTATCAAACCCTGTTTGGTTACATAAATTCTACTTCATGCTGGGCAGGACTTCTCACGTGAACATTTTAAATAAAAAACTCCAAAGAAAGGGCAATACAGCTATTTTGCTCTTGGAAGGAGTCCTTTCATTTGAGCACACGCTGTCTTTGTTTGCTAGAGACATTGAAACTGGCAAATTATTATACTTCCCAGCATTAAAAGAACATAAGCAAACTGCTGAAAGTAGCATTGACCTCAAGTTCCTCAAAAAAGTTATTGAGAAAATGACAGTTTCATTTGCTGATGGCTTTCAAGAGTTTAGACAAGAAAAGGCAACCTTGTAATTTTTGATAAAAACTCTTGAAACAGATATCACCAAACTGAATTTTTCAGCCTTTCCTCAAATTGACCAAGCTGATTTTGAACTTGAATTGGTAGATTTAGAGGACAAAGCATTGTGGTGTTCAAAATTTACACATCTGGTCCATGAGCTTGAAAATCTTGAAAGGCAAAAATCAGCCCTGTCACTACAAGACAAGTGGTCTGAAATAAGTCAGCTCAAAAAAACAAGATGAGATCATATTTGATGTTTGGAACTGTTTACTCGACAGCTATGTTCAGCTGAAGAAATTTGCATTTAGACTTCTTTCAATTTTTTGATCCACATATTTTTGTGAACAATTATTTTCCAACATGAATTATATCAAAAGAAAATTAAGAAGCCAATTGATTGACGTGAGTCTCCAGTCATGCTTGAAAATGAAAACAACAGATTATTCACCAAACATTGACCAACTTTGCAACGAAATCCAACAGCAAAAGTCTCATTAAATTTCCTTACTTTTCATTTGTATATTTTATTTTATTATTATGTTACATCTTATCTGAATATTTGTTACTGAAAAAATTGTATTCCTTATTGTGTAGTAAAATGGCATGTGAAAAATTATGTTTATTATTTCAATTTTATATATATATATATATATATATATATATCTATCTATATATATATATATAATAAAATATATTATGTTTATAATATATTTATATATATATTATATATATATATATATATATATATATATATATATATATATATATATATATATATATATATATATATATATATATATATATATATATATATATATATATATATATATATATATATATATATATATATATATATATACAGTACTTTGCAAAAAAAATGGCAGTCATATTTTCGCAACGCAGCACACTCATAAAAGCAAATAATAATAAAAACTGTATGTCCAGAGGAAGATTGATATCTCCCCTATCTATTAACAGTGGTTTCAGTACAATATAATGTTGCCTTCCTCAGCAAGGCAAGCCTGGATGCGGCGAGGCATACTTCCCACAAATGTTTGTAGGTAATTGTGAGTCAGACTGTCCCAGTATTTTTCAGCGACCTTCTTCAATTGTTCAACGTCTCTGAGTCCACTCTTTTTTAAATGATTCTTGAGTAGTGCCCAAACGTTTTCAATTGGGTTTAGGTCGGGACTGTTGCTGGGCCACTTCAGCACTATCACATTCTTCTCTTGCAGCCATGCTTTGGTGGTATGAGCTGTATGCTTTGGGTCATTGTCATGTTGAAATGTGCACCCATCGGGGTACATGACCTGCATAAATGGTAGAAGGTGTCCCTCTAGTATGTCAATGTACCTTTCTTTCGTGAGAATTCCTGTGAAAACACACAGTGGGGTGGCACCTCTTGCTGACACCCCTCCCCAAAGATGGAATTTCTGGGTATGTTTCGGTCGCTGGTACACAGGCGTTACAGAGTCTTTCGTCCAAATATTTATTTGAGCAGGATAAGACCAAACAGAACATTCATCTGAAAAAGTCACATTGTCCCATTACAAATTTTTGTTTTCGTGGCACCAGTTCAAGCGCATCTGTTTGTGAGGAGTCTCTGTGAGCAATGGCGACGAAATTACCCGCTTTTTTGTGTAATTCATCCTGTGTAGCTCCCGGTTTTCAGTAGCATTAGATACCTCTGGGCTTCCCAACTCGATCATGCGCTGCCGTATGTTTTCTACACTCTTCATTGGCCCAGCCCGAACGATTTGGGCGAGACGCCGATGGTCCTTTGTGTCCAAAATTCTTGGCCTCCCACTACCTTCTTTTTGCTCGATTCCATTACCTGCTTTTAGTTTACTCACAACTCTGTAGACAGTCCGCTCAGGAATGTTCAAGGTTTTAGAAATGTTGGAACATGTTTGATTTCCTTCATTCCAAAGCTGTGAAATTAACATACACTTTGACTTTGTATCCATTTTCTGCCACTAGCATTAGAAATTGTCGTCTGCTCTATTATCAAGGGACTTTACTCTCCGTTAATTTTTTTTTTTACTTTTGGTAATGTTTGCTCACTTAAGTGGAGTGCAAATTTGGGGCAGAACATGCATATTTAATTAGATTTCGGCATATTTAGCTGAGCAATATGACTGCCATTTTTTTTGCAAAGTACTGTATATATATATATATATATATATATATATATATATATATATATATATATATATATATATATATATATATATATATATAATATATATATATATATATATATATATATATATATATATATATATATCTAATTGAATGAGAGATACCATGTGATTTTTTTTTCATGCGGCTCTTCAGTTTTTTTTAAAAATGGAGACAAAATTAAATATTTGACTCTTTGTCATAGAAAGGTTGCCGACCCCTGCCCTTGCACGTTTGCCTTCAACTCTCCCTTCTATTAAGGTCTTCTGCAAGGTGTTATGTCTTTTTACATGGCCTAAGTACTTTAGCTGCCGAACTTTGATCTCCCTCATTAACATATATATATATATATATATATATATATATATATATATATATATATAAATATATATATATATATATATATATAATATATATATATTATATATATATATATATATATATATATATATATATATATATATATATATATATATATACAACAGTGCTCTGTCTGTTTCTACCGATGCAACTACAACGTTAGAAGATCTCTGTCAGGAGTCAGTCCACAGCGCGGAGAATATTCAAGTTGATCTGCCTGATGATGATCTCACACATTTCTTGGTGGCAACCAATGTAGTGAAATTGACCGAGATACAACGGTAAAATACTCCAAAGATAACATTTAAGGATAAAAAACATAATGCGTAAGCTGCTGATGTACATGATCGCCTAGACCGCGGGTCATCATCCTCTATAAATTTTGCCTTGCTAGACAGGAGGGGAACGGAGGATCAAAAAGGAAAAAATATGACTGGAAAGATTGCGTAGCAAGGCTAAGGAGACGCAATTGGGGGGGATGGAGGAAAGTAAAAAATTCACGTCCCCCAAATTGACACGAGGTACGGAATGGACGCTTTTGCGATACTAAGATTTTGATTTGAATTGAGCGGCAGAACGCGGATGGTAGGAAAATTACAAAAATTTAAAAAGTAATTTTTCTTAATATTAATGTTAGGAATATAAAAATTAGCTGGCCGGATGGCCTAGTCTGAGCAGTGAACTAATATGTTCTTAATTTTACAAACGGATAGATAATATTGAAGATAATGACAAAAGACAGTGTAGTTCACATCATCGCTAGACTATATTGAATCTAAAAGTGTCACAATTTGCACACAAAAACACGACCTTGGGAACAGGTGTTCAAAGTTACTTATTATGGAGGAGAGGGTTTTTGAGCGGTAGCTGTGTCTAAATATAACTTTTTACGACAAAAATTTTAAGGGGAGAGAAAGGTTGCTTCAAAAATCAAGCACATTTTTTTTAGAAACACAAGTAGAGACGGACAGACTAACAGATAACCATCCATACTTGACTGAAGCATGACTGAAATGACTTTAGTGTAGAAATTTGAAATTTAAAGTACAACTAGGCAGTGATTGGCCACAGACAATCATATCATTAGCGCTCAGACGCGAAAGTGGGGTCATTCTTCAATAATTGTTCAGTGTTAGACACAGATTTTAAAGTGTGGTGTTTTCCCATATGAAAGACAGTGAATAAATTTAGGGACGCCATACTATAGCCAGCAGCTCAGCTGAGTTTTGCTAGCAATTCTGTGTTATGTATTCATAATCTGGTAAGATTGAAATTATTTCTTTATATATTTTGAATATTGTTTCATGTTCGAGTGATTTGATACTGCCATATCAAAATCTAGCCTTACAAACAAGTAGGGAGTTGCTCTAGACCCCCCGCCCAAGTCAGGGTCTAGGGACCAACAAGGTACATAAACTACAGCAAGGATTATGCAAGATATATCAAGCGTTGAAACAGATTACCTATCTTCTTTTAGGGCCGACAACTAATAAATATTTTTCAGAATCTATAATCTGGGAGGATCTATCTGATGTAAACCCACCATGGTAACTGTGCTGTTTGGTCAGAGAGATCTGACCTGTCTGTATGATGTGGTTGTTGTGTCAGTGTTGTGTCCAGACGTGGGTAGAGAATAGATTTTGACACATGGCCCATACTTTGATTGCAGAGCTGTGAGTTTCTGTTGTCAACAAAGCAGTGTCTATTCGGTGGGTGACTTTACTCGGGTGTATCTGTGCAGTTCTTGTGACAGAGACCACCATTATTGCCCGCCAGCACGGAGAGGTGGGACCGCAAGTTTTCAGCACCAGAGCTACAAAAAGATGAGTGAGCCTCTGGTCTGCTGGACATTCACCAACTATTGGTAGTGACTAATATCCCCATAAAAATTCCCACCATTTTCTGGACACGGTGTAGTCAATATAGACAGGTGTGATGAGACCACCCCAACAGCACAGACAATAAATATCCTCCCTAGTAGCTGACTACCAGAACATTTTAATAAAACTAACTATTCTAGTACTTAAATATGTACACTTTTGCATTTATTATGTAACATCCATGCATAATTTTCATAATTTTTAAATCCTTCTTTTAAAACAAGTTCTGGTCAAAATAAAACTTGATCCAGAACAAATAAATGTAATATAATTATATCAAAAACTTTACACACGTGAGTTAGTTCAGTGTATTTTAACACTTGTTAATCTTATTAGTCTTGTTAAATATCTATGGGTATATTTATAACTATCACACCACAGTACACATCATTACCCTAGACACTTTACGTAGCTACATTCAATAAAAAAAAAAAAATTAAGTGTGAGGTCGTAGTGGTAGCAAGAAAGGCCTTCTGACAATTCTCAATTACATTTTATCTCAGGAGCCTTCACAGCTGGCCTCATACAAATTACATGTAGTACCATCATCATCATACAATACCATCAATACCACTACAACCAAGGTGGAGTGGGTTCCATTCTCTGCACAAGACAACAGAGTGCTGACACTTGGGAGTCATACCAAGTGAGCGCGGCCCCCCCCCCCCTTTTCTCCCCCCCCCCCAAGTGTACAGTAAATTTAAGGACCGAAACACTTGATCGACTGGAGTACACCTTCTGATGATCAGATTGCCTTTTATTGTATCGCTATGTATAGAGTTTCCTATAATCTTAAAATGTGGATTGAAAAACTACGTTTTTATAGGTAGTATAGCTAACATAAATAGCAGAATATTTATAAATGGGAACTGCCGACAAACTATAGCACCGTTAAACTGACTGCTGAATGTCGTCTGCAATTCTGCCAAACACATGAGAAACAGAGAAGGAATATATGTGGCCGTTACCTGTGCGATTCCTGACTCTATGGAAATATCTGGCAACATTGCAAAGTAAAGGGAAGTCACTCTTGTCACTTCATCGCCAGACGAACGCCGACGCTAAAACTGCTTTATCAGGTGTGGTTGACCAGTTCCCTCCCTCGCCACCTTTGCATTTACTAACTCAAGAGCAGAGCCATGTACCCATTTACAGCTGGATAGAATGGAACTTGACGCTACCAGGTTTTGATCCCGGAACTGGTAACTTTGTCGCGGGAGTCAAACACTCTGACCGCTTAGCCAATTGGACGCTCAAAGAACCACTTGGGAGGCTATTGAAATGGGCAGGAAAGACATTCGCAAAGAAGCACATAATGGTACAAGACAAGCATATGTAGAGGGGGGGGGGGGAGAAACCAAATAAATAAAGTAGGCATCAGAAAATAGTGCCTCAACGGTCACTAAGTCCCTGTGCTAATTAAGGAAGGAAAGAGGGAAAAGTTAAAGGAAGGATGAATGGAACAGTAAATGCTATCGGGAAATAAGCCGGAGGGAGTTTAAGAAAAAGTGAATAGTAGGAGCGGTTGAACTTTCACCCGGAAAGAATACAGCATTATATGGTCACACGAAATGTTTAATAAAGACGCTTGGGTTCTCTCAAAACGATTAACGACGAGTGTGACCGGATACAGTAAAGCAAACAGACAGTCATAGAAAGTTCTTTACAGTATTCAATTCTATAACTCAAATGGGAACTTTGGATTATTTAACTCTTGAAATATTATTGCATAGTCACCGCATTTATTCTAAACAACTGCCTCTTTTTTTCCACATTTGCGTCATCATTCGTTACACTTACATAGTTCTGTTATAAATGGAACTTGAAATCTTAGAAATTTCTGTATGCCAGTCCTGTATGTAGGAGCCTACATTGCATGAATCTTGCGGGAATTAAACGAGCCAGTCGTAGTCAGAAATTTTGGCAGTAAACTTTAGCAGAAGTGTTAATTCTGTGGTCATGGCTTCTAGAAGATTTGTGATCTATCTTTATATCTACACTGCAGTCTTGCTTGTAAAAGAGGTAATTAATATTGTTGGATATCGATTTCTTTATGAACATAATGAAAATAACAGCTGGCTGTTTAATAACAAGTAACTACAGGACGAAGTGTTAATACTTAGGCTATGGCTTCCGTAGCACAGCAACTGTGGTAGTAGTAGTAATATTAATGATATAGTAGTGGTAGTAAAGTAGTTGTAGCAGTTATAGTAATTGTAGTAGTAGTAGTATCAGTTGTAGAATTAGTGGTAGTAATAGTAGTTGTTATTGTTGTTGTAGGAGTAGGTGTAGTAGTAGTAGAAACACTAGCAATAGCAACAGCGGCTGTTTTTTCTTAATACTTACCAGTAATTAAGCAGATGCGATGTTAATGGTAATAATATTATAACATACATACATGGAGGGAAAGATCGATTGATCATTCGTTGCATTGGATAGATAAATAGTACAACACTTCCTATCTAGTTTAAACTGTTGATTGAGTTCAAAGTTATGTTCTATTGTCCATTTATTACCGAACAGTGGTTTATGGTTAGTACGCTTGTGGCTATCTCTTAAACTCCGTCAGTATATATATATATATATATATATATATATATATATATATATATATATATATATATATATATATATATATACAGTCATGCGCCGCTTAACGTCCACGATACGTTCTGTGAAATAGGACGTTATGCGATTTGGACGTTGTGCGAACACCATACTTTATACTTAGCAAAGTTATATGGGGTATTGTAGTGTTGTAGTGTACCTGTATTGACTAAATAGCCAAGATACTGTACACATAAAGTACTGTATTTCAGCTAATGTACTGTATCTGGCAAGGTAATACTGTCCATATTAAAAATCTGCTGGAGCAAATAACCTCCCTCTACAATTAGTTTATCTAGGGTTTCGACAAAATCTTCTGCTGCTTTAGCATCAGCACTCGCAGACTCACCACTCACTTTCACATTATGCAGCGAAAAACGTTGTTTGAAGCTCTTGAACCACCCAGAACTACCACTAAACTCGATATTGTAGTCTGGTTCTGCTTTTTCTTTAAGCACTTCGAACAAGCTTCGTGCCTTAGCAGTGATCGTCAACGTGCTGAGAGAGATTCGCTTCTGTGTTTAGTCCTCAATCCAGGTCATTAGCAATTTTTCCATATCTGATATAGGTCCCTCTCGCATTTTCGTAAGCTGTGTACCTTTCAGTAGAGCCGATCCTTTAACAGCTTGGAGAATTTTTTTCTTTGTCGAGTGCGACATGCCCAAATCACGAGCTATAGCATTCACTGATTTTCCACCATCGTGATGTTTAATTACCTTTTGTTTCACTTCCAAATCAATACTTTTCCTTTGTCTCTTGCTGCTGCTATCACTAGAACTGGTTTTGCTGCGTATGGGAGCCATGATGCACTTCACGGGTAATGTACTTTCGAAAGTTCACATTAAAATAACGATAGTAAGTACAGTACAGTACATACATAGGCTAGTAACATAGGCGTTTATTATGACTATCAAGACATATGTTCTGTATTATAGGTTATATATGTACTGTACCATTATACGCCTGACATCACAATTGCTTTGTACTGTATACAAGAGACACGAGATACACGTGTTGCGTGCGGGGAAGCTGTCGCATTCGCTACGTCCGGTTACGTCCGTTTCGTCCTGTTCTCCGATCGGAATTTCTGAACTCTATTATAACCTTATGGGCCACGGACGTATATGCGGTCGGACGTTGTCCGAACGGACGTTATGCGGCGCATGACTGTATATATATATATATATATATATATATATATATATATATATATATATATATATATATATATATATATAATATATATATATATATATATATATATATATATATATATATATATATATATATATATATATATATATGTTTGTTTGTTTGTTGTTGTTGGTATTATCAGCTTCAGAATCATTTTTATTGCTCGCCCTGGTGGTTTTTATTAATGGTGTAAAAGGTATAGGTGGTCCCATAACAAATACTGCCGTAGGTGAGTGAAGTGTTAGAGACTTCACTATACTAGGTCCAGCATCGAGAGGTGGGGTGACCAGTTCCCTTCCTCGCTGCCTTTTCTTTCCCTAACTCAAAGAGCAGGGACGGGTATCCCTTCACAACTGGGTACCGTGATTCGAACCCGACACCTGTGCCACGAGAGACCACCGCTCTAACCACTCTGCCAATCGGACGTTCATTAATGGTGTACATTCATGTAAGAGTATCAGAGTGGTTAAGCCATTAGAGCGCCATCCTTCTCGCAGCACAGATACAAGGTTTCGGGATCGAAACCTAGAAGCGTCACGTTCAAGTCTACCCAGTAGTAAAACGGGAGAGAACTGGACAAACTGCCAGCAAGTCGTCATCACCCTTGGTTGGGTGTGTAGAGACTGGTGTAATAGAAAAGTAGAACTGGAAATTAATCAGCTGATAAATTATCATGCTGGAGACGATGATGCCATAGTATTCACTGATGAGTCTGTTCTCCACGGTGAGAGGTCATGATGAGATTTCTCAGCTAGGGGCATCGCTGACTAGAGCAGGGCTTACTTGACAACAACCTCTATCACGGGACCTAAGACGCGTCAACAGTGAGAAATGCAGTTAGCGACCCATAGCTAGACTGCTTGCGTCAGGGTCAGCGAACCAGAGCTGACCAAGACACTACTCCACCTCCAAGTGGTGGTCCTGGAAACAGGCTGCATCACTGCAGTCTGGCTGAGTGAGTAGGGATCGAAGAGGGAAGGCTAACCCGGTCCCAAAAATGCCGTGCTGAAGTCGGATGTGTCGGCCGAAAGGCGCAAATATCGCAGTTTCGCTGTAAACGGACACAACGCAATGAACGTCCTTTTTCAGGACGAACGAAGAAGAAGAACCTCTATCACGATAATGGACGTACAGACAGCTACTGCAGCCCGAGATTTATGTCTGAAACTACATTAATAAGGCAGTTAATTATGTCGGACTCGCAGTCCATGCTTCGAAAGGTCCTCAGTGGATGGCTACGGCGTGACTGGAAAACTTACATAGAAGCAGCAGTCCAACAGGAACTGGAGTGGATCTACTATCCTGGTCATGCAGGAGTACGAGGCAATGGGGGAGCTGACAGGCTAGCTACGAGAGCACCCAAATCGGCGACACTGGATCTGAATAAGAGGGAGATAATAAGGACAATTAATAACCCCTTGTTAGAGATTGACACTGTAATCGACGAATCAACACGACTCAGAATGCTGGAATTTTGCATCTCACATAAAACTAACAGAGAAGAACATATGAGAGGATGGGTCAGGCGTGTTTACAACCAGCGCTCTATAGAAACAATAAGCATTCATGCTCTTCGCCATTTGATGAGGGAGACTGAGTGCCTATGGGTTTGACCAGGAGCGCAATGATGTTGATTCTGAATAACATCAACAATAACAATTGTCAAGTGACTAAGGCTCTGCAGACAACGATGTCATCTTGAAAACCACGCTTCTACAGGAGAGGTTAAGGTAACTGTTGTGACGCTTTTTGCGCATCACTTAGGATATTACATTTGAAAACTTAGTAATGCACAAAAAGTGTCATAACAGCTTACCTCCCCTCTGTTACGTGGGCTGATGTGGCCAAGGCGGAATATAAGCAGTCTATAAGGGATTTTCTGTGCTTCTCTATGGCGCGGAGAGCTGGAGAGTTACAGAGAAGGAAATGTCGAAATTGTCCTCTTTTCACACAACATGCCTAAGAAAAATTCTCCGAATCTTTTGGCCGAATACCATCACCAACCAAGATCTGCTTACTCGGAGCAAGCAAGAGGACATGCACACCATCATAGCTGGCAGACGCTGGAGCTGGGTTGGCCATGTCCTCAGAAGAGACCCCCGATGCCATCACAAGAACAGCTATGCTATGGACCCCTGAAGGAAAACGAAAGAGAGGCCGACCAAAAACAACTTGGCGGAGGACTGTGGAGGCTGAGATGCAAAGAATGAACCAGAGTTGGGGCACTGTACGAAGGATGGCCGCCGACCGAGCAAAGTGGAATCAATTTGTTGTTGCCCTACAAGACACCACCAGGCGTAATGGCCACTGACTGCTTTGACGGTCGGCGGCTAAGGATCAAAGAAGAAGAAGATAAGGGATTAGCCACGCCTGGCTCATAGGGGTTCATTATTAACAAACGGAAACGTCAACTCAACTATAATCCACAAATGCCGCACAATAATAATGTTGCTACAGCAAACACTCGTACGTCATGTCGTAACCCCGCATACACAATCGCATCGGACTCTATCTGTGCATCACTAAGTTATCAAATGTAATATCCTAAGTGATGCGCAAAAAGAGTCAAAACAGTAGCCCAGTAACAGATACTGCCGTAGAGTAGTGATATGTTAAAGACTTCACAGTACTAGGTCCAGCTTTATGAGGTGGGTGTGACAATTTCTCTTCCTTCCTGCCTTTGCCTTCCAAATTGAAATGTAGAGTCAGGTGCCCATTTATAACTGGGTATACGGAGCATGAGGCTACCAGGTTTCGAATACGAGCTGCAGTAACTTTGCTTCGAGGCGTAACCGCTCTAACCACTCTGCCAATGTGACGCTCAACAATATTAAAATATCGCAGTTTTAATATCGAAGTTAAACGTATTTCTCTGAAGTTGTACTGCCGTGCAGAAGGCAAAGAAACTGAAAAAATCGCTACTCATAATGGTGAATCTATTTTTTTAAGCAGTGACTCGTAATGTTAGCTTTCATATAACCAGCTCATTTGTTGATCACGTCCTTTAGAATCAAATTACTACTGCCGATTTCTCGTTACTTAATTTTATTAGTACTGGCTTCCCTCGATTTATGCCAGAATTATGCTCTGCGACAACCTCGCATAAATAGAAATCGCATATATCGAATGCATTAACATCTAGAGAAAAGAGAGGTTGCATATAAAAAGGTAAAATATAATGTATCAAGTGCATTTTAGCCACATTGAAATAATGTTAATGCATCAGAAATGAACACAAACATTAATATAAAGATTGTTGTATGCATTTTGAATGCTATTGAGTGTTGAAAATAAGGTTCAAGATCAGGAAGAAATATCAAAATCAGATCATTAGACAAAAGCAGGGTACAATAGCCAGGATGATAAGTGGTGCATTTGTAGCGCACGACAATACTGATCGGCATATGACAATGCCTATTGCGAGACTAACGAGCGGGACAATGTTGCCACTTCTCAATCTCATTCCCGAGTAAAGACTCACAAGGTCCCATAAGTCGTTAACATATTCCCACAACAATTTCTAGATAATATTTTCATGTATACCAACACCTTAATCTTGTACACCACGATGCCTTCCTTGTAGTTTTTTTTTTTTTTTTTTTCTACAAATTTGTGGGAAATTACGATGAAGTTGCATCGGAACAATTCTAGCGTGAAACAGATGGCTGCCCGCGGGGAAAGCAGCAAGTGAGGGGTTGTCCAACCACTTTTAGCACCATAGCATAGAATCGCATAACAGCGACATTTTCTCGAGCAAAACGAGCAAGCTGGGAGTATTTGGTCTCTTGCATATTAACGAAATCGCACATACCGAATTCGCAAAAATCCAGGGCGCCTGTATTACAAAAAAAGTGAAGTCAAAAATTTGTTTACACCATTTGCTTCTAATTTTTTTTACACAGTGTGACAGTTGTAATAAGAATTATCTTCTTGTGGTTACTGGCGAGTTGGTTGCCGATCTATGCTCTAGTGGTAATTGTGCTATGTACGCACTTATAGAAACTGAATGAGTTGTTACTGTTTATTAAAACAAACTTTTAAAAAAAATGAAACGGGCCATCAGTAGCTGATATAGTGATGTAGTATTAATGTAATGTAATAAGTGTTCCATTATTTTCAATACAGTACATCGAACGTCTTCATGTCCACAAGTTGCTTGCAAATGCCCTAACGGAACGAAATGGGTAACTGATGAATATGGCTGCCAGATGTGTACTTGCACGATGTCACTTTGTCCATTGAGGAAATGCGCTGAATGTTCTAATGGTTACTTAACAGATGCAGACGGTTGCCAGACTTGTGAATGCACTTCTACAGAATGTCCAATGGTGAAATGTATTCCATGTCCCAATGATTACTTGAAAGATGAAAACGGCTGCCAGACGTGTAAATGCAAACCTTCACCAACTGACTGACCTACATGTAATAACTTCCACTTTCATAATAGGTTCCATATATGCATGCGGCTGGCACCCCCGGTACAGTTGGCAGTTAATTCTAACTTTCTTGTTTTTCGTTCTGTGAGTTATTTTCTCTACTAATAAACAATATAGTTAAACCTGGCACAAAATCTTTGTCTGATGGTTTTTTTTTTTTTTTTTTGTCTTTCTTTCTATGTGAATTGCGAAAAATGCTGTTGTAAAGTTAATAATAGAAAAAACACCAGGGGGGGGGGGGGGGGGGGGGGGGGGGGGGGGGGGGGGAAGAGAGAAAAAAAAGGGGGGGGGGGGGTAAAAAAAGTTATAGAAGTCATTTTTGTAAATCCTGTTTGTGGCTGTAGCAGACCAAGGGTAATCCTTGAATGATCCGTATTTCTAGTGTAGTATTCTTTTGTAAAACTGACTAGAATACGATAAGTATATTTCTTTACAACTGATCCCAACTGAGTCTGCTTCTACGGTCCGTACATCAACATCATCATCACCTCCTGTTTTGCTCCTTATAGAGCAAGGAACCGCCTCTGCAGGTGTCCACCTTGAGGAAACCTACGACAAACCACAAATTCTTACAGCGGCGGATCCTGTAGTAATTTGATTCATATGTGAGGTTACCATCCCCAAACACAACCTCAGATTAATCGCTTTTTACAACGTCCAAGAGTGTATGATTGGCAGAGTGGTTAGAGCGTTGGTTTCTCGCGACAAAGGTGCCGGGTTCGAGACATGGTGCTGTCAAGCTCTGTCCCAACTATAAATGAGTACCTAACTCTGCTCTTGAGTTAAGGAAGGCAAAGGCATGAAAGAAGGGATCTGGTCATCCCACCTCTCGAAGCTGGACCTAGTATGGTGAGGTCTCTCACTTTACTTCCCTACGGCAGTATCTGCTATGGGACTGCCTCTGCCTAAGGAAGCAGCAGTTCTAGTCTGTCTTTGTCACCTCAGAGACTCACAGGTCATCCACGTGGCAGCTAGACTTGGAATATTGTCATGACGCCTAGCATTATTTTGGTGGTTTGAAACACAATTGTGACGCCTTGCATTATTTTGGTGGTTTGGAACACTATTGTGACACCTTGCATTATTTTGGTGGTTTGGAATACTGTTGTGACGACTAGCATAATTTTGGCGGTTTTGGAATACTATTGTGACGCCTAGCATAATTTTGGTGGTTTGGAATACTATTGTGACGCCTAGCATAATTTTGGTGGTTTGGAATACTATTGTGACGCCTAGCATAATTTTGGTGGTTTGGAATACTATTGTGACGCCTAGTATTATTTTGGGGATTTGGAATACTATTGTGACGCCTAGCATTATTTTGATTTGAATACTATTGTGACACCTAGTATAGACGGAAAATAGGCAATATTTCAGGATGGACAGAAAAAAACAAATAGACAAATTATCTTCGATCTGCGACAGTAGTATAATATTAAAGAGATTCACGTTAAATTTTGTCTCACAGAGTTATTGTGTTATCTATTATTTTGGGGATTTGGAATACTATTGTGACGCCTAGCATTATTTCGGTGATTTGGAATACTATTGTGACATCTAGTATTATTTTGGTGATTTGGAATACTATTGTGACGCCTAGCATTATTTTGGTGATTTGGAATACTATTGTGACGCCTAGCATTATTTTGGTGATTTGGAATAATAATGTGACGCTTAGCATTATTTTGCTGGTTACCGGCTTGCATCATCTTGTTTTCATTTTTTCGCTTCAAATATTTATTTGTATCTGTACTTAAAAAGTGCAAATAAAAATTAACGACACTGTAATCTATGAATCATCAAGGCTAAAATTGCTGGAATTTGGCATGACACGTAAGACCAGCAGAGATGGACTACAATAGGATGCATCCGGCGTGTATACAACCAGCGCGCTACAGGAACAATTAGCATTCATTCCTTATGGTATTTGCCGAGGGTTTGCTCGGTGTGCAGTCATGTCGATTCTGATCAACAATAACAAAACAATAATTAAAAAGTAGGCGCAAAATGCACCTTTTATTTCTCTTCAAGCATTTTTGTTAGACTTTTTCTGCTCAGACGAATTTTTTGAAGGTTTTTTTTTTTTGTTTTTTTTTTTTTAGCTGTCGTGTGTTTTTTCTTCTTTCCTGTTTCTCTAATTAGTTACATTCCTAAAAGCTGTGGAATTATACAAATACCAATGCATCAATATCGACAAAGCTGGAGCAATAAGCAGTGATATCACAATAAGAAAACAAAAGACACGAAGAGCTTTCATTGCAAAGAGAAATATATAGAAATCAAAAGTAATCAAGTGCAACACCAAAATAAATAAATAAACAAATAAATAAGAATCTTCAAATCAAATGTCAAGTCTATTCTTTTGTATCACATAAGGAAGGGAAACCCGAGGCCTGTAAACAGTAAATAAATATCAGACAAACATAAAGGTATGTTTTCAGGCACTCGTAAGAGATAAGTAGAAAACTAGACAACATTAAAAACAACAGACGTGAGTGGCTTACAACAATGTTCGAGTCTTGGGTAAGCCACTCACGTCTGTTGTTTTTCTGTTGTCTAGTTTTCTACTTCTTTCTTTCTTACGAGTGCCTGAAAACATACCTTTATGTTTGTCTAATATTTATTTACTATTCTTTTGTATGGCTGTCAAACGTGGAGAACAACAAAAACAACAACAATGAGGTTACAGATGTTCATTAATGGGTGTTTGCGTAGATGATTACAATTGTTTTTGGCAAGATCACCAAAGTAGAACTAATGGAAAGAACCAGACACATACAAGTTAATCAAGATGTACGACGAAGACGCTGGCGTTGGTTAGGACACAAAATCAGAAAGCTAGTTGATAACTCTACAATGCAGTCTTTGTTTTGAAGTTCCTAAAGTAAGAGAAATAGATGGAGACAAAAATATACACGGAGAAGAGAAATGGAGAGATACATGAAAGGAATAAAGAAGTCACAGGACAGCCTTGAAAGGATGACATATGACAGTAAGGCTTGGAGAGTCAATGTTGGAAAACTAAACTCCGAGGGGATCGGGAAAGGTAATGATGGTGATGAAGAAACACATGGCGAGGATAATCAGATATAGACATGAAAGGAGTAGAGAAGGCTGTGATGCCGCACTGTAATTCTGTCTTTCAACCGGCCCGATTATGTCGTCTATTTTGTATTTCCGGCCCGATTCTGTGGTTCTATTTTGAATTTGTAGGGTCTGTTCAGTATCCACTCGACGGATAGACACTGAGCCATTGTGTTACTCCAAGTCTATTATTTGTTGCATTTCCAGTGGTGTTAGATAGCGGCGCATATCGCCTACCTAGTTGGAAGCGGGGTAGACATTTTCGTTGAGGAAGAGTCAATCAGACTGAGACAGTAGAATCTTAAGTGTATTAGAGAGTGGAGGCTAAAGTTGACAGCCTTACCAGATCAGAGTAGTGTAAATCACTAACCACTTTTATTGTTCCTCAGCAGGGTGACAGGAAGAGTAAATGTGATTTGGGGTTTTTGTTTTCTAGTGTCTATCTAATCTAATTGGTACGTTGTTTTCAGGCCGTGCAACAGTGCACGCTATCGACTGACTTGATGACGTATGATGCCATTTTATGTTTTTCTTGTATGAAAATAAATATATACATATATTATTTACTGGATCAGCTTCTACTCTTTACTATACTTACTTTATGTCGTCTGTATAGTGGTGTCTGTGGTCGTTTTTATACACCTTATCTCCTTGTATTTAAAGGAAGTCAGAGGAGGGTGAGATTATAGCCAGTTTGACGTCACGAAGCAGCAAGGGCGAGTCAAAACCTGGTTCTATCCCTTGAGCCAATAGTCTCATCTGTCCACAGGCATGTCATTTTCCATCTAAATTCTATCTTCTCAGACTTTCTCATACTAGGGTCTTGTTTTCATCCAGGCAAACTCTAAAACCGTAAAACCACTTCGTGACAAAGGCATGGAAAGACCTTGAATGGATGGCACTGGACAGGAAGGCTCGGCGTGTACTTGTTGAAGGTCTATTCCCCATGGGCAGCTGACAGGCTGTGGATGAATTTGTCTCACGTAGTTGACAGTTTGTCCCGGGCCTCTCTCATTGCCATTCCAGCTGTCCTTCAAATGACGTTAAAAAGTACAGGATTGGCCCAATAGATTTCTACTCCTGTGGCACCAGCCCCACGACAGCCGGACATCTGCTCCATTCCTGCCCAACTTACAGCAGTGAACGGAGTGGCATATGGCAACAACCTACTTCTCTCAACGAAAAACTTTGGAGATGTCAGGAACCTTGAGCTGACTACTGCCTTTATAAGAGTCATTAATGTGGAAGTCTGAAGGCGAACGAGATGTCAGGAACCTTGAGCTGACTCATCATCATCAGCTGCCATCTCTACAACGAAGGTTGGCTGTAAAGGATCTCCAACGTCTTCTGTCTCTTGTCTTGGTGGTGCACCCTGAAAGGCTCTTCCCTGTCCATCTCTTGATGTTATCTTCCCACTTATAGCGCTGTCTTCCCCTTGCACCTCTCCCTTCTATTATGGTCTTCTGCAAGGTGTTATGCCTTTTTATGTGGCCAAAGTACTTTAGCTGCCGAACTTTGATCTCCCTCATTAGTTCTCTTTTCATACCTAGATTTTCTAGGACCTCCTTATTTGTTTTCTTCTCTTTCCATGAGATACGCCCCATTCTTCTATATATCCACATTTCAAGAACCTCAATTCTTTCTTCCAAAGGCTTATACATCGTCCATGTTTCTGCCCCATACAGAAATGCAGAATATAAATAACACTTTATGATTCTGTTTTAATTTGTGAGATAACTGTTTTGATGTCAGTATATGTTTCATGTTGTTGAATGTAGCCTTGGCCATTCCTATTCTCTTCTTGATTTCTGTTTCACATCTGCCATCTTCTGTTATTATATGACCAAGATATACGTAGCTCTTGACTTGTTCCAGGGTTTTCTCATTTACGCTTATCTTTAATGTGGGTTTATCGTCTGTTTTGCTAATTATCATAGTTTTAGTTTTCTCAATATTAATGTCGAGTCCATATTCATGACTTATACTGTTCACTTGCTTCACTAGTTCTTGTAACTCCTGTTCGCTTTCGGCTAACAACACGGTATCATCTGCATATCTAAGGTTGTTTATTGACCTTCCACTGATGTTTAGTCCTGGTATTTCCTGTATCTGTTTGAAAATTTTTTCAGTGTATAAATTAAATAGGCAGGGGGACAGCACACAACCTTGTCTGACACCTCTTTTTATGTCTATGTATGGTGAATAATTCCTTCCAGATCTCACTGTGGCTGACTACTGCCTTTAAAAGAGTCATTAATGTGGAAGTCTGAAGGCGAACGAGATGTCAGGAACCTTGAGCTGACTACTGCCTTTAAAAGAGTCATTAATGTGAAAGTCTGAGGGCGAACGAAGAAGAACATGACTTAACGCAGGCCACGCAGACAATCTGTTCCTATCGTGCAGCCAACAAATGAAAAACTGAAGAGTATAATAAAAATTATATATTGAAAAAGTCAAACAAAAAAAACTGTGTTTTTGAGTTCAGATTTTAATTTAAAGCACTCTAACATGTTGAAAATAATAATTTATACTCTCTGATTTACTCTGATTATCCATGGCAGGATATTTTTAAATGGTGAATTCCATTTACAGAAATCTAAATTTTCATAAACTATCTGTCGAGAAAAGTTTGTGTTCTTCACGAATATTGACTGTGTGATATTCAATTCTTTGCTTACCACATTGTAGATAGACTAAAGGGATACAAAAGAGACGAAGCATTTGTCTGAAAGGAAGACCACTTTTGATGATCTTATTTCTTTTGGAGATCAAGAGAAATCGGATCCAAGACGCAAATAAGAATCTTCAACTCAAATGTGAAGTCAGTCCTATTATATGGCTCTGAAACATGGAGAACAGCGAAGACAGCAACCAAAAAGCTACAGACTTTCATAAATGGGTGCTTGCGTAGAATAGAAGGATTAAAATGGTATGACAAGGTTACTAACGTGGAACTGATGACAAGAACTAGACAAGTGCCAGTGGAACAAGAGATGAGAAGAAGACGCTGGCGATGGATATGACACACACTGAGGAAACCTGTTGATAGCATTACAAGGCAGTCCTTGTTCTGGAACCCCCAGGGCAAGAGAGGCAGAGGTAGACCAAGAAGCACATGGAGAAGAGAGCTGGAAACAGAGGTAAAAATGATAAGGAGAACGTGGAAATAACTTGAGATGATGGCACGTGACAGAAGGACTTGGCATGTGTTTGTTCAAGGCCTATGCTCCTTTGGGAGTGGAGGGTTTTAATGATGATGCTGATAAGTGTGTAATATACTGATATCTTCACTAACTTACACAACCTACATTACCTCAAAAGCAAGGAAAGTAAGTTTTAAACTAATATACAATATGACAGAGCGTCCAAGACGGAGTTGGTTAGAGCGATAGTCTCTAGTGGCAAAGATGCCGAGCTCGATTGACAGTATCGACACGCTCCAGTCTACCCAACTGTAAATGGGTACCTGACTTTACTTCTTGAGTTAGGCAAGGAAAAGGCAGCGAAGAAGGAAACTGATCATCTCACCACTCAATGCTAGACCTAGTACGATGAAGTCGTACTTCTTTCCTCTACGTCTGTATCTGCTATGGGACTACCTTTTACAACATGAAACCTACAACAGAACGAAAAGCCATATGATTAAAACAAATGTCACTCTGTCAACTGATTGATTTTTGGACCATGCTGTAAATGGGTGCCTGACTCTGTTCTTGAGTTAAGAAAGGCAAAGACAGCGAGGAAGGGGACTGGTCACCCCATCGAAGCTAGACCTAGTATAGCAAAGTCTCTAACACTTCACTCCCCTACTCTAAACTCTACTGCAGCGTAGATAAACTCTGAGAAGGACTACTAACATATATCTATCAACTCGCAAGATAACGCCCTGGTAAGGTCTAGTCCTGAATAGGTGTGTTAGTAACGCCAGCCAGCTTACTTACTTAGTCACTTCTCTTCTACCCTGAGGTGTAGAGGTTTGCCAGAGAGAGCGCCATAGCCAGCGAGCTAACACCAATTTTTATTTTTATTTTTATCTTAATAATTTGTGTTTTATTTTTCGGTTTGTGTCAGTGTATGCTAGTATTGTTTTTGGCTACTCATTCCTCTGTTTTCTATCTCATTTCAAAGGCTTTGTATCAGCAGTCTATTAGTCTTTAGCAAATGCTTCTGCCCAAACCTAAGATAAAAACAGTCTATAACACAGATGGTCACCCGTCTTAAGTTAGATAACTTAAACCAGACCAGCTTGCAATTTTTGTTAGCCCATGTAATCAGCGCCTATTACACTTCATTGGAGTGGTATTACAAGATTGCACCCATGTTTTCTCATAAAGAACACCACCTTGCCTTTTTCTTTGATATGAATGGAAGAGTGTGTCTGACCTTTATTACATGTCTTGTTTGTGAATGTCACAGCTCAATGTTAGTCTGGGATTATCTGTGACACATATTTCAGAATACACATTGTAGACTGCCAATATTGTGTCCATGTCCTGAAGATTATTTTTCTAAACGGTATTTGTCTTTGCCACCACCTCCATCGGAGGTGGAATACCGAGTAAATAAATATTAGACAAACATAAAGGAATATAGAGTGTATAGGTGCATATGAGAGTGTATGTGTGTATATGCATATACATGTGTATGCACGTTTACATATTATATTTGTATCTGTTTCTATGATATTCCAAAACAATATGTATGATTCTATTTTTATTCTATTACGGGAATATATATATACAAACACACACACACGCACGCGCACACGTACACACACACACACGTGCACGCACACACACACACACACACACATATATATATATATATATATATATATATATATATATATATATATATATATATATATATATATATATATATATATATATATATATATATATATTTTTAAAAAAAAAAATATATATATATATATATGTATTCCTGTGTATACTCAAGTATTCACATGTATAAGTATATATACTTCCCGTGTTTTGCCGACACCTATAGGGTGAAGCTGGAGTGTCCTCTCCAGGGCGCGAGCTTGGGCACAGTTATATGGAGATCAAGCTGTTGCCCATGCAGCATGTTCCCCCTCTCCACACAGCTGGTAGATCCAAAGGAACGGCAGTAGCCGATACAGTTTGGTACCAGCCACGTTGCAGGAGTTGCCAGAATAATGTCGAATCGACATTAGACTGCCTTAGGGACTCCGACTCCGGATTTATCCTCAGGGTTTACTCCCGAAGCCAATTCCATAAATGGATATTCCCGCAAGGCAGCGGAGGTTTGAATTCAGAGTTCCTTCTCTTAGATAAGCTACCAACCAAGGATCACGAGCCCTATCTGCCCGAAGCTGCTGGTTTTAAGGCGCCAGTCGCTCGCCTTTGCCCCTTTTCCCGTCAGTGCAAACAGTTCCGCCGGGCTCAAACTGAGCCACACGTGAAGGCCGGGAGCTGGACTTGGTTGTCAGCCAGCTTCAGGAAAAATCAAGAGAGCAGAAAAGGCCTTTATATATCGCCTTTATAGACCTCACAAAAGCATTTGACCTGGTTAGTAGGGATGGACTCTTCAAAATTCTCCCGAAAATAGGCTGCCCTTCTAAAATGCTGGAAATGATAAAGTCATTCCATGACGACATGAAGGGAACAGTCCAATATGCTGGAAGCACGTCACAGCCCTTTGACATACGAAGTGGCGTTAAACAAGGCTGTGTTCTGGCTCCGACCCTCTTCGGGATCTTCTTTGCCCTACTCTTGAAACATGCTTTCAGAGATGCAACTGAAGGAATATGCCTTCACACTAGGTCAGATGGCCGTCTGTTTAATCTTTCAAGGCTGAAGGCAAAAACAAAAATCAGAAGGGTCACTATAAGAGACTTGTTGTTCGCTGATGATGCTGCAGTCGTCACTCAAAGCCAACAGGAGCTTCAGAACTTGATGAATCGCTTCACTGAAGCATGCAAGGACTTTGGCCTCACAATAAGTCTAAAGAAAACGAATGTGCTGAGTCAGGATGCGGGTGCTGCACCAGTTATCACTATCGATAACTATGAATTGGCAGTGGTGCATCACTTCACATACCTAGGGTCCTACCATCAATGACAAACTCTCACTGGATACAGAAATCGACAGCCGCATTAGCAAAGCTGCAGCTACCTTTGCCCGCCTCACATCGCGTGTTTGGGGAAACTCCAAACTCACAATGAAGACCAAAGCTGCGGTATATAATGCCTGCGTCACCAGCACACTCCTATATGGCAGCGAGACCTGGACGACCTATGCTAAGCAGGAAAGAAGGCTCAATACCTTCCATTTACGGTGTCTACGCCGCATCCTCGGCATCTCGTGGAAAGATAAAGTGACTAATGTCGAGGTGTTGTCACGTGCTGGCCTTCAAAGTATGTATACACTGCTTAGACAGCGCAGACTTCGCTGGCTTGGTCATGTTCGCCGCATGGAAGATGGTCGCATCCCAAAAGATATCTTCTACGGACAACTAGCAGATGGCAGGAGAACAGTTGGGCGACCACAGCTGAGGTTCAAAGATGTGTGCAAGAGAGATATGAGGGCACTGGACATGGATCCAGCAACATGGGAGGATGAAGCTGCCGATCGCACTGAGTGGCGATGCTATTTACGGCGCCAACTCAGATTGGGCGAAGAGAGGCTCACACAACAAGCAGAGGAGGGGAGAAAACGTCGAAAGGAGCACCAGGAAAACAAGCAGCTGAGGGCTGTCAGCTCAGGGGCGCATTCCCATAGTCAGTTATGACTGAAGGGGCTATTATTATTATTATTATTATAAGTATATATAAGTATTTATGTGTGTTGCTGTCATTTTTGTCAAGTTATTTGCTTATGTTTTTATCATAAGAATAATTGTGTCTTTACCTGCGATGTCAGGTTGATTAGGGGTTGTCTTCCCTTGTTTATTCATTCATTGTGTTTGACCTTTAGGGTCAAAGGTAGACAGTTCTGGCGTATGCCCATAGGCAGGGTTTTTTAAGCGGGAGTGGAGTTAGACTTCCGTCGAGCCGTGAAGTGTCCTGGTTTCTGAAGGGACGAGAGTCCATTGTGTTTTTTTCGGGAAATCTTCGAAGTGACTGCGATGGCAGTTTTCCCCAGTGAATCTCTGTGCGTTGGAATGACAGCAGAGTTCCTTGTTAGGTTCTGTGGACTCGGTTACAGGTAATACCGACTTTTTCCATTATTACGCTTTCGGTGGCAGAACATGTTAGAAGATTACCTAGTCTGTGAACTGCAACTCACCGGTCCTCCATTACAGAACATATATGTTGTGCTCAAGGTAGCCATCCAAGACTATTAGTCTTCATACCATCCAGAAATCCAGTGACGAAGATATATTGTGGGGGCCGCAGATTGGCGGCATATTTATGTCCACATACGCATTACTGCAGGGTTGATGGTAACCTGCTTATCAGCAGTACACGGCCGACGTCAGAACGAGGCCTGTGTTTTCGGCTATTATACTACAGCCTGATAATGTGCAATTGGCGGGGAATGCCAAGTTGTACCTATGTGTCAAGGTGATTAAGGTATCTGACGCGTTTAGTCAGAGAGATCAGGCGGCATTTTGAACTGTCATTGAATAACATTATTATTGACCATGCACGAATATTGGAATGTTTACCAGCTTGTTGAATGCCTAATGTATACCTATCGATTTCCGGTCAGCATGACCTTGTTTACAATGACTGTTCCTGTTGATGCTACTATGTGTGTTATCGTCAATAAATGTTTTGAAACGTGCCTGCAGTGTTCAAGCATCCTTGACTACTGCATGTGAGTGTAGGGGGTGCAGTGTCTACATATATACGAGCCTAAACACATTAGCGCCTTCATTCGCACCCACACTCAGTTCATCATACGCTCGCACTACACACCTAACAACATGTATACTGTCTTGGGCCAGTGATCACCTCAACAAGAGAAAAAGACAGTTACATTTCTGGTGGACCAGTTACGTGGGCTCTTCTGATACATTTATGATGTCGCCAGTGTGGCCCAGAAATTTACATTTCTGGTAGGCCAGCTGATGGGGCTATATAGATCATTCAATGTGCAAGTCCTAAGTCGAGAAGGTCATAGTAACTTTTGTTCGTGAATACCACTTTATGCTACAGTGGATTTGACATTCAGTGCGCGCTTGACATTTTGTTTCTGTGTTCGCAAGGAGCAAGTTAGTTACTGTAATATCATGTGTGACTAAGCTTTATTTTGCAACACATTGAATTGATTGCTATTTATGTTAATTGTACTATTGTTGTGTATTTTTCTTGTGTTCTTTTGCGGGCTGGTTGGGTAAAGGTGACTCCTTTAGATAAATGCCACGTAATAGAGGTTATCTATTGAGAGCGTGTCGTTAGGGACTGCAAATTTCCCTAATTGGAATTTGCTAGCGACAATCGTTGCTATTTACGTTTAGCTGTGCTGAAACTGTACTTATCGTTGTTTTTGTAATATTTTTTCTGTTTTTCAGTTTTGATTTCATTTGTTTGTATCTGTAGGTCTTTCTTTTCTTTTGTTTATTTCTTTACACCTTTTTGTTTATAACAGTGTTGCCATTTGTCTTGTTTATTTTTCGCGGTTATCATTACACATTTGTGTAACATTTTTTTTTACTTTTTGCTGTATTTTTTATTTGACTTCCGCGAACGTTTTCGGTCATTGTTCTGTATCTTTGTCTTTGTATTTATGATTGTTCTACATTATTGTCATACACAGTCTACATACATACACTTGGTCATGTATTATTACTATTGATAAGGTATATTCTTCATATAGAGATTGTTAATAAAATATTATTATATAAGATATTTATACAAGTTCTTTGATAAAAGACTTGTTATCCACAAAGATTGAGACAAGGTGAAATACATATTCAAGTTCTTTATAAAAAAAAAAAGACTTGTGCCCATAGTGAGTGGGATATAAAGGAATTATTTTCCACAGGTACTCAAGTGATTTTTTGTTACATTATAAACAAGAGGACCATACAAGATCTTTGTCTAAGACTAAGAGAGTGAAATAAAGTGAAGTGAGTATACAAGTCTAGCATTTCAGACTTGTCTCCCAATGATTGGGATATACAGGTAATTTAGTTAATTTTTTCAGGTTTCTGATCTCATTAGACAGAATGTCTACATTGGATTTCTTCATCCAGCAAGGGTTAACCCTTGGTAAGTCTGGTAAAGAATTGGAAGAATATTCATCTGCTCTATTCGCCATTGCATTAAAGTCAGAAGAAAAGAAACAAAAAGAGGAAATTAAATTGAAAGCAGAAGCTGAACAAAGGAGAGCAGAAGCTGAACTAAAGAAGCTAGATGCTGAGAATAGAAGATTAGAACTTGAAGAGAAAAGGTATCAAAGAGAAGCTGCTGCTGAGGAGAGAAAAGCTCAAGCTGCTGCTGAGGAGAGAAAAGCTCAAGCTGCTGCTGAGGAGAGAAAAGCTCAAGCTGCTGTTGAGGAGAGAAAAGCTCAAGCTGCTGCTGAGGAGAGAAAAGCTCAAGCTGATGAAAGAAAATTCCAGATGGAAATGGAAGACAAAAAACTTCAAGCTGCTGCAGAGGAGAAAAAAATTCAAGCTGAGGCTGAAATTAGAAAAATGGAACATGAGGAAAGAAAACAGAAAATGGAACTTGATGAAAGACTCGCAACTTTGGAGTTAGAGAAATTGAAATTGGCGAGTACGGGTGCTCAGCAAACAACTTCGAGTACGACAAAGGAGTTTGTTAATAGGATTAAATTGCCTCATTTCAATCCTTTAAAGGATGACGTAGCAGATTATCTAGATAGATTCCAATTTTTATGCGATACGCATAACATAAAAAAGGAAAAATATGTTGAAAAACTGATGGCATTTTTTACAGGTGACACAGTGACTACTCTTATGACAATAGACGAACATGACAGGACTAATTATGATGTTGTCAGAGCAGCATTGCTAAAAAAATACCAACTAAAAGAAGAAGACTATCGTCTTCGTTTTAGGACAATGTTGCCAGAAAATGGAGTAGATTTCTCTGATTTTGTTACAAAAATACGTCGTACATTTACACAATGGGTTGAGTTGTCTCAGACTGAGAAAACATATGAAGGTCTAATGGACTTATTATTGCGAGATAAGGTTTTGTCATCTGTTAATGATTCTTTTCTTGCATTCCTTCATGAGCGTAAGCCTAAAAACTTAAAAGATATGGAGGAATACTGTTGTCAGTATGCCACCGCGCATCCCCATGCTACAGTTAGCAATTCTAAAGTGAAAGAGGGGTTGCCAGCTGCTTCGGCAACACCATATGGCCCTAATTTCAAAAAAAAATTTCAGGGTGCTCAACAAAACTGGAATAGGGGAAGTAATCAGAATTACACTCAGAAGCGGAGTAATCCAACACATGATGGTCGTTCGTCTATGAATTGGAGACAAGATGGTAGTTCTCGTAATTTTAGTGGTAATAATTTGAGACACTTTCGCAAAGGCTATCCAAATAATAACTATTCGAACTTTCGAGGTAATCATTCTCGACGTCAAGATTATGACGATGGTGAATTTAGAAACCGGGATTCAAACCGGAATGATGATTACAATAGGCAATATGATAACAATTACAGGGGAAATGATAGTCGAAATAATTACAGGGGAAATGATAATCGAGGCAGACCTAGATTTAACAAAAAAAGACCTTTCCAACAGGCAAACTCTGCACAACAAGAGTTTGATGGAGCCTGTAATACAGTAAATGATAGTGGTAACTCTAGGGCTATCACTGGTTGTGCTTTCGATTTTGGGAGAGCAACTGAATGCCCCCAATGCTTAACATTGTTCGACTCATCGACTGTATCTACTCTAAGTTGTGGTCACCCTCTTCCTGCTCTACCTGCTACAGTTGCGCATGATGGGAGAGGATCTCTCATCTTACATAAAGGTCTAATAAATGATAGGCTAGTCTCAGTACTTTTCGATTCGGGATGTACTACCGTCGGGGTTAGGAGTCTCTGATAGATCCTTGCTGTGCCACTGGAAAAACAATCAAATGTGTTAAATTTGGTGGTACTATGGAAAGTTATCCTACTGCTATTATTAGGATTGACACTCCCTTCTTCACAGGAGATGTCCATGCATGTCTTCTTCCTAATCCTATTGCGGATCTTATAATCGGTCGTATTCATGGGGTTAAGGAATGCACCCCGCAACAAATTTCTAGTTGGGAGGAAAAAAACATTCAAACGGTCAATGCAGTGGTGACAAGAGCTCAAGCTCTTAATCCCCCAACTTCATCGGATAATAGTAATGAAGTTGATAGCCAAGACGAGCACTTGGTGATTTCCCATGACTCGTTTGTTAAACGTCAAGAAGAGGATCCTTCTTTGAAGAAATTCTTCCTTCTTGCAAAGAAAGGGGATCCCAATCAAAATACTAATCACAAATCGTATATTACTATGAAGAATGGTATATTGGTACGGATGGTACAACACTCGGACAAGTCTATGCACTCGCAAATTCTTGTGCCTAAGTGTATGAGAGCCTTAATTCTTCAGCATGCACACGATTCTCAGTGTGCTGGACACATGGGGTTTTCCAGAACTAAAACTAGAGTCCTTGCGTCCTTTTTTTGGCCATTCGTGAATAAAGACATCCGAATTTATTGCCGATCTTGCAAAATTTTTCAAGAGGTCAAGTCTAGAGGTCCGAGACATGCTGCTCCTATTCAGGCTGCAGATATTCCGATTCGGCCGTTTCAGAAAATGGCTATAGACATCATTGGTCCGTTCAAGATTAAGTCAGCCAGAGGACACCAATTTATCCTCACTTGCGTGGACATGTGCACGCGTTGGCCAGAGGCTATTCCTCTGAAGGGCATATCAACTGTCGAAATCGCTGATGCTCTTTGGCTCATATTTTCTTGTCTGGGATTCCCCGGAGAAATACTGTCCGACCACGGCACTCAGTTAATTTCGGACGTTATGTCTCAGGTAATGGCTACGCTGGACATTAAAAGGTCTCTCAGTAGTATTTATCATCCAATGTCCAATGGATTGGTAGAACGTCTTAACAGGACACTAAAGAACTTACTTTGCAAGATAACGGAGGATCATCCTGAAGATTGGGACAGGGTTTTACCTGCAGCTCTCTTTGCCTATAGAGAAGTTCCCAACGAGCATACAGGGTTTTCTCCTTTCGAACTTGTCTTTGGTGCGCAACCGTGCGGTCCGATGTCCTTGTTACACGATTTGATAACTTCTGATAATATTGACGATGATACATAATCGTCATATGAATATGTAATTTCTCTTAGAGAAAAGATTATCGAATCGTGCAGGTTAGCAACTTCATCTTCCGAATTTGCGAAAGAAAAAGCTAGGCGATTTGCTAACAAGAAAAGACGCCTACGTCAACTTTGTCCTGGAGACAAAGCATATGTCTTACTTCCCTCAAGAGAGAATAGACTTCTCATTTCATGGAAAGGTCCATACACTATAGTCTCCTAAATTTCCGATGTCGACTATATTGTCGATGTGGATGGAAGGCATAAAACCTTCCATATAAATATGCTAACAGAGTTTATTGAACGTCCAGACTATTTGCAGCCTATTTTCCAGGCGATGGACGACTCTCCAGTCCAACATGGTCACATCTCATCCCTGTCCGTTATACAGGATGAGGAAACTATTTTTTCTGACGTTAACTTACCTCTTCCTGCCATTCCACTGAATTCAACGGAATCGTGGAGGGACGTTACAATCTCTTCGAACTTGTCTTTTGAGGAGCAACGTCAAGTATCCTCTACGCTACAATCATATCAGGATGTCCTTACCGACATTCCTGGACACACAGATGTCATAGAACATGACATCATACTTACTGATCGTAATCCGATCAGAGTAAGACCTATTCATTTTCAAGCACAAGTCGAGAAGGAATTGGATGAAATGATTCAACTGCAAATAATTGAACCATCCACTTCAGCTTATTCTTCGTCGATAGTTATTGTTCGAAAGAAAGACAATAACATACGTCTTTGCGTTGACTATCGCAAATTAAATCAAGTTACGAAGTTCGATGCTGAACCTATGCCATTATTAGATGATCTACTTATTAGACTTTCTAAAGCTAAATTCTTTACTAAACTAGACTTGTCGAAAGGTTATTGGCAAGTCCCACTGACGGAACACGCCAAACCTCTCACTGCTTTTTCGACACCTAGGGGTCTGTTTCAATGGAATTTTATGCCTTTCGGGCTTATGAACGCCCCAGCGACTTTCGTGCGCATGATGCGACGAATTCTATCAGATCGTGCAGATGTCATCGCATATTTAGACGACATCTGTCTTTTCAGCGATACTTGGGAAGAACACTATTTGGGTCTAAAGGAATTGCTATCTACTCTACGTGAGCATAGTTTGACTGCAAAACCCTCTAAAGCTTTTGTTGGGTTTAGTGAAATTTCCTTCCTAGGTCATCGAGTTGGTCATGGTCTGTTGAAGACAGAGGACCAAAACATTTCGAAGATATTAAATATCTCGGTTCCGAAGACAAAAAAGCAAGTGCGTAGTCTCTTGGGATTGATACAATTCTATGGAAGATTCATTGAGAATCTGTCCTCCATTATGGCACCACTTTCATCGTTATTGAAAAAAGGTTCTCCTAATATGGTGCGTGCCTCTTCCACTAGGATTGGAGCGGCACTAATGCAGGAATATTCAGGAACTCTGCATCCTGTAATGTATATTTCTAGGAAGCTAAATGCGGCAGAAAGGAATTACTCGGTTTTAGATCGTGAATTGTTGGCTATGGTTTGGTCCATTCTTAAGCTACAAAGGTTCCTTCTGGGCGCGCATTTCTTTATGGAAACCGACCAAAAAGCTCTTACGGCTATGCAAAGTAAGGATTTGAAGAGCTCGAGATCTACTCGTTATGCTATTGCTCTTCAGCCTTTCCATTTCACGGTGCGAGCTATCCATGGTTCGGATAATGTGATGGCGGACATATTGTCCAGATGCCCACATGATTCCAGTTAAATCTTGTGTCCTAGTTTTTCCTGATACACTTTCGGACTTAGGTCTGTCCTTAATATCCTAATATGTTGTAATACAAATGTATTTGGATGATGTTTAGATAATTTAACAAATTTCATTTTGTCCATCCATCAGTGATATGTTGCTAATATAGCAGTGTAATTAATGACATTTGTATATTGTTATAATTATAGTATTTAGTAATGTTTGATATATGATTGGTATTGCCAGCAACTTAGGTTTCTTTAATGGTACCCCTTAGTTTGTTTGGCTTAAAGGAAATATTTTCTCCTATGTTGGGAGATGATTTGTATCCTCTTCAGACGCTTTGTTTATGCGTCTATTGTACCTGATATTAGGTTCATTTTTTGCATGAGCACATAAGTGATACTTGTGCAATCTTGCTCATGGACATATTAAAAAAAAAAAATTTCATTTTTTTTTTAACAGGGGGGTTGTAGTAATATGTTGCTGTCATTTTTGACGGAGTCATCTGTCAAGTTATTTGCTTATGTTTTTATCATAAGAATAATTGTGTCTTTACCTGCGATGTCAGGTTGATTAGGGGTTGTCTTCCCTTGTTTATTCATTCATTGTGTTTGACCTTTAGGGTCAAAGGTAGACAGTTCTGGCGTATGCCCATAGGCAGGGTTTTTTAAGCGGGAGTGGAGTTAGACTTCCGGCGAGCCGTGAAGTGTCCTGGTTTCTGAAGGGACGAGAGTCCATTGTGTTTTTTTCGGGAAATCTTCGAAGTGACTGCGATGGCAGTTTTCCCCAGTGAATCTCTGTGCGTTGGAATGACAGCAGAGTTCCTTGTTAGGTTCTGTGGACTCGGTTACAGGTAATACCCACTTTTTCCATTATTACGCTTTCGGTGGCAGAACATGTTAGAAGATTACCTAGTCTGTGAACTACAACTCACCGGTCCTCCATTACAGAACATATATGTTGTGCTCAAGGTAGCCATCCAAGACTATTAGTCTTCATACCATCCAGAAATCCAGTGACGAAGATATATTGTGGGAGCCGCAGATTGGCGGCATATTTATGTCCACATACGCATTACTGCAGGGTTGATGGTAACCTGCTTATCAGCAGTACACGGCCGACGTCAGAACGAGGCCTGTGTTTTCGGCTATTATACTACAGCCTGATAATGTGCAATTGGCGGGGAATGCCAAGTTGTACCTATGTGTCAAGGTGATTAAGGTATCTGACGCGTTTAGTCAGAGAGATCAGGCGGCATTTTGAACTGTCATTGAATAACATTATTATTGACCATGCACGAATATTGGAATGTTTACCAGCTTGTTGAATGCCTAATGTATACCTATCGATTTCCGGTCAGCATGACCTTGTTTACAATGACTGTTCCTGTTGATGCTACTATGTGTGTTATCGTCAATAAATGTTTTGAAACGTGCCTGCAGTGTTCAAGCATCCTTGACTACTACATGTGAGTGTAGGGGGTGCAGTGTCTACATATATACGAGCCTAAACACATTCGCGCCTTCATTCGCACCCACACTCAGTTCATCATACGCTCGCACTACACACCTAACAACATGTATACTGTCTTGGGCCAGTGATCACCTCAACAAGAGAAAAAGACAGTTACAATGTGCATTACTGATATTATTCTGTAGCCTGAGTGCAATGGCGATTGAATTTTTCGTTTGATTAAAAGACACAGTATTGGACAACCGAGAAATCAAAGTGTTGTCGCGCGAGCGTGAATATGAACACATTCCTTGCATTGTCACTGAATCATTATGTTGAAAAATGGTAAATTGATATGATGTCTGAAAAACTATGTGAAATATAAATACAGATCATCCACATACACACAAAACAAAGGACAAAAGATCGCGTAAGAATAGAGTTACAGGGATCTGAGATCAAGTGTCGGAGTTAAACATTCAATAGCAGAGGATTGAAAGACCACATACTTCTTTATTTCTCACTAGTGCCTGAAACATACCTTTATGTGTGTAAATTTTAATTATGTGAACTTTAGTCGCACTGTAGAAATCTCCCCCGGATAACTTAATTCTTTTATGGCTCGGAAATACGGAGAACGAACGAACGAACGAACGAACATATATATATATATATATAGATAGAGAGAGAGAGAGAGAGAGAGAGAGAGAGAGAGAGAGAGAGAGAGAGAGAGAGAGAGAGTTTTTTTCCTTTGTTTAAATGTCATAACATGTCCTAGTTTCGAGACAGAAATTAAAGAGAGAAAGAGTATTTGGAAAGATCGTTTATGCCCCGAACAGGACACTTCTTTTGGGATTTGAACTGCAACTACAAATACATGTAATTATAACAGTGGGAAATCAATACCTTTGGTATTTGACGAAAAAATTATGATTTTGTCGGTAAATTCGCACAGCATTAAAATCCCAAGAAAGTTTATAAGAAGAAAAGTGAACTCAGCCGCGGACTTCTGAGAAAGCAAGGGTTAGACATGAAATTAGGTGTATAAGCCCCATCTCAGACACAGGTCCTTATTTCCTGAAATCACTTCAAAAGAGCTGAGAAGATGTCCAGAGGGCTGACTCTTATAATTAGAAGTCTTAACTCACAACACAACAAGATAACAGAGAAGAGTAACAACTGACCGCTATTGTAAGCGATTTGTAGATCGAAGTTTCAAACAGCCGCAGACTTCGAAGTACCACTGGTCTGATTATATGTCTGTATAGATCGTTAAGCTTACACAATATCTAAGTGAATTAATGTACATTTAAAATTGATGAATATTTACAATTAATGTTATGCTTAACACAAATCCTCATGTCTGTATCTTGCCTGGTACCCGAAGGAAGATGGCTTCCACCAATATTTAACCTCAATCTTGTGAAGTATTGGCACAGCTAGAAGTCCTTGTTAGGACTGATCAACGATAGTAATGAAAGCTTACAGTTATTTTTAAGTCTTTGCCCTTGGGTGCTATGCTCAAAGAGTTCGTCTTCTCTTTTTCATTGTTGTTTTTTATTTCGGCACATTTAGTCGATGTTTTGTAGGGGAAACAATTTTGCTAACTCTGGCATAACGCTAAGCCAAAGGGGAGTAACCATAACTGGGTTTCGAAAATACCTTTAATTTATGGCAAAACTCTTAAATGTTTAGTATGATTGTACGACGTACCTCCTTTTGACTGGCCTTAACCACAGCCTGAAGACAACGTTTTCAAAATGACGAGTCTGATCAAGAGGGGTGTCTTGGTTATAAACCACAGGTACCATACCCTGGTTATATTTTGCAGGTTCAACTAGTGGTGAAAAACGAGCCACAACTTTATAAATTTTGAACTGTTTAAGAGTGGAGCAACATTGTTCTTGGCATAAGCATAGCGTCTTTAATGTCCAGATGTTTTAACGACAGATGGAAGTCATATACTACAACGTATCAAGCAAGTTAAGTACAACTTATGTAAAATCACAAACCAAGACACCCAAGCCAATAACATGATGACAACGACCAAACAGTGAAAAAATAATTTTTTATTTTGTGTGAAATGCTAACATTTTAACTCTACATTATTAATCAATAAAGTGCATTGATTTGTTTATAACTGCAGTTACTGTAGTATTTAAATTTCCAGTTATAATTTTTTTTTTTTTTTGGTGTGGTCAAAGAAATATTAATCATTTAAAATTGGCAGGGAATAAATACGAGCTGCACTCATATATTTCTGTAACACCCCTGGAGCATAGGATAGGTCTATCTAGTAGGTAACTTACCTGTCAGTTCTCTTCTACAGTTATCACCGAGAACTGTGCAGTTAACTACATGGTTCGTCTTGTGCCATTCCTACTTCTGGTTCACCAGCTCTCTTCTCCTTTTCTGGGAACTACTTTCTAATTTTCTGTCCAATATCAATCTCTCCACAGTTGCTGAGCGGATGAATACCGTATGTAGAAACAAATTGAAAAAAGGATATTCGTTTTACTAAGACAAAAGACACACACAAAAATAGCCAACGTTGTGGCCACAAGACCTTCATCAGGGACAGGGAAGGACGTGAGAGCTAAGTAGGAAACATGAGAAAATAAATTTAAAATGGCTACTACCTATAAGATCTGCCAACAGGTAAAGGTAGTGCCT